>JARQOD010000001.1:130980366-131262824 GCA_033576555.1 Oophaga sylvatica | reverse complement strand
CCCCTTTAAGAATTCAAGTACATAATAGCCTTTCTTTACAGAGGCATTCAGCCATAGTGGTTATTAGCAAAGAGCAAACGTGCTCGATGATACGGGGATATCACTCAAGTATCTGGGTGCTTGAATGTGCCCCGCACTCGATGAGTATTGGCTGATCCTCGGATTTGAAGCGCGAATCCCCACCCTGCATGTTTGGCACCTGTTACATAGCCAATAAGCATCCAGGGATTGCCTGCCAGTCACTGTGATGCCGTAGCCATCTTAGTAGCTCCCTGACGCCATTGCACATGTCATGGATAGTTTCTATTGGAGGGAGAGAGCAGTTAAACAGGCCTGTGTGTGCACAGTTTAACTTTGCTGTTTGTATCACATACATTCTGAATTTAACTTAGCAACAGTGGCAAGAGCATGGAGAGTGAAAGAATGCTGTCTATAGGCAGAGCCTGGGTCTTTACATTCCATTGCTAAATTTACAGCTGCTGCAAGTGACCACATTCTTTTCTTGGCGGGTGAAAAAATTTACTATTTTGTCAACCGTAGAGTATTATGCTTTGTGTTACATTTCGTTGGTAAATAACATTACAAAACAACGATAATTTTTTTCTGGGTACAGTTAGTCATCCATATAGTATTATGTGCTTTTGGTGGTATATAGCACTCCAAAAATGTGTGCAAAAAAGTTTCTGGATTCAATTAGTCATATGCAGAGTATTGTGTGCTTTATGTTACATTTCAGTGGTATATTACACATTCCTCAAAATGGAGTGGCAATATCACTGGTATGCAGGTGGTGTGATCCGAAAAGGCAGAGAGCAGGATGAACCCTTCTTGCAAAATTAACTGGCTTTGGAGATGTTCCTCGAGGCTTACACTTACAGCCCAGGCACCCACCTGGCAATCTGACTCCAGGAAGCATGTGGAAGCAGTCCCCCTTGCCTCCTGAGGAAGGAAAAAAAGCGGGCACCTAAAGAGGATTACTGCATTACCATCCTTAAAATTTTTCCACTTTGTGCAAAGCCTTTATGAGTGTAGGAGAACATCATCTACACTTTCAAAAAATTTGAATGAAACTCGATAATTGTTGACTTCAAGGGTCTATTGATGACTGGATGACCCTCCTTATAATTTATTTCTGGCTTTGCACTGTGTGCAAAGCCTTTATAAGTGTAGATTTGCCACAACTACACTTCTTAAATTTTTATGAGGCACTCCATTTAAGGCTGCATAGATGACCTTCCTTATAATTTTTTTCTGATTTTGTGTGCAGAGCATTTATGATAGTCAAAGTACCACAACTACACTTTGTTCAAAATTTTTGAATAAAGTACTACAGTTGGTGATTCCAAAGGTGTATGAATGACCTTGCTTGTCATTTTTTGCAGGCTTTGCACTGTGTGCAAAACTTTTATGAATGTAGTAGTACCACAGTTGATGACTTTAAGGGTGTGTCGATGTCCCTGCTTGTAATTTTTGTCAGGCTTTGCTCTATGTGCAAAGCTTTTCTGAGTGTAGGAACACCACAACTACACTTTGTACACAATATTTAAATGAGGCACTATAGTTGGTGCCTTCAGGGGTGTATGGATAACCCTACTTGTAATATTTGGCAGGCTTTGCTCTTAGTGCATAGCCTTTACGGGTCTAGGAGTAGCACTATATGATAATATGATAATTTGAACATAATGTATATCAGGCTCTCCTTTATGTCGAATACAGGGTGTACCTGAGTCCCTCTTCCCTCTAATTTTTGGCAGTTCTTGCTTCTTTCATAAATTAGACTGAAATGTCCAATTTTTTAAAAAAAATGTAATAAAAAATAATAATAAATTCAATTTTGGTTTACTTATATTATTTTTTTCATCCTTTTTAAATTGTGCCTTATATCCAAGTCAGTACACAGGAAAGAATGTTTCTTAACTCCAATTTCTGATTGATTTTGTATGTTATACACCTTACTCGAAATGAGCTTCCAAGCATTAGCAATTGCACAGTTCGAGTAACAAGCATCCAAGCATTTTATTGTTTGCTTATCCCTACTGGTTACAATTCCAAGAGGTACATAAACATTGTGACTCAACATAATTGAGAACAGCATAATTTTGCTGAGCTCTTTTGTGGTAACTTTCTTTTTAAGTCTGTTATATGTCCAAGTGGCTACAGCTAAGCAATCTTTATAGCACATTTCTTTCTTAGGTTTCTCTCTGCAATGTTGGAAAACAGCATTCTCCACATTCAGGGCCTCCCAACCAGTATGCAGGGTGATTTACTGTAGACCAGCCTCAAATTTCTAGTGCTGGGAACTTCTTGCTCCAGTCACCCATATGCAACTCTGATTCACCATTGCAGTTGTTGGAAGCTTTGGTGTAGTCATTTGTTCTCCGACTGAAGCTCGTAACAGCAAACAGGCATGAAACTGTAATAGGCTTAATCATAATGGCACATGTACACCAAAATACAACCCCTTATATGAATACACATATCCTCTCCTCCATCTGTGACACAAGCCTGTTAGGCTACTTCAAGACTCTCTTAAATACAGAAAAAGTTACAGTAATCTCCAGAAATATGGCATCAAGGATGATTCTCTCAGGAGCTGTTATGCAGATTGCCTGTACTGTCACTTAAAGAAGAAAACACTCTTTTTCCTCATATTATAAATCATCACAGTTTTGTGCACAAAAATAAAATGAGTGAAATTAAAAAAACAAGGCTAAAGTATGTCATCAACATATTAGATGATTATGAGTAATGCTAGGGATTAACAAATATATTTATTTATATATAAGTGGAATTGAATTCTACTCGAATAGTACAAAAGAACGCACTCACAAAATTGTAGATTTTTGTAATTCACTGGCCAACATTTTCTGAACCTTAAAGGGTTATCAAAAGACTGAATGTCCCTTATTATGTGCTGGAGCCTTTAATTAATGTAAGATGTATAAATAATTACTAATATTTACCTTACCGTTCATCTGTCCAACTCCTGTGCTCCTCACCAACACTCATTTTTTCCTCATTGTATGTTCCTATCAACGCCAACAATCGCTGATTCCCATGTCCTCTTCACACTAGGACCAAACTGTGGCCTCTTATCAGGCCTGGGACAATTTTGTGCATGCGCGCAAGGTCACTGAGCATGTTGTGACGTCATGATGTCATGACTTTATGCATGCTTGCACAGAACCATCACAAATTTCATCAGAGCCAGATGGTCTTTCATAAGAAAATGTGATGAAGACTAGACAGGTGATGGTGGAAAACAGAATGGCCAAAGAAGTGAATGATAAGGTGAGTATGAGTATTTAAATTTTTTTACATCTTACATTTTTTAGAGAATCATGGTCACAATAAGAGATATTCAGTTCAAAAAGAATAACTTTTCTGCAAATTAAATTTCCTAGGAAAATCTACTTGAACAGGCGAATTCGCATTTTGCCTGATCTGCTCACCTATAACAAATACCAAATAAGGAGCGTGACAACAGGTGACATCCTCACCTAACAATATGTGACACTGTACAACAGATTAGAGAACACGTGATTATTCTTTGCTGTTACATAAAATATAATGTGCATGGCAATTCTAAACACTGGTTCAGCAATATGATTGTAGCAGTTTCTATTTGCACTCATTTATGTGACAGGTTCTGTAAAATAATTTTGATCAGCTACTAGTAACAGCCTTAAGCCCATCATGGAACATATTCAATATTAATGCTATTCTGAATAATTTACTTATAGAAGCTTTTGTACATAACTTGCGCAACATGCATTTTGGATTAAGATTTACATCTCTTTTAAGTGTGAGATTAAAGTGTACTATTTGGAGACATAGAAATGATTCACAGCTCTTCATTATACCAATTGTGCCTTCTAATAAAACTACGATGATACAGATGTCCTACACAAGTCATTTTCTATACACAATGCACTAGCTACAGATGTAAATTGTGAATTTATTATTATTGTGGAGAGTATTCTTCATTTGAGTGTGCTACTTTCCATTAAATAGCACCAGTTCATCTCACTTTGGAAAAGGCAAGTAAATAATTATTCTACATCTATCTTCTCCACTTATATACCTGGAAACTCCATTTTTCAATAAAAATACATTTGGAAAGGTGTAGCAAGCTGTGCCTTACAAATAGAGAGTCGACATCAGACAGTGACTACATCTGACCCATAACATCACAAGCAAGGCCTCAATAACATCATCATTATTCTAATGCAGCAGGCATAACAGATGGCAGAAGGCGAAAACAAGGGAATGATAAAAAAATAAAAACGGCACTTTCATTTGTAGCTTGAAACGTTTTAGCTTCTGAGTGCAGCCTAATTATAGGGTAACACCATGTCATGGGAGTCAAAATGTCTATGTACTCCTTTGCTACGTTTCATCTATCAGAAATGTCTTCCTAAAAGTGTACAATGAGCAAGGGGAAACTTTTCATTTTCTCATCTGAACGATGCACTTTGCTTGCTTGAAAATATATTCTTCCCTTGGCACGTATTCAAACATGCATGTAGGATTTTAATTAGCCATATTCCCATATTGTTTCTGCAAGGCAATATTCCTAGGCTAATGGCTTCTCGGAATGTTTAAAGTGTGTTTTTAGCACAGAAATTCACTGGTGTATTTTTAAGAGTTAAAGAACAAAACTATCTAGTCATCAGTAGAATACAAATATCTTTCCTTTTCCAAGAAGTACATTGATTTTGTGAATGCATTTGCTCACCGATAAATTGCAGAGAAAACAGTTGTACCAAAGGTACGTATTGTAATAATTCTGAAATCACGGTCAAGCAGATAAATATAACTGTTTTTCCTAAAGGTTGTGATAGCAAAAAGTTTATGATAACAAAATATTCAACATTGTACAAAATCTTTTTCTGTGATAATCTTGCAGGAACAATGATATGTGGAAGAATTTTGCTAATGTTTTAAAATGCTACAGTATGTATCTGAACTTTTACAGCATTTCACATTATGTTTTATATTGTTTTGTGTATGCAGTAAGTTATTTTGTCTTTTACAAGGCGGTGAAAGAGTTTATTGCTGGTTACCCAACATGGTGCCAAGAAGAAGTCGCTCAGGCACCATGCTACTGTGACCTGTGTTCATTCAATCTTCTGTTTTGTGCGGGCCATGTTAAGTCTTGTGGCAAATGAGAAAACATCATTGCGTGGACAGTGGTTTGTCAGCACTTTTAGTAAGGGTGGTTCTTGTGTGCAAAAACTGACGTGAGAGCCATCGATCTATTTAGAATCAAAGTCTGTAATCCGAGATGTGCACAGATCAAACCTCAGGATTAGTGTGGTTGTGGCACCTTGATCTTGAAAAAAATAATTAACTTAAATTTGTATAGCTCATGTCCAAAATACAGTATGTCACTTATATATTTGTTGGGTCAATTCTGTACCTAAGTGGACAGAATTTTGAATAAATGTGAAGAGCAATTTTTGTTCATGTGTATTACATCTAAAAATAAACTGTGACTTGACCCAACAAATATATAAGTGACATATTGTGGACATGAGCTATACAAATTTAAGTTAATTTCTCACTGCATAAAGACATTTTAACCATGTAAACAAGCAAAAACATAAATATTAAAAAATTATATATGTATATACAGTGCCTACAAGTAGTATTCAACCACCTGCAGATTTAGCTGGTTTGATAAGATGCAAATAAGTTAGAGCCTTCAAACTGCAAACGAGAGTAGGATTTATTAACAGAAGCATAAATCTTACAAAACAAAAAGTTATGTTGCTCAGTTGAATTTTAATAAATTTTAAACATAAAAGTGTGGGTCAATTATTATACAACCCCTATGTTTAATATTTCGTGGAATAACCCTTGTTTGCAATTACAGCTAATAATCGTCTTTTATAAGACCTGATCAGGCCGGCACAGGTCTGTGGAGTTATCTTGGCCCACTCCTCCATGCAGATCTTCTCCAAGTTATCTAGGTTCTTTGGGTGTCTCATGTGGACTTTAATCTTGAGCTCCTTCCACAAGTTTTCAATTGGGTTAAGGTCAGGAGACTGACTAGGCCACTCCAACACCTTGACTTTTTCCCTCTTGAACCAGGCCTTGGTTTTCTTGGCTGTGTGCTTTGGGTCGTTGTCTTGTTGGAAGATGAAATTACGACCCATCTTAAGATCCTTGATGGAGGAGCGGAGGTTCTTGGCCAAAATCTCCAGGTAGGCCGTGCTATCCATCCTCCCATGGATGCAGACCAGATGGCCAGGCCCCTTGGCTGAGAAACAGCCCACAGCATGATGCTGCCACCACCATGCTTGACTGTAGGGATGGTATTCTTGGGGTCGTATGCAGTGCCATCCAGTCTCCAAACGTCACGTGTGTGGTTGGCACCAGAGATCTCGATCTTTGTCTCATCAGACCATAGAACCTTGAACCAGTCTGTCTCAGAGTCCTCCAAGTGATCATGAGCAAACTGTAGACGAGCCTTGACATGACGCTTTGAAAGTAAAGGTACCTTACGGGCTCGTCTGGAACGGAGACCATTGCGGTGGAGTACGTTACTTATGGTATTGACTGAAACCAATGTCCCGACTGCCATGAGATCTTCCCGGAGCTCCTTCCTTGTTGTCCTTGGGTTAGCCTTGACTCTTCGGACAAGCCTGGCCTCGGCACGGGAGGAAACTTTCAAAGGCTGTCCAGGCCGTGGAAGGCTAACAGTAGTTCCATAAGCCTTCCACTTACGGATGATGCTCCCAACAGTGGAGACAGGTAGGGCCAACTCCTTGGAAAGGGTTTTGTACCCCTTGCCAGCCTTGTGACCCTCCACGATCTTGTCTCTGATGGTCCTGGAATGCTCCTTTGTCTTTCCCATGTTGACCATGTATGAGTGCTGTTCACAAGTTTGGGGAGGGTCTTAAATAGTCAGAAAAGACTGGCAAAAGAGATCATTAATCCACACATGTGAAGCTCATTATTCTTGGTGCCTGAACTACTTCTTAATACTTTAGGGGGACCAAACAGAATTCTTGTGGTTTGAGAGGTTGAATAATAAATGACACTCTGAATTAACTTTTAACGTTTTTTTAAAAAAAAAAAAAAATAAATAAAACAAAAATTTTTGCTGCAGTGCATTTCCCACTTCCAGGCTGATCTACAGTACAAATGTCACAATGCCAAGTTAATTCCGCATGTGTCAACCAGCTAAATCTGCAGGGGTTGAATACTACTTGTAGGCACTGTATATATATATACAGGGTGGTCCAAAAGTAGGTGGACAGAAAATAATAACATTTATTTTGATTTATATATAAAATTATATTTACTAATACAAGCATAACATTGACAATTAAATTTTATTCTGAAAAGAGTTGAGCGAAACAAGTCGGTCATATTCATAAGTTGCCGTCTTTCGCCAAAGTCGGGTTTTGCTGAGCGAAACCCCACCATAGCGTGAAGTCGGCCATGCGGTCGTCGACCCGAGCGCCAAAGTCCGTTTTCCCATAATACTTGCAGGTGCCTTTTTTCAGCCAATGAACAAGGACGTACACTGTGGGCAACGAGATGACATGGGCAGCGTCCACCATCATCTTAGAGAAGGGCATTGCAGTGATTGGCTTGATTTGGGGGGAGTCATAGTGTCTATAAAAGCCCTTACTGCCGACCGCCATTTTACTTCTGCCGATCTTAACAGTAGGGAGAGGTTGCTGACGCTGTTTATCAGTAGGGAGAGAGTTAGGGCTGGAAACAGAAGTTCTTATGTGCTTGTGCTGATAGCAGTTGTGCTGTACAGCAGTGACAGGGGAGGATTTTCTTGTGTGCAGCAGCGCTGGTTATTAGGCTGCCTGCCAGTGACAAGGGAGGATTTTCTTGTGTGCAGCAGCGCTGGTTATTAGGCCAGCTGCTAGCTGTATTGCTGTGTGTACACTGCTGTGCAGACTGCTTTTTACACAGCACTAATATTTTTATTATTTTTTTCTGCACAGTTACAGAGCGTTCATTTTTTCCCACACCGTAGAGAGCTGTATGCTCCTCACACACTACCGTATAATGGCTGGTATCACGGACAAATACATGCTGAATATCTGTGTGTGACTCCGGAAAGAGATTGAAATTTTCCCCTACATTATATAACCTGGTATCTTCTGATAAAGTACCTTTTTTCTGCTTTTTGTATTCAGGTAAAATCCATACTGAGTGAGCGTCTGTGTGTGACTACAGAAATATATATGGAGATTTACAATTACACCTACACTGTATACAGCTGTACGTTTCTGATACAGTACCATTTTTCTGCTTTATATATTCTGGTCTAATCCATACTGAGCCTGAAAGCGTCTGTGTGTGACTCCGAAAATATATATGGAGATTTACAATTACCCTACACTGTATACAGCTGTACGCTTCTGATACAGTACCGTTTTTCTGCTTTTTATATTATGGTCTAATCCATACTGAGCCTGTGAGCGTCTGTGTGTGACTCCGGAAATATATACAGAGATTGAAATTTTCATCTATGCTATATACACCTGGTATCTTCTGATACAGTACCCTTTTTCTGCTTTTTACATTCTGGTCTAATCCACAGTGAGCCTGAGAGCGTCTGTGTGTGACTCCGGAAATATATACGGAGATTGAAATTTTCCCCTATACTTTATACACCTGGTATCTTCTGATACAGTACCCTTTTTCTGCTTTTTATATTCTGGTCTAATCCATACTGAGCCTGTGAGCGTCTGTGTGTGACTCCGGAAATATATACAGAGATTGAAATTTTCCCCTATACTATATACACCTGGTATCTTCTGATACAGTACACTTTTTCAGCTTATTATATTCTTTTCTAATCCATACTGAGCCTGAGAGCGTCTGTGTGTGACTCCGGAAATATATACAGAGATTGAAATTTTCCCCTATACTATAAACACCTGGTATCTTCTGATACAGTACACTTTTTCAGCTTATTATATGCTGGTCTAATCCATACTGAGCCTGAGAGCGTCTGTGTGTGACTCAGGAAATATTTACGGCGATTTACAATTTTCCTTTATACTATATACACCTGGTATCTTCTGATACAGTACCCTTTTCTGATTTTTATATTCTGGTCTAATCCATACTGAGCCTGAGAGCGTCTGTGTGTGACTCTGAAAATATATACGGAGATTTACAATTTTCCCCTATAATATATACACCTGGTATCTTCTGATAAAGTGCCCTTTTTATGCTTTTCATATTCTAGTCTAATCCATACTGAGCCTGAGAGCGTCTGTGTGTGACTCCGGAAATATATGAGATTGAAATTTTCCCCTATACTATATACACCTGGTATCTTCTGATACATACCCTTTTCCTGCTTTTTATATTCTGGTCTAATCCATGCTGACCCTGTGAGTGTCTGTGTGTGACTCCGGAAATATATACGGAGATTGAAATTTTCCCCTATGCTTTATACACCTGGTATCTTCTGATACAGTACCCTTTTTCTGATTTTTATATTCTGGTCTAATCCATACTGAATCCAAGACATTATATCCATAGATCATGGAATATTAGAATTAAAATTAAGATAATGGAAAAATAAAATAAATTTGAAAAACTAATGAATGATAAATGAAGAATAAAAATATTAAAAAATAAAACTAAATAAATAATAAAAATTTTAGACAATAATATTATAAAAAACCTTTATTGAATAGGGTTTAACACGGTACATAAAAAGACACACCAAATAACATATAATGGTCAGATTGTATTCCAAAAAATATATGGGATCACAAGGTGCAGCACGTATACAATATACCGACATGCTCAGTGAAGGCATTTCTGGACTTAGGCTACAACAGCCCTGTCTCCTTCTGCAACTTAAGCTTAAGGTCCCTATTAACAAAGACCCTGGAGACAACTTGTACTTTCTTGGGATTGGGATCAACGGTGAAGCTAAGCAGCATCTGCCCCGGCTGAGGCCTGGATGGAGCCAATAACGCCTCAGATCCAGGTTCAAACCCAGCTGTCGCCCGACACCTAACATTATCCCCCCTCTAACATCCCCCCCACCTGACGCTCACATTTTTCAATGCGCTGGAGGCATTGCGAGTCACGAGACAGATCTTGTCGCCTGGGGATAATACGGTGCCTGGACAGAGATAATTGTCAAACGAACGTCTCTGATGGGACGATTTCTCTCCCGCACAAGAGGTACAAGATTTCCCCTATACTATATACACCTGGTATCTTCTGATACAGTACCCTTTTTCTGCTATTTATATTCTGGTCTAATCCATACTGAGCCTGAGAGCATTTGTGTGTGACTCAGAAAGTATATACGGAGATTTACAATTTCCCCTATACTTTATACACCTGGTATCTTCTGATTCAGTACCCTTTTTATTAATTTTATATTCTGGTCTAATCCATACTGAGCCTGAGACCGTCTGTCTGTGACTCTGGAAATATATACAGAGATTTACAATTTTCCCCTATACTATATACACCTATTATCTTCTGATACAGTTCCCTTTTTATTAATTTTATATTCTGGTCTAATCCATACAGAGTCTGTGAGCGTCTGTGTGTGACTCCGGAAATATATATCGAGATTTACAATTACCCCTACACTGTATACACCTGATATCTTCTGATACAGTACCCTTTTTCTGCTTTTTTTATTCTGGTCTAATCCATACTAAGCCTGAGAGCATCTGTGTGTGACACCTGAAATATATAAGGATATTTACTATTATGCATCGGGCGACGGAGGGATCTGAACAGTCTATGGTCTCCCATCAAGACCCGGCCGAGGCAGATGCTCAGCTTCGCCGTCGATCCCAACGCCTAGTCAATACCCGAGAGGCACAAATAGTTACTCGGGTCTTTGTCCATAGTAGCCTTAAACCTAGGTTACAGAACAAGAAAAGACTTTTGCAAGCCTAAGTCCAGAAATGCCTGCACTGAGCATGTCCGTGACATGGCGAGCCATGATTGGTGCTTAGTGTCAGCTGATCCTCTGACCTGGCATCGCCTGATTGGTCACAGATGACATCATCGGTGATGCGATTGACGAGATGGCTGGGGGCGGAGCTTAGCCCTTAAATAGCTTGTCTCTCTGCGGCGCGCGTGGTCAGATCATATTAAAATAGGCAGTGCTCTTTTGTGGACATACTAGAATCTGGGCTCCAAGTGCTCTCTAGCTTTGCTCTCCGGGACCTGCCGATGCCAGAGTTCGCTCGGCTAATTAGCACAGGTCCTTCAGGCAGGATTAGCTTATGTCAGCCAGGTAACCAATGTGCGCAGTCTAGCTACGGCTAGAGGGTAGCTATACAACCCTGAGCAGACTGCGGGGCACGTAACCTGGGCATCACCTGCCAGTTGAAGCTTGCTCAGTCCGGTCTCACACTGGCTGACAGCACACGGGCATCGCCACCAGCTGAATATTGGAGCTGCACAGTCCGGACGTAACCCGGTTGGCAGCACGCGGGCATCGCTATCAGCTGAACAGTGAAGTTGCTCAGTACGGTCGCGCACCGGCTGACAGCACGTACGCCTGGCGTTAGTCGCAAGCACTTCCTAGCGACTGGCACGTAGCTTCTGTGTAGTCAAACAGGGCTACGCCTATACCAGCTTACAGCACATACTGCTAACCTAATATCTGGCAAGTGGCTTCTGTGCCATTAACATTGCTATATCTACACCAGTTGATAGCACATCTCCCATGACGTTAATGGAGATAGTGCCAATTCCACATCTCTCTCCTTGTGTGAAGTAACACAGGCGAGATCTAATATAATCCTTTAGTTGTCAGTTTGACCCTCATACTATAGGGGTATTCGGCAGCAGTGTCTACAAAGTGCATCGCGGACCCCGTGTTCGGTTGCAATCTATTATTTATTAAAGTTGCTGCAACCGAGCGCATAACATTTACAATTTCCCCTTCACCGTATACAGCTGTACGATTATGATACAGTACCATATATCTGCTGGTATTTTTGGTACATTTTCCCAAACATGAGGAAATATGGTGGAAGAGGCCGCAGACGTGGGCGGGGGGCCAGCTTGTACTGATGGTGGTGGTGACGCATCTGCTGGTAGTGCCAAAAGCACAATAGCACCTAAGGCAGGAGGTGCTGAGCCTGCGTCAATGTCTGGCTCCAGAAGGCCTGGAAGGCTCCCTTTTCTGGGAGTAGGTAAACCACTTTTAAAGCTGGAGCATCAGGAACAGGTTTTGGCTTACATTGCCGAAACAGCCTCCAGCTCTATTGCCTCCTCTTCTGAAGTTTCAGAAAATGCAAGCACTGAGTCATCAGTGCAGGCTCCTGGTCAGGAACAACACCTTTCCTTGTGTCCTTCACCCCCACCAAAAGTGAAGGATGAGGCAGGCCACACTTCAGATTACTCCATGGAGCTCTTTTCACATACCATGAATGGGATATCAAGTCAAAACCTGAATTCCCCAGTCCAACATGAATCTGACATGGAGTGCACTGATGCACAGCCACTGCTAGATGATTCTGCTGGTACATTCACCCAGTGCACTATATTGCCCTCGCAGTCTACTGAGCCAGAATCTGACCCTGATGAAACTCAGGTGCTCCTTCCAGCATACTGTACCACCTTACATGGTGACACAGAGGAAGGTGCAGATGAAATTGAAGAGGAGGTGATGGATGACCCAGTTGTTCACCCAGATTGGCATCCATTGGGGAAGAGGGTGCCGCTGGCAAAAGGTCAGAAAAGGAGGAGGAACCGCAGCAGGCATCGACATCGCAGCTGCAGTTATCTGTAGCAGTCCAAATACGTGTAAAAAAAACCAAAAAGAGTTGCAGAACAGCTAGGCCAGACGGTCAAATTAGCACAGCGTGCAAGCTCTGAAAATTTATACCATAGTAGGAAGAGTACAGTTTGGCACTTTTTTGACCAAAATCCTATTGATGAGGCAAAGGTTATCTGCAAGAAGTGAGGAAGGACCTTTAGCGGAGGGAAAAATCTCAGAAATTTGAATACCAGTTGCATGCTTAGACATTTAAACACCATGCACTTGCAAGCGTGGACGCACTAAAAAAATTTAAGTATTACATGTGCACCTGCTCCGACTGAAGGAAGCCAGCAACGCTACATCGCTTCCCCCATTGTAAGCCCACTGGTTAGCACACCACCAGCAAGAAATGTTGAGGTGTCATCGCAAGGCCAAAGCAGTCAGGGAATCACAATGTTTTTGCAACAAAAGACTAAATCTAGGTTATCACCACCACCATCACCATCACCAACCCCCTCTCAGTCCGCCATGTCCAATGCTAGTTCCCCCATATGCAGCTCACAAGTCCAGCTCACCCTAGCAGACACTCTAAGTAGGGCAAGAAAGTACTCATCCTCTCATCTCGCGTACACTGGCTTTGAACGCCTACATTGCCAAACTGATCTCATTAGAGATGATGCCATTTCGTTTGGCGTTCCGAGAGCTCATGGCCTACGCTGTCCCACGCTATGACCTACCCAGTCAGCACTTATTTTCTAGAAAAACCATCCCTGCCCTCCACCTGCATGTGAAAGACCGCATTGTTCATGCACTCAAACAATCAGTGAGTTAAAAGGTGCACCTCACAACAGATGCATGGGCCAGTAGGCATGGCCAGGGACGTTATGTGTCCATCACTGCACACTGAGTTAATGTGGTGGATGCAGGGTCCACAGGGGACAGCAGCGGTGGGACAGTGCTGCCTAGACCACGGTATAGGCAACAGTTGGCTGTAGGCGTTCGACCCTCCTCCTCCTCCAGAAGCGAAAGCTCATCGACAGTGCGCAGTCGCACGAGCACTCCATCCACAGCTGCCAGTGTTGCTCACGAGGTTTCCCACTATCGAACAGCTAGTGGTAAGCGTCAGCAGGCTGTTTTAAAGATGATGTCTTTGGGCGACAACAGACACAACGCAGAGGTACTGGCCGACTACTTGCAGCGAGAAACTGAGTAATGGCTGGGCAGTCTGCATCTTGAGCCAAGGTAGTCAGTGATAATGGCCGTAATTTTGTGACGGCCATAACCCTGGCAAAACTCAGACACATACCTTGCCTGGCTCACACCTTTAAACTGGTGGTGCAGTGCTTCATAATTAATTATTCGTAGTTAACAGCCCTGCTCCATAAGGTGCGAAGACTGTGCTTGCACTTCCTTCGCTCGCCTGTAGACTCCAGTCATATGCAGAGGCTGCAGCGATCGCTGCACCTCCCCAAGCATCACCTAATCATAGACATTGCTACAAGGTGGAACTCCACCATGCACATGGCTGAGAGGCTGTGCGAACAGAGGCAGGCTGTAATGCATTTGTGGGAGGATACACGGGCAGGCAGTTTGAGGACAGACATCGAGTTGTCGGGTGCAGTGGTCAAAGCTGAAAGACCTCTGTAAAGTCCTTCAGTGTTTTGAGGAATGCACACGGCTGGAAAGCTCAGATGACGCCATCATAAGCATAAGCATCCCACCTATGCATCTGCTGATGCAAGCTTTGATGCACATTAAGGATCAGGCGTCTGCAGCGGAGGAGGAGGAGGAGGGAAGCCTTGATGACAGTCAGGCATTGTCTGCTCAGGGAACTGTCCTGGACGAGGTTGTGGAAGAAGAGTAAAAGGAGGAGGAGGAGGGGGATGATTATTTTGGGGAGGAGGATGCTTCTCAGGGGGAAAGAGAAAATGTTTGCTTGCCAAGGTCAGGTACAGGGTTTGTGCGTGACTGGAGGGATGTGGATTTGGCAGAAAGTGCTCCTCCACCCACCACTGGCAGTGCATCATTGACACCTGGAACATTGGCCCACATGTGTGATTATGTGTTGCGGATCCTAAAAAGGGACCCCCGCATTGCCAAAATTATGAAGGATGATGACTACTGGTTGGCCAGCATCCTCGATCCACGACAAATTACAGAACATCATGCCACAGGGGAACCTAGAGCTAATATTGGCGAACAAACAAGCAACTCTGGTAAACCGTTTGTTAGAGGCATTCCAAGCACACAGCAGCAGTGCAGGTTCTAACACGAGCTGTACTGGGCAACATGGAAGAAGTGTTCGTGGTGCACACAGCCGAAGTGGCGTTGGACTCAGGGGATTCATGACCATGTTGTGGACTGATTTCTCACAAGATTGTTAATACTGAATCGATTGAAACAGACAGGAGACAGCAGTTGTCAACTATGGTTCAAAATTACCTTTCCTCCCCTATCGATGTTCTCCCTCACAGTTTATTCCCCTTTGACTACTGGACCTGTAAACTGGACACCTGGCCTGAATTGGGACAATAGGCCTTATAGGAGCTCGCTTGCAGAAAGAGTCTTCAGTGCTGCTGGATCAATCCTGACAGAAAGAAGGACCCGACTGTTGAGCCAAAATGTTGGTGATCTCACCTTCATTAAAATGAACCATGCCTGGGTTTCAAAGGATTTTGTACCACCTTCCCCTGATGATACATAGGTTGCCAGCAAAATGGCTCGCTTTGTCCTCCTCTTCCTTCGACTTCTCCAATTCCTCCATTTGCAGCTGCTGAACGTCCAGCCTATACCTCAATCTATTCCAGTTTTTCCACCTCCCTAACTGGGCTCTATCCCCCAGGGCCGGTGTCAGCACCTGTCGCACCCTGGCAAGTGCTGGGGCCCTGAGCAGGTGGGGGGTGCCCACTCACCGTCAGAGATACCAGCGTGTTATGAGGGGCCCTGTGCAAGAGCCGTCACCTACAAGTGGGCCCCACCTGCTTGCTCAGGAACCCAGCACTTGCAATACTTACCTCTCCCTGCTCAACTGCTGTGACGTCTTCCGCATTTCCTGAAAGTGACATTCAGGTCAGAGAGCGCGATGATGCCATGTCTGTGCGCCCTCTGCCTGAACAGTCCAAGTGCAGAGAGCTGGAAGATGGCGACGCTGAGGAGTCCAGAGTAGAGCAGTGCCCAGCTAGGAGAGGTATTTCATTTTTTTTTAATATTTGGAGCAATATATAGGGAGCATTATACACTGGGGAATTATATATGGGGCCCATCATAAACTTGAGCATCATAGATAGGGCCCATTATACACTGGAGCATTATATATGGGGCATATCATACACTGGAGCATTATAAATGGGGCCAATCACACACTGGAGCATCATATACGGAGCCCATTATATAGGGAGCATTATATAGGCCCATCATACACTGGAGCATCATCCATGGGGCCCATCATATACTGGAGCATCATATGGGGCCCATCATATACTAGAGCATCATATGGGGTTCATTATTTATGGGGCATCACATGGAGCCCATTATATATGAAGCATTATATATTGGGACATTATATTTGGAGCATTATATGAGGCTCATCATACACTGGAGCATTATAAATGGGGCCCATCATACATTGGAGTATCATATACAGGGCCTATTATACACTGGAGCATCATATGGAGTCCATTATATGTGGAGCATTATATAGGCCCATCATACACTGGAGCATCATCCATGGGGCACATCATATACTGGAGCATCATATGGGGCTCATCATATACTAAGCATCATATGGGGTTCATTATTTATGGGACATCACATGGAGCCCATTATATATGGAGCATTATATATAGGGATCATTATACTTGGAGCATTATATGGGGCTCATCATACACTGGAGCATCATATACAGGGTCCATTACACACTGGAGCATCATATAGAGCCCATCATATATGGAGCATTATTTAGGCTCATCATACACTGGAGCATCATCCATGGGGCACATCATATACTAGAGCAT
Source organism: Oophaga sylvatica (assembly GCA_033576555.1). Taxonomy (NCBI): domain Eukaryota; kingdom Metazoa; phylum Chordata; class Amphibia; order Anura; family Dendrobatidae; genus Oophaga; species Oophaga sylvatica. The sequence goes on along the minus strand of JARQOD010000001.1, from coordinate 131,246,072 downwards.
CATATGGGGTTCATTATTTATTAGGCATCATATAGGGCCCTTTATATATGGAGCCTCATATGGGGCACATATGTTGCCTATTCTGTATGGAGCATTATATGGAGCCCATTCTGTATGGCGCACTATGTAGTGCTCATAATACTGTATGGAGGACTATACTGTCCGGTTTTTGAGCTATTGTAGAATTTACAATAGATATCACTCATGTAATGTAAGAAGTGAAGTATTTGGCATTGTACTATACATATATTTCTCTGCCGTATCGGAGCATCATGAATTGTGGTATGTGTTAAAGGGGCCCACTGAGACTCTTTCGCCCGGGGCCCATGAAAACCTGGAGCCAGCCCTGCCCCCCCCACAACTTTAACCAAATAACCCCCAGTTTTCAATGCGTTACTATTATTATAAAGTAAATTAAGGTTGACAAACTTAGTAATAAAAATTGATGTTGTTGGCATTGAAATGAGCACTGTAGATGTGTTTACTGTCCTCCACTGATTGCCGACTTTTCTTCCCCATTGACTTGCAATGGGGTTGGTTCGAGTTTCCGTCGTACCTTCGACTTTTTCTGATAGTCGGCCGATTTCGTTCGACTCAACTTTTGCGAAAGTCGGGTGGTATGAAACCCGACTCGACCCTCCCGGAGGCAAAGTCGCTCATCTCTAATTCTGAACAGTTATACAAAAGCTCTTAAATTTTATCAGCACAGGTGCTCAAACTGTTATCCATCACAATTTGCACAGTTTTGAAGTCTTCATAACCCTATTACAAATACTGTCCACCTACTTTTGGACCACCCTATATATATATATATATGTATATATATATATATATATACATATATATATATATATACTGTATATATACAATATATTAGTATATAAATATAGTTAAGACCAGAAATATTTGGACAGTGACACAAGTTTTTGCATGTTAGCTATTTACTATGACATATTCAAGGTACAGCTATACTGTATAATCAAGGGTGGCTTAAAGTACAGACTCTTGGATTTAACTTGAGAATATTCACTTCCCAATCTGGGTAAGGCTTTAGGAATTACAGCTTTTTAACCCCTTAGTGACAGAGCCATTTTGCAGCTTAATGACCGGGCCAATTTTTACAATTCTGACCACTGTCACTTTATGAGGTTATAACTCTGGAACGCTTTAACGAATCTCGCTGATTCTGAGAATGTTTTTTCGTGACATATTGTACTTCACATAATTGGTAAAATTTCTTTGATATGACTTGTGTTTATTTATGAAAAAAACGGAAATATGGCGAAAATTTTGATAATTTAGCAAATTTCAAACTTTAAATTTTTATGCCCTTAAATCAGAGAGATATGTAACACAAATTTCTTAATAAATAACATTTCTCACATGTCTACTTTACATCAGCACAATTTTGGGAACAAAATTTTCTTTTGTTACGAAGTTATAAGGGTTAAAAGTTGACCAGCGATTTCTCATTTTTACAACACCATTTTTTTTAGGGACCACATCACATTTCAAGTCACTTTGAGGGGTCTATATGATAGAAAATACCCAAAAATGACACCATTCTAAAAACTTCACCCCTCAAGGTGCTCAAAACCACATTCAAGAAGTTTATTAACCCTTCAGGTGCTTCACAGGAGCTGAAGCAATGTGAAAGGAAAAAATTGACATTTAACTTTTTTTGCAAAAGCTTTACTTCGGAACCAATATTTTTTATTTTCACAAGTGTTAAAAGAAAAAATGAACCAAAAAATTTGTTGTGCAATTTCTTCTGAATACGCCGATACCCCATATGTGGGGGTAAACCACTTTTTGGGCGCATGGCAGAGGTCGCAAGGGAAGGAGCGCCGTTTGACTTTTTCAACGCAGAATTGGCTGGATGCCATGTCGCATTTAGATAGCCCCTGATGTGCCTAAACAGTGTAAATACCCCACAAGTGACAACATTTTGGAAACAAGACCCCTTAAGGAACTTATCTAGATGTGTGGTGAGCACTTTGAACCTCCAAGTGCTTCACACAAGTTTATAACGTAGAGCAGTGAAAAAAAAAACATTTTTTTTTTCCACAAAAATGATCTTTTCACCAAAATTTTTATTTTCCCAAGGGTAACAAGACCGCAAAAGTTTTTGTGCAATTTGTCCTGAGCATGCTGATACCCCATATGTGGGGGTGAACCACTTTTTGGGCGCACGGCAGAGGTCGCAAGGGAAGGAGCGCCGCTTGACTTTTTCAACGCAGAATTGGCTGGATGCCATGTCGCGTTTGTAGAGGCCCTGATGTGTCTAAACAATGGAAACCCCCCACAAATGACCCCATTTTGGAAACTAGACCCCTAAGGAACTTATCTAGATGTGTGGTGAGCAATTTGAACCCCAAGTGCTTCACAGAAGTTTATAACGCCCGGGCGTGAAAATAAAAAATCATTTTTTTTCCACAAATCTGATCGTTTAGTCCCCAATTTTTTATTTTCCCAAGGGTAATAGGAGAAATTAGACCACAAAAGTTGTTGTCCAATTTGTCCTGAGTATGCTGATACCCCATATATGGGGGGACCACTGTTTGGGCGCACGGCAGGGCTTGGAATGGAAGCAGCGCCGTTTGACTTTTTCAAACCAAAATTGGCTGGAATTGAGATTGGACACCATGTCGTGTTTGGAGAGCCCCTGACGCGCCTAAAGAGTGGAACCCCCCACAAGTAACACCATTTTGGAAACTAGACCCCCTATGGAACTTATCTAGATCTGTTGTGAGCACTTTGAACCCCCAAGTGTTTCACAAAAGTTTATAATTCCTGGGTGTGAAAAAAAAAACAATTTTCCACAAAAATGATTTTTTAGTCCCAATTTTTTTATTTTTCACAAGGAAATTGTACCCTAAAAGTTGTTGTCCAATTTGTCCTCAGTACGCTAATACCAAATATGTGGGAATGGGAAACTGTTTGGGCGCACGTCAGGGCTGGGAAAGGAAGTAATAAAGTTTTGGAATACAGACGTTGATGGGGTCATGTTCCGTTTGCAGTGCCCCAGATGTGCCTAAACAGTGGAAAACCCCCACAAATGACCCCATTTTGGAAACTAGACCCCCTAAGTAACTTATCTAGATCTGTGGTGAGCACTTTGAACCCCCAAGTGTTTCACAAAAGTTTATAATGCCTGGGTGTGAAAAAAAAAAACAATTTTCCACAAAAATTATTTTTTAGTCCCAAATTTTTGATTTTTCACAAGGAAATTGGACCCCAAAAAGTTGTTGTCCAATTTTTCCTGAGTACGCTGATACCAAATATGTGGGGGGGAACTGTTTGGGCGCACAGCAGGGCTTGGAAAGGAAGCAATAACGTTTTGGAATGCAGACGTTGATGGGGGTCATGTTCTGTTTGCAGTGCCCCAGATGTGCCTAAACAGTGGAAAACCCCACAAGTGACCCCATTTTGGAAACTAGACCCCCTAAAGAACTTATCTAGATGTGTGATGAGCACTTTGAACCCCAAAGTGCTTCACAGAAATTTATAAACGCAGAGCCGTGAAAATAAATACTTTTTTTCCTCAAAAATTATTTTTTTGCCTGCTATTTTTTATTTTCCCAAGGGTAACAAGAGAAATTAGAACCCAAAATTGGTGGGCAATTTGTCCTGAGTGCGCTGATACCCATATGTTGGGGTAAACCACTGTTTGGGTGCACGGCAGGGCTCGGAAGGGAGGTTGCGCCATTTGACTTTTTGAACGCCACGTCATGTTTGGAGACCCCCTGATGTGCTTAAATAGTGGAAACTCCTCAATTCTAGCTCCAACCCTAACACACCCCTAACCCTAATCCTAACCCTAACCCTAATCCTAACCCTAATCCCAACACTAATTCCAACCCTAATTGTAACCCTAACCCTAATTGTAACCCTAACCCTAATTATAACCCTAACTTAAGGCTGGGTTCATTTTGCGGTTTACCAGCCCGTTCAACACATAGCGTTGACGGGCTGGTAACTGTTAGGCATAACGCGATCGCGTTATGCTATACCCGCTAGCGCAGAGGAATCAGCAGATGATTCATCTGTGTTTGCGGTGACAGAGCCCAGACGCTTCAGCCCGCATCTGAGGCTCCGTCACTGAATGATGGCACGTCGCGAACGCATGCCGCTTGACGGCATTCGTCGCAATGCACCCTCAAATGGGGGTGAATGGCAGCGTTAGCGGACTGCGTTACACCGCGTTATACCGCGGTGTAACGCAGTCCGTCTAACGGACTGACATAACGCAGTATGAACCCAGCCTAACCCTAACCCTAATTATAACCCTAACCCTAGCCCTAACCCTAACCCTAGCCTTAACCCTAACCCTAACAGAAAAATGAAAAAAATATAAATTTCTATATTTTATTATATGTCCCTAAGTAAGGGGGTGATAAAGGGGGGGTTATGTACTTTTTTTTATTTTGATCACTGTGATAGTTTATCACAGTGATCAAAATGTACTTTTATGAGAATGAATGAAACATTTTTTGAATCTGCCGTCAGGCAGATTCGGCGAGTGCACTGCGCATGCGCCCGCCATTTTTTTTTTACAGGAAGAAGACGCCGGGATCCTGGGGCCTGCGGGAGGACAGAGGACACCGGGAGGTATGGGGGGGCGATCGGGGGACCTGGGGACCCTAATTCTCCCCCCTCTGATGTGCGATTACATCAGAGGGGAGAGAAATCATTTTTTTTTTTGCGATCGCCGTTATACTTAGTATAACGGCGATTGCGACACCGGGGTCGGTAACTACCGACCCGGATCATGTTCTCTGGGGTCTCGGCTACCATCGGCAGCCGAGACCCCAGAGAAAATTGCCCACCCCCCCTGGCAGATCGCGGCGGGCCACAAGGGGCAGGGGAGGAGGCAGGTGGGCCCGCGGGCCACAAGGGGCACATTGGGGGCCACAATGGGGTATTGGGGACCCTTTTTCTCTGTCCTCTGATGTCCGATGACATCAGAGGACAGAGAAATTAAATGGCACATCAGATTTTTTTTTTGCGATCGCCGTTATAGGGTTAATAACGGCAATCGCAACATTGGGTCTGTAAAAAACCGACCCGATTCATGTTCTCTGGGGTCTTGGCTACCCCGGTAGCCGAGACCCTGGAGAAAATGCGCCTCTGTGGGGCGCTATTAACTTTTTCCACAGCGCCATTAATTAACGGCGCTGTGGTTTAAGTACCCTTAATGACCGCCGTTAAAAGGCGTATCAGCGGTCGTTAAGAGGTTAATATGTAGCTGACTCTTTTAAAGGGACAAAAGGTAATTGAATAATTATCTCAAAATCTCTTTAATGGGCTGCATATGCTATTCCCTCATTATTCCATGATCAATTAAGTAGGTAAAAGGTCTGTAGCTGATTGCAGACCTAGCATTTGTATTTGGAATCTGGAATCTGTTGCTGTAAACCCACAACATGCTGTCAAGTGAATTCTCAATGGAAAAGAACAAGACCATCATTAAGCTGAAAAAAAAAGATAAAATCCATCAGAGAGAAGGCAAGGAAATTACATTTGCCTGAATAACTTTTGATATGAATCAAAAATATAGACCCAAGAGCAAAAAGAATGGAGGGTGTAAAACAAATTATAGATACCTCCCCATTCAATTGTCCCTCCTCTGCAGCATACAATCCTATTTTCTGTTTTGTCTGGCTTCTACTTTCTCATAAAGTACATTGTCCATTTTGGGCATATTCACTCCACGAAGAAGACGTGGTATAATGGACGATATAAGAGGCCAAGCCGAGATGGGTTGTAGTGGGACAGGTTTTTCAACCCTTCAATTCCCCTCTTCAATTTAGCAAATATTTTCCTGCTGCCATTTGGTTAAATTCACACAAAGCAAATAGCAAAAAAAAACAACAATTCAGGTAAATCCAAATTGCCTTGAATAAATTCGCCCATCTCTAGTAACAACCAGTTGTCTGTTTTCTTCATATATTTTCAGATGGAAAAACAGAAAAAGAAGAACAATGAGTTTTAGTCAAATCTGTTCTCAAATGCTATCATTTTATGATTTAATAAAATATTTACAATGTATAATAGACATGTCAGAAGAGCTATAGACTATAGGGATGTAAAGCATATTGCACAGTTTAGCAATACATTCATGGTTCCACACAACCAAAGAGGTCAGTTTTGAATTTATTACTTAAAAGTCATATTTTTTTCAGTTGCATAGCAGCATGAGTTTGATAAGGAAGCAGTAGAGTTTATATATTATTCATCCTATCTAAAAACCCTGAGGCTGGACCCCTGGGGGGTCTCTCCAGTAATTGGTCTCCTGATGCTGATGCGCTCAGCTCTAAAAGTCCTTAAAACATTATGAGATCTCTATTCCATCTGCTCGAAGCACTGAAAATATTTTAAAGTAGAGCGGTGGCCTGTTTAGCTTGCATCATTTCATGTATTCAGCTTCAGCCATATATTGCATAGCAAATTCTCTTTAATTTTTATGAAGTATTCAGAATGCAAAGACTTTTTACAGTTTTATGTTCAGCTGGAAGCTATGGTGCAGCTTATGTAACAAAGTTAATTTAAAAAAGCCTCCGCAAAATCCGTTTATTTAAATTGGTTCTACCTATTGATGCTAGCAGCAAACAGATTAAGCAAATACAGTAATGGGAGCTTTAGTACTACTTCAGCTGAACCCAGTCGAGCTAGCTCTAAGACTTTGTCCACATGTCATCATATAAACATTCTTGGCATTTGCATTGGGAAAGACCCTGGTGCACACATTCTACAAAGCCATAGACCACCGTTCACTTAATAGGACAAAGCAGAAGCCTACGACTTCCTATATAGAGGGAACAAAGTCTCCTATTGAGCAGCATGCATTATTCTGAGCAGTAGGCAATATATGACTTTGTTTGGAACATATTGGCGTCCTTAGGTGGAGGCATACATTGAGGAATTAATCCTTATGTATACCTCTAAACCTCTAATACAAAATTATCATCTACATTTATTATTATTGACCCAACTGGCAAATTTTGGCAGGACTAAATGAAAGTCTAATGTATATGCCTGACCCTTCACATGCAGATGATGTCATGAGAAAGAAAAATCAGGCATGTTCAATTTCATTGTCTGCTGCCATGAGAGTAAGGCCTCTTTCACACATCCGTTTTTTAGAATCAGTTGCAATCCATCAAAGAGTGAAAAAAACGGATCCTGTGAATTTTGTGAAAAACTGATGAGACGGAGACCTATTTTTGACTGCTCCGTCGCATGAGCTGTACGGACTAGAAACTATTCTGGGCATGCTCAGGAAGGAGAGAGGGAGAGAGATTTTATGTGCCAGAATGGCTGTAGGGGTTAAAATAAAGGAGTAGAAATTATTCCGGGCATGCTGTGTTAAAAAACGGAATCCATTGTCGGAATCCGTCTTTTTACAGACAGCGACGGATCCTGCACCCATAGGCATCCATTATAGCCTACGACGGATGGCGCTGGATCCGTCGCTGTCCGACTTTTCGACGTACACAAAAAACTTTCCTATGTCTGTTGCCTCCGTCTGACGGACAAAAAATTTTCGATGGATCCATCAAAAGATGGATGAAACGTGCGGCCATTCATCGCTAATATAAGTCTATGAGAAAAAACAGATCCTGCAGCATCAATCGGCGGATCCGTTTTTTTCACAAAAAGACGGATGGCAAAAAACTGATGTGTGAAAGGGGCCATAAGCCAGCGCTATAGGAGTATGAAGCAGAGGCTTACTACTTTCTCCCACAACCGATGTATTTGGAATAGGTGTGCATATTATTATTGTTTTTTCTTATTTATTTTAAAGCATTTCACCCCCTAAACATGGGATGTGATTCATATGAACAAAGTGGAAAAGGGTTTTGTACATACCACAAGTATAACATAATGCATGCCATAATTACATGACATGACGTGACCAAGTGAGCAACAGACTAGTACATAGAAAGAAATAACCCTGCCTGCAAGCACTTTCAAACTACAAAAACGTGTTTTCTACTGACCGCTATTTAGGGTGTATGGGCACCTTAAGGTCATGTTTCCATGTGCAAAAACACTGATTTTTACATCTGCTTTTTTTTCTATAGATATATTCCTCAAAATACAGGAAAAAAATCTGTTCTGTGTTTTTGTATGTGCATTTTAACGTTTTTTTTCATCTTTTAAGCATTTTTTGTGCATATGTGATGCTTCTTTTAGCACATTTTTGGTGCAGAAATGCTGGGATTCTGCACTTTAAAAATTCAATTGCATTTTTGTATGCATTTTTTTTCAGGTGACCCATAGAAGCTGATTTGGAAAAAAAAACATGAAAAAAATGCACAGTCCAATTGCATCTTTAAACTTTAACTGCTAAACTCAGCAGATTTTCTGTACAAAATAATGCAGTAGAAAAACTGCAGCTTAAATCCAGTGGGGGAACATGGTTTTACCCATAGATGTGAAATGTTCGTGTGCTGTCCAATTTTTCTCTTTGACAGCGTTATTTTTTTTTTAACAAAGAAGTGTGTTTTTGCCCAAGCCAATAAAAAGAAGGCGGGAGAAAATAATGTATGCAACACTAAAATGGAGGAAAAAATAGTCTGCATTTCACGAAAGCTAAATCTCACACTGACATGCGAACGTAGATAAGGCTGGCATCACACTACCTTAGAATATAGGCTAGTGCTATGCAAGGAAACATTGCATAGCACTCGGCCCAGTGGTAATCTATTGAGCAACTCACATCAGCATTTATTTTCTCGGGCGTGTTCAGCGTGCATGTAAAATCGCAGCATAATGCGATTGTGCGCATATAACATCCAAGACTTGCCAATGCAAGCCTATGGGTGCAAGAAAAAAATCGCACAGCACTCATTCCATGCACCAGTGTCCTTTGCCAAGTCGACAATAAATGTGCCACATACAGTAAAATCACACTGACAAGTTAGAATAGAATAGATATATACATATAAAATGCATAGATATATAGATGTCAATGACACGCAAACATATATATATATATATATGTACTGTATATGTAATACATAGATAGAAGAAAAGCCAGCAATTCATCTGTCGCGTATCGTAATATCACAGCGTGACAGGTTAGAACAGAATACATAGAATAGGTATATACACATAGAATACATAGATATATAGATGTCAGTGACACATATATATATATATATATAATATATATATATATATATATATTAAATATATAGATGCAAGGAAAACTGGCAATTCATGTGCCGTGTGCTCTAAAATCACTACAGGACCCATCAGGGTAGAAGAGATAGATTACATACAGTAAATACAAATACAATAGGTAGATATACAGATGTCTGTGACAAACACAATTAGTAAAGTGTGTGTGCAGCCTACAGTACATGTATTTAAATATTAAAAGATTATTTTTCGGAAAAAAAATGGCGTGGGCTCCAGCGTAATTTTCATAACCAGCAGAGGGAAATCCAATGGCTTAGGGCTAATGTTTATAGCCTGGGAAGGGGGTAATACCCATGAAGCTTCCCAGGCTATTAATATCAGCTCACAGCTGTATAATTAGCTTTTACTGGCCATTAATATGGGGGACCCCCAAAAAATGATGTGGGGTCCCCCTATAATTAATAACTAGCAAAGGCTATGCAAAGAGCTACGGGCTGATAATAATAACCTAGGAGGGGGCCATGGATACTGGCCCCCCAGGCTAAAAACATCAGCTCTCAGCTGCCCCAGAAACGGCGCATCACTAAGATGTGCCCATTCTGGCACTTAGCCTTGCTCTTCCCACTTACTCTGCAGAGATGGCAAGTGGGGTGATATTTGGGGGGTTGATGTCACCTTTGTATTGTCAGGTAACATCAAGCCCCGAGGTTTGTAATGGAGAGGCGTCAATAAGATGCTCCCATTACTAACTACATAGTCACATTGCACGAAAACACAGACACCCATAAAAAAGTCTTTTAACTGAAATAATGACACAGATTCCTTTAATATTCTTAATTAAACTATACTTACAACCTCATTCATTCCCCCAATGCCTTCATCATCTGCAAAAGAGGTAAAAAAACCAAACAATGTTTCTCACCTTTCCACAGAGATTCTTTCCATCCATTTGTCCCACGTTGGGTCTAGCTCTACTACATCTAGATGGCAGGCTGCATGGTTTTATGATGAGACAATGCAGCCTTTCATCCAGTAGACACTGAGCACCGTGTGCTCACTGTCTGTCTGTAAACTGTTATTCCCTGTTTGAGGGCACTGCGAGCATTAGAAAGTTCACCTACTCACGGTGTCATTGGACAGCAAGTTCTGCGACTTCATGGCCCAAGAACTCACTTCACCTATGTGACATCAGTGCAAGAGCCATGGGAAAATTTCCCACCCTGCTTGCACTGATGTCAGAAAACAGGGACTGTTTTGCACTTTTTTGCATTTTCTTTTACTTTTAACTGTATTTGTTAGTCCCCTTAGAGGTCTTGAACTTTCAATTGCCTGATTGTGCAACACATAGCAGTGCCACAGATATTGATGGCGGAAAGTTAACGGCAGATCTCCTCTCACGGCTGTTAGAAGTAAGATGATGTCTGAATATTTCAGCTATCATCTGCTGTGAAAGATGAGGGCTAATTAGGTGAGCCTGCATCTGAATCTTGGAACTGACATATGATGTAACTGTCATCATATGTCTGGAATTGGTTAAATAGGCTAAAGTTTAGTCTTAAATTATCTTGATTTGCATGCTTGCCTAAATGTGCTTGTAAAGATTGACAGTATGGGCCAGTAGTTTAATTGAGATGTTGGCCCAAATTTTGCTCAACCATTTATAGCTTTACATATGCACCATTGATGGAGCTAAAAGACCCTGGAGCTGGCCAGATCCAGCAATCCTTCCAGCTTTAGAGCAGCTCTTACAAGCATCCCTTCCTTACTTAGGAAACTGACCAGCCCTGAAAGACTGCAGAGGTGACCAGTAACCTATGGATAAGCAGTAAACTAGAATTAAAAATACCTCCATTTTTCAGAATCAAGAGAATTTTTAGTAAAAAATAGGTTTCAAAGTTGCTTTTTTTTGCAGGGGAAAAAGACTTTCATTTTTAAGATGTTATCTTCTAAGGTTTGGCAGGCTGTCTTATTAAGGCTGTTTTACAATAAACAAGCGGCAGATATATGATTAACACATCATGACATCTATATGATTGATGTGTATTTTCTGTCAGACAAGAATGAAAATTTTAGGAACATGAAAATACTATTCTGAAGGAGTGTTGTTCCCATAGCAACAATAAAATTCACCAATCTCTTCACTGTGATGCCTATATACCAGGGTTAATGATAAAACTCTGATAGTACTGATCACACCTGTCAACAGGAGCAAGCATTCCAGTTTTTTACTGACTAGGATTGCATGTGAGCAAAATGAGTTCTTTCTGAGGAAAGATGATAAAAAATATTACAGGAGAATGATTATAATTGAATAAGAGGCTTTTGTTATGCATAATTGTAAACAATGGTACATTTTAGCATTGCAATAGTGCATTCACTATGAGACATATAAACAATGCTGCACTCAGTATGGAGAAAGAAATCAGCTGCAGTCTTCAGGTGCAAACATTATTTGTAAATCATTTGATGCAAGTTTCCTAATTGTGTTTAGATAAATGTAATATCATTGTCAGCATTCATTTCTGAAATCTCTGGTCATCTATCATGATCAGTTTTATTAACCCTAAGTGGCAAAAATGTGCCCAAACATGGAATTATTATTTAATCCAATTTTAAGATATTTAATTTGACAGAAAATGCTGTGCTATAAATATGCAGAGAAATATTTGAGAAAAGGGAAATCATAGCTCACCACGCTTGTTTTCATTTTTATGAATCATAATGGGCCATCAAAAGGTTAAAAAGTATAATATATTCACCTTGCAATCAATCTCCCTAGTGGCTCTGCTCCTCACAGTCACCTGTCGGGTTCTTGTTGTATCTTCTGATAGCATTAGGCTGATTCTGTACATGTGTGTGCATAGTCATGCCGGACATGTTGACGTCATGACATTGTGATATTTTGGACAAAATCCTCCCGGGCAACATCAGAGCCAAAATTCCTGGCCTAGCATGAAAAGCCCTGGGATTTCTGTGCTTGTGGTGATGATAATATTATGCGGCGATGACCAGACAGCTGATGCTGAGGAGTGGAAGGACCAGAAAGTTTAACAGTAAGGTGAGTATAAGGATTTTTTTTATTTTTTTATATCTTGTTTATTGTGCTTTTGTTTCTGGAAAAATTCCTGAGCATAACCTTACCTGCTCTGCTCCTAGTACCTTACTAAAGGATTTTTAATGTTCCAGTAAGGCATTCTAGGAGAGTCAGTGTCCATATGTTGTTTGTGTGCAAAGCATGGTTAACCAATTTTGTCAGTATAGGTAAAAAAGGTGAAGTTATATTTAGGCAACCCAGTCACTGAGTTAATTAAAATGAATTTTAGGTATATTTTTTGCTTAATTGTCCAATAATTTGTATGGAGGTTTCCTTATTGTCAGAAAGCTAAATAATCCCCTTTAAAAGCTCCACAACTTCCATGTTTCCCTTTGGTGAAAAGAGAAGATAGTAACCCTCTAACTTGCTATCAATTTGCTCATCATCATATACATGCATAAAGCTGGTCATATATTAATGTCCGTTCACGTTCCCACTCTCTCTGGCTGAGCATGAAAGAGTAAGATACTGTAGACTGCTCTGGCAGAAACTTGTCTGCTTGGGAAATGAAATGTTTTTTTAATTGAAACAACCCTTATCCTTCCTTCTCTCTGCATTATCTGTGAGGAGACAGTAGGCACCACCATACACATAAGGTAGTCAATCAAAATTGGCAATTTTGGCAACATTTTCTTATCATCTAGAAACTCTAGGCACAAGGGCTCTGCTGGGCTCCATGTTTGACTGCCTAATTATTGGCCAGTTGCATTCAAGTCCAGCACAAAACTATTGCAACTTCTTCTTCTTGTTCGTTGTGCTATCTATACTTCATTGACCCTATACACAACACTTTCTTTTGAAGCTCTGCAAAAGTTGAAGTTCACATGACAGCACTAAAGGAATTATCCAGGCTCCTAAAATATAATTAATCCAATGTGTGAAAGGTTGCAACTGACTGCTAACTCAGCCCCTTTTCTTGTATCAAAGCCAGTGCTTAGATAGAAAAGAGTCTGGATTAGATAATGAAATAAGTAACTGATAACTTTATCATGAACCTGACAGCCGAGCCCCATAATCCCCAGCTGGTTGTTAAATGTATGTGATGCAACAGCACTTCAAATTAAAACATACATGAATGAAATGACAAAATGTTTGAATCAGGCTGCCGGTAGTTCGGGCAGCATGAATCAGCTATCATGTTCTTTGTGTATAGCAAAGTCATCAAAAGCCCAAAGGGCCCAGTGCCACCTGCTCAATACATGACAAACATTAGAAATCATTTACAAAGGCAAGAACATCAATGTGTTTCTGGGTTGGGCAGACCCCTTTATCAGAATATGTTTTAAACTATCCTGATGAAGGGGTCAATCAAACCCCGAAATGAGTTGATGATATTGCCTAAAAAATATTTTTTGTGTACAACTCTGCATGAGCATTTATCCTGTATTGAGCAGTAGCATAGCTGTCATCTGACCCTTTTGGCCCCTGCTAACTCCAGTTTATGCTGATCAACGATGCGTACCTAGTAACAAATCAGAGCAGGCAGCAGTAGCAGCTATATCTGTGCTGATGTGGTTTAAATGCAACACCCAAAAGTGAGCATGATACTGACAGGGACTTATTGAACCCACTTTCTCTTTAGTACCTGTTTACCTTTTTTACTTTACAGTGCTATCCTCAGAGCACTTTTCCTTTTATATCAGTACCTAAATCAAGCTTCCTTTTAACGCAGCGTTCCTTTCACATTGCAAAATAGGTGAAATGGTCCTGTGTCAAACTCTTGACTATAAGCGAAGTGGCTGGACTTGTGACCAAGTGGATACCTTCTGATATGGACATCTGACCTACCTTAGATAACTTACTACTAAGATGGGTTGTCCAGGTTTGGCATGGAAGTCTGCAGTTACTTTATGTGACTGCAGATCTGTGAATACTCACATCGTGCATAGCACATTCTGATGAGATGTGAGTGGTGTCACTCAATACAAGTGAAGTCAGAATGTGGCCGGAAGTACACACATTGCAAACCTGGAGTCATATGACTGAATGCCCCCGGCGCCAACATCGAAGAATCCTGATAGCATGCGTTATATGAGGAATTATAAGTATGCAGTCACAGATGATGACTGTAGACTTTCATGCCAAACCTGGACAACCCCTTTAACCCCTTTCTGCCAGCTGATGGAATAGTACGTCAGCTGGCAGTATCCCCCGCTTTGAGGTGGGTTCGGGCGGTGAGCCCACCTCAAAGCCACGTCATGTCAGCTGCTATAAACAGCTGACATGTGCCCGCAATAGGCGCGAGCGGAATCGCAATCCGCCCATGCCTATTAACTAGTTAAATCCCGCTGTCAAAGCTGACAGCGGGCGTATCTACCTAGCGCTTCCGGCCGCAGGGCAGGAAATGAGCACATCGCCGACCCCGTCACATGATCGAGGGTCAGCGATGCGTTGCCTTGACAACCAGAGGTCTCATAGAGACTTTTATGGTTGTTGCCAACACATTGCTGTGAGCGCCGCCTGGTGGTCGGCGCTCATAGCAATGCAGTAAATCTGCTACATATGGGTGATCTGCTCATCGCCCATATGTAGCAGAGCCAAACGAGCTGTGAATGTTTCTAGCCTCCTATGGAGGCTATTGAAGCATGCCAAAAGTAAAAGAAAAAAGAGTTTAAAAATTAAAAAAATAAAAAAAAATAAAAGTTCAAATCACCCCCTTTTGCCCCAATCAAAATAAAACAATAAAAAAAATCACACAAACATATTTTGTATTGCCGCGTTCAGAATCGCCCAATCTATCAATAAAAAAAAGGATTAACCCGATTACTAAACAGCAGCGAGAAAAAAATCAAAATGTCAGAATTACGTTTTTTTGGTCGCCACTACAATACATTAAAATGCAATAACAGGCGATCAAAATATCGATCTGCTCATAAATGGCATCTTTAAAAATGTCAGCTCGGCATGCAAAAAATGAGCCCTCAACTGGCCCCAGATCACGAAAAATGGAGACACTATGGGTCTCGGAAAATGGTGCAATTTTTTTTTTTTTTTTAGCCCATTTTGGAATATTTTTTCACCAATTAGATATAAGAGAACCTAGCCATGTTTGATGTTTATGAACTCGTAATGACCTGGAGAATCATAATGGCAGGTCAGTTTTAGCATTTAGTGAACCTAGCAAAAAAGAAATACAAAAAAAAATGGTGAGATTGCACTTTTTTTGCAATTTCACCGCACTTGGACTTTTTTTTCCCGTTTTCGAGTACACTACATGGTAAAACCAATCATGTTGTTCAAAAGTACAACTTGTCCCGCAAAAAATAAGCCCCACATGGCCATATTGATGGAAAAATAAAAAAGTTATGGCTCTGGAAAGAAGGGGAGCGAAAAAACGAAAACGCAAAACCGAACAAAGCTTCGGGGGTTAAGGGGCTAAATCATAGTAATGCATATTTTTGGCTGGAAAATGTCTTTCATAATTTCCTGTGCATACACACATTAGAACAAAACTATTTCATATGAAGAAGTGAATTAATTTTAGGCAAGATATGTACCTGTGAATCTCACGTCAGCTTCTATTGCCACTTGTGTATGTACTAAAACGTATTGCATTATAGTATACAGACATGAAAGCCCCATTCACTAAATGCTTTTTAAATTGGTCTTTATTGGGAAATCAAGATATTTTATTAGTCTGTGTCTGGGAGAGCAGTCATTGTGTTTATTTATGTGTTATATTAAAATGGCAATATTATAGATTATAGAGTTAAAATTACCATAGTAATAGATAGTTATAAAAACATCTGAAAAATAAAGAACCCACCCCTCCCCCATAACATCTCTGCAGGAAAGAAGGGAAATAAACTTCTGCTTTCGGTGCTTTATATGGCTGGGATAACCAACTCTTTTTGAAAAAAAGAACTAGAAATTGAGGTCAAAAGCCTTCTTTGATAATGCACCCTGAACAAGCAGAACAGAATATTTTTTTCTGTGCAAATCTCTGCAAGTGGAAGATTGAGAGGATTACTTTTTATTGGAAGTTACCAGCTAACCTTGATCAATGATCAGAATTAAATTAACTGCTGTGATATGAAAAAATGAGCTTATAAAACCTTCCCTTTCTCTCTTAGGATTCTCTACTCCTCCAGTTTAAAAGAAAATAAGCAATTTACCCAGTGTGACTGACATTTCCAAATCAAATATGAGACACTTTTATTGGAAGTGCTGAAGGAGAGCCATGATTATAGACTTATCTATGACATAGCACCAATTTGTGTTTCCCTGTCTCCTTTGATAAGTAATGTAGTAGTTAAGCACTTAAAAAAATCCAATTTTAACAAATTTCACATGGTGGGTAAAGAAGCAATATAACCTTGGTTCCAGCCACATCTTGTTAATGACAAGAATAGATTTCTCCTCAGTATAGATACATTTTTCTTACCTATTACAAATTCTTCATGATTGGGCTACATGGAAACAAGTGTAATCTGACATTAAGCAACAGACAAGTCTCGAGACCGAAAAGATTTGTCTGTGACTTCCTGCCAAGCGACTATTGAGAGCAGCAAAATAGCCAAATCGTAAATACGTCACTTGCATTAATGTAAAATGTCCCAATGGTTTGGATCTTTTTTATGATGATTACAATTCAGGCAATGATTGCAATGTGATTTCACTGACAATATAAGATATTGTGGTGCTTCACTGATATATCCTTGTCAACATATAGCTGAAGCCTAAATTTACAAAAATAAATTATATTTAATCAACTTTATTCTACTAAAATAAAGAAATTAGGATACTTGTAAGATTATATAAAATGCATAATAGTAGAAAGGACAATTATTTCTGTAAAGGATGCAAATTGCCTGTTTAAAAAAAGAGGACTTGTACTCTATAGCGCCACCTATTGGAAGTAGCGATCGTACAAGTCACAATCAACCCTTTAACGAGTCTTGTAATATGACTTAGGATAAAAGCCAAATCAGTATCTCCATTTGCAGACACGGTGTTTCAGACTATTGGTCCTCGTCAGTGTAAAGTAGGAGAGATCTGATTTGGCTGGATCAGAGGCTCTGGACTAGGGTCTAAGGGGTAAGGTTTCTCCTTGTGGAGAGTGACAGACCAGCTCTGGCGTGTCGACGTAAGGAGGCTTATTCGTCGTGCAATGCTCCTCTGGGAAATTTAATATGCAAATTGCCTCTTCAAAAAAAGAGGACTTGAACTCTATAGCGCCATCTATTGGAAGTAGCGATCCCACAAGTCACAATCAACCCTTTAATGAGTCTTGAAATATGACTTAGGATAAAAGCAAAATCAGTATCTCCATTTGCAGACACGGTGTTTCGGACTATTGATCCTCGTCAGTGTAAAGTAGGAGAGATCTGATTTGGCTGGATCAGAGGCTCTGGACTAGGGTCTAAGGGGTAAGGTTTCTCCTTGTGGAGAGTGACATACCAGCTCTGGCGTGTCAAGGTAAGGAAGCTTATTCGCCGTGCAATGCTCCTCTGGGAAATTTAATATGCAAATTGCCTCTTCAAAAAAAGAGGACTTGTACTCTATAGCGCCACCTATTGGAAGTAGCGATCCTACAAGTCACAATCAACACTTTAACGAGTCTTGTAATATGACTTAGGATAAAAGTCAAATCAGTATCTCCATTTGCAGACTCTGTGTTTTGGACTATTGGTCCTCGTCAGTACAAAGTAGGAGAGATTTGATTTGGCTGGATGAGAGGCTCTGGACTAGGGTCTAAGGAGTAAGGTACTGTAAAGGAAAATTATTTACAGGGCAGGAGCAGACTTATATTGGTTGGTCTTCAACCTCTAAAGTTGCTACTTGTCAGGGACACCGCACTGCACTTGCTCACTGAGCCAGTGCGTGTGTCCTGAGTGAACAAACTGTGCCCAAAGATACCTGTATAGTAGAGCCACAGCAGGGAAGACGTGTGTTTCTGAGGAACAGGACCTTCCGCAGCATGTGACTGCCAAGGGGCGGAGCCGGCCACACGTCTCTCAGAGGCAGCAGAAGCAGATAGAAAATGTTTCAGGCCGGAGGACCTGCAGGCACGTGACTGCCTAGGGGCGTGGCCTAAGCTCCAGAGATCTAGGAGGTAAAGGAAAACTCCTAGAAGGGTAACTACGAAATAAAGTTACCAAGGGGCATAGACAGAATGAATAGTCAGGATAGCCAGGTCATACACAGAGGGAGCAAAGCAGTACAAAAGGAGCAGGCAGAGAATAATCAGAACACAGCCAAGGGGTCATACACAGAGGGAGCAACACAGTACAAAAGGGACAGGCAAAACTCGTAACAGGGACACAGCCAAATCAGAACCAGACAGACAAAACGAAGCACAGGCACAACGCACTGGCACAAGCACAGGGTCAGACACAATCAGCCAAAGGTCAGAGTATAAACAACAAAGGCTGGCTTCACAGTGAGGCTATAAAAAGCCTCCCAGGACCCAGAAAGAGGCCAACCAAGTTAACCCCGCGACTACCTGATCCAAGAACCCAGTAAACCATGACACTACTATAACAGATGCATACAATGGTTAATTATGTTTAGCTACTGAAATGCAAAGTGCCCTTATGGTTGTCTTGCTTTCTATGTATGTACACCCCTGTACTAAAGTATGATACAGTAAAAAACAAAATACAGTTACAGCCAAAAGTGTTGTCACCTTTGTTTTTCTATACATATATTTATTTCTTTTGTGTGTATTGAATCAACAGAAAAAAGGCAAATTGAACAAAATTTCACACTAAACCTACAAAATCAGCTGGACAAAATTGTTGGCACCTTTCCAAAACTATGGTTAAGCAACTTTGTTTCAAGCATGTTATGCGCATTCAAATTCACCTGTGGCAAGTAACAGGTATGGGCAATATGAAAATCACACATGTAACTGGATAAAGAGCGGAGAAGTTGACTCAATTTTTACATTGTCTGTATGTGTGTGCCACACTGAGCATGGAGAAACGGAAGAGGAGAAGAAAACTGAGTACTTGAAAACCAAAATTGTTGAAAAAATCAACAATCTGAAAATTGCAAGTCAATCTCCAGAGATCTACACTATGTTCCAAATTATTATGCAAATTGGTTTTAAGTGTCATAGCTAGTGTTGAGCGATACGATACTGCAAATATCGGGTATCGGCCGATATTAGCTGTATCGGGCTTTCGATTCCGAGTACCGATATTTTCGTCATATCGGATACCGGAATCGGATTTGTCACTGTCACTGTGAGTGTCCGTCGGTCGGGTCTGTCAGGAGTCAGCGGCACTTACCTGGCAGAAGATCTCCGGCGGTCACGTCCTGGACTGCTTGATGGCCGCCATTATCTTCTCCTGGCGGTCACATGCAGTTTTTCGCGATAACTGCAGTGACTGCAGGGTAATCCCGGCCGTAAACCAGTCCGATGACGTCACCGCCGGGGAAGCAGGTAATCAGCTGTGCTGCGCCGGGATGACAGGCTCTGCCTGCCTGCCTGCCTCTGATGTCATTCTGATGTTGCAGAGCTGGATCGTCGTGGGACACTCGTTACTATGGACTGCGTCGGACAGGTGGTATACTGCTGTTTTTTTTTTTTTTAATTTTTTTACAGGAGATCGATGGCGTCGCAGGATGAGACTGTAATAAAAGTAATGAAAACTGTGTTGTTTTTTTTATTAAATTAAAAAACTTTTTTATGAACATTCACCCGTCGGGTACATCAACAATTTAACTATTTACATACAGGGACCCTGTCCGGGTTATTTAGAATTCTTTGGCAGGGGTGTTCCAGGTACCACCTGGTACTCTTCTGATGCTTGCCAAACATCCGAGACACCAAGGACCACCAGGACCTGATGACGTCATGTGGCCTGTACAGTCAAGTCGTGACCCGATATCTGTGTCTGTGTGGCCACCTCTTTCATCTCCCTCCGGGTCTGGAGCCCTATGTCCCGGACTGAACGAACCCCAGGGGGCCTAACAGGCGCCAGGTACGGGCCAGCTATCATTATCATGTCCATAGCTGGGGCTGCTGAGGAGACCACTGAGGGAGGCTGGGGAGATTTACAGCGTGGGGTGGGCACTTGTGCAGAGGCCTGGATGTGGGAGGCTGAAGGCTCCGAGGGTCTCACAGGTTCCTGACACTCTGGGGACCAGGGTTCGCACCTGGTGACATTTAGGGCATACCATCCATTGTAACCCCAGTGTCGGGTGTAAGTTACTAAGTCTCCTGGCAACAGGTCCCTCCCCGGGTGTCCTTCTGGGAGGTGAGTCTCCACGTCCCGCCGGGTCACAAACACTTCTAAATAAAGTCCAGGCTCCTGGATGAAGCCCCAACCAGCTTTCAATTTAAAGCTCCGTACTGCACCCTTACGCCGCGGCTCCCTCACCGTACTTTTATCTTTTCTCATCCGGTCCTTATCTGCCCGGTCCTTCTCGATGTGACGTTGGCGAAGCTTCTGGGATTCGCACTGCTCCCTTTGTCGCTCGGCTTCTCTCTCCCGACGTCTACACTCTTCCTCCTGACGCCGGTTGTAATTCTCCTCCACCAGCATCTCCATGTCTCCACCATCAAACTGCAGCTTACGATGTTCGGTTTGCGGCAGCTCTCCTGGGCCCGACAGTCCTGGCGGCGCTCACCTGCGGAGGAAGCAGCCGGCTCTGGAACAGATGACAGTCGGGGCTCCGGTACAGACAGGTAGACCTCTGGTGCCTGCGCGGCCTCCTCCATGAGGACGGGTGTCGCTTCTTCTGTCTCAGCGACGGGGGCAGACAGCGGGATCTGGGGTGCTGCCGGTGCAGCGTTTTTTGCAGGAACGGGTGCCTCCACTGCGACAACGTCAACCGGATCACATTGCAAGGGCTGGGATGCCCGCACGGACTCCTCTACTAGAACGGGTGCCTCATCTTCCGGTACAGACACTTCAGGTAAGAGGGATTGGCGCCGCTCCAAGTTTAGTTTTAGGGCACGCCAGCTGGCTTCCATCCTGGCGACCTCCTCCTGGTGCCGGGCCAGGCCTCTTAGGGTATCCTCCGCTTCTTGCAGCGTAGGAGGGTTTCCAGGCCGGGTGCCCAACGGTGGTTCCGTGGCGATCGGGTCGCTTCCGTGGGGGGAGAGCTCTGACTGCTCCATCCCTTCACACTTCTGCTCGTGTCCATTAGCCATCTCTGCCAAGTCACATGTGTCATTAGCATCTGGAGAGGGCCCCTCTTTTGTAGTGAGGCGGGACCTTCGTGTTAGTTTCCGCACACTGAGGAGGATGAGGAGGCGGAACTCAAGAGCTGTGGGGCACGATCTTACATTGCAGTACCATTTAGAGTGGTCGGCCATCGTTTTCGCGCCACTGAGTGAGTGTACACCCACGAAGAGCACGCCCTTCTTCTTCACCAGTGCCTCGTCGTGACGCAGATATGGCGGAAAAATGGCAAATACATTCTCTGATGATTTTAGCAATTCTCAAGCACAAAACCAGTTCAATTCAGGCACACAGGACTCGCTTATAGCGAGCTACAGAATCCTGTTCGTGACGCCCAAGTTGAGTCACACAGAGCCAGAGGTTTTGGGGGTACTCGGCACCGAGCTCGTCGACTTCTATGGGGTATGTCACGGCTTTACCCGGCAATTGAATCAGAGTCTATTTTACTATGTAGAAGTGTATAAACTATAAATATATGTATATATATATATATATATGTCACAATGACATGTATATATATATATATATATATATATATATATATATGTATTCTATGTGTGTATATTTTGTGTTTACAACGAAAGAAAGTGTTTTTTTAGTTGCGATATTTTGTTCCCATAGACTTACATGGGACTTCCGGTATCGGAATCGGATATCGACGATATTTAGTGATATCGGCGATACCATTCCGATCCGATATTTTTAGATATCGAGCAGTATCGCTCAACACTAGTCATAGCGTTTTTTGTTTTTGTTTGTAAATGAAACTCATTGATGGTATTGTGTCTCAGGGTTCTTTGGATAACTGAAATCAATCTCCGATACCTGTGATAATTAGTTTGCCATGTGAGCCCAGTAAAAGGAAAACTGGATGTTCCACACTATTAAGCAGGCCAGAGTTTTCAAGTAATATGGGAAAGAAAAAGGATCTCTCTGCTGCTGAAAAGCATCAAATAGTGCAATGCCTTGGTCAAGGGATGAAAACCTTAGATATTTCCCGAAAACTTAAGCTTGATCATCGTACTGTTAAGAGATTTGTGGCTGATTCTGAGCACAGACATGTTTGTGCTGATAAAGACAGAATGAGGAAGGTTTCTGCCAGGCAAGTTCATCGGATTAAGAGACCAGCTGCTACAAAGCCATTACAAACCAGCAAACAGATATTTGAAGATGCTGGTGCTTCTGGAGTCCCTCGAACCTCAAGGTGTAGGATCCTTCTAAGGCTTGCTGTGGTGCATAAACCTACTATTCGGCCACACCTAAACAGTGCTCACAAGCAGAAACGGTTGCAGAGGGCCCAGACATACATGAAGACTAATTTTCAAACAGTCTTATTTACTGATGAGTGTTGAGCAACCCTGAATGGTCCAGATGGATGGAGTAGTGGATGGTTGGTGGATGGCCACCATGTCCCAACAAGGCTGCTATGTTAGGAAGGAGGTGGAGGAGTCATTATTTGGGCCGGAATCAAGGGGAAACAGCTGGTAGGGCCCTTTAAGGTTCCTGAAGGTGTGAAAATGACCTCTGCAAAGTATATAGAGTTTCTGACTGACAACTTTCTTCCATGGTATAAAAAGCAGAAATGTGTCTTCAGGAGCAAAATCATCTTCATTCATGACAATTCACCATCTCATGCTGCAAAAAATACCTTGGAGTCATTGGCTGCTATGGGCATAAAATGAGATAAACTCCCCTGACCTCAACCCTATAGAGAACCTTTGGAGTATCATCAAGCAAAAGATCTGAGAGGGTGGGAGGCAGTTCACATCAAAACCGCAGCTCTAGGAGGCTATTCTGACTTCATGCAAAGAAATACAAGCGGATACTCTCCAAAAACTCACAAGTTCAATGGATGCAAGAATTGTGAAGGTGATATCAAAGAAGGGTTCCTATGTTAACATGTAACTTGGCCTGTTAGGATATTTTGGAGTTAAATAGCTTTTTTGTTCAGTGAATGTGACCTCCTAATGCTGCAAATTCCACAAATGAGCATTTTCAGTTCTTTAAAACAGATCAAATGTTCAGAAATTCTACTGTGCCTAATAATTTGGAACAGTGCATTTTGAGTTTTTTTCCATTTTGGAGATTATACTGTTATCATTGGGAGGTTTCTTCAATAAAATTCGATGTACCGACCACTTAGGAAAATCAGAGAAAAATATAATTTGCATAATAATTTGGAACATAGTGTAGATGTCAACGGTGAGCAACAAAATTAAGAAGTTTACAATCCATGGCACTGAAGCTAATCTCCCTGGACATGAACAGCAGGGAAAAATTGATGAAAAGTTGCAACTTAGAATAGACCGGATGGTGGGTGGGGGGCGAATGGGGATAAGCAGCCCAATCAAGTTTCAAAGAAATTCAAACTGTCCTGCAAGCTCAGCATGCATCTGTATCAGTGCAAACTTTCCATTGAGATTTAAATGAAATTAAATTCTATGGCAGAAGACCTAGGAGGACCCCACTACTGACACAGAGACATCAAAAAGCTAGACTGCAGTTTTCCAAAATGTATATGAGCAATCCAAAATCCTTTTGGGAAAGTATCTTGTGGACAGATGAGAGCTTTTTGGTAAAGCACATCATTTTACTGTTTGCTGAAACCAGAATGAGGTCTACAAAGAAAAGAACACAGTACCTACAGTCAAATATAGGGAGGTTATAAGATGTTTTGGGTTGTGTTTCTGCCTCTGGCACAGGGTGCCTTGACTGTTCAAGGCATTATGAATACTGAAGATTAACAAAGGATTTTGGGTTGCATTGTAGTGCCCAGTGTCTTTGCATTCTAGATCATGGGTCTTCCATCAGGACAATGACCCCAAACGTACTTCAAGAAGCACTCAGAAATGGATGGAAACAAAGTGCTGGAGAGTTCTGAAGTGGCCAGAAATTAGTCCAAATCTAAATCCCATTGAACACCTGTGGAGAGATCTTAAAATTGCTGTTGGGAGAATGCACCCTTCAAATATAAGAAACCTGGAGCAGTTTGCAAAAGAAGGGAGGTCCAAAATTCCAGTTGAGAGGTATAAGAAGCTTGCTGATGGTTATAGGAAGCAATTGATTGCAGCTATTTATTCCAAAGTGTGTGCAGTCAAATATTAATTTGAGAGTGCCAACAATTTTGTCTGACCCATTTTTGGAGTTTTGTGTGAAATGACGTCCAATTTGCTTTTTTCTAAGTTTTTTTTGGATTGCTCCAATACACACAAAGGAAATAAACATGTGTTTAACAAAATATATGCAATTGCAATCATTTTCTGGGAAAACAAAGTTGCCAGCACTTTTGGACATGACTGTATAATAATTGTCACTCAGGCACTGTTCATGGTCACCTGGCAACTCCAAAATGACCACTATGAACACGCTTAACACAAGATAATCCATTTCCCAGAACCCAGGGATTGCCCTAACTTTCACCCTTTTACACGGATTTGAACTTGCGCAGGGTCTTTTTGGCTAGAGCCACAGAGACAGTTGCTGCTTAGTGGCGCAAGATGGAAAGAAGGTTAGTCCGGTAGCCAGTTCAAATGCAGGAGATATGGGAGGTTCAAAATTGTCAGGTGAAATGTCAATAAGATAATCGAGGTCAGGGAAAAGGATCAATCAGGAAGATAGACAAGAAGCACTGCACAGATGTAAAGCCATGTAGCACAAATATTGACTGATGGTGGGAACTGGCTCTCAGAGGTTTATATAGTGAATAGCTGCACTCAGTGATGACAGCATGAAGAAATAGAAACCTATCAATATTAACTAAATAGCTACTGGATTGACAGAACCACAAGTCTCAGGAGTAAAATAGGATTGATCCTTTAAGGCCGGGATCACACATGCGAGGAATACAGCCGAGTCTCGCATGTTAATATCTGGCCGGCCTTGGGAGCGGAGATTGCGGCTCCATGTATTACTATGCGGCCGCATGCTCCACTCCCGAGTGCAGGCGGCAGTGACGGGAATTAACTCGCGAGACTTGTCTGTATTTCTCGCATGTGTGATCCTGGCCTAAAGGTGTTGCAATAATATGTGTTAAAAGATGTACGTATAGAAGAGAAATGGACTTAACAATTAATTAATTACTTAATAGGGTTGTATCTGTGCAAAAGTCCAGCTTTGAATATGATCACATTGAGCTCGTTGGAGCAAAAAGTCTAAGTGATCAGAATTCCTCTCTCTATAGTTGTCTGCAGATACATGAAATACTATGGGCTAGCAGAGGTACATTTAGGGAACTGTTTTCCTTGTCCTTATTTGAATCCATTAGTTATTGTATTAGATAATGTGTATAATGTGAGCTTTGAAGAAGATCACACTGACCATACTGGAGAAAAAAATGTCAAGCTATAATTGTCTCCCTCTTTGTCTATGATTTATATTCTAGTACTATTTTCTAACAAAAAATGCTTAAAGTGATAGTTTGGTGTTTGTGGAAGGCAGCACACTGGGATGTTCAGCAATTACCAAAATTAGAACTTTGTGTTCCTTGGATTGCAAATGCCTGCTACCACTCTATTCAAAGTTTATGAGCCTGAAAGAGAAAGACAACAAATGGGCTTGCAAACATAGGCTAAGGCTTCACAGTTATGTGAAAATCACAGCTAACTGCAATTGATCTGCTTTATTATCCCATGGGGGAAAATCTCTGCAGTTGTGTCACTTTTACGGTAATTATAAGTCACCATGGAGTCATGTTTTGTCGTTTAAACAAGTCATGATAAAGTTCTTGTAGTTCTTTGAAAAATTCCTCCTGTAGGACGAAATGTACTCCGTTCTTCTGATATGAATACAAGCTTCCTGATCTTTCGCCATAGAAAAATGTAAATGAAAGCTTCCTAGAAATAAAGCTACACTTTCAGATTTTGTTTGCAGATGGTTTAAAGTCATTTAATTAATTTGTATTTAATTTAAATTAAATGTATTTAATTTAATATTAGGAAATATCATAATATCTTTTCTAAATGATATGTCATTAATGTGTGATGGGTTGAAGTGCCCCCCACCTATTATAACACTACAAGTCCCAGATACAGCACCCTGCCTTTGTGACATATCCCATTGTTATGTAATAAATATGTGTGATCATACTACTCTTAACAATATGTTTTTATTTTATATTTTGTTTTTTGCTGAATGCATTTTACAAAAATAGTCTAGAAAAGCTTAATTACATAATGGTTTAAAATGGTATCTGGTAATATACAATACCAAACACTAATAAAATATAACTCTAGACAGCCATATGGCATTGATATCTACTCTTTTAAATTATGTATATTATTTTCCTTGTACACATCTGCCCCCCCACAGGAAATTGCATTCAGCCGTTGGCAGCTATGATCTACAGTAGCTCGAATCTTTGATGTCTTCCCATCACCAAATATGATCTCATTACAATAAAGTTGGTTGACTAACGCAATGAAGCTGTCAGAGTTTCACTTCATATTGGATACATTAAGACTCCCACACTAATGCTAATATTCAGTTTGTAGATAGTTTACTGCACACCGAGATTTTACAGCAGGATACTCACTTCCCTGAATCTTTCATGAATCATTTTTTTCACATGCTCTAAAAAGTTGATCTATAAATTATTTCGTTTCTATGAAACCTGATTGACGCGAGAAATGTCTTGATGTCATGGCAAATATCAGGAGCATCAAGATTTAAAGAATCTGTAGTATTAAAGGGAAACTGCTTAAAAGAGATAATCTAACCTGAATTTATATAGAAACCTTTGCAATGTCAGAGAATAAGATCAATAACTTCTTGTGTGAGAATAAGGAACAGTATTACTATTATTATGGATTTTGCATCGTATTCTTATACAAAACACTATACAAAAGTATCAGCATCAAGAAGCAAAAACTACAATGATGCTGTAATATGACAAAATATGAATTACTTGCCTGATGAATCTCCTATCCTTCCATTGCTGACTCTACAGTGCAACCCACAATTCTTCATTCACTGAGCTGCACTGGCAATGAGACCCTGACAGCCAAGCTATGGCCTCAGTGATGATGGCGGCAGCATGAACCCTATAATCAAAGTTCTGTTGTAAACTTGTAAACAGCCTAGAGATGACACTGGAGCAGCAGGGATATTTATTTTGTAATTTTTTAGCTCATCTTTCTTTACCTGAATTTTGTTTAATCTCAGTAACCTATTTAAAGGGAAACTGGCAGGTGACTTTTGCATAGTTTACTAATAGTATCCTGAAATAGGGCTTCGATATCCCTTTCATAATTTGTAACTTTTATTGCTGTACGTTGCCCCGTTGTCTTCCTTTAAGCTCCCGAAAATTCATAGTCACTAGTCAAGTCTATGTGAATCCCAAGTGAATATTCACCCTTACCCATGCTCACAATCCCACCCACCCCTTTGTGCAAACATCACTAATAGTAAATAGTCAAGCGCATGTAATCCAAAATGTGAATATTCAACCCAGCTCCATCCATAATCCAGCCCAACCCTCTATACTGGCGTAAGTGATTGGGTGTAATTAGATTGCCGTATTACTCGCAATCCTCGGACTGGCAGTCTACTCTCCTGACCTGAGCATGAGAACTTGTATTATATGCAGCTGTCATGCTCTGGTCAGGAGAGCTGACAGCCAGTCTGAGGATTGCAAATGATCCTCTGGTGAGTAATAAAGCAGACTGACTGCATCCAATCATTGATACCAGCATGGAAGGGTGGATGGGATAGGGGTGAATATTCACATTTTGGATTTACACACACATCACTAGTTACTATTGCTATTTCAGAATACTGTTAGTATGCTAAGCAAACATCACATGAAATATTCCTTTAAGCAGATATTATTTGAGCAGTAAGAATTCTTATTGAAACAATGTCTTACATAAGGTTCAGGCATCTTTTCTATAGCAGAGTCATGACATCAAACCAGATAGGGTTTGCCTCTATCCATTTGCAAAACACATATATCTCACATTAATGATCAACATATGATTTTTTTGATGTGCAGTCCATGTTTTGCTCTACAGCTTTGGCATATAGTCTTTCTTCTCTTTTTTGACTCATTAGGACCAGCACTCCTTCCATTTAACCAAAGCATTTTTAAGTAGAATGAGACTGAGAGAGCGGGACCTCCTTCTTTTGCTCTCAGTTCACAGTCTGAGAGCTTGTGGAATTTGAGTTTTCTATCTCCGTTTACTGGGTATTGATGCTGTGTTGCGGCCATTGTTGCTTTGGTTTTGTGCCTGTGAGGTGGTGTGGAATGGAGTCACGGTAACTCAGCTTTGCAGCATGTGACCCATTGAGAGGTTCACAGTAACATGGTAGTCGGCTTCATACAGTCTGATCAGAATATTAAACTAAGAACCTCATGTTCAGTTTTATATATTAAGCCTAGCAGCATTAGATCAACGTATGATTTTTGGTATGTGTTGTCCATGTATTACTCTACAGCTATGGAATATACAGTACAGACCAAAAGTTTGGACACACCTTCTCATTCAAAGATTTTTCTGTATCTTCATGACTATGAAAATTGTAGAATCACACTGAAGGCATCAAAACTATGAATTAACATATGTGGAATTATACATTACACTTTACAAAAAAGTGTGAAACAACTGAAAAAATGTCTTATATTCTAGGTTCTTCAAAGTAGCCACCATTTGCTTTGATTACTGCTTTGCACGCAGAAAAGGTGAACGGATGGACTCTACATGCCTGGTTACCACCATGAAGCATGGATGAGGTGGTGTGATGGTGTGGGGGTGCTTTGCTGGTGACACTGTTGGGGATTTATTCAAAATTGAAGCGGTGAGCAGTCCAGCTCACCCCAAACCATCTCGATTGAGTTCAGGTCTGGTGACTGTGGAGGCCATGTCATCTGGCGTAACACCCCAACACTCTCCTTCTTGGTCAAATAGCCCTTACACAGTCTGGCGGTGTGTTTGGGTTTCATTGTCCTGTTGAAAAATAAATGATGGTCCAACTAAACGCAAACCGGATGGAATAGCATGCTGCTGCACGTTGCTGTGGTAGACATGCTGGTTCAGTATGCCTTCAATTTTAAATAAATCCCCAACAGTGTACCAGCAAAGCACCCCCACATCATCACACCACCTCCTCCTTGCTTCACGGTGGGAACCAGGCATGTAGATTCCATCCGTTCACCTTTTCTGCATGCAAAGCAGTAATCAAAGCAAAAGGTGGCTACTTTGAAGAACCTAGAATATAAGACATATTTTCAGTTGTTTCACACTTTTTTGTAAAGTGTAATGTATAATTCCACATGTGTTAATTCATAGTTTTGATGCCTTCAGTGTGATTCTACAATTTTCATAGTCAAGAAAATACAGAAAATCGTTGAATGAGGTGTGTCCAAACTTTTGGTCTGTACAGTATATCACATTAGTATATCACATTATTGAGAACAAAAGAAAAAAGCACTTTGAGACCAGTTGCACAGACCAGTTTATGGTCTGAGTACAGACCACATTGTACAGATGAGGCTTATGTGAGACTTTGCAGTTTTGGTGTCTCAACGTATGATGCTGGGCCAATTTAAGTACTTTTGCCAAAAAGTTTGCCTCTGCACAAATGTTATTTTAGTTTGGGACTTGAGTAGCATGTCTAGCTTGAGAAGTACTGGCGCTACTGAATTTGGCATGCAGGTGTAGCAAAGCTCTGGCTCCTTCACAATTCTGCCGATTTGGACAGACCTGCAAAAACTAGTATAGAAACACCAAAAGTTGTACTATTTTTGCACAACTCAACAATGTGCAAAAATGTAGCAACTTTACAAAGTGTTTTACCACAGTATTCAGAATTTCTTGATCAACTCTAATATGCTAGCCATTTTAAGTAAATATCTCCAAAACAATTTTGGGAGATCAATTCAGTCAATCAATCAATCAATCAATCAATCAATCAATGATGATGCAGCATGCTGACCAAAACATGCGAAAGTCCCAAATAGGCCTGTTTATTTTTTGCTCAGCGCATACTTTTCTTTCTTTCCCATCTAAGTTGCTGAAATAGTTGAAATTTCACAAAAAAATTCCAATCTGTGAACATACCCTTGCAATTTCTTGCCTATTACATACAATAATCAAGAAAATTTGTAATATTAGCATCCCTGCATGCCTCTGCTCCTCCCACCCAGCAGTGTGCTAACTTACTCAAGATCCAGGCCGCCCTACAGTGCCTTCCATGTCCCAGAGTCTGTGCGCACCACGCAGGTTCTCTGGTAGAGTGCTTAGGGCAACCACACCTGCGCTTCCTGTCTCTTAAAGAGAGTGTGCACAGTCCCAATGTGTATCCAGCAAGAAGCTGGGAGGCACTTAATACTTAAGGCACATCCACCTGTTGGATTGTAGTTAGTCAGTCTGCAAGCTGCTAGCTAGTGATCAGGTCTAGTAATGGGGTAACCCATGGATGTTCAGGTCTGGCTAGTTTGGCCGAACAACTGAAAAGAGGTTGGGTTTGGGTATCGGAACGGAACATGAACCTTTGACCCCATTCAAATAAATGGGGGGCACGAAAATCCGTTGATTAACACACTTTCATCTGCATGACAGCACAACAAACACAGGCTCTGATTGGCATTAAGATCATTACTGCCAATCAGAGAGCTGCAGGTGTGACCGGCAGTTAAAAGGTTGTCTCCAGTCACATGCATTGGCTGATGAGAGAGTACTACTCCCATCAGCCTATGCCTGCCATCACTGTAAACATGGAGAGCATGCATCGCTGATGGGAGTATTCATCAGCAGGCACCTGTGCAATAAATAAATACATTAAAAATGACTAGAGGTCTCTTCTATTTTTGATAACCAATGTAGGCAAAACTGACATCTGCAGGCTGCAACCCTCAGCTGTCAGCTTTTTCATGACTGGTTATTAAGAATAGAGGGGACCCAACACCATTTTATAAAATTGTTTAAATAAATAATTTAAATAAAAGGCATGTGTTCCTCCCATTTTTGAACACCAGCAAAGCTAAAGAGAACTGGAGGCTAGTATTATCAGGCTTGTAATGGACCATGGATATTGGCCCTTCCTGCCTAAAAAATAGCAGCCCAAAGCTACCAAATAAAAAGCACATCTATTACATGTACCAATTTTGGTGCTTTGCACTGCTCTTTCCACTTGCCCTTGTGCGGTGGCAAGTGAGGTAATGGTTGTGGGGCTGATGTCAGCTGTTTTATGGACACTGACATCAAGCCCACAAGTTATTAATGGAGAAGCGTCTATAACACACACCCATTACTACCCCCATAGTTAAGTTGAAAAAATTGCACAGCCAGAATAAAATCCTTTATTGGAAAGACATGGACTCCTTTATTTGAAATAAAAATAAAAAGCACAGTTGTGCTCACCTTATGCCTATTCCATTGAAGCCCTTATCACCTGTAAAAAAACCTCAGAAAATAATAAACAACCATATCCCTCACCTGTATGATGTGAAGATGATTCATATTGTCCCACAATGATTTGGATAATTTTGAGATCTGTCACAGCTGAAAAACACTGACAGGCGCATAATCACTCCTCCCATATCTAGGGCTGAGCTCCCCTTAGAAAGTTCCCTGGAGTTCATACTAAATCCTCTGACTTCACTTATAGCACTGTAAGTGAGATCACCTAGGTTCATCAGGTTTGAAATCCAGTGAACTTTCTCAGGAGAGCTCAGAGTAAGACATGGGAGGAGCGATTACCAGCTGGCGGGATAGTGGTTGCATTACTAATATGACTATTATCCAAATCATCCATGTTTTTACAGGGGACAAGGGCTTCAATGGAATAGGCGTAAGGAGAGCATTACTTTTTTATTTTTTAATAAATGTGTAGAAAAGGTGTTAATTTTTATTTCAAATAAAGGATTTTATTCATACGGTGGGTTTCTTTCCAAACTTACTATGGTGTTAGTAAAGGGTGCGTCTTATAGATTCCTCTCCATTACTAAGCTTAATAGGATCTGACAAAACAAAGGTGACATCAATCCCACAAATATTACCCCACTTGCCACCACCACAGAGCAAGTGGTAAACAAAGGCTAAGCTTCATATTTGGTGCATCTTATTAAATATGGGGTGCTGAAGGCTGATTTTCTTAGCCTGGGTGAAGGTCAACAGCTGTTTGTTCTGCCTTTGTTTGTTTGTTTGAAATTAATGTGGGAACCCTAAGTAATTTGTTTTCATGGGTCCTACCAAGAAATAATCAGTAAAGGCTAACAAAACAGTTGTGAGCTCATATTAAAAGCCTGGAAACCTTTAGAGATATTGCCCTCCTTCCTAGAAAATTAACATCTTCCCTCAGCAGTCGACTTTCCCTCTGCTGCTTATGAAAATTACGGCGGACTCTTATGCATTTTTATTTTTTTTATTTATTAACAAGAACAGAAAAATACACAACCAAAGTAACCTTAGTTCATAGTCCTCCTCACAGGCAAAGAACATCAGCCCTCAGTTGCCCCAGAAAAGGCACATCAGAGAGATGTGCAAATTCTGGCACTTAGCTTCGCTTTTACCACTTGCCCTGTGGAGGAAAAAAGTGGGGTAATGTTTGTGGGGTTGATGTCACCTTTGTATTGTCAGGTAACATCAAGCTCAGGGGTTAGTAATGTGGGGGTATAAGACACCCACATATCTAACACCATAGCAAGTTTGGAAATAAAAATACAGCATGAATAAAATAATTTATTTGAGATAATATCAGCACCCTGTTTTACACATTTATTTAAAAATATACAAAGTTATACTCACCTTATTCAAATCCCATTGAAGTTCTTGTGCCCTGTAAAAAAAAAAAAAGATAAACAACCATATCCCTCACCTGTTTGATGTGAATAAAATCCATACTGTCCCACGACATTCAGGGTAACTTGGATAGTGGTCACATCAGTGATGCAAATGCTATCCATGGCAGCCTAAACACACTCAAAGGAGCGTAATCGCTTTTCCAGTGTTTAGCACTGAGCTTCCGTGAGACAGTTCACTGGAATTCAAATCTGATGAACCATGGTGACCTCACTTTCAGCTCTGTTTGCTGCATCTTCTTCCACTCACTGTTCCTTCAACTTCCTTCAACATCACAATGGACTTCATTACGGACCTTCCTTTGTCCTCTGGTGGTTCCGTCATTTGGATCATGGTAGATTGCTTCTCAAAAATTGCCCACTTTACTCCTTTGCCTGGTCTCTCGTTAGTTGCCGAGCACACTGATGTTAGAACTCTCCTGTTAGGTTTTTTCTATCTTGCTGGTCACATGACCTTTGTTGCCTATTTAATCCTGCTCTGCCCTTCTGGCTTTGCTGGACTTCATTGTAATTTCTACTCTTAAGCTAGCCGGGTGCTTTGTTACCTTTCTACATTTGTTTTGCCTGGCCTTTTGACCTCTATGTTCTATGTTGTTTGTTTTACTTTTTACTGCTACAACTTCTGCTAGGAGGTTTCCATCTTTTCTCCCAGTCCCTAGTTCTTGTAGGGATCCCTCCCTCGCATCTATAGGTCTTCGTACAGACTAGCTGAGGACTTTAGCGTTACATTGTAGGGATCGAGCTTAGTTCTAACATAGGGACAGATATCCCTTTCTTTCTTTAGTGCTTGTAGCAGAACATAACAACTGAATAGTTTATACAGCACATCATCTGCCTTCATGGGTTTCCATTGTACAGTGTTTCTGACTAGGATATCCAGTTCACTTCCAGTTTCTGGAGAGCTACTTGTAAACTGTTAAATGTGAACCTGGACTTTTCATCTGCATACCATCCCCAGTCCAACAGTTAGATGGAGAGAGTTAACCAAATCCTATCCAACTTTCTGCAGCATTTCACAAATGTGTTGACCGCTTCTGACATTGCTGCAGCCAATGCTCTTGCTGAAGAATTGTCCAAGATGTGGTGATATACCAAAGCCACTCTAGAGAAGTCTTTCGACTGGTTGAAGAAGCATGCAGCCAGAATGCTTAGATACACCAACCTTCCAGCCACTTGAAAAGATGTAGCTCTCTTTGAAATACATCTGCCTTTAGATGCCATATTTCAAGTTGGGTCCCCTCTTCTTTGGTCCATTAGAGGTCCTCTGACAGATCAATGCATTATCGTATAAATTGAAGCTCCCAATTTGACTGCATGTGCCTTACTCCTTCCATGTTTCCCTTCTCAAGCCCACCATTTTAAGTCCCTTCTTTGAAGATCCAGCTGCCACACCTGCACCAGAAAGCTCTGAGGATGTTTTTGAGATAGAGAACATCTTGGAACTGAAGAACGGGAGAGGAAAAACCTTTTTTCTTGAGGATTGGAAGTAGATGTTCCCGAAAAAAGATCTTGGAAACCCAAGGAGAATATTCATGCTCCTCTTTTCCTATAGAAATTCCTTGCAGGCTTAAGAAAGAGGGAGAGAAAAGGGGAGTACTATGACACCAGCATCCCTGCATGCCTCTGCTCCTCCCACCCAGAAGGAACGCTGACTTACTTACCCCCAAGCTGCCCTGCTGTGCTGTCAATGGCCCAGGGTCTGCAGGACCTGAATCCGAAACTGCTCCAGTGGTACCTGAACCAGAAACCGATCTGGTGATACCAGAATCCGAAACCCACTCTGCCAGTTCCAGTTGCAGAGTCCGTCCCATCTGAACAAGCGTCTAAGTGAGTATCATCTATATTCGCTCCAGCCTTGGACATCAAGTCTGTTTCTACCCTCCTGACACATGGGGTCAGCTGCCGCAGTACTGGGATCTGTCCTGGAGTAGCACCTGGCATCCACCTGGATCCAAGTTTAACCATACCATCAGGGTCTCTAGTGAGCACTCAGGTGAACTCTTAGTTACGCCCCAACAGGCTCTCAACGGTCTGTAGCACAGTGGGTCCATGATTCACAAGCATGAGAAAATCTTTGTCTTCAGAACTGTAACAGTCATCTACTGAGAACTCTCAGTGTACTAATATAAGGAACCTATACCTGAATTCTTAGTATCCTAGTTAGCTTCTTACTTCAGAATCACATCAATCTTTTAGCTGTAAGATTTCAGCCAGCATGCTGTACTTATATTTCTATGGCTCTAATTGCTGCCATAACAACTAAGATCTCATAGTTCTAATCATCAAGGAATGCCATCCAGTAGTTCCATC
Source organism: Oophaga sylvatica (assembly GCA_033576555.1). NCBI lineage: Eukaryota > Metazoa > Chordata > Amphibia > Anura > Dendrobatidae > Oophaga > Oophaga sylvatica. The sequence goes on along the minus strand of JARQOD010000001.1, from coordinate 131,210,587 downwards.
AACACGCTCATTACAATCCTGAGACATTTCTCAGTTGCTTGTCTTATAATGACTGCTAGAGGTGCATGTAAATGATAAAAATGTACCTTGAGCAATTTAGATACAAGCATAATTTTCATCAGTGAGCATTAAAAGCTTCACTGTCAGTGCTGTTTACAGCTTACCTATCAAGCATTGTAATATAAGGTTTAGTTAGAGCAAGTAATAATGGGATGTGTATTATTACACCCACAACATGAGCTGCTGCATTTTATAGTAGAAATAAGAAAAAGCATTAGTACATTTACTACTATCAAGGGACAAGTAGCATAACTGACCATAGCTTAGACCCTGGGGGATTCAAGGCACCAGACATTTGGCCTTGTGCTTTGTTTCATGAAGAAGTCCTGCTCTGAACTACATGTGACGCTTTACTATCCTTTAGGACATAGGGTTATAAAACAGCGGAATCATAAACTGAACAATAGTATCTCAATTCAGGTGATGTGATGACAACATAACATTGCGTCACCGGTACGAGACCACTGACTACAGGCCAAAAGAGTGCTCCGCTGCTCAATTCACTGTAGGATCAGGTTAGATATAGGTTTTATCATTTTTTTGGAAAAATAGGGCATTCTTATATACAGTGTTACTGTATAAAAAGAGGTTATTTTTATTTTATAGAGGCAGCAAGGGGTTACTACTGTTTTTGGTGCAAAATAGTGTTTTCTTTCAGCCAAAAGTAGTAATAACAATCTTTTTCATGATCCTACCCAATAAAGTGTCCATCTTTATTATTTTGTAGGGGCACAAATATGGGGGTTGTTTTATTTATTGGTATGAAGGGGAGTAGAAAATTAATTAACATTAGAAAGTTCATAATTACTGTCAAAACTGCATTTTTATTGTCTGGGGCAAAACTACTGTGTGGGGACACAAAAGATGGGTATTGTTGTTGAGTGGCAACACTAAGAAGAGAGTATATATGATATCATGAAAACTCATGCCAACTGTACTTCTAAAAATTCTCTTAAACTGTGCATATTTTTTGTGTGTTTTCCCTATAGTCTTTTAATGAAAAGCATGAAAACAATGTACTATATGTAAAAATGTAAATAAGAATATGCAGTTGAATTCTTAAGTACAAAATCAAAGTTTTTCTAGATCTAACATTCTGACCAAAAAAACACAATTCTGGCATTTCATGTTGATTTCTCTTTGCTGGGTTTACTGATTGAGTAAATTATTTTATTTATTTTGATTGACCAGACTTTTGCAGAGAAGCTCTGGAAAGGGACAAAAGCGTACCTAAAATTGGGCAATACCGTGTGGCACAGAATTAGTGAAAGCGATGGTAATTCTCACCTGAAGGTGTTGTGTTCAGGCATAACACCTGGAAAAACTAAGAAAGCTGCTGCCTTGTGGCTGGGTGAAAGGGTTCTTCCAAATGTACTGTAGCAAAAATGGTAACTGGCATGATTAGGCCGACTGCGCTGCTGGTATGAAGAGCCTTAGGATTCCAAATCAGTTTTAATACCAAAGAATTTCTGCACCAGACCAACGCCTTTCTCAAGGTATAAAAGCCAAGTTCTTGGTTTTCACACGTTAGTATTTATACCTTGAGACAAGTGTTGCTCCAGTATTAATTAAAAACCTATTAGAATTCCAAGACTCATCATTCCCGCAGTGCAGCCCGCCTAAATGTACCAGTTTCCATTTTTACTATCAGAATTTTACAGAGGCATGCCACAGTGGTATTCATAGGAGTTCCATTTATCAGGCCCCAGGCTGCCATGGCAACCTATTGGAACTTTCCAATGACATCATCGGGGCTCAATGAACTAGTGGCATGACACCCTCTTTGGACCTCACACTTTAAATATCACTGTTGGAGATTGACAGTGGATTTTAAGGTGTAAACTGCAGTGGGCAAAGCTCAGCTCAGTTTTGCAATTATTAAAAATAAAAAAAAATGAAAAATTATGTTAAGTAAAACAATATCAAAACATAAAATTAATTCAACCATATGGTAAACACTGTAAAGAGAAAAATGTTCAAAAAGCCAGAATTGTGTTTTTTATGAAATATCTTATGTACATCAAATTAATATCAATTAAATGTCAGCTTGACACATAAAATCAGGTCCTCACAAAGCTCTAGAGACAGAAACGTAAAAATGTTACATATCTCAGAAAATGGTGACAGAAGTCCCCAATTTTCCTTTTTGCAAACTCCAGAATTTTTTCAAGATTTTAAAATAAAAATGTAACTTTGATATCGCCACAATCATACTACCCTGGATAATCATAATTTTAGGTTATTTTTACTATAAAATGAATGCTGTAAAGGTAAACCCAAAACAAAAAATAGTGGCACTGCCATTTTTTTAATTATTTTATCCATTGGAAAATTTCTTCACATCTTACAATACATTGTATTATAAAGTTAAGTTCACATGTTCATTGTTTGATCAGTGTGTTACTAAGCCAAAACCAGGAGTAGGTGATAAATGCTGAAGTGGTGCTGTGCTTCTATCATGCAGTACTTTTTCCATTGTTGTTCCTTTCTGTTATGATTCGGTAACCGACGAGGATAACAGAGAAATAGGCTAGGCAACCAAGCACCCAGAGATGTTGGTAACTTAGCGGATTGCAGATCCCTAAACTGACAACACAACTAGAATTAGCCGTGGGACGTACCTATGATGTCCTAGACGCCTCGACACAGCCAAAGAGTTAACTAAGCCTAAAGAATGAAAGGAGAAAGCTAAACTACCCCGGAGTAGAGCCCCAAAGGAATAGATAGCCCCCAAACATATATTGCCGGTGAGACAGATGAAGTACAAAACACAGGCAGAAAATAGAGTAAGCAAATGCTGGGGCCAAAACTATCTGAATAGAACAGGACAGGAAAAGACTCTGTCTGCAATCCCGCAAAAACACTAAGAAAAATTCCAACACGTCTGATATGCAAAAATACTGAGGCCACATAACCTCTCCCCCACTAAATCAGAATTCTGGTGTGAACTGGATGCAAAACAACAGATACTGAAATAGCAGGAGACTAGAAATACAGAAAAGACTGACTGTGGCAAAGGAAAACAGTCCAGCACAGGTCCCAGGAGGGAACACGGATGAACTCACACCAGCAAGGCTGAGAACAGAGAAAAGCAAAAAGGGAAAAAAATGCCACTGATTAAAACAGACAAATAACTTATCTGAAAGATGCAGTACAAAGCAGGAAGCAAGCAGACTTCCAGAAGGCTCAGGAAGAAAACCAAATCACCAGCAACAACTAAGGGAAGACTGCTCACTTAAATCTCTCCAGTCTGTAACACCTGACCTCCAATTATATCTCTTCAGGTGATTGACTTCTGTCAGCCAGACCAGCTCCATTAGCAGCAGCAACCACCAGTGGGAGCCCAAACTCAGAAGCCAGATCAGAAGTGTTCACAACACCTTTCTTAGTTTTGGCTCACAAATACTTATGTGAAAGACTGACCAAAACACTGCAGGATAAACCATAGCCGAGACGGATGGTGTCATTCAAAACTACAACTTGTCTTGTAAAAATAGAAGCCCTTATATGACACTGACGATGTAAAAGACAAAAGTTAAGACTCTTTGAAGAAGTGGAGGGAAAAATGCAAACTAAAAAAAATGGAAAATTGTCGTGAAGAAAAAGGATAATACATTGCATTTTTTATGTTTCTGAATACTGGCTGCAATTCTAGATCACACCCTGGTGTGATGATACTGCAAGCTCCATATCCTGTGCTGTGCCAGAACTTTCCACATAGAACTGCAACCCCCATCGTTTGCAAGCACAGGGCAAAGTTACCCCTCCCTCCTTCTCTCTGCAGTTCACTCATCCCTCCCACCTCAGGAATTTTCCTTTGTCTTCCCAAACCCTGCAAAAGTCCCATAGCAGCCATTATGAGAATTCATTCTTTTGGTAATAACACGGTGGGAGCGTATCTCAGAAACACGTAAACTACGGATTTGGAACCTGCGTCCATCGGGTGTTGTTCCCGTGGTACTGGTGAACCCGTAACTCCAACAGAACCGAGAAATGGAATTCTCGGATGCACAATGAACTATCTCACCCAAGTTTGGGCTCATTTGAACCGTCATTTTAAAGTAAGATCATTGATAGGTCTGCCATTATTCTGCTAGTTTCCCAGAACGCGGTATAAACCTTATGATCTCTCAGAGCTCAAACTATAACTTGTAGCCCAGGCGAGGTAGCCAGAAAACCATCCCCTTTTGTGAGGTCAGCAGCCCACAGGTATAAGTCTTGCAGTTCGCCCCCCTTTGTCAGGCCATGCTATGATGACGTGACAAACAGATCTGCAAATGAACTATGACGTGTGGCTCCTCCCCCAGCCTGTCTTGCCTGTATCTATGTAACTGTCATGTAAGTTTTTCACTGTTAATCCTGTTTTATTTCTAACTGTATTGTACATAACTGTATTGCCTCAGCTTGTTACTTTTTTTTTAACTATAAGCACTGCCTGCATTTTAAGGAATAAACCTATAAAATTATTAGTTTGTTTCTCCTGCTCTATAAACAAATTTGCACGTGCCTGAAGTACTACGCTACTGTTTTGGGGTTGCTACGGACCCTCTTGATAAATTGTTCATTAAGTAAATCGCAGCTGGTGGCAGCTAAAAGGAAGGGGTGTAAAGTGTTAACCTATTGGGTGCCGTTGGCAGTGACGGAGCAGGTTTTATAAGGGTATTGCCTGGCTGCGGCCTGGAGTAATTATAATTGCCTCACTGCAGCGTGCCCAATAGCCAGCACACATCCAGGTGACCCGTCTGGCGACTAATTATCCTAGGTGCAGTTCCCTGACTGACCTGAGGGTAAGGGGGGCGCCAGAGAGCTGCAAATTCCTAAGTGGAAGTGGGATAATTATAAATCCCTGCAGTTTACTGGGTCGGACGGCAGCAGCCGTTGTGTGTGTACGCGTTTTCGTCACATTCGCGGCACGGAGGGATCACAAGCCGTGATACCCCGGGCTACCGTGTGGCGGACCGTGTGCACCGTTCCTCACATTTGGTGGCAGCGGTGGGATTATAGAGCATTAGTGATCTGGTTTGAGCAATCATTCCATTCATTAAAAAACTTGCACGGTTCTTTAGGGACCCTGCAACTAAAGTTGTGGAGAACAAGCTCAGTGTTTATTAGTCCTGAGACAATTGTGTGTACTTGCGGTTACCCCTCCCTTTCTCTTTGTTTTCTATCCTATCTTTTATTTGGCAATGGCGAGGATGGGAGAAGCGTGGTGTAAACTGCAGAAAAGGGACACTCTTGCTGGAATATGCATTTCCCGAAGCCTTGACCCCAGGGGCCAAACCAAAACTCAACTGATCAAGGTCCTGATGGCACAGGACCACGCTGAGAGCGAGGAGGGCACAGGAGCCGGCCCAAGCCAAGGTAGTGCTGCAGCAGAGGCCCAAACCCTGAATGCTTACACCCAGGGCAGGTTGGACCCTTACCTGCAGGCGGCCCTGGAGGAATTCCGCACCGACGACCGTGATGGATGCCTGAAGCTGATCCAGCAAGCTCAAGAGAGAGCCGACCAGCGAGAGGCCAAACAGCGAGAGGCTGAGAGAGCCGAGCACCAAGCCCAGCAAGAGGCCGAGAGAGCCCAGCGAGAGGCCGAGCGGGAGGCTGAGAGAGCCGAGCGGGAAGCTCAGAGAGCCCATGAACTGGAGCTGCTCAGACAAGGGGCAATGCCCTCCACAGCCCGGAGCGGTACACCCAGCAGCTCTCAGAGTCTGAAGCTCCGGCCGGAGCACTTTCCCGTGATGGAAAAGGACGGAGACTTGGACACTTTAATGCGGGCCTTTGAGAAAGTCTGCAGACAGTACCAGCTGCCTGACAACCAATGGGCCAGGTACTTGACCCCGGGCTAAAGGGCAAAGCTCTGGAGGCGTTTGCTTCCCTCACGTCAGATCAAGATGGTGACTATGAAGCCATCAAGCAGGCCCTGATCGCCAAGTACCAGCTAACCCCTGAGGTATACCGAAAGAAGTTCCGGAACCTCCAACGTGGCCCACATGACAGTTATAGCGATGTGGTGCAAGTACTCAGGACCCACTTTGACCAGTGGATCCATGGACTGTCAGTTGACACCTTTGAGGAGCTGAGGGACCTGATGAACAAAGACCAGTTCCTGCATCTGTGCCCAGCTGAGGTCCGACAGTTCATCCTGGACCGAGAACCGGAGAACGCGGTCAGAACAGCACGGATCGCCGACAGCTATGAGGCCAACCGGAAACCCGAGGTGCGGAAGCCCGTCACCGCCCGCTGGGGAGGGGGTAAGCCTGCAACCAACCCCAGTGCCCCTGCCAGTCGTCCCTCTGGAGGCACTATCCCCTTTGCCAGCGCCAGGCCTACATCAGACCCCCGCCAGTGTTTCTCCTGTAAACGGACAGGATACATCAGCGCCACCTGTCCGGAGAGGCAGAAGAACCCCCCAGCCAAGGCCTCCGGGTCCAACGCCTCTGTTCTTTTGGTGGGTGGTGTGGTGGGGAGGGTTGATGACAACGTGCAGCCCGTCCGCGTGGGGGCCCGTCTTGCTACAGGCCTCAAGGACACCGGGGCTGAACGAGCCCTCATCCGACCCGAACTGGCGGCCCCTGAAGAGTTGATTCCGGGGAAAACCTTAACTGTCTCCGGGATTGGGGCGTCCACTACCCCTTGCCGATAGCCCGAGTTTTCATTGACTGGGGTGCCGGGAGCGGGGTGAAGGAAGTGGGGGTGTCCGAAAACCTGCCCACTGATGTTTTATTGGGGACTGATCTGGGGAGGATGGTGGCGTACTAAGTCCCTGACACCCCTCCCCAATCTGATAATAAGGTTAACGTTAACCATGATGTTGATGTTGATGATGATGGGAAACTGAATGTGTTACCTGCCAATGCTTTGCGAAGTGATTATGCAACCGATAACCTTTCTTTCCCTAGGAATGATGCTGATAGTGATGTATCTGTGCCATCTGAACCTGTTAACCCTTTCTCTGAAGTGGTAGATGTGTCCACAGGTACAGGAGCGTTGAGCCACGTCGCTCTAAGGAGTGAGATGGCTGAGGAACCCCTAGCAGGAGCAAGCGACAGTGCTCAAGGAAATGGGGAGGCGCATGGGAACCGTGAGGAAGGTGACGCTATGACACTGACCAGTGCCACCGAGGAAGGTAACTGGCCCATAAGTAGCACTGCTCCTGAAGTGTTGGGGGTGGATGGTGAGGTAGAGCCCATAGCAGCGCAGGCTGATAGGTCTGTAGAAATCCCCGGGGAGACTGCATATGTAGCTGCTGTCACCCGCAGTCAGAGTGCCCGGATCGCAGGTAGCGCCCTGCCATCTGGACCCTCCTCCGCTACAGGAGAGACTGAACCAGAGGTGGACCCAGAGCCGGTCCCAGAGGGTCCCAGTGAGGAAGGAACCCTGACGTCACTTCTGGCTGCCTCCAGCCAGGAGTTCCAGGCCGCTCTGCACTCAGATGCGAGCCTGGAGAACTTGAGGCACCTCGCCGAGACGCCCACCTCGGTGACTGATAAAGAGAGGGTGTTCTGGGAACGAGGAAGGTTGTACCGGGAGACAGTACCCGGAGATTCCCAAAAGGAGTGGTTGAGGGAAAAACAGCTGGTCGTCCCGCACCAGTTCCGAGGTGAGTTGTTGAGGATTTCCCATGAGATTCCACTTGCTGGACACTTGGGGATCAGCAAAACTAAGGCACGGCTGTCTCAACACTTCTATTGGCCCAAGATGGGGACAGATGTGACTAACTACTGCCGCTCCTGTATCACCTGTCAAAGAGTGGGGAAGGCGGGGCCTGCTCTTAAGGCTCCCCTGATCCCGTTGCCAGTGATAGAGGAGCCTTTCCAGAGGATCGCGGTGGACATTGTGGGCCCGCTGGCCGTCCCCAGCAGCTCTGGAAAGCAATACATCCTTACTGTGGCAGACTACGCTACCCGGTACCCGGAGGCAGTAGCTCTGTCCTCAACTAGAGCAGATAAGGTGGCGGATGCACTGGTGACCATCTTTTCACGGGTAGGATTTCCCAGGGAGATGCTTACCGATCAAGGGACCCAATTTATGTCTCGCCTAATGAAGGCTCTCTGCAGCAAAATGCAGGTGACGCGTATGGTATCGAGTGCGTATCACCCACAGACCAATGGTTTGCGTGAGCGCTTTAACGGTACCCTCAAACAGATGCTCCGCATGCTGATTGAGACCCAGGGACGCGATTAGGAGCGGTACCTCCCACACCTGCTATTTGCCTACAGAGAAGTCCCGCAGGCCTCGACGGGGTTCTCCCCCTTTGAGCTCCTGTATGGCAGGCGAGTCCGGGGACCCCTTGGGTTGATAAGAGAATCCTGGGAAGATGAGCCAAACCCCACGGAAGTGTCCATCGTGGATTATGTCATGCGCTTCCGCGACAAGATGCAGACCTTGACGCAGTTGGTGCATGACAACATGACGCAGGCTCAGGCTGACCAGAAGCACTGGTACGACCAGAACGCCCGGGAGCGGACTGTTGTGAATGGGTTTGAGATGAGTTCTGAGCAGAGGCTCCCTCTGGTGGTTACAAGCGGTACTAGTGAAGATTGTGAGGACTGGGAATCAGGTGTTACTGACTGGTCTTATATAAGGGAGTCATTTTCCCATCAGGGTTGCCGGTGATCAATTGTTCTGGTCTGAATCCTTCATTCCAGTTTCCCTTGTAGCCTGCTGTGTCGTGTCTGCATCTCCTGCTACCAGATAAGAATTTTTCTTCTTTTGTTTTGTTGCTATATTTTTGCATTTTGTCCTGCACTTCTTTGGGGGCCTTCTGGGTCCCCTCCTGGGGCTTCTGCCTTCTCAGTTTAGTTCAGCCACTGAGTTTTGTTCTTTTGCTTTTTCCAGTTTTTTCAGTGGCTGCTGTTTTGATTTTGTTACACCAGAGAGCTAATTTAGGTGGTAGAGGTCGTGTGATCTCAGGTGATTTTGAAATGAGTAGAGTTGGTGTTTTTCAGGGTTTTCTGGGATTGCAGTAAGTACCCTTCCTGTCCTTTTCTATTTAGATAGTTTGGGCCCCAGCTTTTGCTCATTCTATTTTCTTTCTGTGTCAGTATTTCCTCTTGTCTAACCGCCATTACATGTTTGGGGGCTTTCTATTATCTTTGGGGTTCTGCTCCGGGGCAGATAGCTTTCCTATTTCTATCTTTAGGTGTAGTTAGTTTCTCAGGCTGTGACGAGGCGTCTAGGACCAACGTAGGAACGCTCCACGGCTGCCTCTAGTTGTGGTGGTTAGTCAGGGTACTGCAATCCCATAGATTCCAACTGCTCTGGTGTATTGCCTTTTTTACCTGCACTCCTCAGCTACCGAAACATAACAGTATCACCGGCCTAAAAATTGAAAATTGTATGGTACTCACAGAAGGGAAAAAATATTGTGATAGAAAAAAGGTTGTCAGAGTTGTCAGAGATATTTTTCTGTTTGTTGCATTTTTTTTTTCCCTCTGTATCTCTGGGTGCTGGGGAGGATCTTTTCTCCCAATGGAGTTTGCACAGTTGTCTGGCCGTGTGGATCAGCTTGCCACTGAGGTTCGGAGTATTGCTATCTATCTTGCTGGGTTGCCTGTGTGTGGAACCTAGGATCCCCATGCCAGATTTGTTTTTAGGGGATCGAGCTAAGTTTCAGAATTTCAAAAATAATTGTAAATTGTTTTTTGCCTTAAAATCTAAGTCCTCAGGAAATGCAGCGCAGCAGGTTCAAATTATCATCTCTCTCCTGCGCGGCGATCCTCAGGATTGGGCTTTTTCCCTGATACCTGGGGATCCTGTTTTGAGTGATGTTGATGCATTTTTTCAGGCCTTGGGGTTATTGTACGATGAGCCTAATGTCACTGATCAAGCTGAAAGAGCCTTGTTGGCATTAAATCAGGGGCTTGATGACGCTGAGTTATACTGTCAGAGATTCCATAGGTGGGCAGTCCTGACCAAATGGAATGACGACGCTTTGGCGGCCCTTTTCCGGAAGGGTCTGTCGGATAATGTAAAGGATGTTATGGTGGGATTCCCTGTCCCCTCTGGTCTCAATGATTCTATGTCATTAGCGATTCAAATTGACAGACGTTTGCGTGAGCGGAGAAGTATGCGTGGAGTGGTGTTGCCTTGTGAGCCAGCTTCTGAGTCCATGCAGTGTGATGGAGTGGTGTCTGGGGCACAGCGTCATGAGTTTCGAAAGCGCAATAGGTTATGTTTCTACTGTGGTGATGCCTCTCATGCTATTTCAGTCTGCCCTAAGCGGGGAAGACATTTTGCACGCTCAGTTGTCTTGGGTAGTGTTCAGACTAAGTTTTTATTAACTGTCACTCTGATATGCTCTCTGTCCTCATTTTCTGCTCCGGCTTTCGTTGATTCTGGAGCAGCTATTAACCTGATGGATTATGATTTTGCTAAACGTTGTGGGTTTCCCTTGATACCCCTACAGAAGTCTATTCCCCTACTGGGGATCGATTCTACCCCTTTGGCTGAGAATAAACCCCAGTTTTCTACTCAGGTGATAATGAGGGTTGAACCTGATCACCAGGAGTGCTGCAAATTTTTGGTTCTATATAATCTGCATGACATTATCGTGCTGGGTTTCCCTTGGTTACAGTCTCATAATCCTGTTTTGGATTGGAAATCTGTGTCTGTAACCAGTTGGGGCTGCCAATGTGTTAATACCAACACTCCTGTTTTTTCTGCCTCCCCCCAAGCTCAGGATGTTCCTGACTTTTTGTTTGATTTTTCTGATGTGTTTAGCGAAAGTAAATCTGCATCCTTACCTCCCCATAGGAGCTATGACTGCGCTATTGAATTAGTGCCGGGTAGTAAATTCCCTAAAGGTCGCCTTTTTAACTTGTCTGTACCTGAACATGACGCTATGCGGTCTTATATCAAGGAATCATTGGAGAAGGGTCATATCAGACCATCCTCTTCACCCTTAGGTGCCGGTTTTTTCTTTGTGGCCAAAAAAGATGGTTCATTAAGGCCGTGTATTGATTATCGTCTCTTGAACAATATTACTGTGAAATATCAATACCCGTTGCCCTTGATTTCTGACCTGTTTTCCAGGGTGAAAAACGCTACTTGGTTTACCAAGCTTGACCTCAGGGGGGCGTATAACCTTATTCGCATTAAGCACGGGGATGAATGGAAGACGGCATTCAATACCCCTGAATTGCATTTTGAGTACCTAGTGATGCCCTTTGGGCTCACTAATGCCCCTTCCGTCTTCCAGTCCTTCATGAATGACATTTTCAGGGATTTTGTGGACAAATTTCTGATTGTTTATTTGGATGATATCTTGATTTTTTCTAATGACTGGGACTCTCATGTGAAACATGTTCGGACTGTGTTCCAGATTTTGAGGGATAATGCTCTGTATGTGAAGGGATCAAAGTGTCTTTTTGGCGTACAGAAGATCTCATTTCTGGGATTCATTTTGTCCCCATCTGTTATTGAAATGGACCCGGTCAAGGTTCAGGCCATCTGTGATTGGGTCCAACCTACTTCATTAAAGGCTCTTCAGAGATTTTTGGGTTTTGCCAATTTTTATCGTAAATTTATTGGTAATTTCTCGGTTATTGTTAAACCATTAACTGATTTGACCAGAAAGGGTTCTGATGTGGTGAATTGGCCTCCTGAGGCAGTCTCTGCATTTCAGGAACTTAAGCAGAGATTCACTTCTGCTCCTGTTCTACGGCAGCCTGATGTTTCTCTGCCATTTCAGGTGGAGGTTGATGCCTCTGAAATTGGGGCAGGTGCCGTTTTGTCCCAAAAAGATCCAGAGACCTCTAAAAGTAACCCTTGTGCCTTTTTCTCTCGAAAATTTTCTCCTACTGAACGTAATTATGACGTGGGTAATCGTGAGTTATTGGCCATGAAGTGGGCTTTTGAAGAGTGGAGACATTGGCTGGAGGGAGCCAAACATCAGGTGGTGGTCCTTACGGACCATAAGAATCTGGTCTATCTGGAATCTGCCAAGCGACTCAATCCTAGACAGGCCAGGTGGGCCTTGTTTTTCACACGTTTTAATTTTGTGGTTTCCTTTCTTCCTGGCACTAAGAATGTTAAGGCGGATGCCCTCTCGAGGAGTTTCCTTGCGGACTTTCCTGAGTTATCTGATCCTTCTGTTATTTTGAAAGAGGGTGTAGTTCTTTCCGCCATCTCGCCTAATTTGAGACTTGCTCTGGAGGGGTGTCAGGAGGATAGGCCCGAGCGCTGCCCTGTTGGAAAATTGTTTGTCCCGGACCAATGGAAAAAGAGTGTGATGTCTGAGATTCATTGTTCCGCATTGGCTGGGCATCCCGGAATTTTTGGTACCAGAGACTTGGTTAGTCGGTCCTTTTGGTGGCCTACCTTGTCTCGCGATGTCAGGGAATTTGTGCAGTCCTGCGGGACTTGCTCTCGCTCCAAGCCTTGCTCTCGCTCTAGTGGTTTGTTGATGCCATTGCCTGTGCCCAAGAGACCATGGACCCATATCTCTATGGATTTCATTTCCGATCTTCCTGTTTCTCAGAGAATGACCACCATCTGGGTAATTTGTGATAGGTTTTCCAAAATGATACATCTTGTGCCATTACCTAAGTTGCCTTCCTCCTCTGAATTGGTGCCGTTGTTTCTTCAGCACGTGGTTCGTTTACACGGCATTCCTGAGAACATTGTGTCTGACAGAGGAGTCCAGTTTGTTTCCAGATTTTGGAGGACTTTTTGTTCTAAACTGGGTGTTCAATTGTCTTTCTCCTCGGCATTTCATCCTCAGACCAATGGTCAAACTGAGAGAACAAACCAGACATTAGAGACTTATCTAAGATGCTTTGTGTCTGCTGATCAGGATGACTGGGTCTCTTTTTTGCCTTTGGCTGAGTTTGTTCTTAATAATAGGGCTAGCTCTGCCACTTTGATGTCTCCGTTTTTCTGTAATTCTGGTTTTCACCCTCGATTTTCTTCAGGACAGACGGAAGCTTCTGTCTGTCCAGGTGTTGACTCTGTTGTTGAGCGTATGCAACAGATTTGGGACCAGGTAGTGGAGAGGTTGTCCCTCTCTCAGGAGAAGGCCCAGCGGTTTGCTAACCGGCATAGGACTGATGGTCCTCGGTTTAAAGTGGGGGACTTGGTCTGGTTGTCCTCAAAGAATATTCCTATGAGAGTAGCATCTCCTAAATTTAAGCCTAGGTTCATTGGACCTTATAAGATCATGGAGATTATTAATCCTGTTTCTTTTCGTTTGCTTCTTCCAGGGACATTTAAGATCCATAACGTGTTCCACAAGTCCTTGTTGAAGAGGTTTGTTGAGACAGTGGTTCCTGCTACTGTGCCTCCTGACCCTGTTGTGGTTGAGGGCAATCTGGAGTATGTGGTTGAGAAAATATTGGATTCTCGTTTTTCTAGACGAAGACTCCAGTATTTGGTTAAATGGAGAGGTTATGGTCAGGAAGACAATTCTTGGGTGTTTGCTTCGGACATCCATGCTAGGAGACTTATCCGTGCGTATCATAGAACTCATCCTGACCGACCTGGTTGCTCAAATGAGGGTTCGGTGACCCCTCCTCAAGGGGGGGTACTGTTGTGAATGGGTTTGAGATGAGTTCTGAGCAGAGGCTCCCTCTGGTGGTTACAAGCGGTACTAGTGAAGATTGTGAGGACTGGGAATCAGGTGTTACTGACTGGTCTTATATAAGGGAGTCATTTTCCCATCAGGGTTCCCGGTGATCAATTGTTCTGGTCTGAATCCTTCATTCCAGTTTCCCTTGTAGCCTGCTGTGTCGTGTCTGCATCTCCTGCTACCAGATAAGAATTTTTCTTCTTTTGTTTTGTTGCTATATTTTTGCATTTTGTCCTGCACTTCTTTGGGGGCCTTCTGGTCCCCTCCTGGGGCTTCTGCCTTCTCAGTTTAGTTCAGCCACTGAGTTTTGTTCTTTTGCTTTTTCCAGTTTTTTCAGTGGCTGCTGTTTTGATTTTGTTACACCAGAGAGCTAATTTAGGTGGTAGAGGTCATGTGATCTCAGGTGATTTTGAAATTAGTAGAGTTGGTGTTTTTCAGGGTTTTCTGGGATTGCAGTAAGTACCCTTCCTGTCCTTTTCTATTTAGATAGTTTGGGCCCCAGCGTTTGCTCATTCTATTTTCTTTCTGTGTCAGTATTTCCTCTTGTCTAACCGCCATTACATGTTTGGGGGCTTTCTATTATCTTTGGGGTTCTGCTCCGGAGCAGATAGCTTTCTTATTTCTATCTTTAGGTGTAGTTAGTTTCTCAGGCTGTGACGAGGCGTCTAGGACCAACGTAGGAACGCTCCACGGCTGCCTCTAGTTGTGGTGGTTAGTCAGGGTACTGCAATCCCATAGATTCCAACTGCTCTGGTGTATTGCCTTTTTTACCTGCACTCCTCAGCTACCGAAACATAACAGCGGACCTACCAGGTGGGTCAGAAGGTGTGGGTGCTGGTCCCCGTACCAAAGGATAAGCTTCAGGCAGCCTGGGAAGGCCCGTACGTCATGCACCAACGGCTCAACCCAGTCACCTACGTGGTCACGCTTGACCACACTCGGGGTAGGCGCAAGGCCCTTCACGTCAACATGATGAAGGCCCATCACGAACGTGAAGCCTGCGTCCTACTGGTCTGCAACCTGCCCGAGGACGGGGAGGAGGATCCCCTCCTGGACATGCTGGCCCATGCCAAGGCCAATGGGTCCATTGAGGACATGGAGGTAACTGCCTCGCTAACCGTCTCCCAGCGGTTGCAGTTGCTGACCACTCTGGAATCCTTTCGGGCCGTGTTCACTAACCAACCCGGAAGGACCAAGTTGGCAGTCCACGAGGTGGACACCGGGAATCACGCCCCGTTACGGCAGACACCTTATCGGATCTCTGAGGAGGTGCAGCAGATTATGCGCCAGGAGATCCATGAGATGTTGCAGCTGGGGGTGATCCGACCGTCCAAAAGCTGCGTGGGCCTCACCTGTAGTTCTCGTGCTAAAAAGGATCGGACCACCCGGTTCTGCGTGGACTACAGGGGGCTCAACGCCATCACTACCACTGATGCGCACCCAATGCCACGCATCGAGGATCTGCTGGAGCGGTTGGCGAATGCCAAGTACATATCCATCATGGATTTAAGCCGGGGATTCTGGCAGATTCCCCTGAGCCCTGCGGCGCAGGAGAAATCCGCCTTTATCACCCCTTTTGGACTGTACGAGTCCACGGTCATGCCTTTCGGCATGAAGAATGCCCCTGCCACTTTTCAGCGGATGGTCAACCACCTGCTTCAGGGACTGGAGGAGTACGCTGTGGCGTACCTGGACGACATTGCCGTCTTCAGTTCCACCTGGGAGGAACACCTTCAGCATCTCCAGGAGGTGCTCAAGCGTATTCGCCAGGCAGGTCTGACCATCAAGCCTGGAAAATGCCAGATGGGCATGAGGGAGGTCCACTACCTGGGGCACCGGGTAGGCGGGGGTTCCATGTGTCCGGAGCCCGAGAAAGTGGACGCGATCGTGTCCTGGCCCACCCCTAGGACCAAAAAGCAGGTGAAGTCCTTTCTGGGCACTGCAGGGTACTATAGGCGTTTCGTACCGAACTATAGCGCCATTGCAAAACCCTTGACGGACCTCACCAAGGGCGGTCTACCCCAAACAGTTAGATGGACAGATGGCTGTGAGGCGGCATTCCGAGCTTTGAAAACAGCCCTGTTCAGCTCTCTAGTGTTGAAAGCCGTCGACAGCAGTCGGCCATTCCTGGTACAGACTGATGCCAGCGAATTTGGCCTCGGTGCTGTACTCAGCCAGGTTGATTCGGGGAACCAGGAGCACCCCGTGTTGTACCTGAGCCGGAAACTTCTGCCGAGGGAAGTGGCTTACTCCACCATCGAGAAGGAGTGCTGTTATGTTACGGTAGCTGAGGAGTGCAGGCAAAAAAGGAAATACACCAGAGCAGTTGGAATCTATGAGATTGCAGTACCCTGACTAACCACCGCAACTAGAGGCAGCCGTGGAGCGTTCCTATGTTGGTCCTAGACGCCTCGTCACAGCCTGAGAAACTAACTACACCTAAAGATAGAAATAGGAAAGCTATCTGCCCCGTAGCAGAACCCCAAAGATAATAGAAACCCCCCAAACATGTAATGGCGGTTAGAAAAGAGGAAATACTGACACAGAAAGAAAATAGTATGAGCAAACGCTGGGGCCCAAACTATCTAAATAGAAAAGGACAGGAAGGGTACTTACTGCAATCCCAGAAAACCCTGAAAAACACCAACTCTACTAATTTCAAAATCACCTGAGATCACACGACCTCTACCACCTAAATTAGTTCTCTGGTGTAACAAAAACAGCAGCCACTGAAAAAACTGGAAAAAGCAAAAGTACAAAACACAGTGGCTGGACTAAACTGAGAGGGCAAAAGCCCCCGGAGGGAACCCAGAAGGCCCCCACAGAAGTGCAGGACCAAATGCAAAAATATAGCAAAAACACAAAATAAGAAATTGTCTTATCTGATAGCAGGAGATGCAGACACGACACAGCAGGCTACAAGGGAAACTGGAAGAAGGATTCAGACCAGAACAATTGATCACCGGCAACCCTGATGGGAAAATGACTCCCTTATATAAGACCAATCAGTAACACCTGATTCCCAGTCCTCACAATCCTCACTAGTACCGCTTGTAACCACCAGAGGGAGCCTCTGCTCAGAACTCATCTCAAACCATTCACAACAGTACCCCCCCCTTGAGGAGGGGTCACCGAACCCTCATTTGAGCAACCAGGTCGGTCAGGATGAGTTCTATGATACGCACGGATAAGTCTCCTAGCATGGATGTCCGAAGCAAACACCCAAGAATTGTCTTCCTGACCATAACCTCTCCATTTAACCAAATACTGGAGTCTTCGTCTAGAAAAACGAGAATCCAATATTTTCTCAACCACATACTCCAGATTACCCTCAACCAAAACAGGGTCAGGAGGCACAGCAGCAGGAACCACTGGCTCAACAAACCTCTTCAACAAGGACTTGTGGAACACGTTATGGATCTTAAATGTCCCTGGAAGAAGCAAACGAAAAGAAACAGGATTAATAATCTCCATGATCTTATAAGGTCCAATGAACCTAGGCTTAAATTTAGGAGATGCTACTCTCATAGGAATATTCTTTGAGGACAACCAGACCAAGTCCCCCACTTTAAACCGAGGACCATCAGTCCTATGCCGGTTAGCAAACCGCTGGGCCTTCTCCTGAGAGAGGGACAACCTTCCACTACCTGGTCCCAAATCTGCTGCATACGCTCAACAACAGAGTCAACACCTGGACAGACAGAAGCCTCCGTGTGTCCTGAAGAAAATCGAGGGTGAAACCCAGAATTACAGAAAAACGGAGACATCAAAGTGGCAGAGCTAGCCCTATTATTAAGAGCAAACTCAGCCAAAGGCAAAAAAGAGACCCAGTCATCCTGATCAGCAGACACAAAGCATCTTAGATAAGTCTCCAATGTCTGGTTTGTTCTCTCAGTTTGACCATTGGTCTGAGGATGAAATGCCGAGGAGAAAGACAATTGAACACCCAGTTTAGAACAAAAAGTCCTCCAAAATCTGGAAACAAACTGGACTCCTCTGTCAGACACAATGTTCTCAGGAATGCCGTGTAAACGAACCACGTGCTGAAGGAACAACGGCACCAATTCAGAGGAGGAAGGCAACTTAGGTAATGGCACAAGATGTATCATTTTGGAAAACCTATCACAAATTACCCAGATGGTGGTCATTCTCTGAGAAACAGGAAGATCGGAAATGAAATCCATAGAGATATGGGTCCATGGTCTCTTGGGCACAGGCAATGGCATCAACAAACCACTAGAGCGAGAGCAAGGCTTGGAGCGAGAGCAAGTCCCGCAGGACTGCACAAATTCCCTGACATCGCGAGACAAGGTAGGCCACCAAAAGGACCGACTAACCAAGTCTCTGGTACCAAAAATTCCGGGATGCCCCCAATGCGGAACAATGAATCTCAGACATCACACTCTTTTTCCATTGGTCGGGACAAACAATTTTCCAACAGGGCAGCGCTCGGGCCTATCCTCCTGACACCCCTCCAGAGCAAGTCTCAAATTGGGCGAGATGGCGGAAAGAACTACACCCTCCTTCAAAATAACAGAGGGATCAGATAACTCAGGAGAGTCCGCAAGGAAACTCCTCGAGAGGGCATCCGCCTTAACATTCTTAATGCCAGGAAGAAAGGAAACCACAAAATTAAAACGTGTGAAAAACAAGGCCCACCTGGCCTGTCTAGGATTGAGTCGCTTGGCAGATTCCAGATAGACCAGATTTTATGGTCCGTAAGGACCACCACCTGATGTTTGGCTCCCTCCAGCCAATGTCTCCACTCTTCAAAAGCCCACTTCATGGCCAATAACTCACGATTACCCACGTCATAATTACGTTCAGTAGGAGAAAATTTTCGAGAGAAAAAGGCACAAGGGTTACTTTTAGAGGTCTCTGGATCTTTTTGGGACAAAACGGCACCTGCCCCAATTTCAGAGGCATCAACCTCCACCTGAAATGGCAGAGAAACATCAGGCTGCCGTAGAACAGGAGCAGAAGTGAATCTCTGCTTAAGTTCCTGAAACGCAGAGACTGCCTCAGGAGGCCAATTCACCACATCAGAACCCTTTCTGGTCAAATCAGTTAATGGTTTAACAATAACAGAGAAATTACCAATAAATTTACGATAAAAATTGGCAAAACCCAAAAATCTCTGAAGAGCCTTTAATGAAGTAGGTTGGACCCAATCACAGATGGCCTGAACCTTGACCGGGTCCATTTCAATAACAGATGGGGACAAAATGAATCCCAGAAATGAGATCTTCTGTACGCCAAAAAGACACTTTGATCCCTTCACATACAGAGCATTCTCTCTCAAAATCTGGAATACAGTTCGAACATGTTTCACATGAGAGTCCCAGTCATTAGAAAAATCAAGATATCATCCAAATAAACAATCAGAAACTTGTCCACAAAATCCCTGAAAATGTCATTCATGAAGGACTGGAAGACGGAAGGAGCATTAGTGAGCCCAAAGGGCATCACAAGGTACTCAAAATACCCTTCAGGGGTGTTAAATGCCGTCTTCCATTCATCCCCGTGCTTAATGCGAATAAGGTTATACGCCCCCCTGAGGTCAAGCTTGGTAAACCAAGTAGCGTTTTTCACCCTGGAAAACAGGTCAGAAATCAAGGGTAACGGGTATTGATATTTCACAGTAATATTGTTCAAAAGACGATAATCAATACACGGCCTTAATGAACCATCTTTTTTGGCCACAAAGAAAAAACCGGCACCAAAGGGGTGAAGAGGATGGTCTGATATGACCCTTCTCCAATGATTCCTTGATATAAGACCGCATAGCGTCATGTTCAGGTACAGACAAGTTAAAAAGGCGACCTTTAGGGAATTTACTACCTGGCACTAATTCAATAGCGCAGTCATAGCTCCTATGGGGAGGTAAGGATGCAGATTTACTTTCGCTAAACACATCAGAAAAATCAAACAAAAAGTCAGGAACATCCTCAGCCTGGGGGGAGGCAGAAAATACAGGAGTGTTGGCACTAACACATTGGCAGCCCCAACTGGTTACAGACACAGATTTCCAATCCAAAACAGGATTATGAGACTGTAACCATGGGAAACCCAGCACTATAATGTCATGCAGATTATATAGAACCAAAAATTTGCAGCACTCCTGGTGATCAGGTTCAACCCTCATTATCACCTGAGTAGAAAACTGGGGTTTATTCTCAGCCAAAGGGGTAGAATCGATCCCCAGTAAAGGAATAGACTTCTGTAGGGGTATCAAGGAAAACCCACAACGTTTAGCAAAATCATAATCCATCAGGTTAATAGCTGCTCCAGAATCAACGAAAGCCTGAGCAGAAAATGAGGACAGAGAGCATATCAGAGTGACAGTTAATAAAAACTTAGTCTGAACACTACCCAAGACAACTGAGCGTGCAAAATGTCTTCCCCGCTTAGGGCAGACTGAAATAGCATGAGAGGCATCACCACAGTAGAAACATAACCCATTGCGCTTTCAAAACTCATGACACTGTGCCCCAGACACCACTCCATCACACTGCATGGGCTCAGCAGCTGGCTCACAAGGCAACACCACTCCACGCATACTTCTCCGCTCACGCAAACGTCTGTCAATTTGAATCGCTAATGACATAGAATCATTGAGACCAGAGGGGACAGGGAATCCCACCATAACATCCTTTACATTATCCGACAGACCCTTCCGGAAAAGGGCCGCCAAAGCGTCGTCATTCCATTTGGTCAGGACTGCCCACCTACGGAATCTCTGACAGTATAACTCAGCGTCATCAAGCCCCTGATTTAATGCCAACAAGGCTTTTTCAGCTTGATCAGTGACATTAGGCTCATCGTACAATAACCCCAAAGCCTGAAAAAATGCATCAACATCACTCAAAACAGGATCCCCAGGTATCAGGGAAAAAGCCCAATCCTGAGGATCGCCGCGCAGGAGAGAGATGATAATTTGAACCTGCTGCGCTGCGTTTCCTGAGGACTTAGATTTTAAGGCAAGAAACAATTTACAATTATTTTTGAAATTCTGAAACTTAGCTCGATCCCCTAAAAACAAATCTGGCATGGGGATCCTACGTTCCACAACAGGCAACCTAGCAAGATATGCAGCAATACTCTGAACCTCAGTGGCAAGCTGATCCACACGGCCAGACAACTGTGCAAACTCCATTGGGAAAAGATCCTCCCCAGCACCCAGAGATACAGAGGGAAAAAAAAATGCAACAAACAGAAAATATCTCTGACAACTTTTCTTCCTTCAAAATATTTTTTCCCTTCTGTGAGTACCATACAATTTTTATGGCCGGTGATACTGTTATGTTACGGTAGCTGAGGAGTGCAGGCAAAAAAGGAAATACACCAGAGCAGTTGGAATCTATGAGATTGCAGTACCCTGACTAACCACCGCAACTAGAGGCAGCCGTGGAGCGTTCCTACGTTGGTCCTAGACGCCTCCTCACAGCCTGAGAAACTAACTACACCTAAAGATAGAAATAGGAAAGCTATCTGCCCCGTAGCAGAACCCCAAAGATAATAGAAATCCCCCAAACATGTAATGGCGGTTAGACAAGAGGAAATACTGACACAGAAAGAAAATAGTATGAGCAAACGCTGGGGCCCAAACTATCTAAATAGAAAAGGACAGGAAGGGTACTTACTGCAATCCCAGAAAACCCTGAAAACACCAACTCTACTAATTTCAAAATCACCTGAGATCACACGACCTCTACCACCTAAATTAGTTCTCTGGTGTAACAAAAACAGCAGCCACTGAAAAAACTGGAAAAAGCAAAAGTACAAAACACAGTGGCTGGACTAAACTGAGAGGGCAAAAGCCCCCGGAGGGAACCAGAAGGCCCCCACAGAAGTGCAGGACCAAATGCAAAAATATAGCAAAAACACAAAATAAGAAATTGTCTTATCTGATAGCAGGAGATGCAGACACGACACAGCAGGCTACAAGGGAAACTGGAAAGAAGGATTCAGACCAGAACAATTGATCACCGGCAACCCTGATGGGAAAATGACTCCCTTATATAAGACCAATCAGTAACACCTGATTCCCAGTCCTCACAATCCTCACTAGTACCGCTTGTAACCACCAGAGGGAGCCTCTGCTCAGAACTCATCTCAAACCCATTCACAACAGAGTGCCTGGCCATGGTCTGGGCACTGCAACGTTTGCAGCTCTACCTGTACGGGCGCACCTTCAAGGTGGTCACCGACCACAACCCTCTGAGCTGGCTGCACACAGTGTCTGGAACCAATGGTAGGTTGCTACCCTGGAGCCTTGCCCTACAGCAGTATGATATTGCCGTACAACACAAGAAAGGCAGCGATCATGGGAATGCTGATGGGTTGTCACGACGTGGCGAACCCGCTGAGGTGCGCATGTCGGATTACCAGCAGGTCATGCCTCCTTAGCGCCCTCTAAGAGGGGGAGGTGTGATGATACTGCAAGCTCCATATCCTTTGCTGTGCCATAACTTTCCACATAGAACCCCCATCGTTTGCAAGCACAGGGCAAAGTTACCCCTCCCTCCTTCTCTCTACAGTTCACTCATCCCTCCCACCTCAGGAATTTTCCTTTGTCTTCCCAAACCCTGCAAAAGTCCCATAGCAGCCATTTTGAGAATTCATTCTTTTGGTAATAACACGGTGGGAGCGTATCTCAGAAACACGTAAACTACGGTTTTGGAACCTGCGTCCATCGGGTGTTGTTCCCGTGGTACTGGTGAACCCGTAACTCCAGCAGAACCCGAGAAATGGAATTCTCGGATGCACAATGAACTATCTCACCCAAGTTTGGGCTCATTTGAACCGTCATTTTAAAGTAAGATCATTGATAGGTCTGCCATTATTCTGCTAGTTTCCCAGAACGCGGTATAAACCTTATGATCTCTCAGAGCTCAAACTATAACTTGTAGCCCAGGGGAGGTGGCCAGAAAACCATCCCCTTTTGTGAGGTCAGCAGCCCACAGGTATAAGTCTTGCAGTTCGCCCCCCTTTGTCAGTCCATGCTATGATGAGGTGACCAACAGATCTGCCAATGAACTATGAAGTGTGACTCCTCCCTCAACCTGTCTTGCCTGTACCTATGTAACTGCCATGTAAGTTTTTCACTGTTAATCCTGTTTTATTTCTAACTGTATTGTACATAACTGTATTGTCTCAGCTTGTTACCGTTTTTTTAACTATAAGCACTGCCTGCATTTTAAGGAATAAACCTATAAAATTATTAGTTTGTTTCTCCTGCTCTATAAACGAATTTGCACGTGCCTGAAGTACTAGGCTACTGTTTTGGGGTTGCTACGGACCCTCTTGATAAATTGTTCATTAAGTAAATAGTAGCTGGTGGCAGCTAAAAGGGAGGGGTGTAAAGTGTTAACCTATTGGGTGGCTTTGGCAGTGACGGAGCAGGTTTTATAAGGGTATTGCCTGGCTGCGGCCTGGAGTAATTATAATTCCCTCACTGCAGCGTGCCCAATAGCCAGCACACATCCAGGTGACCCGTCTGGCGACTAATTATCCTAGGTGCAGTTCCCTGACTGACCTGAGGGTAAGGGGACGCCAGAGAGCTGCAAGTTCCTAAGTGGAAGTGGGATAATTATAAATCCCTGCAGTTTACTGGGTCGGACGGCAGCAGCCGTCGTGTGTGTGCGCATTTTCGTCACATTCGCGGCACGGTGGGATCACAAGCCGTGATACCCCGGGCTACCGTGTGGCGGACCGTGTGCACCGTTCCTCCATCCTGGGCTTAATGGATCTACTGAGTTTAACTTCAATTGACCATTAAAACCTTGTTGGGCCTGAGTGTTGTGACCATAAGGCCACGCTCACTCATTCAGTATTTGGTCATTATTTTACATCAGTATTTGTAAGCCAAAACCAGGAATGGAACAAGAGAGGAAAAGTATAGAAACACGTCACCACTTCTGTACTATTCACCCATTCCTGGTTTTGACTTACAAATACTGAGGTAAAATACAGACTAAATGTTGAAACACTGAAAGTGTGAATGTGGTCTATAAAAGGCTCTAAAATACTTTGTCCATTATAAAAATAATAGGAAAAAAATTACCGTTTCCATTTATCACATGTTCAGGATTTCTATTTTTCTTTTATTTTTTTGCATTCAATGACTCAGTTGCATCAGCTTTAGGTTGGAGAGACAATGTGAGCTACTCATTCTTAGCCTTTGCGCGTACGATGCATTAAAGACAATAGCAGAAACATTCAGGTCATTCAATCCTTAGAATAAAAGCAAAAGATTTGTGTAATTTACTGTGTGAAAGTAACATCCTTATGGCATCATATGCATCATCTTTTCCATTAAGTGAAGAGGTGTAAACACATTACAAGATAATAAAGGAAGAAAATGTTTACTAGCAACATGTCTAAAATACTTCAAATAGTACTAATAAAAGAAAGTTCTCATACTGGTATTCTGCCTGTTTGTCACATGCTTCAAATGACTATTAGCTTCCTTAAATAATCTTTCTTCTGTAGCCCTAATGCAGCAATATGCGCAAAAAGAACTGTATGAATACCTCGCTGGACAAACAGAGACAGCATTATGATGGGTCAGTATATTAATGTATACTCATCTCTCCACACATTAGTGGTTCCATCAGTGAGCACAATTTCTGAAAATATGGGTGCGGTCACACAACAGTGCTCTCAACAGTAATTTCAAGATGATGCTGTTTTCCTTCTCTCGTATTAGTAGAATTTTTCTTAACAAAAGGCGAAAGGCCAGGATAATAAAGTGGAAAGAAGTAGGTTAGGGGATTTTTTTTTAATAAGCTCTGATGCACTGTAGGAGTGAAAAAAAAAATATGATAAACCCTCTACAAGATATATCTAATCTCCTTATCTAATATTCCAGATCTGCCACCAGAAGCTCTAGACAAGCAGTATTAGAGATGCATGCAGCTGTTTCCATTAACTATATTTTCTTTTTATGTTATATTTCAGCAGGTGATTCTTACTGTCCAATATACAAGACATCACCTAAAAGAAAAAAAACTTGTGCTGTTAAAGCTGAAATCTACCTGCCATTGCTCCCAACCCTATCCCTGTTGTCTAACAAGACAGTTAAACCATTGAGAATAACTGCATATGTATGAGGCCATTTGTTACTGTGGTGAGGGAAATTGTGCACTGACAAGATGATAACTCCCAACAGAGGCACAATTTCGCCCATGTTGATTTCCTGGTTTACACATTTATCTTCATTTTGTGCACATTGAGTTTTTTTTATTATATCCCATACTGAAATAATGTGAGCAAGCTATTAAAAATAAATGTCTAATATGGTTAAGGGTTAAACTTCACAAAAGAGATGACATTTTATTGTTCTTTCTCTTTATTGTATTGACAATACATCTTGGAAAATGCATTCATATTATCATAGAATTGTGAGGTCATTAAAATAATATGAGTGGTTGTTATGTGTTGTATTCTCCATTTATGCAATTCACTAAATCACACATTTATTCTCATTTTTTCTTTTAATAGTTAACCTTTGTGTTGAATATTAAAGCAAATTTTTCAGTATGTAAAATATTTATTATTATATTAGAAGATGAACAAGATAGATGGATAGATAGATGCAGAACAAAAAAAGGAAAACAAAAGCAGTACCAACAATAGATTCGGGTTCCATGCCTCACAGGCAAATACCAAACCTTCAATATAGTATAAAAATTGTAGGCAGCACACCAACTTGTAAAGTGAAAAAAGGGCTATTTAATAGCACATATTTGCAACATTTCGGTTAAAAAATGAGAACCTTCTCAAGCAGTAAACATATGCATATGCCCACCTTTTATTTATTGATTTATATACACTGCTTAAAAAAATAAAGGGAACCATAAAACACCACATCCTAGATATTACGGAATGAAATATTCCAGTTGCAAATCTATATTCATTACATAGTGGAATGCGTTGAGAACAATAAAACAGAAATGATCAATGTAAAACCAAATTAAAATCCCATGGAGGTCTGGATTTGGAATGACACTCAAATTCAAAGCGATAAATCAAATTACATGCTGATCCAACTTCAGTAGAAATGCCTCAAGACAAGGAAATGATGCTCAGTAGTGTGCGTGGCCTCCACATGCCTGTATGACCTCCCTACAACACCTGGGCATGCTCCTGTGGAGGCGGCAGATGTTCTCCTGAGGGATCTCCTGCCAGACCTGAATTAAAGCATTAGTCAACTCCTGGACAGTCTGCTTGTACGCTGTGCTAATTTGACCATCTGGCCAATCTGTCCTGCAACTTTTTTTTTTAACACCTTTTTGGACTGCTACGGGCCTGCCAGATAACCCCAGCTGTGATGTCGATACCTGCTGCGGATCCTCCTCCTCTACTGAGCTATTGCCAGCGGCACCCTCTTCCCCCACTGGTTGCCAATCTGGGTCAACAACTGGGTCATCCATCACCTCCTCTTCAATTTCATGTGCACCTTCCTCTGTGTCACCGTGTAAGGTGGTATAGTATGCAGGATGGGGCAACTGAGTTTCATCATGTCAAACACCTAAAAGAATTACCCCATTCAGAATATCCATATGAAGATGCACATTAAAAAATATATATAACTTATGAAAGAAAGCTTTTGAGAAAAAAGTATTTTATATAATTTTATTGAAAATAATAGAAAAAGAAAGAAAAAAGAGAGATGGCTTAAGTCATTTGTCCTAGATCCTTCCTCACTGTTAAAACAAAAAGAAATATTAACAATTGTAAACCTGCTATACCAGCAAGTCTGATCTCTTTTTTCTAATAGTATTCTATGTTGTATACTATTAGGAAAAAGCGCCCAAGCTTTTATTGAAGGTAAAGTGCCCAAGCACTTTATTGAATGTGGTCATAAGTAGAGATGAGTGAAAATGTTCAGAGAATGATGGCCAAACATAAATTTGGCACAAATATGGTACATTCGGATTCGTTATAGGTAACACAAGCATTTTTCTTAAAATCGCAAAAAAAGGTAACTTTCGGAAAAAGTGCAGGAAAATAATTGCATTGCCATTAAATTATTTTAAAGGAGATGATAGATCGATAGATAGATAGATAGAATAAAAGCCGGCAATTCATGTGCCGAATTCAGTAAAATCACAGCGTGACAGGTTAGAATAGATAGAATAAATATATACACATAGAAAACATATATATATATATATATATATACATATATATATACAGTATATGCATAGATATATACAGTGGGTTTGGAAAGTATTCAGACCCCTTTAAATTTTTCACTCTTTGTTTCACTGCAGCCATTTGGTAAATGCAAAAAAGTTCATTTTTTCCTCATTAAAGTACATTCTGCACACCATCTTGACTGAAAAAAAACAGAAACGTAGAAATTTTTCCAAATTTATTAAAAAGGAAAAACTGAAATATCACACGGTCATAAGTATTCGGACACTTTGCTCAGTCATTCATTTTTACCTCACATGCTGTCCATTTCCTTGTGAACCTCCTTGAGATGGTTCTACGCCTACATTGGAGTCCAGTTGTGTTTAATTAAACTGATAGGACTTGATTTGCACAGGCACACACCTGTCTATATAAGACCTCACAGCTCACAATGCATGTCAGACTAAATGACAATCATGAGGTCAAAGGAACTGACCATGGAGATCAGAGACAGAATTGTGGCAAGGCACAGATCTGGCCAAGGTTGTAAAAGAATTTCAGCAATACTCAAGGTTCCTAAGAGAACAGTGGCCTCAATAATCCTTAAATGGAAGAATTTTCAGACCACCAGAAGTCTTCCTAGACCTGGCCATCCAGCCAAACTAAGCAATCATGGGAGAAGAGCCTTGGTGAGATAGGTAAAGAAGAACCCCAAGATCACTGTGGCTGAGCTCCGCAAATGCAGTAGGGAGATGGGAGAAAGTTCCACAAAGTCAACTATCACTGCAGCCCTCCACCAGTCGGGCCTTTATGATGCAGTGGCCAGATGGAAGCCTCTCCTCAGTGAAAGACATACGAAAGCCTGCATAGAGTTTGCTAAAAAAAACACATGAAGGACTTCCATACTATGAGAAATAAGATTCTCTGGTCTGATGAGACAAAGAAATAACTTTTTGGTGATGATTCTAAGAGGTATGTATGGAGAAAACAAGGCACTGCTCATCACCTGCCCAATACAATCCCTACAGTGAAACATGGTGGTGGCAGCATTATGCTATGAGGGTGTTTTTCAGCTGCAGGGACAGGATGACTGGTTGCAATTGAAATAAACATGATTGCAGCCAAGTACAGAGATATATCTTGGATGAAAACCTCTTCCAGAGTGCTCTGGACCTTAGATTTGGCCGAAGGTTCACCTTCCAACAAGACAATGACCCCAAGCACACAGCTAGAATAGCAAAGGAAAGGCTTCAGAACAACTCTGTGACCATTTTTGACTGGCCCAGCCAGAGCCCTGACCTAAACTCAATTCAGCATCTCTGGAGAAACCTGCAAATGGCTGTTTACCAATGTTCACATTAGTGTTGAGCGATACGATACCGCAAGTATCGGGTATCGGCCGATATTAGCTGTTTCGGCCTTTCGATACTTAGTTCCGATATTTTCCATATATCGTATAACGGAATCGGAAGTTCCCATAATTCTTTGAGAGGCAATGTGATTTTAGTCAGCCAATGAGGAATCCTAAGAAGTGTGGGCACATCCTGTACTGCTGCGGTCATGTTAACTAATGGCATGGCTGTGATTGGATGCTGAAATGATGTCAGAATGCACTATAAAAGGCGCCGCCGCCATTTTAGCGTCACTGTGCTGTGAATTCAGTAAGGGACAGAACGCTGCTGTGCTTCCTTTTGCCTGCAGTGTTGTTTTAACAGCTCTGCAAGGTGTGTGTGAGTGCAGGTGACGCTGCAGTTTGCTCTGCATGCAACGCTGTCTGTAGGCATCTGCACGTGTCACTCACAGACTCTTTTTTTTTTCTTCAGTGTAATTCTTGCTGCTCCATGTATTTTAACTATTAGTGTGACGCGCTTCCATCCGTATCCAATACATTGGTTGCAAACACTATAGAAGTAGACAAAGGAGTAGCCTTTCACAGATTGTGAACAGTTGTGTTTCAGTGTTCACTTCAGTCTGTGTTTTTTATTTTTTGAGTGCACATCACGCTCCAGTTACTTGTTCAAGCACTGCTGCTTGTACTCTGCTGAGCGTGTCTCAGTGCCTCATCCTTTTCATTTCTCTCCAATTGGTTCTGCTCCATTCCATTTAAAATAAATATAATCTATTAGTGTGACGCGCTTCCATCCGTATCCAATACATTGGTTGCAAACACTATAGAAGTAGACAAAGGAGTAGCCTTTCACAGATTGTGAACAGTTGTGTTTCAGTGTTCACTTCAGTCTGTGTTTTTTATTTTTTGAGTGCACATCATGCTCCAGTTACTTGATCAAGCACTGCTGCTTGTACTCTGCTGAGCGTGTCTCAGTGCCTCATCCTTTTCATTTCTCTCCAATTGGTTCTGCTCCATTCCATTTAAAATAAATATAATCTATTAGTGTGACGCGCTTCCATCCGTATCCAATACATTGGTTGCAAACACTATAGAAGTAGACAAAGGAGTAGCCTTTCACAGATTGTGAACAGTTGTGTTTCAGTGTTCACTTCAGTCTGTGTTTTTTATTTTTTGAGTGCACATCATGCTCCAGTTACTTGATCAAGCACTGCTGCTTGTACTCTGCTGAGCGTGTCTCAGTGCCTCATCCTTTTCATTTCTCTCCAATTGGTTCTGCTCCATTCCATTTAAAATAAATATAATCTATTAGTGTGACGCGCTTCCATCCGTATCCAATACATTGGTTGCAAACACTATAGAAGTAGACAAAGGAGTAGCCTTTCACAGATTGTGAACAGTTGTGTTTCAGTGTTCACTTCAGTCTGTGTTTTTTATTTTTTGAGTGCACATCACGCTCCAGTTACTTGTTCAAGCACTGCTGCTTGTACTCTGCTGAGCGTGTCTCAGTGCCTCATCCTTTTCATTTCTCTCCAATTGGTTCTGCTCCATTCCATTTAAAATAAATATAATCTATTAGTGTGACGCGCTTCCATCCGTATCCAATACATTGGTTGCAAACACTATAGAAGTAGACAAAGGAGTAGCCTTTCACAGATTGTGAACAGTTGTGTTTCAGTGTTCACTTCAGTCTGTGTTTTTTATTTTTTGAGTGCACATCACGCTCCAGTTACTTGTTCAAGCACTGCTGCTTGTACTCTGCTGAGCGTGTCTCAGTGCCTCATCCTTTTCATTTCTCTCCAATTGGTTCTGCTCCATTCCATTTAAAATAAATATAATCTATTAGTGTGACGCGCTTCCATCCGTATCCAATACATTGGTTGCAAACACTATAGAAGTAGACAAAGGAGTAGCCTTTCACAGATTGTGAACAGTTGTGTTTCAGTGTTCACTTCAGTCTGTGTTTTTTATTTTTTGAGTGCACATCACGCTCCAGTTACTTGTTCAAGCACTGCTGCTTGTACTCTGCTGAGCGTGTCTCAGTGCCTCATCCTTTTCATTTCTCTCCAATTGGTTCTGCTCCATTCCATTTAAAATAAATATAATCTATTAGTGTGACGCGCTTCCATCCGTATCCAATACATTGGTTGCAAACACTATAGAAGTAGACAAAGGAGTAGACTTTCACAGATTGTGAACAGTTGTGTTTCAGTGTTCACTTCAGTCTGTGTTTTTTATTTTTTGAGTGCACATCACGCTCCAGTTACTTGTTCAAGCACTGCTGCTTGTACTCTGCTGAGCGTGTCTCAGTGCCTCATCCTTTTCATTTCTCTCCAATTGGTTCTGCTCCATTCCATTTAAAATAAATATAATCTATTAGTGTGACGCGCTTCCATCCGTATCCAATACATTGGTTGCAAACACTATAGAAGTAGACAAAGGAGTAGCCTTTCACAGATTGTGAACAGTTGTGTTTCAGTGTTCACTTCAGTCTGTGTTTTTTATTTTTTGAGTGCACATCACGCTCCAGTTACTTGTTCAAGCACTGCTGCTTGTACTCTGCTGAGCGTGTCTCAGTGCCTCATCCTTTTCATTTCTCTCCAATTGGTTCTGCTCCATTCCATTTAAAATAAATATAATCTATTAGTGTGACGCGCTTCCATCCGTATCCAATACATTGGTTGCAAACACTATAGAAGTAGACAAAGGAGTAGCCTTTCACAGATTGTGAACAGTTGTGTTTCAGTGTTCACTTCAGTCTGTGTTTTTTATTTTTTGAGTGCACATCACGCTCCAGTTACTTGTTCAAGCACTGCTGCTTGTACTCTGCTGAGCGTGTCTCAGTGCCTCATCCTTTTCATTTCTCTCCAATTGGTTCTGCTCCATTCCATTTAAAATAAATATAATCTATTAGTGTGACACGCTTCCATCCGTATCCAATACATTGGTTGCAAACACTAAAGAAGTAGACAAAGGAGTAGCCTTTCACAGATTGTGAACAGTTGTGTTTCAGTGTTCACTTCAGTCTCTGCGTAATAACCACACTTAGGCCTTATAACTTTTCTGACTTTCTTTATCAATCTACCAAGATGAAGAAGGCAGGGAGTAAGGCACGTGGTCGTGGCCGTGGAGTTTCAGCAGGTAGAGGACGTGGGGATTCTGTGGCTGCTGCCGCCCTCAGTGACACAGCATCCACCAGTTTTACCCATGAGCGTTCCTTTATGCGCAGTTTGGTAGGAGCTCGGCGTGCCCCCTGCTGCGGGAAGAACAAATTGAAGCCATTGTTGGTTGGATGGCAGCCAATGCATCGACTTCAATTCCTTCCACCTCCTCTCAGGAACACAACACTGTTGAGCAACCATCTGTCTGTTCACCGCCTGTCAAATTGCCCAGGCAGTCAGAGAGTTCTGTACAGGAGCCAGCTGAGTCTCTGCTTCTGTTCTCAGAATCTGTTGGCTCGCAAACACGGGCACAGGCAAGCAGCATTCTGCAATTTGAAGAAGAGGGAGTATGCAGTGATGCGCAACAGCTGTGTCTCTCTCAATCTGAAGAGGCGGGTGAGCCAGTGCCGATGGACAGCACACCGCAGAACACATCTTATGATGATGATGAGACTCAGGTGCCAGGTTTTGTGGAGCATGGTGCTGCCCAGACCATCCAAGAGCAGCAGGTGTTGGAAGAGGGTAGTGGAGATGATGAAGTCCGAGACCCAACATGGCGTGACAAACAGGAAGGTGGTGGGAGCAGCTCTGAGGAAGAGATTGTCCCAACGGTACAAAGAGGAGGGAGAGGTAGGCTGCAGACTCGCTTGCCTGTAGCCTCCAGTTTTGCACCTGTTGGGAGCAGTTCTCTTAGAAATGTCAAAATTGGCGCTCCCATGACTTGCACTGCGTGGTCCTTTTTTGACAGACTTGTAGATGATATTTGCTATGTTCAATGCAAGCTGTGTAAGCAAAAAGTTAAAAGAGGTAAAAATATCAGTAACCTGAATACACAAATATGTGGAAACATGTACGGACAAAGCACGTAGCTGAGTTACAAAGACACACTGGAGATTTAGGCCAACCTACAGCAGCACCTACATCTTCAGGTCGTGTTGGAGCCTCTATCTCCAGCTCACACACACCTGGTTCGGCTTCCTCACAGGATCTCCATGGAAGAACCTCGGTCACTGTTGTCCATAGACAAACTGTTATTCCACCCACAGCAGCAAGTTCACAGTCATCGTCACACTCCCAGACCACAAAACAGCCATCGGTACCACAGGCATGGGATAAAAGACGGCCATACTCGGCAAACCATCCACGAGCACAGGCTCTGAATGCTGGCATTGCAAAACTCCTGTCCCTGGAAATGCTGTCATTCAGGCTGGTGGAGACTGACAGTTTCAGGAACTTTATGGCATTGGCAGTCCCACAATATAATGTGCCAAGCCGATTTTATTTCAGCAGGCAAGCCGTCCCTGCTCTGCAAAAACATGTTGAGGGAAACATTAAACATGCGCTACTAAACGCCGTCAGTAGCAGGGTCCACCTGACCACCGATGCGTGGACCAGTACCCATGGCCAGGGACGATACCTTTCCCTCACTGCCCATTGGGTCAATGTTGTGGAGCCGGGTACAGATCTTGCCAGTGGCGCTGTACGTGTTCTGCCAACTCCAAGGATTGCAGGAATCCAGTCTGTACACATTGATTCCTCCTCCTACTCCAGTTCCTCAGAATCATCGCTGCACGAACCGTCACGGTATACCTCCACATGGACCCGTGAACGCTTACCTGTTGCGACCGATATGAGCACAGCCGTGGCCAAACGTCAACAGGCCGTCCTGAAATTAATTTCCATGGGGAATCGAAGCCACACAGCGCAGGAGCTCTGGGATGCCATCAAGCAGGAGAGCGACGTGTGGTTTTTGTCAGCTAATCTCCAGCCAGGCTTGGTAGTGTGTGACAATGGCCGAAATCTGGTGGCAGCTCTGGGCCTTGGCAACCTCACTCACATACCATGTCTGGCACATGTGCTCAACTTGGTCGTGCAGAGTTTTTTGAGGGACTATCCGGATCTTGATGCACTGCTGCACAAGGTCCGCCTAGAGTGCGCTCACTTGCGACGTTCCAGCATGGCCAGATCGCGCATTGCAGCTCTGCAAGTCAGATTTCGC
Source organism: Oophaga sylvatica (assembly GCA_033576555.1). Taxonomy (NCBI): domain Eukaryota; kingdom Metazoa; phylum Chordata; class Amphibia; order Anura; family Dendrobatidae; genus Oophaga; species Oophaga sylvatica. The sequence goes on along the minus strand of JARQOD010000001.1, from coordinate 131,177,312 downwards.
CTTCCTGAACATCGCATCATATGTGACGTACCCACCAGGTGGAATTCCACGTTACATATGTTGGAGCGGTTGTGTGAGCAGCAGCCAGCAGTAATGGAGTATCAGCTGCAACAGGCGCAATCAACTCGCAATTTGCGTCGTTCACACTTCACCACTACTGAGTGGGCCTCTATGAAGGACATCTGCGACGTTTTGCGTGCGTTTGATGTCTCAACGCGGATGGCGAGTGCAGATGATGCACTATTCAGCATGACTGTCCCCCTTATCTGCCTGCTTCAGAAATCACTGAAAGCACTAAAGGAAGAGGTTTTGGAAGAGGTGGAGGATGAGGAGTCACAAATTCAATTACCTTCAGGACAGTCAGCGCAACGTGGTTCCTCACAAAGGGCTGGGCAGGGCTCACTTTGTGAGGAGGATGAGGAGGAGGAGTCAATGGAGGAGGAAGAAATCCCTACAGAGGGAGGTACACAACACTCTAGTCAGTATGTAGAGCGAGGGTGGGGTGATGCAGAGGAGGCAGAGATGACGCCTCTTCCAGAGGACAGCCTTTGTTGGCCAGTTGGGAGTCTGCAACACATGGTTGATTTCATGCTTCAGTGCCTGAGAAACGACCGCCGCATCGCCCACATTCTCACCACGTCAGATTATTGGGTGTACACCCTCCCAGACCCTCGCTACCGGGACAACTTACAAACCCTCATCACACCGGTGAACCGGGACCGTAAAATGCAGGAGTACCAAGACACACTGGTGCAATCCATACTGTTGTACATTCCAGCCGAGAGAGCTGCTGCTGCTGCTACTGCTTTACAAAGCAGCTCTGTGTGTCGAGGCAGTGTAGACACCTCTACAACAAGAGGGAGCAGAAGCAGCGCCTCTGCACAGGGCAAGAGCTGTATGTTACAAATGTGGCGAAGTTTTGTGACAGCGCCAGCAAGGTCTACACCATCCGAGACGGCTCCAGTCACCAGGAAGAAACGTTTCCGTAAGATGGTGACAGACTACTTGGCTTTCCCTCTAAGTGTACTCCCAGATGCCTCTTCCCCTTTCAAAATTTGGGTCTCTAAGTTGGATACATGGCCAGAGCTTAGCCAGTATGCATTGGAGGTGCTGGCTTGCCCTGCTGCCAGTGTATTATCTGAGCGCGTCTTTAGTGCTGCAGGTGGTGTAGTAACAGACCGTCGCATGCGACTATCCTCAGAGAATGTAGACCGGCTTACTTTTCTGAAAATGAACAAGGCATGGATCTCACCTGAATTTGCCTGTCCGTTTTCAGATTAAATAACTGTTTGGCAACGTTTTCCATGTCTCCTGTTATGTTCATCTTTCTACCACCTGAACTCTACTCCCTGGGCTACAACACCGCCATTTGTTGCTCGTAAGTAATTGGCAGGGGTACTGACTCCTGGCCAGGCTGTTACAGCACGACAGCTGTTTCCTGGCAGTGTGAACGTCAATTATCCTCCAATAAGTTGTGCTGTCGTGTTGCATTCGGGTTAGCCGACTCTATGGTGCCTACAGTTTAGGTGATTCCTATGTGTGCTGTGGGATATGTAAATAAAGGCGGTTTCCATTTTGACAATAGGACAAGCACCCACTGTAGGACTGTGTGATTCGGTAACTGCGGACGGCTTGCGTCCTGTCAACTTACATTTTCATGGGTGCGTTCTGCTACCCGTCCGGGGTCCAGTACCGTCAACTGGTTCTCCCCAGTGCCTTTGGCCTAGGTGCCTCCATCTCCGTATCCGAGTTCCACCAACGTCTGCTGGTCCTTGGTAGTGCTTTGGAGCACAGGTACCTCCTGCTTAGTAACCGTGTCACAATAACGTCAGCTGGTACTCGGTTGTGACATTGCCTCTTTTCCTTCTGCTACCCGTCCGGGGTCCAGTACCATCAACTGGTTCTCCCCAGTGCCTTTGGCCTATGTGCCTCCATCTCCGTATCCGAGTTCCACCATCGTCTGCTGGTCCTTGGTAGTGCTTTGGAGCACAGGTACCTCCTGCTTAGTAACCGTGTCACAGTAACGTCAGCTGGTACTCGGTTGTGACATTGCCTCTTTTCCTTCTGCTGCCCCTCCGGGTTCCAGCACAGTCAGCTGGTCCTCGTTACTTCCATTGTCTCTTGCTCCATCTGATACCCGTCAGGGTTCCAGTAACGTCAGCTGGTTCTCGGAAATTAGACGACCTTAAAGACCACCCAGAAGAAGATGACGACAACAAGGATGACGAGCATGAAGCCAACCAGCCTGAACACCATCACAAAGAAAAAATAAAAGATTACCCAGAAGAAGATCACCAACAGGACAAAGAAGGTTAAGACAAACTACAAGATACAGAACAAGAGACAGAAGAACAATAACCAGAAGATCAAAAAGCAGAAGAACATGAAGTATAAGACCAAAATGAAGCGCAAAATATATGCTCTAAAATCTAAGCAGAAGAAGACTAAGCAGTGTATGGGGGTGAGTCCGTTCCTCCTCGTGGTGCCCCTGGAAAATGCCTGCTGCTGCAGGCTAAACTGAACACGGACAAATACTGTTGTAATTTAAATCTTTTGTGACAGCAAGAACGGAAGGATGAACAATTCATACTTTTACAGATTATAAGTACAGGAATCTCTGTCACAAATAAGAATATGATGAAGAAGATGAAGAGGAAGAAGATGAAGAATTTGAATATGAAGATTAATTAGTTTAATAATAACAATATGAGTAATGTAAACAAAAACATGAATAGCAAGAAGTTTAAGAAGAAGATTAAGAAGGTGAAGATGAAGAATAATTTGATGAGAAAGATGATGCTGCTGAAGATTATGAAGGAGAAAGTGTGGCACTGGCAAAAGTTAAAAAGGTGAAGAGCATGGAAGTTGTGAAACATACATATTTGCCAAAATAGAAAAAAGGTTAACAACATTGTCAATTTGTTAGTCAATTCAAACGTATTTCCAAAAAAATATATATTAATGCTATTCCAATGCATTGGGTTAAACATGTATGCCTTTATTGTCTCCTCAACCTCCCCCAATACATTCTACATTAGTCTTTGTTGTTTTCCTTCATGTACAATTAACCAACAAGGCAAGAATGGGTTTTTTTAATGTCGATATTTGGTTCCCATAGACTTACATGGGACTTCCGGTATCGGAATCGGATATCGACGATATTTAGTGATATCGGCGATACCATTCCGATCCGATATTTTTAGATATCAAGCAGTATCGCTCAACACTATTCACCATCCAACCTGATGGAACTGGAGAGGATCTGCAAGGGAGAATGGCAGAGGATTCCCAAATCCAGGTGTGAAAAACTTGTTGCATGATTCCCAAGAAGACTCATGGCTGTACTAGCTATAATGGGTGCTTCAACTTAATACTGAGCAAAGGGTCTGAATACTTATGACATTTGAAAATAATTTTTTTCTTTTTTAATAAATTTGCAAAAATGTCTATATTTTTGTTTTTTTTCAGTAAAGATGAGGTGCAGAGTACATTAATGAGAAAAAAATGAACTCTTTTGCATTTACCAAATGGCTGCAATGAAATAAAGAGTGAAAAATTTAAAGGGGTCTGAATACTTTCCAAACCCACTGTATATATGTCAGTGACAAATACAATTAGTACAGTGTATGCGGCTTACTGTACATGTATTTAATTATTAAAAGATCATTTTTTCTGAAAAAATGGCGTGGGCTTCCATGTAATTTTTGTAACTAGCAGAGGGAAAGCTCACAGCTGGTGACCGATGTTTATAGCCTGGGAAGGGGGTAATACCCATGGAGCTTCCCATTCTATTAATATCAGCTCACTGCTGTATGCATAGGCTTTACTGGCTATTAAATACACTAGAACTACCGATGGAGTCATTTTGACTCCTCGCAATTTTTATGTCTCTTCTGTGACTACATTTTTCCGAATTCCAGCTTGAGACTCGGTGAATTTTACTCATTTAGGATGCGAAAAAATATTTTGTGACAATAAATAATTTTTGAAGAAAAAGAGTACCTTTTTTTCAAATTTACCTTTAATTACCAAAGGGAGTCATTTTGACTCCTTCCTATATTTTGCTAGTCTGCGTCGCTAAATGTTATTATTTCTTTTAGTTTTCATTTACTTGTATGTTTAGAATAAGTTTAGAATAAATGTTGGCTAGCTTAGACTTAGAATAATTAGCATTTTTGCAAATATACTTAACATGTACATGACATAAACAGGACATCCGTCATTGAGCCAGTGAACTCTCAAGTGGACTACATAATTTCTGTAGAATACAGCCTGCAGTTTTGCTAATTGCAAATATGGCTAAAAGAAGTGTGCTAAAGCCTGACAATATTCTTTGCATTCTATACCGGAGGATGAAATTAAAGTTACAATACCAGAAGCAAGAAACTCTAAAAATAAACTAAAACAAGCCAGGAGTCAAAATGACTCCATTCGGTAGTGGGACCCTAAAAAAAGATGTAGGGTCTTCATATAATTAATAACCAGCAAAGGCTATGCAGACAGCTCCAGGCTGATATTAATAGCCTAGAAATGGGCCATGGATACAGCCCCCCCAGGCTGAAAAACATCAGCTCTCAGCCACCCCAGAAAAGGGATATCTCTAAGATGCGCCAGTTCTGGCACTTAGCCTCTCTCATCCCACTTGCCCTGTGGCGGTGGCAAGTGGGGTGATAGTGAGGGGGGTTGACGTCACCTTTGTATTGTCAAAGGTAAGACACCCCCATTACTAACTTCATAGTCACATTGTATGAAAACACAGACACCCAGAAAAAAGTCCTTCATTGAAAGAAGACACAGATTCCTTAATTAATCTTAATTAATCCATACTTATGACATCGCCCATTCCCCCGATGCCCTCGTCATCTGCAAAAGAGGTAAAAAAAACAAACAGCAATATTCCTCACCTTTCCACAGAGATGGTTTTAATCACTTTGTCCCACGATGGGTCTAGATGGGTCTAGCACTGCTACATCTAGAATGCAGGCTAAATGGCTGCATAATGTGACCAGTGTCTGCCTGTGAACTGCTATTCCTTGTCTGAGGGCACCGCAAGTGTGAGAAAGTTCTCCTGCTCGTGGTGCCACCACACAGGTCCTGCGAGTTCACAGCCAATGAACTCTCTTCACCTATGTGACATCAGCGCAAGCGCCATGGGAAATACAGCTGCACACACTGTACTAATTGTATTTGTCACAAACATTTGTATGTCTACCTATTCTATTTGTATTTACTTTATGTAATCCATCGCTTCTATCCTGTCAGCTCCTGCAGTGATTTTACAGTACACGGCAGACAAATTTTTTTGAATGAGGCTTTTCTTCTATCTAGCTATTTATCTATGTAATATATATATGTGTGTCATTGACATCTATGTATTCTATGGAATATGTTTTCACAGCAGTTCAGCCAGGCTGGGAATGCAGCCTCAGTGACCGGACGTAACCTCGATGATGTCACTGCTAGTCACTGAGGGTGAGCTCGCAGCAGCTCAGTCACCAGTGGTTCTCAGCCTGGATTGTCGCATCATGGCACCATCCAGGTTGGAAACTAATAATTCCCAGACATGGATTATGGCATAGGACAGAATGACCGACAGGTGAGGGATATTGTTTGTTTTTTTATTTTAATTTTATTACAGGAGAATGATGGCCTCAGTGGAATAGGCGTTAAGTGAAAATACCCGTTTGTTATTTTTAAATAAAATGGAAAACTATGTTTAGTCCTATTTCTAATAAAGGACTTTATTCTGGCTGTGTCTTTATTTTCCATATAACTATAGGATTAGTAATGGTTAGATGTCTTATAGATGCTTCTCCATTAGTTAGCAATTGGCTTGATGTCACCTGACAATACAAAGGTAACATCAACCTCACAAATATGAACCCCACTTGCCACAGCTAGAGGGCAAGTGGGAAAAGCTGGGCAAAGTGTCAGAATTGGCTCATCTAATAAATGGGCCTTTTCTGGGCAGCTGCTATTTTTAGTCAGGGGAGCTGTAGTCCCATCAGCTGACACCAGTGACGGGAGATAAGTTTTATACCTTCGATCACAGGTGAGTGACAGCTTGGGAACCGCGGCTCTCTGCCGGGCGGGGATGATTTCACCACCGATCAAAAGCGCTATGCCGGCGTTTCCCACACTATCATACAGCATGGGAAACATAGGCTTTTGTGCTGTGTATTTTCGGTGACTAAATCAACGATTAAATCTGCGAATATTGCCAATTCGGTGATCGTGATCCGAACCGAATAGTGAAGTATTCGCTCATCTCTAGTCATAAGGAAATAAAACTGATATTTTGAATTATTGACCATATACAGCCTCTCAGAAGTGGGGGGGATAGTAGTAAAATACTTAAAACAAAAGAATTAGAGTGGATAATTAGATTGAAGAGTCTAAGACCAAACGGCCTCAATGTTGAATATAAACTAAATATTATTCTATAGGTATTGCTGCTTACCTTCTTTATCTAGTTTGTGGTTAATTCCATTTCTCTTTCAAAATGTGGCAAAAGATGGGACTTTTTGGCTGATGAACATAAAACCCTAGATTGGTTTTATGTTCATCAACCAAAAAGTCCCATCTTTTGCCACATTTTGAAAATAAAGAGAGACTGGAGTAAAATTGTGCCGAATTTAATGACTTTTAAAAATTTGAAATTTAAGACCTCACCAAAAATATCTAGAATCAATAGACTCCTCCACCAAAGTAGAACAAAATGAGCACTTATAATTAGACTTCAAAATGGCACAAATAGAAATATGAATTGGGTGCAAACAAAATAAGGTGCAAAACACACAAGACAAAAACAGGCTTAAAGGCAATGCTGAATTGGGACCAATAAATTAGACCAAGGTCTTAGGTCATCATGTGGCTCTATGCAAAAACTCTGATATGTACAGACCACATGATAGCATAAAAGTTAAAAGCCATTCTGTACCTGTATATTCCATTGAGAATTTCTAAGGTTTTGTAATAATAAGTCACTATAGGAAACTTTTTTGTATTGCTTTATATTTGTTAGCCTCATGTGGCACAAAAATACAGCTCTATTGTTTAATCATTGCACAGAGATGCTCTCAGAGGTTAAAATATTCTGATAATGGCAAATCATTACAAGTTTAGAATAAAAAAGAAACATTATGGAGTACTTGAACTTTAATATAATGTTTTGCTTGGCCCATCCTTTATGTCATAGCACATAATTTGTGACTCACACAGCTTAAGTAGAAATTAAGTAATTTCTTTTTAGATTTATGTCACATTTCTGGCTAGTTAAAATGCACCCAAGACTCTTTGTTAACATGTTCTGGCATTATAAGTTGATATAATAGTACTTTTATCCATTCTTTAGACGACTGAAAACACTGATTTAAAGTGTAGCCTTGAAATAACATCAATACAAATTTAACCTAGAACATGTGACCACTGAAAACAATGCCATTGTTGAACTGAAGACTAAATAACTATCTAAAAAATACAAAACATGCAGCAAATAACATGTTAATGAAATGTTACAGCACTCTCTTTGGTAAAGTAAACCAGTTAACTGTATGGCTGTATAGGTGCTTGTACCCCAATATATATCATACCTTTTTTGTAGAGATTTGATATGTACAAACTGTTAACGGGATGGTTGCAATAACTTTATTAAATAATAGGGAGCAACCGAAACCTGGGGTCCGAGGTGCAGCTAGAGATGCTGCGGCCGAAAACCCATCGTGTTGTGAATGTGCTAGAAATGAGTTCTGAGCAGAAGCTCCCTCTGGTGGTTACAAACAGTACTGAACTATCCAATGAAGATTGTGAAGATTGGCGATCAGGTGTTACTGACTGGTCTTATATAAGGGAGGTTCCCTCCCATCAGGGTTGCCGGTGATCAATTGTTTTGGTCTCATCTTTGATTCCTGTTCACTTTGTAGCCTGTTGTTTCGTGACTGCATCTTCTGCTAACAGATAAGACATTTTCTTCTTTTTGTTTTTTGTGCTTGCTTTTTGCATTTTGTACTGCACTTCTGTGGGGGTCTGCCGGGTCCCCTCTGGGGGCTTGTGCTCCTCTCAGTTTAGTTCAGCCACTGTTGTTTGTTCATTTGGCTTTTCCAGTTTTTTCAGTGGCTGCTGTTTAGTTTTTGTTACACCAGAGAACTAATTTAGGTGGTAGAGGTCGTGTGATCTCAGGTGTTTTTGTAATTAGTAGTGTTGGTACTTTTCAGGGTTTTCTGGAGTTGCAGTAAGTGTCCTTCCTATCCTTTTCTATTTAGGAAGTTTGGGCCCCAGCGTTTGCTCATACTATTTTCTATCTGTGTCTGTATTTCTTCTTGTCTAACGGCCATTACATGTTTGGGGGCTTTCTATGTTCTTTGGGGATCTGCTCCGGGGCAGATAGTTTTCCTCTTTCTGTCTTTAGGTGTAGTTAGCTTCTTAGGCTGTGACGAGGCGTCTAGGACCAACGTAGGTACGCTCCACGGCTGCCTTTAGTTGTGGTGGTTAGTCAGGGTACTGCAATCCCATAGATTCCAACCTCTCTGGTGTATTTCCTTTTTTGCTTGCTCTCCTCAGCTGCCAAATCATAACAGTATCACCGGCCCAAAAACTGATATTTGTATGGTACTCACAGAAGGGAAAAATAGTGTTAAAGAAAGAAGATTGTCAGAGTTGTCAGAGATTTTTTTTTCCCTCTGTATCTCTGGGTGCTGAGGAGGATTTTTTTTTTGTCTCAATGGAGTTTGCACAGTTGTCTGGCCGTGTGGATCAGCTTGCCACTGAAGTTCGGAGTATTGCTATCTATCTTGCTAGGTTGCCGGTTGTGGAACCTAGGATCCCAATGCCAGATTTATTTTTGGGGGATCAAGCTAAAGTTCTGAATTTCAAAAATAACTGTAAGTTGTTTTTTGCCTTGAAACCTAAGTCCTCAGGGAACGCAGCACAGCAGGTTCAAATTGTCATCTCTCACCTGCGCGGCGATCCTCAGGATTGGGCTTTTTCCCTGACACCTGGGGATCCTGTTTTGAGTAATGTTGATGCATTTTTTCAGGCTCTGGGGTTATTGTATGATGAGCCTAATGTCACTGATCAAGCTGAAAAAGCCTTGTTGGCATTAAATCTGGGGCTTGAAGACGCTGAGTTATACTGTCAGAGATTCTGAAGGTGGGCAGTCCTGACCAAATGGAATGACGATGCTTTGGCAGCCCTTTTTCGGAAGGGTCTGTCAGAGAATGTAAAGGATGTTATGGTGGGATTCCCTGTCCCCTCTGGTCTCAACGATTCTATGTCATTAGCGATTCAAATTGACAGACGTTTGCGTAAGCGTAGAGGTATGCGTGGAATAGTGTTGCCTTGTGAACCAGCTTCTGAACCCGTGCAATGTGATAGAGTGGCTTCTGGGGGGACGTTTTGCATGCTCAGTTGTCTTGGGTAGTGTTCAGACTAAATTTCTGTTGACTGTTACCCTGATTTGCTCCCTGTCCACATTTTCTGCTCAGGCTTTTGTTGATTCGGGAGCAGCTATTAACCTGATGGATTTTGATTTTGCTAAACGTTGTGGGTTTCCCTTGATACCCCTACAGAAGTCTATTCCCCTACTGGGGATCGATTCTACTCCTTTGGCTGAGAATAAACCTCAGTTCTCTACTCAGGTGATAATGAGGGTTGAACCTGATCATCAGGAGAGTTGCAAATTTTTGGTGCTGTATAATCTGCATGACATTATCGTACTGGGTTTCCTTGGTTACAGTCTCATAATCCTGTTTTGGATTGGAAATCTGTGTCTGTAACCAGTTGGGGCTGCCAATGTGTTAATACCAACACTCCTGTTTTTTCTGCCTCCCCCCAGGCTTAGGATGTTCCTGACTTTTTGACTGATTTTTCTGATGTGTTTAGCGAAAGTAAATCTGCATCGTTGCCTCCCCATAGGAGCTATGACTGCGCTATTGAATTAGTGCCTGGTAGTAAATTCCCTAAAGGTCGCCTTTTTAACTTGTCTGTACTAGTGTTGAGCGATATTGCTCGATATCTAAAAATATCGTATCGAAATTGTATCGCCGATAGCACTAAATATCGTCGATATCCGATTCCGATTGCGGAAGTCCAATGTAAGTCTATGGGAACAAAATATCGCAACTAAAAAAAACCTTTATTTCCTTGTAAACACTAAATATACACACATAGAATACATATATATATATATATATATATATATATATAACATGTCATTGTGACATATATATATATATATATATACATATATGTATAGTTTATACACTTCTACATAGTAAAATATCCTCTGATTCAATTGCTGGGTAAAGCCGGCTTCTGTGAAAAGACAGAAGCACCCGACATGAAATGACACTTGGTTTACATAGAGTTAACCATGTCTTTTCATGTAGTTTGATATCTGATTTGCACAAACAATTACATGAGTGTAAGTGTGCAAAATTTCACACCTGTAGGGGTTAATTAAAGGTGTAAATTCGTTGTAAAAAAAAAGGACTTTTTTGCTACGAATTTACACCTTTAATTAACCCCTACAGGTGTGAAATTTAGCACACTTACACTCATGTAATTGTTTGTGCAAATCAGATATCAAACTACATGAAAAGACATGGTTAACTCTATGTAAACCAAGTGTCATTTCATGTCGGGTTCTGCATTTTCACAAAAGCCGGCAATTGAATTAGCGGCTATTATACTATGTAGAAGTGTATGAACTATAAATATAAATATATATATATATATATATATATATATATATGTGTCACAAATTCAATGACATGTATATATATATATGAGGTGTAAAATTGCTGGAAAAAAATGCGTGGGCTCCCGCCCTATTTTCGCAACCAGACAGACAAAGCCAGTGAGTGGGGGCAGATAATAATAGCCCAGAGAGGGACCATTTTTTTTGGCCCCCCTGGCTACTAACATCTGCCCCCCAGACACCCCAGAAAGGGCAAATCTCTAATTAGATTTGCCCTTTCTGGCACTTTGCCCCTCTATTCCCATTGCCCTGTAGCGGTGGCGAATGGGTTAATAAGGGGTTAAAATGACCTTGCAATTGAAAGGTCACTTTAAGCCAGGTTAATAATTGAGAGCTGTCAATTAGACAACTATCAATTATTAATCCTATTGTATGAAAGAAAAATCAAACACACACACTTTAATAAAAAAGAAGTTTAATGAAATAATCACACAGTTTTTGACCATATTTTATTTACCTGCTAAAACCATTTCCTGTAATAAAAATAAAATAATAAAGCAAAATTATTCTTACCTATCCCATGCACAGTCAGGTCCCACGGTGTAATCCTTCAGAAAGGGTTAATGTTTACTGCAGGGAACGCTGCTAATGCTGCAGCCTCACAGTAAACCCCCAAATGAATGAGTTCCTCTCCTGGCTGACAGGAGAGGAAGTGGAAAGCTTAATTGATTGCTTTCCACTTTCACTTCAGGTCAGCCAGGGACACAATCAGTGACGTCAGAGGGAACTGGTTAACAAAAATAGGGGTTCCCCTTGAAAAAAATTGGCGTGGGGTCCCCCCTATTTTTGTTAACCAGCCAGATGAAGCAGACCGCTGAGGCCTGGTTTTTCAGGCTGGTAAGGATCCAATATCCATGGACCTTGCAAGCCTGATAATACCAGGCCACAGCAGTCTGCATATCTTGGCTGATTAACAAAAATAGGGGATCCCCTCGAAAAAAATTGGCGTAGGGTCCCCCCTATTTTTGTTAACCAGCCAGATGAAGCAGACCGCTGAGGCCTGGTTTTTCAGGCTGGTAAGGATCCAATATCCATGGACCTTGTAAGCCTGATAATACCAGGCCACAGCAGTCTGCTTAGCTTGGCTGGTTAACAAAAATAGGGGATCCCCTCGAAAAAAAAACGGCGTGGGGATCCCCCCTAATTTGGTAACCAGCCAAGCAAAATGCAGACTGCTGCGGCCTGGTATTAAAAGACTGTCAAGGCCCATGGATTTTGGCCCTCAACAGCCTGATAATACCAGGCTACAGCAGCCCCACATTTGGCGCATCAAAAGATGTGCCAATTGTGGCACTTTACCCGGCTCTGCCCACTTGCCCTGTAGCGGTGGCAAGCGGGGTAATAAGGGGTTAATGTCACCGTTGACTGCACGGTGACAATAAGCCCGGTTAATAATGGAGAGGTGTCAATAAGACACCGATCCATTATTAATCCCAAAGTTTTTAAATGTTTAAAAAAAAAACACAGCAAGAAAAAAGTCTTTTAATGAAATAAAAGAGACAACACAGTTTTCATTTATTTTATTACTCTCTCATTCCTGCGACGCCATCGATCTCCTGTAAAAAAAGAAAAAAAAAAACCAACAGTATACCACCTGTCCGATGCAGTCCATAGTAACGACAGTCCCACGACGATCCAGCTCTGCTACATCGCAATGACAGGCAGAGCCTGTCATCGCAACGCAGCACAGCTGATTACCTGCTTCCCAGGCGGTGACGTCATCGGACTGACTGCTTTACGGCCGGGATTACCCAGCAGTCACTGCAGTTATCGCGAGAAACTGCATGTGACCGCCGGGGAAAGATGATGGCGGCCATGAAGCAGTCCAGCCCGTGACCGCCGGAGATCTTCTGCCAGGTAAGTGCCGCTGACTCCTGACAGACCCGACCGACGGACACTGACAGTGACAGTGACAAATCCAATTCCGGTATCAGATATGAAGAAAATATCGGAACTCGGAATCGGAATTCCGATACAGCCAATATCGGCCGATACCCGATATTTGCAGTATCGGAATGCTCAACCCTACTCCTGACCCTCTTTTGGTTGAGGGCAATCTGGAGTATGTGGTTGAGAAAATATTGAATTCTCGTTTTTCTAGACGGCAACTCCAGTATTTGGTTAAGTGGAGAGGTTATGGTCAGGAGGACAATTCTTGGGTGTTTGCTTCGGACATCCATGCTAGGAGACTCATCCGTGCGTATCACAGAGCTCATCCTGACCGACCAGGTTGCTCAAATGAGGGTTCGGTGACACCTCCTCAAGGGGGGAGGTACTGTTGTGAATGTGCTAGAAATGAGTTCTGAGCAGAAGCTCCCTCTGGTGGTTACAAACAGTACTGAACTATCCAATGAAGATTGTGAACATTGGCGATCAGGTGTTACTGACTGGTCTTATATAAGGGAGGTTCCCTCCCAACAGGGTTGCCGGTGATCAATTGTTCTGGTCTCATTTTTGATTCCTGTTCACTTTGTAGCCTGCTGTTTCGTGCCTGCATCTTCTGCTAACAGATAAGACATTTTCTTCTTTTTGTTTTTTGTGCTTGCTTTTTGCATTTTGTCCTGCACTTCTGTGGGGGTCTGCCGGGTCCCCTCTGGGGGCTTGTGCTCCTCTCAGTTTAGTTCAGCCACTGTTGTTTGTTCATTTGGCTTTTCCAGTTTTTCAGTGGCTGCTGTTTAGTTTTTGTTACACCAGAGAACTAATTTAGGTGGTAGAGGTCGTGTGATCTCAGGTGTTTTTGTAATTAGTAGTGTTGGTACTTTTCAGGGTTTTCTGGGGTTGCAGTAAGTGTCCTTCCTATCCTTTTCTCTTTAGGAAGTTTGGACCCCAGCGTTTGCTCATACTATTTTCTATCTGTGTCTGTATTTCTTCTTGTCTAACCGCCATTACATGTTTGGGGGCTTTCTATGTTCTTTGGGGATCTGCTCTGAGGCAGATTAATTTTCCTCTTTCTGTCTTAAGGTGTAGTTAGCTTCTTAGGCTGTGACGAGGCATCTAGGACCAACGTAGGTACGCTCCACGGCTGCCTTTAGTTGTGGTGGTTAGTCAGGGTACTGCAATCCCATAGATTCCAACCTCTCTGGTGTATTTCCTTTTTTGCTTGCTCTCCTCAGCTACCAAATCATAACACCATCGGGTATGAGGGTGAAAACTGACAATAGAAATATAAGGTTTTGCCTGTGTTACTTCACACTAAGCAAGATATTGGATTTGCACTATCTCCATTAACTTCACGTGAGATGTGCTGCAGGCTGGCATAAGCGTGGCCCTGTTAAATGCACAGAAGCCACTTGCCAGTCGTTTAGGAAGTGCATGCGACTCACGCCAGGCGTACGTGCTGCCAGCCGGTGTGCGACCGGACTGTACAACTCTCTGTTCAGCTGGCAGGCGATGCCCAGGTTACGTGCCCCACAGTCTGCTCAGGGTGTATAGCTACCCTCTGTCGGAGCTAGACTGCGCCATATTGATTACCTGCCTAGCATCAACTAACCTGCCTGAAGGACCTGTGCTAATTAGCCGAGCTAACTCTGGCATCGGCAGGTCTAGGAGAGCAAAACTAGAGAGCACGTGGAGCTCAGATTCTGATGCGTTCACACATGAGCACAAGCTATTTAGTATGATCTGACCGCATCGCCGCGTCTACAGCCAGGCAATTTAAGGGCTAAGCCCTGCCCCCAGCCATCTCGTTAATCGCATCACTGATGACGTCACCCGTGACCAATCAGGCAGTGCCAGGTCACCGGATCAGCTGATACCAAATCACCAAACACCGTCCTCCACGTCACGGACATGCTCAGTGCAGGGAATCCTGGACATAGGCTGTGGCAGCTCTGTTCCTTTCTGCAACCTTTGCTCAAAGCCACTAGGAACAAAGACCCTTGCAACAGCTTGTACTTCTTTTGTATTGGCTAGGCGTTGGGACCGACGGCGAAGCTGAGCAGCATCTGCCCAGCTGGACTAGGATGGGAGGCCACAGACTCCTCAGATCCAAGTTCAGATCCAGCCTTTGCCTGATGACTAACACAAACCATGTTTAAATGAATATTGAAATGAATTGTGGGCTTGATATGTACTTCGAAGAAGCATCTCAAGTGAATTAGCAAGCCCCATTGCACTTCCAGGCTGATTTGCACATGGCGTTCATGTTGGATTTCTCAAGACTGGAACATGTGATCTCCCAAGACTGGAACATGTGATCTCTGCAAAAAAGGTATTTTTATTGGGGAAAAGAACGTATGCAGCCATACTACTATTTCCATATAAGTGTGCTGAGAGGTCCCTTGTCTCTCTAAACTGTCACCATCACATTACATATCCCTATTTCTGCATTTTAATAAATGACTTTGTGTCTCAAAGAATATTTACATTTTGATATAAACAAATTTTAATTTACTACTCATGATCTGCATATTAGGTAGGACTAGACTTGGTGGTCATTAAAATTCAGACTAGTCTGCCTTAGATGCTGTGTTCTATTTGTGCCTTCCTGGACATGATTGAAATCACACCTTCTTGTTGAGTCAACTCAAAAGCATCTTGGCTACAACTTCCTAATCAATTGAATTGATCTGTGCAAAAAATCAGCTGTCAATTAAATTTCCTGATATTAACGGGTACCTGAGAATTCGATTATTTTGCAAATCAATTGGCTAAAAATCAATACTTGGCAACATTTCACACTCTAGTGAATGGTCAGAGAGCAGGTTAATATCAGAAATGGCCACATGGTCTTGTTCAAAATGCCTTGCAGATTGAGCATGGCTTTTGGCTTTGTAACACCCAAATATGAAAGGTTATCCTCCATTAATGTGATAAACCTTACATTTGCCAAAGGGAGTCAGGCACGGACTATCATTCATCTATAGCTGATGCCAATGTTTACATCACATCATATTATCTGCATCCCTGACTGTTGTATGTCTTATTCATAGTTTTGCTGCTGTCAGTGCCATTGGCCTATGAACTGGGAATCTACTCATTGTACATCGCGTCATCAGGGATAATATTTGCAACACCCCATGTGAAAAAGTCTTGGCTTCTCCCATTGTACCACCTGTGTATAAATACCAACAAGGTAGGCATCTGTCATCAAATGTGAATAAGTTTTGTGCTGTTTCTACAATTTACAATTTGCCAAATAAGTCTGATAATGAAGTGTATTGTTAAATAGCCTACTATTTACCATGAGTTACCATTTGTTTTCATATAGCCATATAGATTGAGGTAATTTGGACATTAATAAGACAGTATTTCTATTAAAGAGCTTAAAGGTGTTACATTACTGATCTTAACCCCTTTACCCCAACGGTGGTTTGCACGTTAATAACCGGGCAAATTTTTACAATTCTGACCACTGTCCCTTTATGAGGTTATAACTCTGGAACGCTTCCATGGATCCAGGTGATTCTGACATTGTTTTCTCATGACATATTGTACTTCAAGTTAATGGTAAAATTGCATTGATATAACTTGCGTTTTATTGTGAAAAAAACAGAAATTTGGTGGAATTTTTGAAAATTTTGCAATTTTTCAACTTTGAACATTCATGCCCATAAATCACAGAGATATAGCACACACAATACTTAATATGTAACATTTTCCACATGTCTACTTTACATCAGCACAATTTTGGAAACAAATTTTTTTTTGTCATGAAGTTATGAGGCTAAGTGCACACGTTCAGGAATGTTTGCAGAATATTCCTGAGCAAAAACTGACTTTTTTCGCGGTAAAAACGCGTGTTTTTTACGCGGATTTGACGCGTTTTTACCACGATTTTTCCCTGAACTTTCTAGGTCAATAATATAGCGGGAAAAAACCCTAGAATTCCGTGAAATTAATGAACATGTTGCTAGATTTTCCACGATGCATTTTTTTCGCGGAAAAAAACGCACCATGTGCACAAAAATTGTGGAATTCATTCTAAATGATAGATGCTTAATTCATGCGTTTTTGACGTGGTTTTTCCCGCGAAAAAACGCGAAAAAAAACGCAAATAATCCTGAACATGTGCCCTTAGCCTAAGAGTTAAAAATTAACCAGCGATTTCTCATTTTTACAATACCATTTTTTTGGGGACCACATCACATATGAAGTCACCTTGAGGGGTCTACATGATAGAAAATTCCAAAAAGTGATAACATTCTAAAAACTGCACCACTCAAGATGCTCAAAACCACATTCAAGAAGTTTATTGACCCTTCAGGTGCTTCATAGGAATTATTTGAATGTTTAAAAAAAAATGAACATATAAATTTTTTTCACAAAAAAATAGACCCCAAAAGTTATTGTGCAATTTGTCCTGAGTACGCTGATACCCAATATGTGGGGGGACTACTGTTTCGGTGCATGGCAGAGCACGGAATGGAAGGAGCGCCTTTTGACCTTTTCAACGTAAAATTGGCTGGAA
Organism: Oophaga sylvatica; assembly: GCA_033576555.1. NCBI lineage: Eukaryota > Metazoa > Chordata > Amphibia > Anura > Dendrobatidae > Oophaga > Oophaga sylvatica. The sequence continues at coordinate 131,160,147 of JARQOD010000001.1, read as the reverse complement.
TTGAGATTTGACGCCAAGTCGCGTTTGGAGAGTCCCTCATGTGCCTAAACAGTGGAAACCCCCCAATTCTAACTCCAACCCTAACCCCAACACACCCCTAACTCTAATCCCAACCAAAACCCTAATCATAACCCTAATCCCAACCCTAACTCTAACCCTAATGGGAAAATGGAAATAAATAGATTTTTTTATTTTATTATATTTCCCTAACTAAGGGGGTGATAAAGGGGGGTTTGATTTACTATTTATAGCGGATTTTTATAGTGGGTTTTTATGATTAGCAGCTGTCACAAGCTAAAAGATGCTTTTTATTGCAAAAAATAGTTTTTGCATCACCACATTTTGAGAGCTATAATTTTTCAATATTTTGGCACACAGAGTCATGTGAAGTCTTATTTTTTGCAGGACGAGTTGACGTTTTTATTGATATCATTTACAGGCACATGACTTTTTTTTATCGCTTTTTATTCCAACTTTTGGGAGGCAGAATGAACAAAAAACAGCAATTCAGAAATTTCCTTTGGGGAGCCTTTATACAGTTCCGCATGTGGTAAAATTGATAAAGCAGTTTTATTCTTCGGGTTAGTATGATTACAGCGATACCTCATTTATATTTTTTTATGTTTTGGCGCTTTTATACAATAAAAACAATTTTATATAAAAAAAATATTTTTGCATCTCTTTATTCTGCGAGCTTTAACTTTTTTATTTTTTCACTGATGATGCTGTATGGCAGCTCGTTTTTTGCGGGGCAAGATGACGTTTTCAGCGGTCTTATGTTTATTTTGTATCTGTCTTTTTGATCGCGTGCTATTCCACTTTTTTTTGGTGGTATGATGATAAAGCAGTTTTTTGCCATTTTTTAAGGGGTTGACTAAAAGGGGTTTACTAGTGGGACAGTTTTATAGGGCGGGTCATTACTAAATATGTGTACTTTTAGTGTTTTTTTTATTTACATAAAGAAATGAATTTATTGGGGAATATTTTTTTTTCTTTATTTTGGAATTTTTTTTTAAAAATTATTTGCACATGTTAATTTTTTTTTTCCTATTTTACTTTGTCCCTGTGTGGAACATCACTAAATAATGTCAGATCGCTACTCTGACAGTTTGCACAGCATTCTGTCAGACCATCGATCTGACAGGCTGTGCTGGAGGCTTTTCAGCGCCTGCTCTCAGCAGGCACTGAGGAAGCCACCTCCCTGCAGGATCCGGAAGGATCCCGCAACCATCTTGGATCCCGGGTCCTGCAGGGAGGAGTCCTTCAGAACAGCGCTATCACATTGCGCTGTTCTGAGGGACTCAGGGAAGCTTGCGGGGAGCCCCCTCACTGCGCGATGCTTCCCTGTGCCCCTGATACATTGTGATCATGTTTGATCGCAGTGTGCCAGGGGTTAATGTGCCGGGAGTGGTCCATGACCGCTCCTGGTACATAGTGTTGGGTGTCAGCTGTGATAAACAGCTGACACCCGGCCGCGATCAGCTGTGCTCCCCCGTGAGCGCAGCTGATTGTGATTACATACTTTCCCGTCCACGGTCATATGGGCCCAGGTACCATGGACGGGATAGTACGTCAGATGTCAGAAAGGGGTTAAAGATCTAAGAAATCTCCAAGTGTTATTTATCGATTTTTGTTGGAGGCAGAGGCTTTGAATTCCTGCAAACTGTGGTCAATTAATTGGTCTTAATATAGGTGTATAGCATTCAGAGGTCTCCTTGGATTGTGCTCAACCTCATTTGAGCTCTTTGAATCAAATCTTTAGGAAAAATTTGGCAAAGCTGAAGAATTTGAATTTCAAACAGTTCAATCATGTGTAGTGGAGAGTGCACCCAACTTCACTAGCCTTGCTCTTGAAAGTAGAATGATGTAATTTCTGATTAAATTAATTGTATACAAAATGTTTACAGATCTAACTTGCTGATAACTTTTTTAGCATCATCTTTATGATTACTCACTTCTCCATCCACTGTCCACAGTCACAGCTCTCTGTCTGGTGCTCCGTGAAACTCTCTAGCCTCTTCTTTACTACCATGTAATGCAATGTTTTCTTCCCATCTTCACTCTACATGGTTTCTGGTGCTTAATAAGCTTTTGAAGTCGCAAAATAATGATGTGCATTTCCTGAGGTCAGGTCCAAAGCCTTGGGTGCCTTTTGTGTCATCTGATGCCTAGTCAGCACTCAGGCACTGCACATTATAACAACATGCATTGCTACATCCAAGATCTACTTTTTGACCCTATACAAATCAAGAAAGTGGAAACTGGATTTACAAGCAAGTCCCAAAAAATCTGATTTGGGAGAATTCAAATGTTTTGCATATTTTAAGACAAATTCTGATTCGCACACTGATTTTCTCATCTCAATTAAATGCTGTTATTATTTTTTTTTATATTGTATGAAAAATTATATCACATTTTTTATTAATCTACATTACTATACTTCAAATTTCTTATGAATTTATGTCCCAATGTATCGTATATCACCCATAAACTGATAGGTTTTTTTACTAAATGATTTACCTGCTATTTATTACTGCTCTGTTTCACAATGAGCCTGTCAGAACTGATAAAGGGGGTTCTGCACCTTTAGACTTCTGTCCAGCACAATAATGAGATTCCAGGCACACAAAGACACTAATCCTTTATAGAGGCTCTAGCAAAAAGAAGCAAGAAGGGTTCACAGATGTCATGAATGGAGTCAGGTTGGTGTCTAGGTGCAGAAGTTGTGACGTATAAGAATTAGGTACTGCCACACTAAGCAATCCCGCTAGCGATCTGTTAGCGTTGCATACTAATGAGATCGCTAGCGGGATTGTTTCTATATCGCTAAATGCGGCCACATTTAGCGATATAGTTAACGACGCTATCGCCGTTAGCGATCTTCTTAACGACTTTAGCGTACAAAAGTACCGCTAAATCGCTAAGAAAGGGTGCCACACAGCGATTATATACTTACCCAGCGGAGCGCCGACGAGAAAATAGGGTCCGGAACGATTCCAGCGACGAGCGAGATCACAGCAGGAAGCTCGTCGCTGGAAGCTGCCGCACTGAACATATCGCTAACGGGATCGCTAAATAGTGACGTTTTTTAGCGATCTCGTTAGCGATATTGTTTAGTGTGGCATAACCCTTTAGTTTCTAATCACCATCATCATTAATAGATTATTATGGTTATTATTGTATAATTATATATTAGTATAAAGTATAAAATGGAAAGCCCAATGTTAAATAACTTGTAGCAATATCAGTCTTTTTGTCCAAAATGATTCCAGCATGATGCCAATTCCTAAGATTCCACTAATTAAACCCCGGAGCATTTATCAAAAATGTTTAAAATGTTGCACACAACTTTCTTTTGGCACCATGTTTCCTTTGATATATTTCATTTGACATGATCTACATATGCCTGAATATTGTCACCGCTGCCTTATTTTCAATAATAAATTAAGCTTTAAGGAAGTAGAAATAGATAGCAATAAAAAGCAAAAGCCTCAAACAGCGATCCACGCCAACGGGATTAAAAAATGCTGCTTATATATGCAAGCCCAGTTATGTTATCATCAATAGCCAGACAGAAATTGTAAACCATATTAATTCTATTTTACTTTTTATTTGCATATTAATTAAAAAAGAAAACAAAACCTTAAACATTTGGAACATGAAACAAATAATAATAATGAAAAACTTTCATATATCCCTGCATTACAAAAGTTTGAAAATTAGAAGGCAGAGTTTATTATACAGCATTATTAATTAAACTAGAGATTAACACAGCACAATATAATTGCAAATCTCAGCACATGCAATTATGTTATAAGTTGTGGGAATAATTATTCTATATGGGGATAGTTGTGTGTTATGAAAGGGAAACACACTGAGAAATGTATTAACCATCTATCTTTACCATCTTGATCTGAACAATCATCATCACCCACCAAGTGGGCAAACCCATTGAGACTGCAAATCTTCAAAATTAAGGTTGTTGAAAATTAAGTACACTCAGCGTTTCTGAAAGATGCAGCAGAGATTGCTTAAAGATTATTTAAAGGAACCATAATATTGCTTGCACGACTTAAAAATATTAATAGATTCCAGTAAATCTTCTTAGTGATATAGATTAAATATAGTATGGTTTATTATTATTTATTATTATTATTATTATTATTAATATTATTATTATTATTTTAATAATTAACATCTATTTTAGATATGGCTCTCTAGATAATGAAACTTTACTAATACATCAGATTTTAATTAGAGCATCAACAGAGGAAAAGTTATTTACAGCTATATAGTACTACTGGAAACCTAGATTAGGCAGAATATAGAGTATAAAAAAATTACGGGTCTCTAAATAATAATAAATGTGCTAGTTTTACACAAGGTGACCAAAGTTGGTAAACGATCGCAAGACCTGCTGCATGCCAGCTAATCAGCAATTGCTTAATGGTCTGTCTGGACTGTAACATAGTAACATAGTTAGCAAGGCCGATAAAAGATATTTGTCATCCAGCTCAGCGTATATTCCGTCAGAATAAATCCCAGATCTACGTCCTTCTAAAAACCCTAATAACTGTAAGATACAATATTGTTACACTCCATGAAGACATCCAGGCCTCTGCCTCTGCCTCCAGGCCTAACAGTAAAGAATCCTCTTCTATGTTGGTGGAAAAACCTTCTCTCCTCCAGACGTAGAGAATGCCCCTTTGTGACCGTCACCTTCCTTGGTATAAACAGATCCTCGGAGAGATATTTGAATTGTCCCCTTATATACTTATTCATGGTTCTTAGATAGCTCCTCAGTCGTCTTTTTTGTAGACTAAATAATCCTAATTTTTCTAATCTCTCTGGGTATTGTAGTTCCCCCATCCTCTTTATTTATTTTGTTGCCCTCCTTTGTCCTCGCTATAGTTCCATTATATCCTTCCTGAGCATCGGTGCCCAAAAACTGTACACAGTACTCCATGTGCGGTCTAACCATGGATTTGTACAGAGGCAGTATAATGCTCTCATCATGTCTATCCAGAGCTCTTTTAATGCACCCTATGATCCTGTTTGCCTTGGCAGCCGCTGCCTGGCACTGGCTGCTCCAGGTAAGTTTATCATTAACTAGAATCCCCAAGTCCTTTTCCATGTCAGATTTACTCAGTGGTTTCCCGTTCAGTGTGTAATGGTGATATTAATTCCTTCTTCCCATGTCTATAACCTTATATTTATCATTGTTAAATACCTCTGCCACCTTTTGGCCTAAGTTTCCAACTTATCCAGATCCATCTGTAGCAGAATACTTCTCTTGTATTGACTGATTTACATATTTTTGTATCATCTGCAAATATCAATATTTTACTGTGTAAACCTTCTACCAGATCGCTAATATATATGTTGAAGAGAATAGGTCCCAACACCGACCGCTGCGGTACCCCACTAGTCACAGAGACACAGTTAGAGAATATACCATTTGTAACCACCCTCTGCTTTCTATCACTAAGCCAGTTACTTATCTATTTACACACATTTTCCCCCAGACCCAGCATTCTCATTTTGTGTACCAAATTCTTGTGTGGCAACACTTTGGAAAAATCAAGATATACCTCGTCCAATGACTCACCTGGGTCCAATTTATAGCTTACCTCTTCATAATAACTGATTAGATTGGTTTGACAGGAGCGATTCCTTATAAACCCATGCTGATATGGAGTTAAACAGTTATTCTCATTGAGATAATCCAGAATAATATCCCTCAGAAACCCTTCAAATATTTTACCAACAATAGAGGTTAGACTTACTGACCTTTAATTTCCAGGTTCACTTTAGAGCCCTTTTCGAATATTGGTATGACTGGTTGATTGCAGTTAAATATGCAAAGAACAATAGCTAATAAAATTAATCTGTGTTAGTGTTGAGCGATACTGCCCGATATCCTAAAATATCGGATCGGATTGGATCGGCCCGATACTCAAAAAGTATCGGTATCGCCGCTCCGATACCGGAAAAACAATGCAAGTCAATGGGACAGAAATATCGGAACTAAAAAAAAACCCTTTCTTTCCTTGCAAACACTAGATATACACACATAGAATACATATATATATATATATACATGTCATTGTGACATATATATATACATATATTTATAGTTCATACACTTCTACATAGTAAAATAGCCTCTGATTCAATTGCCGGGTAATGCCGGCTTTTGTGAAAATACAGAAGAACCCGACATGAAATGACACATGGTTTACATAGAGTTAACCATGTCTTTTCATGTAGTTTGATATATGTTTTTCACAAACAATTACATGAGTGTATGTGTGCAAAATTTGACACATGTAGGGGTTAATTAAAGGTGTAAATTCGTTGTAAAAAAAAAAGGATTTTTTTGCTACGAATTTACACCTTTAATTAACCCCTACATGTGTCAAATTTTGCACACATACACTCATGTAATTGTTAGTGAAAACAATATATCAAATAACATGAAATGACATGATTAACTCTATGTAAACCATGTGTCATTTCATGTCGGGTTCTGCATTTTCACAAAAGCCGGCAATTGAATTAGCGGCTATTATACTATGTAGAAGTGTATGAACTATAAATATAAATATATATATATATATATATATATATATATATATGTGTGTCACAAATTCAATGACATGTATATATATATATATACACTACGGTCAAAAGTTTAGGGTCACTTAGAAATTTCCTTATTTTTGAAAGAAAAGCAGTTTTTTTCCAATGAAGCTAACATTAAATGATTCAGAAATACACTCTATACAGTGTTAATGTGGTAAATGACTATTCTAGCGGCAAACGTCTAGTTTGTAATGCAATATCTTCATAGGTGTATAGAGGTCCATTTCCAACAACCATCACTCCAGTGTACTTATGGTATTTTGTGTTCGCTAACTGTGTAAGAAGGCTAATAGATGGTTAAAATACCCTTTAAAACCCTTGTGCAAGTATGTTAACACAGCTGAAAACTGTTTGGTTGATTAGAGAAGCTATAAACCTGACCTTCCTTTGAGCTTGTTGAGAATCTGGAGCATTACATTTGTTGGTTCCATTAAACTCTCAAAATGGCCAAAAAAAAAGAACTTTCTTGTGAAACTCGACAGTCTATTCTTGTTCTTAGAAATGAAGGCTATTCCATGCGAAAAATTACCAAGAAACTGAAGAATTCATACAATGGTGTGTAGTACTCCCTTTAGATGAGTGCACAAACAAGCTCTAACCAGAGAAGAAAGACAATTGGGAGGCCCCGCTGCACAACTGAGCAACAAGACAAGTACATTAGAGTCTTTAGTTTGAAAAATTGACGCCTCACAGGTCCTCAACTTGCAGCTTCATTAAACAGTACACATTAAACGCCAGTGTCAACATCTACAGTGAAGAGGCGATTTGGGGATGCTGGCCTTCAGGGCAGATTGGCAAAACAAAAGCCATATTTAAGACTGGCTTAAATGAAAGGAGAAGATAAATATGGGCAAAAGAACACAGACATTAGACAGAGGAATATTGGCTTTTGTTTTGTGCACTCATCTAAAGGGAGTACTACACACCATTGTATGAATTCTTCAGTTTCTTGGTAATTTTTCGCATGGAATAGCCTTCATTTCTAAGAACAAGAATAGACTGTCGAGTTTCACAAGAAAGTTCTTTTTTCTTGGCCATTTTGAGAGTTTAATGGAACCAACAAATGTAATGCTCCAGATTCTCAACAAGCTCAAAGGAAGGTCAGGTTTATAGCTTCTCTAATCAACCAAACGGTTTTCAGCTGTGTTAACATACTTGCACAAGGGTTTTAAAGGGTATTTTAACCATCTATTAGCCTTCTTACACAGTTAGCGAACACAAAATACCATAAGTACACTGGAGTGATGGTTGTTGGAAATGGGCCTCTATACACCTATGAAGATATTGCATTACAAACTAGACGTTTGCCGCTAGAATAGTCATTTACCACATTAACACTGTATAGAGTGTATTTCTGAATCATTTAATGTTAGCTTCATTGGAAAAAAACTGCTTTTCTTTCAAAAATAAGGAAATTTCTAAGTGACCCTAAACTTTTGACCGGTAGTGTATATATATATATGAGGTGTAAAATTGTTGAAAAAAAATGCGTGGGCTCCCTCCCTATTTTCTCAACTAGACAGACAAAGCCAGCGAGTGGGGGCAGATAATAATAGCCCAGAGAGGGACCATTATTTTTGGCCCCCCCCGGCTACTAACATCTGCCCCCAGACACCCCAGAAAAGGCAAATCTATAATTAGATTCGCCCTTTCTGGCACTTTGCCCGTCTATTCCCATTGCCCTGTAGCGGTGGCGAATGGGTTAATATGGGGTTAAAGCCACCTTGCTATTGAAAGGTGAGTTTAAGCCAGGTTATTAATTGAGAGCTGTCAATTAGACAACTATCAATTATTAATCCTATTGTATGAAATAAAAATAAAACACACACACTTTAATTAAAAATCATTTTAATGAAATAAACACACATTTTTTGACAATATTTTATTTTACTGCAATTCCTTGCGAAGCCCTTGTTCACCTGTAATAAAAAAAAATAATAAAGCAACATTATTCTTACCTATCCGATGTTCAGTCAGGTCCCCCGATGTAATCCTTCTGAAAGGGTTAATGTTTACTGCAGAGACCGCAGCTAATGCTGACAGTCTCACAGTAAACCCCCAACTGAATCATCTCTCTTGGCTGACAGGAGAGGAAGTGGTTAGCATAATTGATTGCTTCCCACTTTCACTTCAGGTCAGCCAGGTACACCGCACTGCATCAGTGACGTCAGAGGGAATCTCGGCTTACCTGAAGTGAACTGATTAACAAAAATAGGGGATCCCCTCTAAAAAAAAATTGCGTGGGGTCCCCCCTATTTTTGTTAACCAGCCTGATAAAGCAGATTACTGAGGCTTGGTTTTTCAGGCTGTTAAGGAGCCAATATCCATGGACCTTGCAAGCCTGATAATACCAGGCCACAGCAGTCTGCTTATCTTAGCTTGTTAACAAAAATAGGGGATCCCCTCGAAAAAAAATGGCGTGGGGTCCCCCCTATTTTTGTTAACCCGCCAGATGAAGTAGACTGCTGAGGCCTGGTTTTTCAGGCTGGTAAGGATCCAATATCCATGGACCTTGCAAGCCTGATAATACAAGGCCACAGTAGTCTGCTTAGCTTTGCTGGTTAACAAAAATAGGGGATCCCCTCAAAAAAAATGGCGTGAGGATCCCCCTATTTTTGTTAACCAGCCAAGTAAAATGCAGACTGCTGCGGCCTGGTATTAAAAGACTGTCAAGGCCCATGGATTTTGGCCCTCAACAGACTAAAAATACCAGGCTGCAGCAGCCCCACAAATGGCGCATCCAAAGATGCGCCAATTGTGGCACTTTACCTGGCTCTTCCCACTTGCCCTGTAGCGGTGGCAAGCAGGGTAATAAGGGGTTAATGTCACCTTTGATTGATCGATTACAATAAGCCCGGTTAATAATGGAGAGGCGTCAATAAGACACCAATCCATTATTAATCATAGTTTGAAAATTTTAAAAAAAACACAGCCAGAAAAAAGTCTTTTAATGAAATAAAACACCACACAGTTTTCATTAATTTTATTTCACGCTCATCCTGTGACGCCATCGTTCTCCTGTAAAAAAACAAAAATAATAAACCAACACAAATACTCCCTGTCTGACGCAGTCCAAAATACCGAGTGTCGCACGACGAGTCCAGCTCTGCTACATCTGGATGACAGGCTGAGCCTGACATCCACATAGAGCAGAGCTGTTTACCATTGCGGCTTCCACGGCGGTGACATCATCCGGACTGGTTTACTGCCAGCTGTCACGAGAGTACAGCTGGCCGAGATTACCCAGTACCCGGCAGTCACTGCAGTTATTGCGAGATTCTGCACGTGACCGCCAGGGGCAGGGTAATGGCGGCCATCCAGAAGGACGTGACCACCGGGGAAGGGGATCTTCTGCCAGGTAAGTGCTGACTCTGCTGAGTCCTGACACCTGACAGACCCGACCGACACTGACAGTGACAGTTTTGGGAAGTTCCTGTGTCACGTACTTCGTTCTGTGACACAGGAACTCCCCATAGACTTTACAGGAAAACTCCGATTCCGGTATCCGATATGACAAAAATATCGGAACTCAGAATCGGAATTCCGATACAGCAAATATCGGCCGATACCCGATATTTGCAGTATCGGAATGCTCAACACTATTCTGTGTGCATAGAATATCATTGTTTTCATCAGCACATGGCCTGTTCACACAATACAATGTGCTGCCTAGAACGATAATTTTTAAGCAAGCTAAAATATCATTACACATAAGAAAAATGAGCTTTACTAGTTTGTCAGATGATTGCCAACCTATTTAGATGGACACATCATCAGGTATGAGCATTTCTAGACATGTTCGGTCTTTAATTAATGACCAGCATTAAAAGCAGCATTTTTCATCTCTTTATGAGACTTTTTCAATCAATTTAGATAATCAAATTTGTTAATAGAATCAGCATAATTTTTCAATTACATTATTTACAAATTGCCAAAGGCAAATAATTCCTAACTAAAGATTCTTAAATATAAAAAAAATGCTTTTATTAGTTCTTTTAATCATTTTTATTAAGACCATATGACCTGTTTTTTTCCCCAATAAAGGGTATTTTATTTATATGATAACAACAACCTCTATATAATTGTATGAGCAATATAAAACAATGAAAGAACAATATTATAATTATATATGAATGAACATATTTTTTTGCAGTGAGGATGTTCATTAAAGTGTCAGAGTTAGTGTTGAGCGATACGATACCGCAAGTATCGGGTATCGGCCGATATTAGCTGTATCGGCCTTTCGATACTTTGTTTCGATATTTTCCATATATCGTATACCGGAATCGGAAGTTCCCATAATTCTTTGAGAGGCAATGTGATTTTAGTCAGCCAATGAGGAATCCTAAGAAGTGTGGGCACATCCTGTACTGCTGCGGTCATGTTAACTAATGGCATGGCTGTGATTGGATGCTGAAATGATGTCAGAATGCACTATAAAAGGCGCCGCCGCCATTTTAGCATCACTGTGCTGTGAATTCAGTTAGGGACAGAACGCTGCTGTGCTGACTCTGAGGGACAGTTAGAGATTGCGATTTAGTGTAGTGTGCTTTAGGCAGGCTAGCACCAACCGCTGTGTAAAGCTTCCTTTTGCCTGCAGTGTTGTTTTAACTGCTCTGCAAAGTGTGTGTGAGTGCAGGTGACGCTGCAGTTTGCTCTGCATGCAACGCTGTCTGTAGGCATCTGCACGTGTCACTCACAGACTCTTTTTTTTTTCTTCAGTGTAATTCTTGCTGCTCCATGCAATTTAAATTTTAGTGTGACGCGCTTCCATCCGTATCCAATACATTGGTTGCAAACACTATAGAAGTAGACAAAGGAGTAGCCTTTCACAGATTGTGAACAGTTGTGTTTCAGTGTTCACTTCAGTCTCTGCGTAATAACCACACTTAGGCCTTATAACTTTTCTGACTTTCTTTATCAATCTACCAAGATGAAGAAGTCAGTGAGAAAGGCACGTGGTCGTGGCCGTGGAGTTTCAGCAGGGAGAGGACGTCGGGATTCTGTGGCTGCTGCCACCCTCAGTGACACAGCATCCACCATTTATCCCCGTGAGCGTTCCTTTATGCGCACTTTGGTAGGAGCTCGGCGTGCCCCCCTGCTGCGGGAAGAACAAATTGAATCCGTTGTTGGTTGGATGGCAGCCAATGTATCGACTTCAATTCCTTCCACCTCCTCTCAGGAACACAACACTGTTGAGCAACCATCTGTCTGTTCACCGCCTGTCAAATTGGCCAGGCAGTCAGAGAGTTCTGTACAGGAGCCAGCTGAGTCTCTGCTTCTGTTCTCAGAATCTGTTGGCTCGCAAACACGGGCACGGGCAAGCAGCATTCTGCAATTTGAAGAAGAGGGAGTATGCAGTGATGCGCAACAGCTGTGTCTCTCTCAATCTGAAGAGGCGGGTGAGCCAGTGCCGATGGACAGCACACCGCAGAACGCATCTCATGATGATGATGAGACTCAGGTGCCAGGTTTTGTGGAGCATGGTGCTGCCCAGACCATCCAACAGCAGCAGGTGTTGGAAGAGGGTAGTGGAGATGATGAAGTCTGAGACCCAACATGGCGTGAGCAACAGGAAGGTGGTGGGAGCAGCTCTGAGGAAGAGATTGGCCCAACGGTACAAAGAGGAGGGAGAGGTAGGCTGCAGACTCGCTTGCCTGTAGCCTCCAGTTTGGCACGTGTTGGGAGCAGTTCTCTTACAAATGTCAAAATTGGCACTCCCATGACTTGCACTGCGTGGTCCTTTTTTGACAGACTTGTAGATGATATTTGCTATGTTCAATGCAAGCTGTGTAAGCAAAAAGTTAAAAGAGGTAAAAATATCAGTAACCTGAATACCACAAATATGTGGAAACATGTACGGACAAAGCACGTAGCTGAGTTACAAAGACACACTGGAGATGTAGGCCAACCTACAGCAGCACCTACATCTTCAGGTCGTGTTGGAGCCTCTACCTCCAGCTCACACACACCTGAGTCGGCTTCCTCACAGGATCTCCATGGAAAAACCTCGGTCACTGTTGTCCATAGACAAACTGTTATTCCACCCACAGCAGCAAGTTCACAGTCATCGTCACACTCCCAGACCACAAAACAGCCATCGGTACCACAGGCATGGGATAAAAGACGGCCATACTCGGCAAACCATCCACGAGCACAGGCTCTGAATGCTGGCATTGCAAAACTCCTGTCCCTTGAAATGCTGTCATTCAGGCTGGTGGAGACTGACAGTTTCAGGAACTTAATGGCATTGGCAGTCCCACAATATAATGTGCCAAGCCGATTTTATTTCAGCAGGCAAGCAGTCCCTGCTCTGCAAAAACATGTCAAGGGAAACATTAAACATGCGCTACTAAACGCCGTCAGTAGCAGGGTCCACCTGACCACCGATGCGTGGACCAGTACCCATGGCCAGGGACGATACCTTTCCCTCACTGCCCATTGGGTCAATGTTGTGGAGCCAGGTACAGATCTTGCCAGTGGCGCTGTACGTGTTCTGCCAACTCCAAGGATTGCAGGAATCCAGTCTGTACACATTGATTCCTCCTCCTACTCCAGTTCCTCAGAATCATCGCTGCACGAGCCGTCACGGTATACCTCCACATGGACCCGTGAACGCTTACCTGTTGCGACCGATATGAGCACAGCCGTGGCCAAACGTCAACAGGCCGTCCTGAAATTAATTTCCATGGGGAATCGAAGCCACACAGCGCAGGAGCTCTGGGATGCCATCAAGCAGGAGAGCGACGTGTGGTTAAAGTCAGCTAATCTCCAGCCAGGCTTGGTAGTGTGTGACAATGGCCGAAATCTGGTGGCAGCTCTGGGCCTTGGCAACCTCACTCACATACCATGTCTGGCACATGTGCTCAACTTGGTCGTGCAGAGTTTTTTGAGGGACTATCCGGATCTTGATGCACTGCTGCACAAGGTCCGCCTAAAGTGCGCTCACTTGCGACGTTCCAGCATGGCCAGATCGCGCAATGCAGCTCTGCAAGTCAGATTTCGCCTTCCTGAACATCGCATCATATGTGACGTACCCACCAGGTGGAATTCCACGTTACATATGTTGGAGCGGTTGTGTGAGCAGCAGCCAGCAGTAATGGAGTATCAGCTGCAACAGGCGCAATCAACTCGCAATTTGCGCCGTTCACACTTCACCACTACTGAGTGGGCCTCTATGAAGGACATCTGCGACGTTTTGCGTGCGTTTGATGTCTCAACGCGGATGGCGAGTGCAGATGATGCACTAGTCAGTAGTGTTGAGCGATACTGCTCGATATCTAAAAATATCGGATCGGAATGGTATCGCCGATATCACTAAATATTGTCGATATCCGATTCCGATACCGGAAGTCCCATGTAAGTCTATGGGAACAAAATATCGCAACTAAAAAAACACTTTCTTTCGTTGTAAACACAAAATATACACACATAGAATACATATATATATTATATATATATATATACATGTCATTGTTACATATATATATATATATATATATACATATATTTATAGTTTATACACTTCTACATAGTAAAATAGACTCTGATTCAATTGCCGGGTAAAGCCGTGACATACCCCATAGAAGTCGACGGGCTCGGTGCCGAGTACCCCCAAAACCTCTGGCTCTGTGCGACTCAACTTGGGCGTCACAAACAGGATTCTGTAGCTCGCTATAAGCGAGTCCTGTGTGCCTGAATTGAACTGGTTTTGTGCTTGAGAATTGCTAAAATCATCAGAGAATGTATTTGCCATTTTTCCGCCATATCTGCGTCACGACGAGGCACTGGTGAAGAAGAAGGGTGTGCTCTTCGTGGGTGTACACTCACTCAGTGGCGCGAAAAACGATGGCCAACCACTCTAAATGGTACTGCAATGTAAGATCGTGCCCCACAGCTCTTGAGTTCCGCCTCCTCATCCTCCTCAGTGTGCGGAAACTAACACGAAGGTCCCGCCTCACTACAAAAGAGGGGCCCTTTCCAGATGCTAATGACACATGTGACTTGGCAGAGATGGCTAATGGACACGAGCAAAAGTGTAAAGGGATGGAGCAGTCAGAGCTCTCCCCCACGGAAGCGACCCGATCGCCACGGAACCACCGTTGGGCACCCTGTCTGGAAACCCTCCTACGCTGCAAGAAGCGGAGGATACCCTAAGAGGCCTGGCCCGGCACCGGGAGGAGGTCGCCAGGATGGAAGCCAGCTGGCGTGCCCTAAAACTAAACTTGGAGCGGCGCCAATCCCTCTTACCTGAAGTGTCTGTACCGGATGGTGAGGCACCCGTTCTAGTAGAGGAGTCCGTGCGGGCATCCCAGCCCTTGCAATGTGATCCAGTTGACGTTGTCGCAGTGGAGGCACCCGTTCCTGCAAAAAACGCTGCACCGGCAGCACCCCAGATCCCGCTGTCTGCCCCCGTCGCTGAGACAGAAGAAGCGACACCCGTCCTCATGGAGGAGGCCGCGCAGGCACCAGAGGTCTACCTGTCTGTACCGGAGCCCCGACTGTCATCTGTTCCAGAGCCGGCTGCTTCCTCCGCAGGTGAGCGCCGCCAGGACTGTCGGGCGCCAGGAGAGCTGCCGCAAACCGGACATCGTAAGCTGCAGTTTGATGGTGGAGACATGGAGATGCTGGTGGAGGAGAATTACAACCGGCGTCAGGAGGAAGAGTGGAGACGTCAGGAGAGAGAAGCCGAGCGACAAAGGGAGCAGCGCGAATCCCAGAAGCTTCGCCAACGTCACATCGAAAAGGACCGGGCAGATAAGGACCGGATGAGAAAAGATAAAGGAACCCTGATGGAGCCGCGGCGTAAGGGTGCAGTACGGAGCTTTAAATTGAAAGCTGGTTGGGGCTTCATCCAGGAGCCTGGACTTTATTTAGAAGTGTTTGTGACCCGGCGGGACGTGGAGACTCACCTCCCAGAAGGACACCCGGGGAGGGACCTGTTGCCAGGAGACTTGGTAACTTACACCCGACACTGGGGTTACAATGGATGGTATGCCCTAAATGTTACCAGGTGCGACCCCTGGTCCCCAGAGTATCAGGAACCTGTGAGACCCTCGGAGCCTTCAGCCTCCCACATCCAGGCCTCTGCACAAGTGCCCACCCCACGCCGTAAATCTCCCCAGCCTCCCTCAGTGGTCTCCTCAGCAGCCCCAGCTATGGACATGATAATGATATCTGGCCCGTACCCGGCGCCTGTTAGGCCCCCTGGGGTTCGTTCAGTCCGGCACATAGGGCTCCAGACCCGGAGGGAGATGAAAGAGGTGGCCACACAGACACAGATAGCGGGTCACGACTTGACTGTACAGTCACATGACGTCATCAGGTCCTGGTGGTCCTTGGTGTCTCGGATGTTTGGCAAGCATCAGAAGAGTACCAGGTGGTACCTGGAACACCCCTGCCAAAGAATTATAAATAACCCGGACAGGGTCCCTGTATGTAAATAGTTAAATTGTTGATGTACCCGGACGGGTGAATGTTCATAAAAAAGTTTTTTAATTTAATAAAAAAAAAACCACAGTTTTCATGACTTTTATTACAGTCTCATCCTGCGACGCCATCGATCTCCTGTAAAAAAATGAAAAAAAAAAAACAGCAGTATACCACCTGTCCGACGCAGTCCATAGTAACGAGTGTCCCACGACGATCCAGCTCTGCAACATCAGAATGACATCAGAGGCAGGCAGGCAGGCAGAGCCTGTCATCCCGGCGCAGCACAGCTGATTACCTGCTTCCCCGGCGGTGACGTCATCGGACTGACTGCTTTACGGCCGGGTATACCCAGCAGTCACTGCAGTTATCGCAAAAAACTGCATGTGACCGCCAGGGAGAAGATAATGGCGGCCATCAAGCAGTCCAGGACATGACCTCCGGAGATCTTCTGCTAGGTAAGTGCCGCTGACTCCTGACAGACCCGACCGACGGACACTCACAGTGACAGTGACAAATCCGATTCCGGTATCCGATATGACGAAAATATCGGTACTCGGAATCGAAAGCCCGATACAGCTAATATCGGCCGATACCCGATATTTGCAGTATCGTATCGCTCAACACTACTAGTTAGCATGACTGTCCCCCTTATCTGCCTGCTTCAGAAATCACTGAAAGCACTAAAGGAAGAGGTTTTGGAAGAGGTGGAGGATGAGGAGTCACAAATTCAATTACCTTCAGGACAGTCAGTGCAACGTGGTTCCTCACAAAGGGCTGGGCAGGGCTCACTTTGTGAGGAGGATGAGGAGGAGGAGGAGTCAATAGAGGAGGAAGAAATCCCTACAGAGGGAGGTACACAACACTCTAGTCAGTATGTAGAGCGAGGGTGGGGTGATGCAGAGGAGGCAGAGATGACGCCTCTTCCAGAGGACAGCCTTTGTTGGCCAGTTGGGAGTCTGCAGCACATGGTTGATTTCATGCTTCAGTGCCTGAGAAACGACCGCCGCATCGCCCACATTCTCACCACGTCAGATTATTGGGTGTACACCCTCCTAGATCCTCGCTACCGGGACAACTTACAAACCCTCATCACACCGGTGAACCGGGACCGTAAAATGCAGGAGTACCAAGACACACTGGTGCAATCCATACTGTTGTACATTCCAGCCGAGAGAGCTGCTGCTGCTACTGCTTTATAAAGCAGCTCTGTGCGTCGAGGCAGTGTAGACACCTCTACAACAAGAGGGAGCACAAGCAGCACCTCTGCACAGGGCAAGAGCTGTATGTTACAAATGTGGCGAAGTTTTGTGACAGCGCCAGCAAGGTCTACACCATCCGAGACGGCTCCAGTCACCAGGAAGAAACGTTTCCGTAAGATGGTGACAGACTACTTGGCTTTCCCTCTAAGTGTACTCCCAGATGCCTCTTCCCCTTTCAAATTTTGGGTCTCTAAGTTGGATACATGGCCAGAGCTTAGCCAGTATGCATTGGAGGTGCTGGCTTGCCCTGCTGCCAGTGTATTATCTGAGCGCGTCTTTAGTGCTGCAGGTGGTGCAGTAACAGACCGTCGCATGCGACTATCCTCAGAGAATGTAGACCGGCTTACTTTTCTGAAAATGAA
The DNA here is from genome assembly GCA_033576555.1 of Oophaga sylvatica. NCBI lineage: Eukaryota > Metazoa > Chordata > Amphibia > Anura > Dendrobatidae > Oophaga > Oophaga sylvatica. The sequence goes on along the minus strand of JARQOD010000001.1, from coordinate 131,142,449 downwards.
CAAGGCATGGATCTCACCTGAATTTGCCTGTCCGTTTTCAGATTAAATAACTGTTTGGCAACGTTTTCCATGTCTCCTGTTATGTTCATCTTTCTACCACCTGAACTCTACTCCCTGGGCTACAACACCGCCATTTGTTGCTCGTAAGTAATTGGCAGGGGTACTGACTCCTGGCCAGCCTGGTTACAGCACGACAGCTGCTTCCTGGCAGTGTGAACGTCAATTATCCTCCAATAAGTTGTGCTGTCGTGTTGCATTCGGGTTAGCCGACTCTATGGTGCCTGCAGTTTAGGTGATTCCTATGTGTGCTGTGGGATATGTAAATAAAGGCTGTTTCCATTGTGACAATAGGACAAGCACCCACTGTAGGACTGTGTGATTCGGTAACTGCGGACGGCTTGCGTCCTGTCAACTTACATTTTCATGGGTGCGTTCTGCTACCCGTCCGGGGTCCAGTACCGTCAACTGGTTCTCCCCAGTGCCTTTGGCCTAGGTGCCTCCATCTCCGTATCCGAGTTCCACCAACGTCTGCTGGTCCTTGGTAGTGATTTTGAGCACAGGTACCTCCTGCTTAGTAACCGTGTCACAGTAACGTCAGCTGGTACTCGGTTGTGACATTGCCTCTTTTCCTTCTGCTACCCGTCCGGGGTCCAGTACCGTCAACTGGTTCTCCCCAGTGCCTTTGGCCTAGGTGCCTCCATCTCCGTATCCGAGTTCCACCAACGTCTGCTGGTCCTTGGTAGTGCTTTGGAGCACAGGTACCTCCTGCTTAGTAACCGTGTCACAGTAACGTCAGCTGGTACTCGGTTGTGACATTGCCTCTTTTCCTTCTGCTACCCGTCCGGGGTCCAGTACGTCAACTGGTTCTCCCCAGTGCCTTTGGCCTAGGTGCCTCCATCTCCGTATCCGAGTTCCACCAACGTCTGCTGGTCCTTGGTAGTGCTTTGGAGCACAGGTACCTCCTGCTTAGTAACCGTGTCACAGTAACGTCAGCTGGTACTCGGTTGTGACATTGCCTCTTTTCCTTCTGCTACCCGTCCGGGGTCCAATATCATCAACTGGTTCTCCCCAGTGCCTTTGGCCTAGGTGCCTCCATCTCCGTATCCGAGTTCCACCAACGTCTGCTGGTCCTTGGTAGTGCTTTGGAGCACAGGTACCTCCTGCTTAGTAACCGTGTCACAGTAACGTCAGCTGGTACTCGGTTGTGACATTGCCTCTTTTCCTTCTGCTACCCGTCCGGGGTCCAGTACCGTCAACTGGTTCTCCCCAGTGCCTTTGGCCTAGGTGCCTCCATCTCCGTATCCGAGTTCCACCAACGTCTGCTGGTCCTTGGTAGTGCTTTGGAGCACAGGTACCTCCTGCTTAGCAACCGTGTCACAGTAACGTCAGCTGGTACTCGGTTGTGACATTGCCTCTTTTCCTTCTGCTACCCGTCCGGGGTCCAGTACCGTCAACTGGTTCTCCCCAGTGCCTTTGGCCTAGGTGCCTCCATCTCCGTATCCGAGTTCCACCAACGTCTGCTGGTCCTTGGTAGTGATTTGGAGCACAGGTACCTCCTGCTTAGTAACCGTGTCACAGTAACGTCAGCTGGTACTCGGTTGTGACATTGCCTCTTTTCCTTCTGCTACCCGTCCGGGGTCCAGTACCGTCAACTGGTTCTCCCCAGTGCCTTTGGCCTAGGTGCCTCCATCTCCGTATCCGAGTTCCACCAACGTCTGCTGGTCCTTGGTAGTGCTTTGGAGCACAGGTACCTCCTGCTTAGTAACCGTGTCACAGTAACGTCAGCTGGTACTCGGTTGTGACATTGTCTCTTTTCCTTCTGCTACCCGTCCGGGGTCCAGTACCGTCAACTGGTTCTCCCCAGTGCCTTTGGCCTAGGTGCCTCCATCTCCGTATCCGAGTTCCACCAACGTCTGCTGGTCCTTGGTAGTGCTTTGGAGCACAGGTACCTCCTGCTTAGTAACCGTGTCACAGTAACGTCAGCTGGTACTCGGTTGTGACATTGCCTCTTTTCCTTCTGCTACCCGTCCGGGGTCCAGTATCATCAACTGGTTCTCCCCAGTGCCTTTGGCCTAGGTGCCTCCATCTCCGTATCCGAGTTCCACCAACGTCTGCTGGTCCTTGGTAGTGCTTTGGAGCACAGGTACCTCCTGCTTAGTAACCGTGTCACAGTAACGTCAGCTGGTACTCGGTTGTGACATTGCCTCTTTTCCTTCTGCTACCCGTCCGGGGTCCAGTACCGTCAACTGGTTCTCCCCAGTGCCTTTGGCCTAGGTGCCTCCATCTCCGTATCCGAGTTCCACCAACGTCTGCTGGTCCTTGGTAGTGCTTTGGAGCACAGGTACCTCCTGCTTAGCAACCGTGTCACAGTAACGTCAGCTGGTACTCGGTTGTGACATTGCCTCTTTTCCTTCTGCTACCCGTCCGGGGTCCAGTACCGTCAACTGGTTCTCCCGAGTGCCTTTGGCCTAGGTGCCTCCATCTCCGTATCCGAGTTCCACCAACGTCTGCTGGTCCTTGGTAGTGCTTTGGAGCACAGGTACCTCCTGCTTAGTAACCGTGTCACAGTAACGTCAGCTGGTACTCGGTTGTGACATTGCCTCTTTTCCTTCTGCTACCCGTCCGGGGTCCAGTACCGTCAACTGGTTCTCCCGAGTGCCTTTGGCCTAGGTGCCTCCATCTCCGTATCCGAGTTCCACCACTGCTTGTCCTTGGTAGTGCTTGCCTCTTTTCCTTCTGCTGCCCCTCCGGGTTCCAGCACAGTCAGCTGGTCCTCGTTACTTCCATTGTCTCTTGCTCCATCTGATACCCGTCCGGGTTCCAGTAACGTCAGCTGGTTCTCGGAAATTAGACTACCTTAAAGACCACCCAGAAGAAGATGACGACAACAAGGACGACGAGCATGAAGCCAACCAGCCTGAACACCATCACAAAGAAAAAATAATAGATTACCCAGAAGAAGATCACCAACAGGACAAAGAAGGTTAAGACAAACTACAAGATACAGAACAAGAGACAGAAGAACAATAAGCAGAAGATCAAAAAGCAGAAGAACATGAAGTATAAGACCAAAATGAAGAGCAAAATATATGCTCTAAATTCTAAGCAGAAGAAGACTAAGCAGTGTATGGGGGTGAGTCCGTTCCTCCTCGTGGTGCCCCTGGAAAATGCCTGCTGCTGCAGGCTAAACTGAACACGGACAAATACTGTTGTAATTTAAATCTTTTGTGACAGCAAGAACGGAAGAATGAAAAATTCATACTTTTACAGATTACAAGTACAGGAATCTCTGTCACAAATAAGAATATGATGAAGAAGATGAAGAGGAAGAAGATGAAGAATTTGAATATGAAGAAGATTAATAGTTTAATAATAACAATATGAGTAATGTAAACAAAAACATGAATAGCAAGAAGTTTAAGAAGAAGATTAAGAAGGTGAAGATGAAGAATAATTTGATGAGAAAGATGATACTGCTGAAGATTATGAAGGAGAAAGTGTGTCAAAAGTTAAAAAGGTGAAGAGCATGGAAGTTGTGAAACATACATATTTGCCAAAATAGAAAAAAGGTTAACAACATTGTCAATTTGTTCGTCAATCCAAACGTATTTCCAAAAAAAAATATATTAATGCTATTCCAATGCATTGGGTTAAACATGTATGCCTTTATTGTCTCCTCAACCTCCCCCAATACATTCTACATTACTCTTTGTTGTTTTCCTTCATGTACAATTAACCAACAAGGCAAGAATGGGTTTTTTTTAATGTCGATATTTGGTTCCCATAGACTTACATGGGACTTCCGGTATCAGTATCGCCGATATTTTAGTGATATCGGCGATACCATTCCGATCCGATATTTTTAGATATCGAGCAGTATCGCTGAACACTAGTCAGAGTGCTAATCTAAGCATACCTATATAAAAGTATTTAAGAGAGCGAAACAATGAAGTAATGATAACATTAAAAAAAATTGCACGATAATGTCACACTGATGCCTATTAGACATGTGCGGTTTGCTTTTATGCGAATATACAGATTGCAGGCAGTGACACGCACAGTAAATTATCTAACGGTGTCTATATTGGACATAGTTATGACGTCGGCAGGTCCTTTTACTGAGCTCCTAGGGCTGCGCACGTGCGCAGGTCTTTTTTAGCGTAGCTCTGTTCGCGCATGCACAGGGATATATCACATGATCCCGCAAATCCTGCTAATTTGGGGTATTACTATGTTCCTTTCCCTACGCAGATGTTGGTGGGTATTTTATTCCATCCACCGATCTGACAGGGGACCGCCTTATTGGTTCCCCAATTGACGCAATATATTTTAATTGGATAGATCCCGGCACCCAATTTGATGAGTGACCTGAAGGACCTTTATGTTTGCCTCCTTAGTGGATAGATAAGTACTCCCATAAGAACATTGGTACTATGAGAATTATTCTTGCTCTTTCTCATTGCTGTATAATATTATCTATAACAACTGATGTTTCGCATACAGATGCTGTAACAAATGCAGTGGTGAAATTCATCATGTCGCAATTTTACAAATTAGTCACTGCTCAGTTATACCCCTCTGTTGCTGCAAATACTAGGGTCTGCTCTTTGCTACGTAAAAATGGTTGAAGTGCTCACACTTTTGGCTAGTATTGAGCTCAACCTTGTACTAGTAGGTATATTTTTCTAAAAAATGTTGCAAGATCAAATTGAGGGTCCATGCTGAGCTGCGAGCATGTGCTACTTTGCATAATTGCATAGCTGCCACAATATTTCATGCATTTTTGCTTACTAGTTTGTTCAGTAGTAGTTGGCGAGAAGTCAGACTCATTACTTGTGACAATTAATGCAATTTTATGCCATATTGATGTTGTGGATGAGATGATGTCCATTGATGAGGATATGGAGGAAATGTACATGTACTGCCTTGTGTGGATGTGTCAAAAATGAGTTTGCTTTTGGATGTGCATGACCATTGTAAAAATCATTGACTCAATGAGCCATAAAATATATGTAAAGTGTCTGACCATAATGGCTTCAGAAGACAGTGGAGTACAACTTGTAGCACTATGTCAATTCAAGGAAGTGGACCACAGTCTTAAGTAATGCTACACATCTTCCATTGGGACTGAGTGCTGGCAACTCTTTCACAAAAGGCAGTATAAAGACAGTTGTCACAATCCCCACTCTGTTCCTGTTTGATATGTTTCTTTGTGTATTGGTTGTGCTGGGTTTGTGCTGCAATCATCTGTGTTCAGTTTTCCATGATTAGTCTTCTACTTAAGCATGCTAGCTCCTCCACCCAATCGTACACTTGCTGTTGCCTGTGTAACATTGATCCCTCTATGCTCTGTGCCTGACCCAGCTTGACTTGATTCTTTTCCAGTACTCAGACCCTTTGCTTGTGACCTGACTTTTCTTGTGCCTGTTCCCTGTAAACTGTTTTGTCTCTCTGGCTTTCCTGACCTCAGCTCATGAATTGGATTTTGTCTCTGACTTCCCCTATTGTACTGTGCCATTTCCTGGACCTGCCTTTGGATTGTTTGACCTCCCTTTACTTATTCAGTAAGTAGTATATATTTTTATTATCTGTCATTGTAGTCTTTTGCTCCACTTCTGGGACTAATATTTACTATAGTGACTCACGTCACAGCAGTACAATGCTGCATTGATAGTGGTGAATTGTGGTGAATTTGAACATACAAGAGTTCTCCCTGTTTCCACACAAACAGATGATTGAACATTTGTTTATTGGGCACAAAAAGGCTAACTGATGATGCAATAGAGGGAGAGCAAGAAGAGTATGGAAGTAGCAGATGAAAATGATGGAGCAAATGACAATGAACAGTTACTACTTGTAGATGTTGACTGTTTATCAGAAAGACAATCTGAAAGAGAAGAGGACAGCTTTGGTTTCCCTCACATGAGTAGATGATGGCATTACATTTGTTGACATAGAGACTTAGTTCATAACTAATGCGTATAGCTTATTTTACAACCTGCACACTTCAAATAATTGGTCCTGTATAAATGAATTCTCAAACCTAAGATGCCAGCAAATATGAATTTCAAACATCACGACCACCACTGGAGCTTTCAAGGTTTACTTAGCCTCCACCAGCAACATCAGCCATGACATCATCTGCTTCCACAACTACTGCCGAAGAAGCAGATCTTCCCACAGAAGTTATTTTGGATGGAAGTCAGCTCTGCTCTTTAATGCCAACTCCACCACAATTCTACTTTGATGACATCAGCTCTTCAACACTCCAATATTTTTCCATTTATCAGTAGCATTATACATGACTTGGCTTACAGTGGTCTCAGTGTGTTAGTCTTCCTGAGATTCCAACTTTCACACTTAATTTGCATGTTGAGATTTGCCCTGACTCAGCGTGCCATTATCATTCCTAGTAAACCTAGATGAAAATAATCCTCGTTTGGTGAACTTCTCAGTTACTGTGAAGAATGAAAGCTATGGATATGGAAAGATATGAAATACTAACACATTCTTTTTGAAGCATTTGCATGTACCTTTAGATGTGCAGTTCCTTCACTGTCTACTATAAGTTTACTTTAACTTAACTTTGGTTTTCTCTATTGATAGACTTAGTATAAGGCCGGCGTCACACTAAGGAGGAATACGGACGAGTGAGAGGCGTGAAAACCAAGTATTACACACAGACCCATATTTCTCTATGGGGTAGCTCTGATCATGCGTATTTTTCTCTGCCGTATCTTACGGTGCGAGACACCCGCAGCATGCTGCGATTGTACGCGTATTACACCCGTTGTACGCCAATGAAAGTCTATGGGTGCGAGAAAACAACGGATTACACACGGACCAGGTGTGTGACTTGTGAGAAATACGCAAGACTTCTGCAGCTCACAGGATATGGTGCAACACATGCAGGAGGAAGCTGGCACATGCAAATTAGCTCAAAAAGAGCATCAGACATCCCAGAAGAACGTCTCCACGGAGTCGACCATGATGCCTACTTTCATCAATGTGGACATGTTGAGAGGCTTGCTGCAGGAGAGGGCCGAAATTTGGCACCAAAGAGATGCACATTCCGCAGACCACGCAAGGAAAGAGGCGGCATGGAGGCGCATCTGTGGGCAGATGTTTCCCCACTTTGGCGACAGGCCACGCGAGGAGCAGCAGCGAATCAGTAAGTTACTTGATTTTTTTTACAAACTTCTTAAAGGTCACAGCGTAGTTCTAGCGCAGAATTATCCACCCATTTTTTTTCCTTTTTTTGGCGCCAAAATGTTAGTATAGTCACATCCTACTAGGCCCCCATGACTATGTAACGTGTATGTAGAATAATTAGGCTTTGTCCAGTTAGCTAAATTATTACATTATATGTGTCATTGCAGTGGATGATGTTATGAGAAGATGGAGAAGCATCCGCGACCAATACAGGAGCCAACGCCAGCAGAGGGACAAGAGCGGGTCAGCAGCACCCAGAAAGCGAAAGTATGTTTACTTTGACAGGTTGGATTTTCTTGCACCTATTCTGGATCTCAAACTGTAAGTACATACATCACACCACATGCCACATATGCAGTTTAGGCTCACCTCTCCAACATGTTCTAATCCCCTTTCATTCCCCATCAGATCTGATGATCTTCCTGCACGGGCGCCTACACTTCAACCCATTCCCCACCGAAACAACGTTGGCAACAACAGGGTCAAATGGCTGCCTATAATCTGACTTCACAATATGGCCACTTGTACAGATCCAGTGTTGGAGGCTGGTCCCTACCTGGATGTGCTCAACATGGTCATCTTGGGGGGTATGATTCTCGTGGGTATCATCTTACACAGGAATATAATCTCGCTTATCTGTATGGCAATGTGCCCACACACCAACCTGACCATGGCCAGATGTTAGCTCAGGGGCCTGAAAATCGACCCCAACTGGGTGATGATCAAGGTGGTCATCCAAGCCAACCACAAAGAGATGCTGGGAACCCACCAACCCCACCACCCACATACCACCAGCTGTGATTTTGCATGTAACTTATCTTTTAGGATTTAAAAAGCAGTTATTAATGGTTTTATATTTACTTTAACCTTCTATTGTGTCTAAGACATTTGCAGTAATATAGATGCCTGTAAACAACATATGCTAGCAATATGCTGTTCAGTAGGCATAGTCAATGTCTATTATTTTCATTATCTGGTCCTTTGAGAGAAATGTTAGTTCTTTGTGATCATTTATTTTAACACCATGTTGTGTAACGCATATTTGCACTCATCTGAATGCCTACAAATACCATATGGGACTTAGCTGGTGGTATATGGGCTATGGGAAAATATTATTATTTCGTTAGATATTATAATTTCTACCAATATTTGTTATTTTTTCCCGATCCCTGTTAAAAATTGTTGGCTAATGCATCATTGCATTATTCTAGTCTTAGAAACTAACCATATGGGGACGATATGGTGCTCACTAGTGGTAGTGAAAGTTGTTTATTTGGCTAAATTTAATTTCACTCCATGTTGGCTACTGCATATTTGAAGTAGTATAATCTTGTCAACCAAACATATGGGTAACATATCGTCTTCACTATACATAGTGAACGGTTGTATTTGTTGTTCATTTATTTTGACTAACAGTTGTCAAATGCATCTTTGCACTTGTGTGATGTGATCAAGCCAACATATGGCTCACATATGATCAGCACTACCCATAGTGACTATTGTTTTTTGCCTTTACATACTATTATGTATATAATAATTTGTAATGTTGTCATGCCTTATTTTGGTACTTGTGTAAGAATGCACACTTACACTATTGTGCTCTACATACATATACCATAAGAAGCAAATATTGTAGTCACTACCTCAAGTGCCAGTTTGCACATATAAATATCTATTTTTATAAAAAGTTTGGAGTCTTTTTTCATTACTTCTTTGTAGTCAAACACCAACACATCTGTTATGACCATTAACAACAGACAGAGACAATGACAATTTGGGAAGTGGCATTGGTCCTCAAATCCCCTGGTAATCCTCTTCCAGTCTTCCATCTTTTGCTCAGGCATGACCATTTGATGCAGTCTGTCCCAGAGTTGTGAGCAGGTATCACGCACAATGCCAGAGATGGTGGACCTCCCAATCCAAAACTCCAGATGGAGTGCGCCATAGGATATGACAGTAGTTAGGAACTTACAAGTAACCAAATGTACACATAACAATCAATACACATGCAGAAAGCTTGAACAAAGGCACTATACTGAACACTTACATGATTTCATGTCCAAACAATCATCAGTTGAATTGACCCAAATTAAACATTTTCAATAATTTTCACATAGACATCATTGTTCCGGTACTTCAAGGTGATATATGGCCTATATTAGGAGTTTATTTCTGCTACAGCCATTAGGGTAAAGGGAAAGTAGTGGGAAAACACATCATCAACAGACCGTATGTAGGTGAGGAATACATACCGTAGTGTAAGTAGAAGTTGCTCCTCTGCAGAGATAGCTTGACTCATCCTGGTATCCTGGTAGGTGATCCCAGGGCGCTCAATCTCCAAAAAAACATCAAATGTGGGAGTGGGTATACGACAAAACATTAAAAACTTGTATGGATGAGTCGGCAGAGATGCATACAGGCGGTGAAAATTGTCTTTAGTGAGGCGTTGCCTCAAATGAGGATGCACCCATATTCGCCTCCTACTCCGCGGATCAACGATCACTGGGTAAGGGTGGTCAAAGCGGCGGGACAAAACCCAGTTGTACAACACTCGATCAGTTGGGGTGAACTGAAGACTGTCAGACATGTTGGCAACCAAGCAGCAGGACTCCAACACAAGCAGACCTCAAAAATTGCAAAATTGTGGGTTGCAACAGGATGCAGAGCCAATAAATAGGCTTGCTGATGATGATTTGAATGAGTTTCAAGCCTAAAAACCGTTAAATGTCCATTTTGCAAGCCGGCGAGGAAAATACGCTATATGGATGCCATACGTATGCTTACATGCGCAAAATACGCAGCCGCACCCTGAAAACACATGAAATACGGATTGTTGTGCCGGCAACATCTTGGCGTAATACGGCCGTACAATACGGTCCGTATTTTTCTACTTTGAGTGTAACTCCAGCCTAAGGAAGAAAGCAACTTTTTTGCTTTGACATACGGTAATAAGAACTCATAGGACACAGTTGCTATCCTGAAGAGTCAAGCTGGTCTGTCCTGTTAGTTGATGTCCCACAGGCCAGTAGCAATCAACAAGCCAACAGCTGCATCAAGCTGCAGTGATAATGGAGCACAGCAATACTATTTGGATAGAACAGAAGCTTGTGTAGTTAAGCTTCTTAGCTATGCAAATTGAAACATACAGGAAAATAAGCTATATTAACTCCTTCACACCTTGGTGATTTGCTTTTTATTTATTTTCATTTTTACCTCCATTTCTACCAAGAGCCATAGCTTTTTACTTTTCTGTCCACATAGACAACAGCGGGCTTGTTTTTTGCTGGATGAGTTTGAATTACACCATTCATTTTATCATGTGATACACTGGAAAGTGGCAAAAAATTCAAAGTGCAAAAAAACTGCAATTTCACAATACTTTTTTTTTGGGTGGGGGATATTTACCATATTTGCTACATGGTGAAATTTACCTGGCAATATGATTCTCAAGTTCAGTTTGATTACGCAGATACCACACATGTATAGTTTATTTTTATTTAAATGGTGAAAAAAAAATTAAAAATTTGTAGTAAAAAAAAAAAACATTGATTGTGTTGCCATTTTCCGAGACCTTTAACAATTTAAATTTCCAGTATTTGTGACTCTGTGGAGCTTGTGTTTTGCGCCATGAGCTAACATTTTTATTGATGCCATTTTGGGGTAGATATGATGTTTTGATCGCCTCTTATTGCATTTTATTGCAATGTTGTAGCAATAACAAAAAGTAATTCTGGCTTTCAGATTTTTTTTGTCGCTATGCCATTGACTTACTGAATTAATTTATTTAATATTTTGATAGATCAGACTAATATGAACACAGCAATACTAAACATTTTTTTATTGTTTTATTTTTAATGGGGCAAAATGGGGGTGATTTGAACTTTCTAATTTAACTTTTTAAGATATTTAATAGTCCCCTTAAGAGACTTGAAGCTGTGATCATCTAATTGCTTTTACTATACATAGCAAAGCATCAGCACTGCGATGTATAGCTAAATTCACGGTCTCCTATGAATGTCACAGGCTAACTTTCACAGGAGAATCATCACGACAAACACGGAGGACTTCAGCAGACCTCTGGCTGTCATGGCAACCCATCAACACCCCATAATCACGTCAGAGATGCGGCTATGGGCGCATGATATTACGCGCCCCCTCCCACTGGCATGTGTTAAATACCGCTGTCAGAGACTGGCAGTGGCATTTAGCAGGTTAACAGCCGGGGGCGAAGCTCTTCTCTGCACCCAGCTCTTAAAGGTACATGATGGCTGATTAAATCAGCCATCATCTGCTCGAAAAGATGTAGCCACAGTGTGCGAGCCCGCATGAAAGTTGAGGACACAATATATGACTTACATGTACTTCATACTTTATGAAAGGGGCTATTAATGAATGCATTGTCAATTGCTATAGAACTGTGTCCTCACAAGTCATCTCCATGTTATCTGGGTTATTTTACACTCACTTATATAAACACCCATTAATTCCGCAACACTTTACAGACATTATCATCACTGCTCACAAAATAAATTATCTGCTCAGTAAAATAAGTCATATTGGTCCTTGCTTCATCTGCACACTGTGCATGTGTTGAACGTTGCTGGAGTGCAGGTTTTATCGGAGAGAATTGAGTCAATTATGCAAATCACAATTTTATCAGAGTGTGATCATAGTGTGATTCAATTTTCACAGATGAGGAGAAAAAGGAGAAAAAAATATCTCCATTCTGTCAGTCCGTGGAGATTGGACTGCACTCAGATGTCATATAAGTGCAGTCCAACATTTTCCATGCACTTATTGATTTACATAGCTGAGTGCGATTTGACTATTGGATCAAACTCGGGACCGGCTCTGTCCTAGGAAAAAAACAAATATGTGCACGGCACCCTATAATAACATTCATACGTGTGTTTTGTCATATCGCACTTGGATCAATAATAAGCTAGTCTGCACAAGCACTAATAAAAGCAAAAGAAATATCCCTTTAACATGGTGTTATAATAAATGCACTGTGATAATTAAACAATTGATTATTGCCCTATTTATCTAAGAATCTCTGTAATGACAAGCATTAAAGCTGCATTTACAAAACATGTCAGAAAGATGATGAATAAATGTGGGTATGCAAAAACAATGAGCAGAACCTAATGGCGTATGAGAAATATAAGGAGAGAAAGGTGAATAGAAGGACACAAAATGAGAGTTTTCACAGCTATAAAATTAGGACAGAATAAGAACAAGCGTGGAGTAAATCTGAGAGCTGATTCCGAAATGAAATGGAACAGTACACTAAACCTATCCGGCTGTGTTTCCAGCTTCTGCTAAATCATTGCAGAGCTATATGCCTGGATTCTCCTGGGGAAAATCTTGCTCATTACTGCATATCATGTACCACCGAGTATTCAACTATGATTCATTAAGTCTTGTATTTAGATGTATGCTTCTAAAATCCTCTAGCAATTTCAGCACTTAAAAAATATTATTGCATTTCTTTTGAACCTCGATTATAAGAAATGTATCAGGTTAAATCGCATAATTTTTGACAATTGCTGTTTTAATACCAATAGAATAACAACACTGCAAGAGGTCATTGCCCATCTGTAAAGACAAATTGAAGTAGGAATGCATTCCAGCTACACTTGTGTTATCAGCCTGTACAAGGGCCATAATAGCTTTCTTTGCCACATTGATGTAAATTAGGGAAATTACATTATGAGAACATTGAAAATAAAGGTTTCCAGAAAAATAAGATAGACTTTAAGTATCTCTTGCAGAAAAACATTGCTCTCTTGTGTATAATAGTAACATGAGAAGGTACATTTATATGAAAGGCAGTAATTAAAAAGAAAATTAAAGCCTCCTGGCTGCTGGTAAATTAACAGATGTTTGTAAACTATTAAATATCTTGTCAGATGTAGAGTTATTCAGATTAGGCTTTGATGCAGGCTAATTTACACTGTAAAGCATAGCCTCGAAGCATCTGGCCACCGATGAAAAACAGATTACAACTAGTCCACTTACAGTAGTGTCATCTATTTATGTGGCAATTGGGCTAATAGAACTTTGAAGGGGATGTCCAGGCATAGGCTACAAGTATGCAGTCACTCTGATGACAGACTGATGAATCCTCACATCCATGTACTGAGGGCTATGAGGACTCTACAGTGTCAATGGTGGTCACGTTACCTCAAGTATGTGATTTACATACATGAGGTCATGAGCCAAGTAGAAGGGTCTCGCTTAATTCAAGTGCGTTGAGCGAGGCCCGACACAGTCTTGTCGGAATGTGGCCAAAAATATGCAGGGTGTGCCATGTGATGATTCACAAATCTGCAGTCACATAGTGTCTGCAGACTTGGAGCCCAAGACCAGACAACCCTTTTAAGGAACCAGAGAACTGAGCAACTACATGTTTCCAAGGTCATGACTCTGTAGGGTGCACAGGTTGTAGAGCTATCCTGCATTAAAGGTATTGTCTGGTCTTACTGTGAATATCTCCAGTCACTCAGTGTGACTGCAGACTACTGAATCCTTACAGCAAGCACACTGCATGCTGTTAGGAAGCTCTGCAATTGCCAGGAAAAGCGGGCAGTCACATGACTGTTAGGAAGCGATTTACATACTACTGGCCACATTCTGACTGGATGTGCTCAGCCTTGCTCAATTCACTTGTATTTAGCGAGGACAAGCACATCTAGTAGACACTTGACCACATGTATGCAAGTCGTATACTTGCGGGCACATGACCACCCAGTCTTGGAAGTGACACCAAAAAACCCTGACAGCATGTGTGAGTTCTGTAAGAATTCTCTAGTCTGCAGTCACATAGAGAGACTGCAGAATTTCAACACAAGACTGGTTAACCTCTTTAATGAAGTTGTCCATCAATAACTTTTTTCAAACTGCTTTTAAAATTTTTTTATTTGCCAGTTAATTCACTTATAGATACTTTTTCTCAAAATCCCTGGCAGCCACAATAGTTCACCTATGTCCCATAGTCCAACACCATCCCTCTACATTTTAGTGCCATGCTCAGTCCAGTATAGAGTGAAGCTTTTTCTGTACAATTGTTGGGTTAGGCATGTATGGATCAAGCTGAAAGGGTTTGACCCATTAATTCTTTGAGGAAACAGAATATTATCCTCAAATGAAAGAGAGAGAAAGAATGTGTCACACATACTGTAGGAACATGCCTGATGCTGTAAATATTATTTTTTATTGAGGCAGGTTAACCAATCCAGTCTTGGGCAACCGCTTTAAAGGATGGTCCGATCTTAAATGACAAGTCTGCAGTCACTATATGTGATTATAAACTTTTGAATCCTCACATTGCTAACACTTTGTACTGTGAGAATTTTCCAGTGTCGGTTCTAGTAAAGGCAGTAATGTGACCACAAGTATGTCATGTGATATTCTTGGCCATGTTTCGACAAGACTGTTTCTGGCCTCACTCAATACACTTCCATTGAGTGAGGTCATGCCCATTTATTCTGAATGTTCCCGGGAATATTCCTATCACATACTTGCAGTTATAAGACTGCAGGTCTAAGCACTGGCACCGCAAATCCTCACAGCACGCAATGTGCACAATGTAGATATACCACAGGAACAAACAACCATATAGTCTTAAGTGCATAAAGAATTTTATTAGTACAAAATTAGATAAAATTTAAGGATACAGGACAGTATCATGGGGGAAGAAAATGAAGGACAACATGGGGTATGCCCGTAAACACATATGCACAAAAAAAAACAAAAACAGTAGCCAGAACCAGGGCACTATATCAAAAAGACATGTGATTATGAGATAGTCATCCCAGAACCTGGGCAGACATTAGCCATATTAGCGTCACAGACAATAGTTATGTCATGTGTGATATGTGGCAGATATGTATTATGCCACACATTAATAATAGGAGGTAACAATGCCCATATTTATCTCATACATGTCACATAAATACATATGATGCAAGGAAACAGTACCAGAACTCGTGCCAAGACTGTACAGATATAGTAAGTGTCATGGTTACCTGATTGTATGGAAGGCTACCGTTCGGCTATCCCCGACGCGCGTTTTGGAGCTGTACTACACCAGAAGGAATCGAGACTGAATAAAGACTGATTGTTATATGGTCCTTAACTAAATACACTGTTTTATGTATGGTATATCAAAAATTCAACTTTTTGAATTATTTTACATGCCACTATATAGTTACTTATTTCCATCACCCTGGTATGCTCACATGGTGGCTTAACATAATGGATCTGGTCCTGTGTTTACAGAGTTCCAAATTTATTACCATTATTGACCACTTTCTCAGGACATATGGCTGCTAAACAAAGCTGAGTGCAATGTCATGAAGTCTGGAGCATTACATAGTATGGCACTTGCATGTTTGCTTTTATTAACAGAGTCTAAATAGATAAACGTTTATATAATCTCCAATGAGTATTGCTAATCAGCTTGAACATATTTTACATGAGACATAGTAAAATATACTATGCATCAAATTAGAGCTCATAATGTTCAGTAGACACCAGATTGGGGTTAGTATGCAACACTAATTACCAGACCGAGACCTGCAATTTACTGTAGTTAAGAGATCAGGATGCAGTTAGTTTCCTTGTGTAATGAGAGGAGAGGCTTGTAATTTGCACTATTAGATATAAAATTTATTATGAATGAGCCAACAGGACTTGTTCTTTGCATCATATCTGTAATAGGAATATCCCTTTTGTATACTATTTGCCATACTGCATTTTTTTCATTACCAACTAATGGATTGCCTGCTGTTCTATATTTCTACTATTAAAATGAGTTTACTTCAAAGTATTGTTCATGAATACTGATGTAGCTGAGCTGAATATGACATTCAAAGGTTTTTCTCATTAAATAATCTTCTATGTACTTCTTCTGGAGTCGGGCAGCATTTGATAAATGAAGCAAGCGATAGTGTTCATTGGTCACATATCCCCATTACATATGAAGCGGAAGCAGAAAGACTGGAGAGGAGACGGTAAGAGAAGTACCAGAGGAGTGTCAAGGAGATCAGTAGGTTATGATGTATTGTTTGTTATTTTTTTTAGGCAATGCTAGTCTTTTTGAAAGAAGAAATTTAAATTAGAATAAGTAATAGGAAATTGTGTAACCATTGTAAGGAAATGGGAAAACATGTTCGGGTAGGGGAACTGCTGGTAATGTCATCCATGCACATAGGGTGTGAATAAGGTGAGTATTCTGAAAATCTTTAATGAAAGCAGAACAAATTCATATATAAGTTTTGGGGGAAAGATTCTGTTGGGATTCGAACCCAGCTGCTCTTTTGCACTAGACGGCAGTTCTTCCCTCTGAGCTATTCAGCCTGGACAGTGCCTGCAGCCTGGCTAAATCAGAAACTAGTACCTGAAACTAGTACCTGTATTGTTTCTGATGTCTCCAACCTGAGTTCCTGATGTCTTCATCCCATCTTCCTGATTGGCTCACCCTGTGATCTCCTAATTGAGCACCCTACTTAAACCTGGCACTGCACTTCCTTCATTGTGAGATTATTGGGCTCTCAGCCCTTAGACTATCTTCTTCCCACCTGCTGCTTAGCCTCAAGATCCTACTGCTGCTCCAAGTGCTGACCTCTGGCTATATCCTGAGTATGTTACCTGCTTATCCTCCCAACTACACTACTGCTCCGTGTACCGACATCTAGCTATATCCTGACTACAATTCCCACTTTTCCTCAAAATCATCCTACTGCTGCTCTGTGTTTTGACCTCTGGCTATATCCTGACTATGATTCCTGCTTCTCCTTCCAACTACACTGTTTCTCCGTGTACCAACTTCTGGCTATATCCTGATGAAGCTACCTGCCAGTGCTGTCCCTAGTGGTTGCAATATCACTACTCCAACTCAAGTCAGCCCTTAACAGATTCAGTATAACGTGTAGTTTATTTATTGAAACTGCTACTCATTTTGGGCTTATAATTCAAAGTGGTAATATTAATTAGCGATTTACAGCTTTCCACTTAAAAATTAGCTCACATGGATGTCTGCCAAAAAAATTAATATGGCCTGTCTTTAGAACACATAGTTAGCTGCTGAGCCCAGAATGAGAAGTAACAATACTGCAACATTTTACACAAACCTATATTTCTAGCTGTTCAGCTTCTACAGCTCCATAACATGCTGCTGAAGGATCAGACTGCACATTTAAAGTGACAGGTTTACTTTAACCCTCCATCAGGCGCACCTCTATGATTTGCAAGTTCAGGCGCAGTGCAAGCACAGGGTAAGAAATCATCTAATAAATCTAATCGTCTCAATTTCAGGATTCTAAAAGTAATCAGTGACCTTCATACAGATGTATTAAAAGAATGTGCACAAAATCAGATGGCAAAAACATTTTTAATGACCATAAACATATTAAAACAAAAAGTGCCACATGTCTCAACTACCGCAAAATACTATCCAGTTTTCATGACATAACTATGATTAAACATTAAAATTAGGACAAAACCTATAGGTAATGTAGTTAGATACTACTTCATTACTATTCACTCAGATTCAGAGGTCTTCAGACTTCTTCAGCGTAGCTCTCCACTCACCAGTTCATTAGCCAATGTTTTCAGGTAAATTCTTCAATGCGGTGGTTCCAGTTGATTGTCAAAGTAAATCATTTATGAATTGATACCACCCACATTCAACATCATGAAGAAGATGACCATTTGCGAGCGCTTGGTGTTTTTGTTAAGGCTGTAAGTGGTGCACATTTGATCTGCAGTACCAACAATGTGTTGTGAATGGGTTTGAGATGAGTTCTGAGCAGAGGCTCCCTCTGGTGGTTACAAGCGGTACTAGTGAGGATTGTGAGGACTGGGAATCAGGTGTTACTGATTGGTCTTATATAAGGGAGTCATTTTCCCATCAGGGTTGCCAGTGATCAATTGTTCTGGTCTGAATCCTTCTTTCCAGTTTCCCTTGTAGCCTGCTGTGTCGTGTCTGCATCTCCTGCTATCAGATAAGACAATTTCTTATTTTGTGTTTTTGCTATATTTTTGCATTTTGTCCTGCACTTCTGTGGGGGCCTTCAGGGTCCCCTCCGGGGGCTTTTGCCCTCTCAGTTTAGTTCAGCCACTGATGTTTTGTACTTTTGCTTTTTCCAGTTTGTTTTCAGTGGCTGCTGTTTTGATTTTTTTTTTTACACCAGAGAACTAATTTAGGTGGTAGAGGTCGTGTGATCTCAGGTGATTTTGAAATTAGTAGAGTTGGTGTTTTTTCAGGGTTTTCTGAGATTGCAGTAAGTACCCTTCCTGTCCTTTTCTATTTAGATAGTTTGGGCCCCAGCGTTTGCTCATACTATTTTCTTTCTGTGTCAGTATTTCCTCTTGTCTAACCGCCATTACATGTTTGGGGGCTTTCTATTATCTTTGGGGTTCTGCTCCGGGGCAGATAGCTTTCCTATTTCTATCTTTAGGTGTAGTTAGTTTCTCAGGCTCTGACGAGGCGTCTAGGACCAACGTAGGAACGCTCCACGGCTGCCTCTAGTTGCGGTGGTTAGTCAGGGTACTGCAATCTCATAGATTCCAACTGCTCTGGTGTATTTCCTTTTTTACCTGCACTCCTCAGCTACCGTAACATAACAGTATCACCGGCCATAAAAATTGTATGGTACTCACAGAAGGGAAAAAATATTTTGAAGGAAGAAAAGTTGTCAGAGATATTTTTCTGTTTGTTGCATTTTTTTTTTTTTTTTCCCTCTGTATCTCTGGGTGCTGGGGAGGATCTTTTCTCCCAATGGAGTTTGCACAGTTGTCTGGCCGTGTGGATCAGCTTGCCACTGAGGTTCAGAGTATTGCTGCATATCTTGCTAGGTTGCCTGTTGTGGAACCTAGGATCCCCATGCCAGATTTGTTTTTAGGGGATCGAGCTAAGTTTCAGAATTTCAAAAATAATTGTAAATTGTTTCTTGCCTTAAAATCTAAGTCCTCAGGAAACGCAGCGCAGCAGGTTCAAATTATCATCTCTCTCCTGCGCGGCGATCCTCAGGATTGGGCTTTTTCCCTGATACCTGGGGATCCTGTTTTGAGTGATGTTGATGCATTTTTTCAGGCTTTGGGGTTATTGTACGATCAGCCTGATGTTTCTCTGCCATTTCAGGTGGAGGTTGATGCCTCTGAAATTGGGGCAGGTGCCGTTTTGTCCCAAAAAGATCCACAGACCTCTAAAAGTAACCCTTGTGTCTTTTTCTCTCGAAAATTTTCTCCTACTGAACGTAATTATGACGTGGGTAATCGGGAGTTATTGGCCATGAAGTGGGCTTTTGAAGAGTGGAGACATTGGCTGGAGGGAGCCAAACATCAGGTGGTGGTCCTTACGGACCATAAGAATCTGGTCTATCTGGAATCTGCCAAGCGACTCAATCCTAGACAGGCCAGGTGGGCCTTGTTTTTCACACGTTTTAATTTTGTGGTTTCCTTTCTTCCTGGCACTAAGAATGTTAAGGCGGATGCCCTCTCGAGGAGTTTCCTTGCGGACTCTCCTGAGCTATCTGATCCCTCTGTTATTTTGAAGGAGGGTGTAGTTCTTTCCGCCATCTCGCCCAATTTGAGACTTGCTCTGGAGGGGTGTCAGGAGGATAGGCCCGAGCGCTGCCCTGTTGGAAAATTGTTTGTCCCGGACCAATGGAAAAAGAGTGTGTTGTCTGAGATTCATTGTTCCGCATTGGCTGGGCATCCCGGAATTTTTGGTACCAGAGACTTGGTTAGTCGATCCTTTTGGTGGTCTACCTTGTCTCGCGATGTCAGGGAATTTGTGCAGTCCTGCGGGACTTGCTCTCGCTCCAAGCCTTGCTCTCGCTCTAGTGGTTTGTTGATGCCATTGCCTGTGCCCAAGAGACCATGGACCCATATCTCTATGGATTTCATTTCCGATCTTCCTGTTTCTCAGAGAATGACCACCATCTGGGTAATTTGTGATAGGTTTTCCAAAATGATACATCTTGTGCCATTACCTAAGTTGCCTTCCTCCTCTGAATTGGTGCCGTTGTTCCTTCAGCACGTGGTTCGTTTACACGGCATTCCTGAGAACATTGTGTCTGACAGAGGAGTCCAGTTTATTTCCAGATTTTGGAGGACTTTTTGTTCTAAACTGGGTGTTCAATTGTCTTTCTCCTCGGCATTTCATCCTCAGACCAATGGTCAAACTGAGAGAACAAACCAGACATTGGAGACTTATCTAAGATGCTTTGTGTCTGCTGATCAGGATGACTGGGTCTCTTTTTTGCCTTTGGCTGAGTTTGCTCTTAATAATAGGGCTAGCTCTACCACTTTGATGTCTCCGTTTTTCTGTAATTCTGGGTTTCACCCTCGATTTTCTTCAGGACAGACGGAGGCTTCTGTCTGTCCAGGTGTTGACTCTGTTGTTGAGCGTATGCAGCAGATTTGGGACCAGGTAGTGGAGAGGTTGTCCCTCTCTCAGGAGAAGGCCCAGCGGTTTGCTAACCGGCATAGGACTGATGGTCCTCGGTTTAAAGTGGGGGACTTGGTCTGGTTGTCCTCAAAGAATATTCCTATGAGAGTAGCATCTCCTAAATTTAAGCCTAGGTTTATTGGACCTTATAAGATCATGGAGATTATTAATCCTGTTTCTTTTCGTTTGCTTCTTCCAGGGACATTTAAGATCCATAACGTGTTCCACAAGTCCTTGTTGAAGAGGTTTGTTGAGCCAGTGGTTCCTGCTACTGTGCCTCCTGACCCTGTTTTGGTTGAGGGCAATCTGGAGTAGGTGGTTGAGAAAATATTGGATTCTCGTTTTTCTAGACGAAGACTCCAGTATTTGGTTAAATGGAGAGGTTATGGTCAGGAAGACAATTCTTGGGTGTTTGCTTCAGACATCCATGCTAGGAGACTTATCCGTGCGTATCATAGAACTCATCCTGACCGACCTGGTTGCTCAAATGAGGGTTCGATGACCCCTCCTCAAGGGGGGGGGTACTGTTGTGAATGGGTTTGAGATGAGTTCTGAGCAGAGGCTCCCTCTGGTGGTTACAAGCGGTACTAGTGAGGATTGTGAGGACTGGGAATCAGGTGTTACTGATTGGTCTTATATAAGGGAGTCATTTTCCCATCAGGGTTGCCAGTGATCAATTGTTCTGGTCTGAATCCTTCTTTCCAGTTTCCCTTGTAGCCTGCTGTGTCGTGTCTGCATCTCCTGCTATCAGATAAGACAATTTCTTATTTTGTGTTTTTGCTATATTTTTGCATTTTGTCTGCACTTCTTTGGGGGCCTTCAGGGTCCCCTCCGGGGGCTTTTGCCCTCTCAGTTTAGTTCAGCCACTGATGTTTTGTACTTTTGCTTTTTCCAGTTTGTTTTCAGTGGCTGCTGTTTTGATTTTTTTTTACACCAGAGAACTAATTTAGGTGGTAGAGGTCGTGTGATCTCAGGTGATTTTGAAATTAGTAGAGTTGGTGTTTTTTCAGGGTTTTCTGAGATTGCAGTAAGTACCCTTCCTGTCCTTTTCTATTTAGATAGTTTGGGCCCCAGCGTTTGCTCATACTATTTTCTTTCTGTGTCAGTATTTCCTCTTGTCTAACCGCCATTACATGTTTGGGGGCTTTCTATTATCTTTGGGGTTCTGCTCCGGGGCAGATAGCTTTCCTATTTCTATCTTTAGGTGTAGTTAGTTTCTCAGGCTGTGACGAGGCGTCTAGGACCAACGTAGGAACGCTCCACGGCTGCCTCTAGTTGCGGTGGTTAGTCAGGGTACTGCAATCTCATAGATTCCAACTGCTCTGGTGTATTTCCTTTTTTACCTGCACTCCTCAGCTACCGTAAAATAACACAATGCTTTTGACTACATTTTAAAAAGTGATCACCTTTAGTTTCTTTTACTCTCCAGAAACGAGACTTATGTTTTGTTCTCGCATTTGATGTAGAAAACAAAAACGTTCCATTTATTAAAGCCAAACATACAGCTGCATTGCTCATTTTACCTTTTACATTTAGAAAATCTGGTGGAAACTGTGTTTTTTTTCTGACTGTTCCAACATATGACAGATTCTGCGTTTTCAAAGTCAGAAAACCAATTGTCAGCTGTCATAATACTACCAGATTCTCCTCACTTCACTTGGCTTGACTTGATGGTGACAATACATTAATACGTGCATCTAACAATAATTTCCAGAATGTCATCAGTAAATAAATTATTCCAACATTCAAGTACAGTTTTTAAATTCTTAGCTCTTCCAAAATCTCCATGAAAGTGAGTGAGAATATTGTTGTTCCCTACAATGTTTGTTCTTGGGCAGCTTCTTGCTACACTTGTTAAATAAACAATTGTGATGAATAAAAAGCGAAATTACAAACCTTTAAATGTGAGACGAGTTCATACGCAGTGAGCCTGAAAGCCACAAAGCTTAGATCTGCTCGCCAGAAGGCCTGCTGTAACACTGCTCAAGATCAAGTTTCAAACAGCATGTAAAGACAGGAAATAACTGGAAAGTGGTAGATTTTCTGATAATTTGGAGAGGAGAAACAAAACTAATTGAGCTGTGGCTGTCAGATCAGCTGTGCCTAACGGAGGGTTAAGGGTATGCCACACTAAGCGAGATCGCTAACGAGATCGCTAACGACATAGCTACTACGTCACTATTTAGCGTTCTGTGTGTGGCATGTAGCAGCGATGTGGCCCCTGCTGTGATGTCGCTGATCGTTCACTAACGTTCTGGACCATTTTTTGATCGTTGGTGTCCCGCTGGTGAGCCTATATCGCTAAGTTTGACACCTTTTGCGAATGACGAGCGACCTCGTTTGTGACGCATATGACAGCGGAGCAGGTGGGACTAGGTTTTTTAGCGTCACGGAGTGGATTGCAATAGCTGTAGAAGCAGGCAGGTGGGACTAGGTTTTCTTTTGCGTCACAGAGAGGATCGCAGTAGCTGCAAAGCAGGCTAGCAGGACGCAGAGAGCAGGAGCGATGCTGGAAATTCCTATGAATCAGAAGCGCTCGAGAACAATGAAAGGGAGCGCAATACGCCGTCTTTCATGACGCGGTCAAAACATAAATTATAGCCCATATATAACATATATCTGTGCTGAGGGGCGTGGAAAAGGTTGCGCTCAGTACATGCTAATGACAGATGCTAACGACTGCCAAAGTCGTTAAAGAGATCGCTGACCGCTGATGTGTCGTTTATGAGATCTCCTGTTTGGCAGCTACTAGCGACCTAAAAGCGATCACACCAACGATCTCGTTAGCTTGCGTCGTTTTCATGATCGCTAGCGAGATCGCTTAGTGTGGCAGTACCTTTATAAATTGATCATGATACAGGTAGGAACCAAGCTACTTCTTTTCTCAGGCACACTATCCTCCTTAGACCTCGCGTACACTTTAGTGTATAACGGTTTCTGTGTTCTGGAATTTCTGGGTCTGAGGAGGATCTATACATATTTGGATACACATATTGTTAGGGTCTGCGGAACGCACCTAATAAATAATGTAGAGGTGTATTCGCTGCCCGGGGTCCACCGTGCAGGCAGAGCCTGCTGCTAGTAAGATGGCGTAAGTAGCGAACTCTGTTATCCAGCAGAGTCGCTAAAATAAACGACGTAGCGCGATGTGGCAGATAGTGTGAACTCTGTTAATCCACAGAGCTGCTAGCGGGAATGCCACAGCGCTATATAGCGATATAAGCAAACTCTGTTACACCACAGAGTCGCTGAGGTAAAGACGCAGAGATAGGTACTGTGTACTGTTAACACCACAGGGATACACAGATAACTGCTGTGTGGATAGCAGTCCATGATCATGCAGACAGCAACGCAATCAAGCAATCTCCTCACCGGAGGTGCCGGTATTCTAGGGGTTTATTTCAGCCGAGCCCTAATCACATGCGTGCATGATCACACTGGCGCAAAGCACATAATGCAATTGATCCTAGCGCACAGCCGTGCGGTAAGGACAGCCTTTTATAGCAGCCACGAGAAAGAGACCTTCCAGGAAGGACCAATGGGAAGCTGCTTCAGAACATCAACAGCCGGAGGACCTTCCTGAAGGACCAATAGGAGTGGCAGCTGTATCTGAGCATGTGACCCCTGATCTCCAATGGGAGATCTTGCCCTGGGCATGCTCAGATGAAGCAACAAAGGACTTAGACCTAAAGACGTCTGCTCACGCTGACCAGTAGTGGCTATAATAGCAGAACCTGAAGATTAAAATATTTTAAAAAATGTATTATTTCCCATACATATCACAAATACTTGCTACCTTGTGTTGGTATATCACATAAAATCCCCATAAAATACATTTATCCCCATAAAATACATTTGTGAGTGTAAAGTGAAAAATGACTTTTGCAAGGCACTGTAGACCATTGACTCATGTGATTCATGAGAAGGGATTTCCAGTAGTTATAATTTCTGACTTATGGGAGCTACTGCATAATTATATGTAAAAAGTTTTTGAATTTGAATGATAAATAATAACATTTATTTTTCCTATAACGTCTTAACTATTTTTGATTACATTATTATTATATTGTTGTCCCTATAAGTAAAGATTACACACTGAAAGTAATTTTCCATAACCTAAACCTAATAACCATGTCATACTTTGCTAATGTTCAAGAGATTATAAATATAGTGGATCAGTTTAAATAAATAATATCAATAATACACGTTATTAAAAAGTTTCCAGAATATTGGGTGATTTTTCAGTTCAGTGTGTATAGAGTATCAAGTAAACTTTTCATACTGTTTTACAAATTATTATTGAACTATCAATTTGACAATGCCCAGGATTTGGATCTATATATATATATATATATATAAATAAAAATAGAGAGAATAGAATAGAGCTGTATATCTTCATATTATTTATTAGTAGAAAAATAAATCACACAAAAATTTGTATCTAAAACTAATAGGTTGCTACTTGTGAAGAGTTTACCTTCAGTCATGAACTGGTAAACCACAGGTAACATCAGGATATTATAATATGCAATGAACAATTAATGGATATTTAACAAATTGTTCTTTAAAATACTGATATGGCAATTGTGTATTTTATTCAATGTCTAAATGATAATTATATTGTGTCCTAAACTTTCTACAAAGTATTTTTATATTTCAAACATGAGGTTTATATTTTACTACCTTAGCTCAGAATATAACTAGTTCATGGCTGATAAAGTGTTCTACAACCACAGCAGTACAGAAGATGTCATTCGTAAATGTAAAACTAAATTATATTCATCCATTATTTCCCTGGACTAAGTCAGACATGCACTTATGTCTAATGGGTCTATTTTGTCAATGATCCATTCCATACAATATGGCAGCTGAAGCCCATAAATGCCTTGTGTTTTTGTTGTCAAACAAATGCTCCAAGATGAAGCCAATGAGGCATGGACGATGACTATCATTCTTATTTTCTTTGCACTTTGCATTCCCTGGCCAGTTGAATTCAAGAGGAAGGGCTACCAATCAATTTACTGCTAGACTGAAGATTTTCTGACAAAGTGAATAAACTTATATTACCAATTTAACCTTGACAATGTTAAGGCTATTATCATTTTTTTCTGAAAAGTTGACTTTTGTTATATATAAGGGATAATATTAAATATAATTGTAATATTGTTATATATAACAAACCTAGATTGTGATAATGTAAATAAATGTTTGTAATAGAAAGTAAATGTTTTTATGTTATCTAACTATACATCTAAATATCGTTCAATACTTTTTTACAGATATCTGGTGATAAAGCTTTGAAGAACTATCTCCAGTATGTTTAGAATATGTTATTTTTGACAATGAAAGAAAACACGAGGCTGAAGTCGATACAATCACTAAACAAGACATCCAGGTGGTTTCAAACCTACTTACACTTTGACCTGAATAAAGTTCCTGGATTTCCATTTATTTAAATTATAGAAGCGCATTTAGAGACTTAGTGTTCATTAAGGTCAAAGTGTCCTTTTCAGAACTACTCATTTTTGACTATTATTGAGAAAGTTGTCCAACCCTGAGGACATTTACTGCATGCCCAGCAGCATGCTGAATCTTAATGGTTTGTAATGTATGCCCCACTAGCAAATGACTTCACTTTCCAATTGCAGAGGTCATCATGAAACCGCAAGTGTGCAATATGCCGAATAACGTCTGAGATGCTTCTCCATATGGTGATGCTCAATGTTATGAACCCTTTAGAATTTACCACAATGCTGCATGCATTTGACCTAAAACTATATCAGATTTAACTATATCCATACAAAATAGCAAAATAAAACAAAATCATAAAAAATATTAGGCCGTCATTTTTTAATGAGGCGAATATCAGATAAATGTGAGTGGTAGAAAAAAAATGAAATTTTAGAATCCGATTAGTTGACAGAGAGTAGGTGGCTTGTTTTATTAGTTGTCCTGTTTTAGTTGGAACAGGAAGGGATCTATCAAAGGCATTGAATATAACAATGTGCAATTTTATTTATACATAGAAAAATTTTTGTGCTTACAATAAACAAAATTTTAATCCCTTTAGCCCTGAGTGTGGTTTGCATGTTAATGACCGGGCCAATTTTTACAATTCTGACTACTGTCCCTTTTATGAGGTATTAGCTCTGGAATGCTTCCACAGATCCCGGAGATTCTTACATTGTTTTCTCGTGACATATTGTACTTCATGATAGTGGAAAAATTTCTTTGATATGACTTGCGTTTATTTGTGAAAAAAATGGAAATTTGGCAAAAATTTTGAAAATTTTGCAATTTTTCAACTTTGAGTTTTCGCGCCCTTAAATCACACAGATAAGTCACAAAAAATACTTAATAAGTAACATTTTCCACATGTCTCCTTTACATGAGCACAATTTTGGAACCAAAAATGTTTTTGTTAGGAAGTTATAAGGATTAAAAGTTAAACAGCGATATCTCATTTTTATAACACCATTTTTTTAGTGACCACATCATATTTGAAGTCACTTTGAGGGGCCTATATAATAAAAAATAACCAAAAGTGACAACATTCTAAAATAATGCACCCCTCAAGGTGCTCAAAACCACATTCAAGAAGTTTATTAACCCTTCTGGTGCTTCACAGGAATTTTTGAAATGTTTTAAAAAAATTGGACCCCCAATAGTTATTATGCAATTTGTCCTGAGTATGCTGATACCCCATATGTGGGGGAACCACTCTTTGGGCGCATGGCAGGGCTTGGAAGGGAAGGAGCGCCGTATGACTTTTTCAATGCAAAATTTTCTGGAATTGAGAACAGACGCCATGTCACGTTTGGAGAGCCCCTGATGTGCTAAACAGTGGAAACCCCCCACAAATGACAACATTTTGGAAATTAGACCCCAAGGAACTTATCTAAATGTGTGGTGAGAACTTTGAACCCCAGGTGTTTCATTAAAGTTTATAACGACCGGGCGTGAAAATAAAAAATCATATTTTTTCCACAAATATGACCTTTGGTCAACCAATTTTTTTTTATTTTCCCAAGGGTAACAGGAGAAATTGGGCATCAAATGTTGTTGTCCAATTAGTCCTGAGTACGCTGATACTCAGTATGTGGGGGGAACTACTGTTTGGGCGCTTGGCAGAGCTCGGAAGGGAAGGAGCGCCATTTGACTTTTTCATTGCAGAATTGACTGGAATTGAGATCGGACGCCACATAGTGTTTGGAGAGCCCCTGATGACACCATATTGGAAACAAGACCCCACAAGGAACTTATCTAGATGTGTGGTGAGCACTTTGAACCATTGACATCTGACATACTGAGGCCACACCCCTGAAGAAGTGACATTGACGCGAAATGCGCATTGGGGTAAGTGGCCTCAGTCTTGGCAGGAACATCTACATAATAGGTAATTAACCTTATAACCATTTGATTATACTTTTAAGCACAATGGATACCTAAATGATATGCATGCTAACAGATCTTAGATCGCCTATAGCAACATATGGGTTTAGACATTTTCTCTGTACTACATTCTGAATTTAGGATCATATACTGATAATTTATAATTGTCATTTCATCATGTTACTATTTGATAAATCATGCTTATAATAGACCTAATTGGTATTTCGTTTTAATATCATTATCCTGATCATAGCCTTTGGCCATTGCTCTCGTTTGCACCTTTATGAATCATAAACTTTATGTACCCATATATGCAAAAAAACTTTTATTAAAATTGTGTTTATTGCAGATACAAAATTTTTTATATGTATAAATATATCTGCATATTGTTATATTTAATGACTGAGATCCTCATTTTGTAAGAAATTTAGTATTGGAGTCAATAACTACAGTGATTATTTATTTTGAAACTGGTACTTTGTATCTCATTCCAGGGATCTTTCTAAGTCTAATGTTCACAACATATCTGTGGAAATATGTCATAGAGTAAACAAAATTGATTTCTGAGGACCACAGAAAATAGGTTGTTGATGCTCCTCATGCTGGATAAGGTTTCAAAATTATTTCTAAACAGTTTGCATTACATTAATCCACAGTTAGGCAAATTATGTGCAAATGGAGAAAATTCAAGGCCATTCTTACCTTTCTCAGGAGTGGTCAACCAACAAAGATCACTCCATGAGAAAGGCACATAGTACTCTGTAAGATTATAAAGGAATTCAAGGTAACCTGTAAGCAACTGAAAGCCGCTCTTACATTAAGTAGTGTTAGGCTATTTGCGCACATTTGCGGATTTGCTTGTGGAAATTTCTGCGCAGTTTCTGCCTCTCTTGACAGAAAATGCAGTTGAAATTCCACGTGGTTTTCATGTGTTTTTGATGCAGATTTTCATGCGTTTTTTCAGGCGGATTTGTATGCATTTTTGTAAGTTTAAGCTAAATAAAGATATATTATTTAACAAAAAAGAATTGTGATGTCATTTCCTTGTTCAACCTTTTCTTTTTCATTCTCCATTGAAGACCATAATATCATTACATACCATGTTCAAATATGTTTACACACACAAAACAAATATAAGTAAATATATACTGTATACGTATGCCAGATGGTGGCCCGATTCTAACGCATCGGTATTCTAGAATGGGTATATGTGGAGGCTGCTGCCATGGTATATGTGGAGGCTGCTGCTGCTGGGGATATGTGGAGGCTGCTGCTGCTGCTGGGGTATATAGAGCAGTGGTCCCCAACCTTTTTTGAACCAGGGACCGGCTTCAAACAAGACCATTCTTCCATGGCCCAGCAGGGATGGAAGTAAGGCAGGGGCGGGGCTTTGGTCATATGGGATGGGGCTATGGACAGAGTTGTAGTATGTATAGCAAGATGGTCCCTGACATATAATCCCCCATGTATAGTATGATGGCCCCACACATATAATCCCCCATGTATAGTATGATGGCCCCAAGTACTGATTGATATATTATATATATATATATATATATATATATATATATATATATACTGTATATACTCAAGTAAAAGCTGAGGCACCTAATTTTGCCATGGAAAACTGGGTAAGCTTATTGACTTGCGTATAAGTCGGGTATGCATAGTCCCCTCATTCCTATCCCGGCATGTGTGGTTTCCCCATCCTGTCCATCTCCGTGTGGCTCCACCTGCTGTATGCATGGCTCCCCTGTCCCATCCTGTATGCATGGCTCCGCTCCCACTCTCCCATCCTTGTATTCATGGCTCCACTCCCACCCTCCCATCCTTGTATGCATGGCTCTGCTCCCCCCCTTGTATACATGGCTCCCCTGTCCCATCCTGTATGCATGGCTCTGCTCCCACCCTCCCATCCTTATATACATTGCTCCCTGTCCCACCCTGTATGCATGGCTCTTCTCCCACCCTTGTATACATGGCTCCCCTGTCCCATCCTGTATACATGGCTCTGCTGCCACCCTCCCATCCTTGTATATATTGCTCCCTGTCCCATCCGATATGCATGGCTCCACTCCCCCCTCCCATCCTTGTATGCATGGCTCCGCTCCCCCTCCCATCCTTGTATGCATGGCTCCGCTCCCACCCTCCCATCCTTGTATGCATGGCTGCGCTCCCCCCTCCCATCCTTGTATGCATGGCTCCGCTCCCCCCTCCCATCCTTGTATGCATGGCTCCCCTGTTGGGTGCAGAAACGCTGCAGATCCACAAAAAGATTTGACATGCTGCGGAAAATAAAATGCTGCAAATAAGGATGGAAGGATGAAAATTTACTCAGCATATGCACAACAATTCAGGAATGTCATTGATTAACATTGCTTTAATAATCCATTGCGGATTCATAGCATTTCCACTCAGAAAAAACACTGTGAAATTGCAAAAAATCCACAATGTGTTCACATAACTTTAATGTTCACGAGTCCTCCATCAAAAAATTCTGAACAAGGATGTGCATGGCAGGACTGCAAGGAGAATGCAACTGATCTCCAAAAATAACCTTGTGCCCATCTGCAGTTTACTAAAGATCACCTAGACTAGCCAAAAAGATAACAGAATAACGTATTGTGAATGGATGAGACAAAAATAGATTATTTTAGTTAAAATGAAACTTGTTATGTACCGTATATGGGAATAAAAACACTGCAATACAGCATAAAAACCTCTTGCCATGTGTGAAACATGGTAGTAGTGATATCATGATTTGGACCTGTTTTGTTGCATCTGGGTTACGATGGTTTGCTGTCCCTGATGTAACAATAAATTATGCTTGCAAATTCTTAATGGAAAATGGAGAGATAATTATTCATGAGCTGAAACACAAGTGAATGTGGGTCTGCAGCAAGACAAAGACCTACAGCGCGAAAGTCGTTCTACAAAAGACTGATTAAAGAAGAATAAAATGAAAGTTTTTGTATGGCCAAGTCAATGCAACTTTAATCCTATAGAAATGTTGTGAAAGTACCTGTATCAAGCTCTTTATGAGAGAATATCCACTAACATAATATAGTTGAGGCTGTTTTGTAGGGAGGAATAGTCTAAAATTCCTCTAAGTACAATATGTTTTCAGAACTAGAAATGCTTTATAAAATAAAATTATATTTGAATCGTTCTATTTGGTCATTACTAATAATTTACATAATCATTCTATGGTCAATGATGTTTCCCTAAGCTTCGGTTAATGTTTAAAAATGTTCATTTATACAATAATTATCACACGTTATGATACCTCAAAGTGATTTTAATTGGCCAAAGTGATTGCATTGTATTTCTCTATTGATTTCTCACATTAAAATAAGGAATAATTTAAAGTCATCTAAATGTAACTAAAAGGCAGGTAAACTGGCACTTAATCTAATATACTTAATAATGTGTATCATATTGTACTCATTAGTCGTGAAGCCAAAGTCCTGCTATTATGCCTTCATCACCTTCTGTGTCTCAAATACTCTTTTGATTAGAAGCATTGGAAGGGTTTTAGAATTCAGTCACCTAGCAGACAATAAATAGACTTGTAAATTAAAATATACAGAGTGCCACTGTAAGGCGGGCTATGATTTAATCATTGTACAGTTCCTTCTCTCATGCAACGCAAGAACAGCTGCAGAGAACTCTTTAGATATTCATCAAATCTTATAAATATGTCACTAAGTGACGGCTTTTCATACATATTGGAATGCACATTATTTAAATAAATTTGACCCAGTGATTTTGAGGCTTGAGCATAATGATATGCATGAATATATATCTGTGGAATAGAAATGAAATTCTTGCATGCAAATTTTTTCATGCAAATAGGGCACATTTTATTGTTTGGCCTGCAAGACGTGACACACACAAAGATTAACCCGAGGACAATTGTGTCACCTCTCTGATGAGCATAGAATATATTATAGCATGATTAAAGGTATAATTTGCTGTGTGTGTTATATCATGGGCCTCTGAAAGGGAAACATGAATCTTTTTCTTTGGATATCCTTTTAATTTCATTGACACACTGACACATGACACTGTAAAAAAGGTTGTTCATTTTCTTACTTTTTTTTATTTGAATTTATCATGAGCTGATAGGCAACTTTGTAATGCTTTTCAGGTACCAATATTTACTTAAATCAGCCTGTGTGGTCAAGTGAGTTTCCTGGATTTGTCACCAGGGAGAACATAATGCTGAATACTCCTCTCTGCTAACATCTCCTGTTGAGGTAGAGAATCTGGGGTCCTCCATGCATATCAGAATGTCAGACAGTTCTGCTGACAGAGATGGGCTTGGCTGAGGTTAGTCTACTCTTATGGGGGAGTTTAGGCACATGTTTAGATAGAAGAATTGTGCAAGGCAAACTAGGAACTGTAGGTAGTTTACGTAGACATGGGATTTTAAAAGCTGCAGATGTAGAGGAAAAAGTAAATTGTTCAATACAGAAAAAATTGAAAGCATGAACTTTAAGAACTGAATAATTATCAATGCCTTTAGCACATGTTTCCTTTCAATATTGATCACCACTCATTGTTCACCTACATAATCATGACCATATTTACAATTAGGCACAAAAGGCCACAAGCCTGAGAGAAGGATGGGGGGCAGCATATCGTATGCATACAAACAAGAGGAAATAATTTGATGCAACAAATTAGCGCATCAGACAGATGATTGCCTGCAATCATGAAAATCTAGCATGTTGTATAATTTACTATAACTTACTTATAACCAAGTCAAATTATTACCAAATTTATGATTTTAAGATTTTAGTGTTTATTACAATTATAATTTAATATTAACCACTTAACCCCCAGAGCTTTTTTTGGTTTTGCGTTTTCGTTTTTCGCTCTTTTTTTTTCCAGAGCCATAACTTTTTATTTTTCTGTCAATATGGACATGTGAGGGCTTATTTTTTGCGGGACGAGTTGTAATTTTGAACGACACCATTGGTTTTACCATGTAGTGTACTCGAAAATGAGAAAAAAATTCCAAGTGCGGTGAAATTGCAAAAAAAGTGCAATTCTACACTAGTTTTTTGTCTGGCTTTTTTGCTAGGTTCCCTAAATGCTAAATCTGACCTGCAATTATGATTCTTCATGTCATTATGTGTTCAAAGACACCAAACATGTCTAGGTTCTCTTTTATATAAGTGGTGAAAAGAAATTCCAAAGTCTGCTAAAAAAAAAAATGTGCAATTTTCCAAGACCCGCAGCGTCTCCATTTTTCGTGATCTCAGGTTGGGTGAGGGCTTATTTTTTGCATTTCGAGCTGATGTTTTTAATGATACCATGTTGCAGATACATTCTTTTGATCGCCCGTTATTGCATGTTAATGCAATGTCACGGTGACAAAAAAATATAATTCTGGCATTTTGATTTTTTTCTCGCTATACCGTTTAGTGATCAGGTTAATCCTTTTTTTAGTGATAGATTGGGCGATTCTGAACATGGCAATGCCAAATATGCGTAGGTTTGATTTTTTTTATTGTTTTGTTTTGATTGGGGCGAAAGGGGAGGTGATTTAAACTTTTATGTTGTTTTATTTTTTAAAATTTTTAAACACTTTTTTCTTTTACTTTTGACATGCTTCAAAAGGCTGGAAGCTGCCATAGCACGACCGCCTCTGCTACATGATGCATAGATCACCTCTATATAGTAGAATTACAGCATTGCTATGAGCGCCGACCCCAGGGTGGTGCTCATAGCAATCTGCCATCAACAACCATAGAGGTCTCGAGGAGACCTCAGGTTGTTATGGCAATGCATCGCTGACCCCCGATCATGTGACGGGGTCGGCGATGCGCTCATTTCTGGCTGTGTGCCAGTAGCTCTAGTTAAATGCCCGCTGTCAGCATTTAACTAGTTATTAGGCGCAGGCGGATCACGCTTCCTCTTGCGCCTATTGCGGGCACACTTCAGCTGTTTATAACAGCTGACATGTCGCAGCTTTGAGGTGGGCTCACTGCCGGAGCCCACCTCAAAGCTGAGGATACTGCCAGCTGACGTACTATTCCGTCAGCTGGCTGTAAGGGGTTAATATAAATTGCCTGACCCTCTGAATGCAAAATCGAAATCAAATAAGTCTAGTTTACAAAATATATAGGATTCATGAAATAAATTCTATAGCACAACTACAATTTTACAAATAACTGTTCTTATAATAAAGAAACTTCTTCAAGAATATTATCATATTTATCTTAGAATTATCTTATAAATATAATTAGATTGTAATTGTATGCTCATGCATGTTTTTAAAGAAGACTAATGTAACTGTCAATCATACATGTATTTCTATTACATATAGGTATTATATTAAATGAACTGTATTACTTTTGCTTGAATAATACATCCATCAAAGTCAAGCCTGATGAAAACAGTCTGCTGATTCTTTGCCTCCGGCCAGATTATATGTATGGATATGCTCAGATGAGAATGGAATAAAAATTGCTAGAGGGAGTGCAGGTTGTTCAAGGTCTGAGATATCTACCACATTAAATGACATAACAAAAATATATACTGGAGCTACATTTATAAGCACAAATGAAAATCATATAGTTAGCAGTAGATATACTAATGTTTTATTTTTCATTCCTATTTTTTGTGTTTTGGAAATAGAGATGAAGGAATCACTTTGATTTGAAACTAATTTGCGTAAAATTTTCAGAAATTAATTTGAACAATCTGCGATTTTGTTCCCACAATTCCTTGCAGCTCTCTTATTACATATTTTAGCACAATGAGTCAAAAGGGACTACTATAGCCAGTATAAAAGCAGAAGCAAGGAAATCTGCAGCCATTTTTTGTTAATTTCAGATAGTGAGAAAAGTCACAGCTTGCAGCTTAGCAATAGAAGTAGGGAGTGAAATCCATAAAGGCTAAATAAATACCGTAGGTAATGTATGATAGAAGAGCAATGAAAAACAGTTTCCTTCAATATATGTTGAGGTCATTTTGACATTAGTAAGGATGTGATTACCTTAAGGAATTGAAATGAGTTAGATACAAAGTGTCATACATGTCTTTTCATGACAATTGAAGTATTTGCATTTTGCTGCAAACTGATTTGCCTCAAATAAAATGTTGTCAATGCAGTCAAATTTGAATTTTAAAAGTTTCTCCCATTTTTAGCTAGTTATCTACAGGCTTTAGATATTTTTATTTGGATTTAAATATCATTTAGGGATAGTAAAATAATTTCAGTTTACTTTATAGTACAATATCACTTTTAATGCACATTAGATCAGCAATGTAATTACATCAACCCGTCATAACTATAGCCCATTTGAGATATTACTTAAACATATTCACTTTCCCAGGCTACTTGGAATGTTATCATGAGCTCAAATTTAAATGATGAATATGTGGGATGCTATCATTAAAATCATTATTAAGTTAGACCATAAGAAATGTTAACATCATACGCTTCACTGCAATAGATCACAAAAGATATTATTAGAAATAAGCAAATATTTTAAAACTAAAATTTGCTCCTTCGCTTAACCCCTTTATTATCTTGAACGTATAGGTATGTCCAAGGTCGCCTCCCACTATTTGCTGTTGGCTTCAGCGATGAGCACGAAATTTTTCTGCCACATGTCAGCTGATTTCAACAGCTGAAATGTTCCCCTAACCGCACCAGGTGAAATTGCAATACACCCATGGCTGTTAACATGTTAAATGCCGCTGTCATTATTTGACAGAGGCATTTAACATTTTCTCGCTGGAAGAGCGTCACAGACCCCGCCCATCGGCACATGTGTCACATGACCGAGGGTCGCCTATGAATTGGCATGACAATCTGAGGTCTGCAGGAGACCTCTGTGGTTGCCATTGCCGGACAGCTATGAGTGCCTCCCAGTGAGCATTTCTGCTATACAGAGCAGGGCTTCTGTGAGTGGCACAAGTGATGAGAAGTTTGCAGCTTCTAGTCTCCCATGGAGATTATTGAAGCTAGTAAAAAGTAAAAAAATGTTTTAAAAATCTTAAAAAATTAAAAAATATTAAAGTTTAAAGCACCCCCCATTCACTTAATTGAAAATAAAGCATTAAAAAAACATATATTCAGTATCGCCAAGTTCAGAATCCACAGATCTATGAAAAGATTTAAGCCAATCGGTAAATGGCATAAAGAGAAAAAAATAAAAAACTGCAGAATTAAGCTTATTTTAGGTCGCCGCAACATTGCATTAAAATGCAATAAGGGGAGATCAAAAGATCTTATCTACACCAAAATGGTATCAATAAAAATATCAGCTCTGTACACAAAAAATAAGCTTTCTCCCAGCCCTAAATGAAGAAGCTATGGGTCTCGGAAAATTTCAAATTTTTTTTTACAAACTTTGGATTTTTTTCACCAATTAAAGAAGAACCTATACATGCTTAGATTCTACGAACTCATGTTGACCTGGCTAATCATAATAACTGGTTAGTTTAAACATTTAGTGAACATGGTAAAAAAAACAATTGTGGAATTGCACTTTCTTTGCAATTTCAACCTACTTTGAATTTTTTTACCGCTTTTCTGTACACTATGTGATAAAATCAGTGGTGTTGTTCAACAGTTCAACTCATCCCACAAAAAACAAGCCCTCACATGGCCATATTAATTAAAAAATATGGCTCTGGGGAGCAAAGAAACGGAAGCAGAAACTCAAAAACAGAAAAAACCCAAGGTGGTGAAGGGGTTAATTTTCCCAAAAATTTTATTTACAGTGAATAAATTTAATGTAAATCTCAATACTAAAAAGCTTCTGATTGCCAAGAAAAGATGTGTATAACACTTTAAGCTTCTTTAGAACTGGATTGAACCCCATTTGAGCTCTTTAAGCACAAACACAGCCGTAGCAGTTTACAAGTATCCTCAAAAGGAGAAAACAGACTAGGAGACGAGGACAAAAGAGATGGTAATTGGTAAAAATCAAAAGCACATTTAAAGAGAACCTGTCCTGTAAAATATGTTACTAACCTGTAGATAATGGCTTAATCTGCAGGTTATTAGCATTCTGACACCGTGCAGTGCCTGCAATGACAGCCTCACTGCATGGAGGAAATTAACTTTATTCCCTGAAGTAGCCTAGCTCTTTCAGTCACAGGGCTGGTGCCAGATGGGCTACAGTGCTTTGTGCATACAGAGTGTTGGCTGCAACAGACTGACAGCACACATAAACCCCATCAAGACAGAATAACCATCACAAGACCCAAAAGAGGACCAGAGCTGTCCTGGAAACTGGGGAAGATGGTGATCTGTGAGTATATTAATTCAGGTACACTACATATATATTTATACATTCTTAGCCAATAAAAATGTTAATAGGAGTACTTCTTTAAATACCCCAGACTATGAGAGAAATTGCTATTAATTCCGTAACAGTATGGAAGAAGAAGAAGATAGCCTAAACATTTTTGGGGTTGTCATGAGGTATATGGACGCTGCAAACACTATTTATTTGGCTGTTTTGTGCACTTGGATACTGTCTAATATTATTTAGCTACAATCTGCTTGGTACTATACATCTAATTACTGTTTAGCAAATTATTTAGGCAAATCACATTTAACCCCTTAACCCCAAGGGTGGTTTGCACGTTAATGACCGGGCCAATTTTTACAATTCTGACCACTGTCTCTTTATGAGGTTATAACTCTGGAACACTTCTACGGATCTTCACGATTCTGAGACTGTTTTCTCGAGACATATAACTTCATGATAGTGGTAACATTTCTTCGATATAACTTGCGGTTATTTATAAAAAAAATGGAAATATGGCGAAAATTTTGAAAATTTTACAATTTTCAGACTTTGAATTTTTATTCCCTTAAAACAGAAAAATGTCACACAAAATAGTTACTAAATAACATTTCTCACATGTCTACTTTATATCTGCACAATTTTGAAACCAAATTTTACGAAGTTATAAGGGTTAAAAGTTGACCAGCGATTTCTCATTTTTACAACAAATTGTAAAAAAACATTTTTTTAGGGACTACCTCACATTTGAAATCACTTTGAGGGGTATATATGGAAAAAAATACAAAAAAGTGACACCATTCTAAAAACTGCACCCCTCAAGGTACTCAAAACCACATTCAAGAAGTTTATTACCCTTCAGGTGCTTTACAGGAGCTGAAGCAACTTGGAAGGAAAAAATGAACAGTTATCTTTTTAGTCACAAAAACGATCTTTTACAATTTTTTTTATTTTAACAAGGGTAAAAGGAGAAACTGGACAGAAAACGTTGTGCAGTTTCTCCTGAGTACGCCGATACCCCATATCTGGGCAAAACCACTGTCTGGGCGCACGGTGGGGCTCGGAAGGGATGGAGCGCCGTTTTTCACTTTTTCAAACCAAAATTGGCTGGAATTTAGATTGGACGCCATGTCGCATTTGAAGAGCCCCTGATGTGCCTAAACAATGGAAACCCCCCACAAGTGACACCATTTTGGAAACTAGACCCCCTAAGGAACTTATCTAGAACTGTTGTGAGCACTTTGAACCCCCAAGTGTTTCACTAAAGTTCATAATGCCTGGGTGTGAAAAAAAAAAAAAAAATTTCACAAAAATGATTTTTTAGTCCCCAATTTTTTAATTTTTTCCCAAGGAAATTGGACCCCAAAAGTTGTCCAATTTATCCTGAGTATGCTGATACCCCATATGTGGGGGAGAAATAATGTTTGGGTGCACTTCAGGGCTCGGAAAGGAAGTAATGATGTTTTGGTTAGCAGACTTTGATGGGTGTCATGCTCATTTTGCAGAGTCCCTGATGTGCCTAAACAGTGGAAACCCTCCACAAGTGACCCCATTTTGTAAACTAGACCCCCCAAGGAACTTATCTAGATCTGTGGTGAGCACTTTGAAGTTGCTTCACACAAGTTTATAACGTAGAGCCGTAAAATTAAAAAATCATATTTTTTCCACAAAGATCTTTTCACCCCAATTTTTTTCTTTTCCCAAGGGTAACTACACCTCAAAAGTTATTGTGCAATTTGTCCTGAGTACGCAGATACCCAATATGTGGGGGTAAACCACTGTTTGGGTGCATGGCAGAGCTCGGAAGGGAAGGAGCGCAGTTTGACTTTTTCAACGCAGAATTGGCTGTATGCCATGTCGCATTTGGAGAGGCCCTGATGTGCCTAAATAGTGGAAACCCCCCAGAAGTGACACCATTTTGGAAACTAGACCCCGTAAGGAACTTATCTAGATCTGTGGTGAGCACTTTGAACCCCAAGATTTTCACTAAAGTTTATAATGCCTGGGTGTGAAAAAAGAAAAAGAAAATTTCCACAAAAATGATTTCTTAGTCCCCAATTTTTCAATTTTTGATTTTTTTCCCAAGGAAATTGGACCACAAAAGTTGTCAATTTGTCTTCAGTACGCTGACACCCCGTATGTGTGGGGAAATACTGTTTGTGCGCACGGCAGGGCTCGGAAAGGAATTAATGATATTTTGGAATGCAGACTTTGATGGGTGTCATGTTCAGATTGCAGAGCCCCTGATGTGCCTAAGCAGTAGCATCCCCCCACAATTGACCCCATTTTGGAAACTAGACTCCCTAAGGAACTTATCTAGATCTGTGGTGAGCACTTTAAACCCCCAAGTTCTTCACACAAGTTTATAATGCCCGTGCATGAAAATAAAAAATCCTATTTTTTTCCCACACTAATGATTTTTTAGTCACCAATTTTTTATTTTCCCAAGGGTAAGGGGAGAAATTGGACCCCAAAAGTTGTTGTCCAATTTGTCCTGAGTACGCTGATACCCTATATATGGGAGAAAACTACTGTGAGGGCACACGTCAGGGCTCGATATAGAAGTAGTGATGTTTAGTAATGCAGACTTTGATGGAATGGTCTGCGGGTGTCATGTCACGTTTGGAATGCCACTGATGTGCCTAAACAGTGGAAACCACCGACAAATGACACCATTTTGGAAACTAGACCCCCAAAGGAACATATCTAGATGTGTGGTGATAACTTTGAACTCTTAAGTGCTTCACAGAAGTTTATAACGCCCGGGCGTGAAAATAAAAAAATCATATTTTTTCCACAAACATGATATTTTAGTCCCCAGTTTTTTATGCTCTCAATGGTAAGAGGAGAAATTGGAACCAAAAAGTTGAAGTCAAATTTGTCCTGAGTACGCTGATACCCTATATGTGGAAGAAAACTACTGTATGGGCACATGTCGGGGCTTGGAAGTGAAATAGTGACGTTTTGCATTGCAGACTTTGATGGAATGGTCTGCTGGTGTTATGTCGCGTTTGGAGAGCCCCTGATGTGCCTAAACAGTGGAGACCCCGCACATGTGACCCCATTTTGGAAACTAGACCCAAAAAGGAACTTATCTATATGTGTGGTGAGAACTTTGAACCCCAAGTGCTTCACAGAGCCATAAAAATAAAAAATCATATTTTTTTCAATAAAAATGATATTTTCGCACCCAATTTTTTATTTTCCCAAGGGTATCAGAAGAAATTGGACCCCAAGAGTTATTGTACAATTTGTCCTGAGTATGCTGATACCCCATATGTAGGGAAAAACTACTGTTTGGGCGCATGGCAGAGCTCAGAAGGAAAGGAGCACCGTTTGACTTTTTCAACGCCGAATTGGCTGGAATTGAGATCAGACGCCATGACACGTTTGGAGAGCCCTGATGTGCCTAAACAGTGGAAACTCCCCAATTCTAACTCCAACCCTAACCCCAACAGACCCCTAACCCTAATCCCAACCCTAATCATAACCCTAACCACAAACCTAACCCTAACACACCCGTAACCCTAGTCTCATCCCTAACACTAACTTTAGCCCCAACTCTAACCCTAATGGGAAAATGGAAATAAATAAATTTTTTAAAATTTATTATTTTTCCCTAACAAACAGGGTGATAAAGTGGGGTTTGATTTACTATTTATATCAGTTTTTTTAGATTGGCAGCTGTCACACGCTAAAACACGCTTTTTATTGCAAAAAATAGTTTTTGCATCATCACATTTTGAGAGCTTTAATATTTTCTTATTTTGGCCCACAGAGTCATGAGAGGTCTTATTTTTTGCGGGACGAGGTGATGCTTTTATTGGTACCATTTTTGGGCTATGGCATATTTTGATCGCTTTTTAATTACGATTTTTGGGAGGCAGAATGAACAAAAACCAGCAATTCATTAATTTTTTTTGGGGGGTGTTTATATCGTTCAGCTTGTGGTAAAATTGACAATGCAATTTTATTCTTCGGGTCAGTACGATTACAGCGATACCTCAATTGTATCTTTTTTTATGTTTTGGCACTTTTATACAATAAAAAATACTTTATATAACAAATAATTATTTTTGCATCGCTTTATTCTGCGAGCTGTAACTTTTTCATTGTTTCGCTGATGATGCTGTATGGCAGCTCGTTTTTTGTGGGACAAGATGACGTTTTCAGCGGTACTATGTTTATTTATATCCGTCTTTTTGATCGCGTGTTATTTCACTTTTTGTTCGTCGCTATGATGATAAATGATTGTTTTTTAAACTAGATTTTTTTTTAAGGGGTTCACTGCAGGGATTAACTAATGGTACAGGTTTATAGGGCGGGTCATATGAATGCTGCGATACTAAATATGTGTACTTTTATTGCTTTTTTATTATTTACATGAAGAAAGGAATTTATTGGTGATTTTTTTTTATTTATAATTTTTTATTACACATGTTATTTTTATTTTTTTGGCTTTTTTACTTTGTCCCAGGGTGGGACATCACTATATAAGGTCAGATCGCTGGTCTGACAGTGTGCATAGCATTCTGTCACACAAGCGATCTCACTGGCACTGCTGCAGGCTTTCTCAGCACCTGCTCTCAGCAGGCACTAAGGAAGCCGCCTTCCTATAGGACCCTGCGGCCATCTTGGATCCGGGGTCCTACAGTGAGGAGGGTCCCTCGGAACAGCGCGACACATCCCTCCTCCCTGCGCGATGCTTCCCTATACCGCTGGAACATGATCGCAGTGTGCCAGGGGTTAATGTGCTGGGAGCGGTCTGTGACCGCTCCTGGCACAGAGTGCCGGGTGTCAGCTGTGATAATCAGCTGACTCCCGGCCTCGATCAGCTGCGCTCCCCCAGGGAGCGCAGCTGATCTCATGTGACGTACTATTCCATCCTTGGGAATTAGGTCCAGGGTCACATGGACGGAATACTACGTCTGATGGGTTAAAGGGGTTAACTAATTCTATTTTAAATTGCTCACGTTGGAGAAATAATGCCTCTTAGGACTCATACTTCCCAAATAATTACAAAGACTTAGAAGGGTTGCTCTTTTATCATGCTTAGCTGCCAAAATAACTTCACAGTGGGTGGCTTTTATAATTTAAGATGCCAGTTAGCATGCCAAGTAAAGTTAGTGCTGTCTTCTTTTTCATCTCCAATAGCTATGCTTTCTTGACATATAGCAAGTTATCTTGATTACTCTACTTACACTAATTCATAGGTCTGTTAACTGATCTGTAAGTATTTATGCTTCTTTTCTCTCTTCTTAAATTCTGAAAAATATTCGTGTGAAATAATAATGAAAAAAATATTGAATGGAAATGTATCAGCAGTAGTCAACCCCTCAAACTATTTAAATGTGTTTCAATGTAGGTTTTTCAAAGACAAGTCTATCAATACCTTTTCATGGCCAACCCATTCCTTTATTACTGAAAAATCAGTTTGAATTGAGGCATAAATGAGGTGAAAGATCGATTTTAGCTTTTATGACTCTATCACACCAGCTCTGTTTCCAAGGTCATTTACCTTCTCCTGCTAGACTGTAAGCCTTATTGCTTTATAGCTTTAGGGTAATGGAACTGTCAATCAAGCAGGAGAAGGCCATGTTGTGCAGGGGATAGAACTGGAGTGACAGAGGCTTCAGATCTATAATAACTCTACAGCCTCTTTTGTTTATCAGTTCAAATCCTGATTTATCATTAATGATGAGCCATGATCTTGTTTCTATGTTGAAGGTATGGCTTTATGGCTGCTATTCTTCTACAACAAACATTTCTGGCCAAACTTCTTCAAACTGTAGATAAGTGTACCTGAGTACCATTGGTTGCTGCAAGTTCTGAGATCATGGAACTGCTTGACATCTTATGATTTCAAAGCAAAGTAAGCATGATTTGTCATTCATGTGCAATACTAACTTTGCTTGGTCGACCACTGCATCTACGGTCCTCCGCATTGCCCAATTGTGATGGTTCTTTATAAGAGCTTGAAAAGCATATCACGAAAACCCAGTTTTATTTGAAATATTTCACTGGAAGATACCTTGCTAATGCAGTTATGACATTAAACTCTGTTCCACAACAGCAACTTAGTAGCCGAGTTTAGCCATTCCTTACTCATTTTTAAACTTTTTAAACAGCTGTTTCTTTTTTAGTTTATGACTGTTTCAAACTTTGTATGAAAATTATGATAATCATCACCAGTTTGGTATAACTGGTTACTGATTATAATCCTGAAAAAAAATCTGAAATCTATATGAAATCAATGCTTGGTGTTTCCAGTTTTGCCATTGAAGCATCAATTCTTCTAGCATATTTTCCCAAAACTTTTAATAAAACCCAGCATTGAGGTTATTCCAAACATCTGGGAGAACTAACCACAGATCTTCTGTGCATGTAAGCTTGTGTAAATCAGTC
Source organism: Oophaga sylvatica (assembly GCA_033576555.1). Classification (NCBI taxonomy): domain Eukaryota; kingdom Metazoa; phylum Chordata; class Amphibia; order Anura; family Dendrobatidae; genus Oophaga; species Oophaga sylvatica. The sequence goes on along the minus strand of JARQOD010000001.1, from coordinate 131,098,703 downwards.
TATCTCTTTCTGTAATCCCACACAGACTCGAAGATAAAGAACAATACATTCATTATGTACATAATTACAAAATCACCTAAATCATATTGTATCCCACAAATGGTGATGCCACTCCATGAGAATAGATAAAGCAATAAGACAAATAGGTGTTTTATCAAAAATCATAAATAAACTCTATTTAATAGTAGATGTAAAAACACATAAGAATAAAAAAGGATGGCTACCAGAAATCGATTCCTAATTGACAAAACTATAAAGTACAATGTAGATAAAAAAATATGGACCCTACTAATGGAAGGCATAGGTGGAGATGATCCAAAGTTAACAATACATAATAGGTAATGATGGTCAAACCCGAACAGTGAAGTTTGAGGTCTGCACCGAACAGCTAGTGTTCCAGCTGGAACACACTGTGCAGAGCGTGAGAAGCTCTGCCTGTTAACGCGTTAACCTCAATGACATTACCACCAGTCACAGGCAGGCCGCACTTCTCAAGCACTGCTCAGTGTGTTCTGGCTGGTGAGGAGAGTGGTTGCATCACTGATGTGACTGCTATCCAAACTATCCAGACTGTTGTGGGACAGATATGGATTATCTTCTAGTCGGAAAGGTGAAAAATATTGTTTTATTATTTGTATTTTTTTTTAAATAAATGGGTAAAAGAGGGTAGGGAGTTTTATTTGAAATAAAAGACTTTATTCTTGCTGTGTCATTATAACAATCTTACTATGAGGTTAGTAATGCCTCTCCATTACTCATCTTTGAGCTTGTTGTCAGCTGACACTACACAGTGAGTATGGAAAGTATTTAGACCCCTTTAAATTTTTCAATCTCTGTTTCATTGCAGCCATTTGGTAAATTCAAAAAAGTTCATTTTTTTCTCATTAATGTACACTCTGCACCCCATCTTGACTGAAAAAAACAGAAAGAAAATTTACAATTTATTAAAGAAAAACGAAATATCACATAGTCCTGTGACTACCTGCGGCAGGTCTCTCTCTTTGTATGTTGTCCCTTGTCTAGCCATGTTATTGTATGTCTTATTTCCCTTCATAGTAAAGCCCTGAATAAATGGCGCTATATAATGTAAATATAATATAATAAGTCAAGTATTCAGGCCCTTTGCTCAGTATTGAGTAGAAGCACCCTTTTGAGCTAGTAAAGCCATTAGTTTTCTTGGGAATGATGCAAAAAGTTTTTCACACCTGGATTTGGGGATCCTCTGCCATTCTTCTGAGCAGATTCTCTCAAGTTCCATCAGGTTGGATAGTGAATGTTGGTGGACAGCTGTTTTCACATTTCTTCAGAGAAGTTCAATTAGGTCTGAATACTTTCCATACTCACTGTAAAGTTGACATCAACCAAACAAATATTACTCCAGTTGCAAACACATCAAGGCAACTGGGAACAGCCGGGCAAAGTACCATAATTGGTGCATCTGATAGATGTGCCTTTTCTAGTTCAGATGTGGGCTGCTGTTTTTAAGCTGAGGGGGAGCCAATATACATGGCCCATTACCAGTCTGAGAATACCAGCCCCCAGCTGTCTGATTTAGCTTGGCTGGTTATCAAAAGTGAGGAAGTCCCACATCAGTTCTTTAAATTATTTATTTAAATAATTTAAAAAAGGCATGGAACCACTCTATTTTTTATAACAAGCCAGGATCAAAATGACAGCTGGGGGTCTGCAGCCCCCAGCTGTCAGTTTTGCCTGTGAGGGTTGTCAAAAATAGAGGGCATCACAAGTCATTTTTACAAATGTATTTATTTATTACACAGAATTGGCAAAAAAACAGTCTTACCCAAGTAAACCCATCTACAGAATAGAGAGGTAGGCAGGCACCTGATTAGTTCCAAATTTCTGTTACAATATGACAAAGACCTCAAACAAACAGCTAATATCATTGAGAACTGTCTACAGAGTAACTAACAACAAGGAGTCATTGAAATTATAATACAACCCCCATACATTAGATTTATCAAGTTTGTCATCAAGTTTGTGTGGATTGCACAAAGAGACAGAGCAATTTGTGCAAGTCTACATCCACAAAATTTGTTGTCAGTTCTCCAAGATTTTTGGAATAACCTCCCTGCTGAGTATCTCAAAAACTGAATTGAATGGTACATAGAAAAATTGATGTTTTAATGGTAAAGAGTGATAACACCAAATATTGATTAGATTTACATCTCTCTTTTGCTCATTCATTTGTATTTTGTTAATTAATGTAAATAAACTTTTAACACTTCTATTTTTTTAAAGCTTTCTTACGTCCCAGTATTTTTTCAATTACAGTCTAAACGTTTTGCACAGTAATGTAGATGTAAGGCTACTGAAAGTAATATAAAGATTCATTATATGGTACAGCTATTTAGACCTGCTGTGCTATGAAAGTGGTGTGAAAACTGCAATATTTTAGGCAATATTTTTTATATAGGGTAATGTTAAAAACTAAAGTGAACAATTACTGTATTTTTCAAATTATAAGATTAACTTTTTTTCTCCAAATTTGGGAGTAAAATTGAGGTGCGTCTTATTGTACAAAATGAGCTTACTGGGGGGTGGCGGTAGAGCAGGGTCACAAGAGGCATGGTCACTGATTCAGGAGACCAGTGGTAGCTGGAGAGGGCAATGCCTGGCTCTCAGAAGATATCGGCGCCAGTGAGCGGAGTCCCCTTTCCTGTAATGAGCTTCAGTAAAATGACCACCTGTTGGGGCGCATGTGCAGATTGAAATCTCGGGAGACAACATCTCATCTCCTGAGAACTCGTCTCCAGAGATCTCAACCTGCTCAGGCGCCATATCTGGTGGCCATTATCCTAAAGGACACTACAGGGAAATCGACATGAAAGGAGATTCCGCCCACCAGTGACATCTTCTGTGAGCCAAGGCACTGCAGCATCGCCTTTTTTTGATGCCAGCACTGCATGCCTCCTGAAGCCTCACTTTACTGCAGCCACCCCCCAGGTAAGCTACCATTAAAATAACTATGAGACACCATTTTATTTAATACATTTTTTTACTATTTTCCACCCTAAAATTTTGGTGCATCTTATTGTGCAGTGCCTCTTATAATGCGATAATTATGTCCAAAATTTTAATTTATTTTTAAAAGTAAATAATAAACAGTGTGTCACTTTTCCTAATTCATCCTTTTTGAAGATTAATACATGTAAGATTATTATACATGGAAGCATCACTAAATCGGTATAAAATATGAAATGGATTATAAAGGGTGCAAATTGAACAGACAAGAGTGGCCTTCAATATTCATATAGGCATATAGGCTGCCTAAAAATATTAACATTTTTTCCTTTAAAAAATTAACTTTTACTCAATTTAGGTGGAGAATAATTTCTAGTAGGAAATACTTGAAACCTCATTTTCTCCATTAGGAAATTAATTCTCATATTAGACCTTTCAAGAAGATGAAACAAAATATCATCAAAAGCTTGCATTGAGCTGGTACTGTTTCATTTCTATTTAAAGAAAGTAATATTTTTAACATAATGAAACACTGTTCTTTGAATTTGCTGCTTAGAATTCAGTTTGTTGAAGAGTTTAAAATTACAACCGGAGTTTAAATTAATATTTTTTCTAGATTAAAAATGACAGCAACTCTTTTTACATCTGACTAGGACTTTTATAAATGTTCACATAATCTGGAGTGACTTCAATTATTATAATAGGGAATTAAATTTAATACTGTTGGTTATGCAAAAACTCTGCATTGGGCTGGTTTCACACGTCCTGATATTTCCGGTTCCCGAAAAATCGGTACCGGAGATATCAGTGTCCGTGTGTCCGTGTGTGTACTATGTGCAGCACACATGTGGCAACCATGGGCCACCCGTGTGCCACATCAGTTCCACACGGACTCACGGATGGCCGCCGGGGACTTCGCGGCTACTGTAAGCCGCTTTCAGCTGGTGCTGAAGCTGGCAGACATCATTCTCCCTGCTCTGCCTGCGAGCAGAGGAGAACAATGAGTGGAATATTAATACACGGCTCTTCGTTCTCCTGTGCTCGCAGGCAGAGCAGGGAGAAGTACAGCCGACTTCAGCACCAGCTGCAGGGGTCAGCGGCTTACAGTAGCTGTGAGTTCCCCAGCGGCCATCCACGCACACGGAGGACTGTGTGAACAGTTCTCTGTGTGCACATGTGCGGGATGTTTTCCGGTCCGTGTGTCCGTGTCAAAACGGACATGTCTACGTGTTTGGCACACGTACACACGGACCATGTGAAAACACGCACATGTGCATAGACACATAGAATATAATGTGTCTATGTCTGTACGTGTCTCCAGTACATGTGAAAACTGTCACCACACGTACTGGAGACACGGACGTGTGAAACCGGCCTTGGTGAGTATCAAGAGCTGAATGTCATGTTATTTTCAACCTGAATGGGTTAAATTATGGCCTTTCCAATTTATCAAAACTATTCTAACACTCACTTGTTTGTTGGCTTCATTGTAGATCTTGAGGCTTCCTGATATGTGAGAAAAATTAAGTATACCTTGCTTGAATTATGTAGTGTTATACAGTTCAGACCAAAAGTTTGGACACACCTTCTCATTCAAAGATTCTTCTGTATTTTCATGGCTATGAAAATTGTAGAATCACACTGAGAACAGAAGAGGCGTGAGGCAATAACATGGCGGACATGGCAGCCAAAGACGCGGACAAAGGAAGACAACATGGAGAAGTGGGAGAGGTCGTAGAGCCGGACGGCTACTACATGACGACTGAAGACAAGAAACCTGACAAAAAGACGACCTGGGATCTGCTCAAGAAGTTGCAAGACCAAGCTCCAAAAGGAGAAGAAGAACTGAATGCGAAAAAAGCAACACGTGAAGAAGGAAGGCTATCAATAATAGACTTCAAACTCTGCCTACCACAAAGTATGCACCCTATGGTGGTCCAATGGGCACATGGACCCACACCCACATATCAAAGACACAGATGAATGATCTGATTGGTGCTTACTGGTTCGCTTCAGGGATCTCCACCCTAACAGCCAAATTCACCAGCAGCTGTCTGACCTGCGACAAATGCAAGCCTGGAAGTATGGAACAAAGTCCCCCTCACCTCATCTGGAAAGACCACTCTACCAACTTCAAAGGATCCAGATAGACCACATCCAGATATCGCCAAGTGAAGGATTCAAATACGCCATTGTGGTCAAAGAAGTATTTCCAAGATGAACAGAAGCGTTCCAAGTCAGCAAAGACTACTGCAAAGCAGCTACTTTTGGAAAATAGTGTGCAGATACGGGTTCCAGAAATGATAGAAAGTGATCAGGGACCCGCATTCACAGCAAATCTGACACATGAGACCCGATTAGCAGTAGGGTCAGACCTAGGCCTACACACTCCTTACCACCCCCAGAGCAGCGGGAAGGTAGAAAGACTGAACGGAACACTTAAGAATAGAATGCTGAAAATTGCCCAAGAGACACGCAAACCATGGCATGACACACTCCCAATTGCACTGTTTAGCGTAAGGCACACTCCCAGAGACCCAGAAAAGCTGTCACCATACGAAATTTTGTTTGGGTCTAGTCCCAAGTTAGGTACATTCTTCCCTCAGCAGCAGAATATGCAAAATGATATCTTGTTTGCTTATGTAATTGAATTGGTCAAAAACTAATGTCCATTCTCGAGTTTTTCTCTTCACTGCCATATTTGATGGTCCTGTCCAAGAGCCCCAGATGACACCAACCTCTGTGTAACTAGAGGGAAAGCCTGTTTGGATCCACATATCGCATTGCAAGGAAGCTCCCGTACCAGGAGAGACACCTAAGCCATGAAGGATGTCGTGGATGCTCTGACTGATCAGACAGATGACCTACCTGATGAAGAATACACACGTTTTTTTTCTGAACATGCAGTTAAATAAAGAGACTATGATTGCAAACACATAAACCCCCGACAGGGACAGTCCTCCTGACCGCCCATTTGCGAAAAGTCTGTATTCGGTGGGGGAGGCATGCGCTAGGCATATTCTCAACCCGCCGGCAGCACAAAAGAGTTGCAGCGCTTTGGGACAGGAGCAGGTTTTTAGGGCAAGTGGTATCTAAGGGGGGACTGTCATGGAAATATATATGTATTCCATATATTCAAAGTATATTCATATATATATACATTCACAGTTAGATAGATCTCACTTGCTAAAAATCCTGTGCCCACACATATCTATGCAAAAGCTGATTTCAGCTATAATCAGTCGTTTTAAACGACTCTGGCCTTCATAAAGTACAGAAAGCTTTAAGAGATATCTATTGTTTTCTTTATTAGTCATACAGGAATGCTGGGGCAAAGAGCAGTAAACAATAAATCTGCAACTTCAGCCCTTTTATCATAATTATCATAATTATAATACTTACACTAGAACAGCCAATAATCTAGCAGCTTTTAATTGTATGTTAATTGACTAACCAGCCCCTTTTTGTAAACGTATAAAACCTTGAATGAATAATAAATGTGTGGTCTTGACGAACTGCTATACTGACACTTCCGTGTGGACAGTTTCATTTCGTTCTGAGCGCTCAAAAAGACATTTAATAGAGAATTGGGCACGGCAAGCAGCAAACACTGAAGGATATATTTATCCTAATTAAATTTCCATAACAAAGGCATCAAAACTGTGAATTAACACATGTGGAATTATACATTACACTTTACAAAAAAGTGTGAAACAACTGAAAATATGTCTTATATTCTAGGTTCTTCAAAGTAGCCACCTTTTGCTTTGATTACTGCTTAGCATGCAGAAAAGTTGAACGGATGGACTGTACATGCCTAGCTCCCACTGTGAAGCATGGTGGAGGTGGTGTGATGGTGTGGGGTGCTTTGCAGGTGACACTGTTGGGGATTATTCAAAATTGAAACGGTGAGCGGTCCAGCTCACCCCAAACCATCTCGATTGGGTTCAGGTCTGGTGACTGTGGAGGCCAGGTCATCTGGCCTAGCACACCAACACTCTCCTTCTTGGTCAAATAGCCCTAACACAGCCTGGAGGTGTGTTTGGGGTCATTGCCCTGTTGAAAAATAAATGATGGTCCAACTAAATGCAAACCGGATGGAATAGCATGCTGCTGCAAGATGCAGTGGCAGCCATGCTGGTTCAGTATGCCTTCAATTTAGAATAAATCCCCAACATTGTCACCAGCAATGCACCCACACATCATCACACCACCTCCTCCATGCTTCACGGTGGGAACCAGGCATGTAGAATCCATCCGTTCACCTTTTCTGCGTGCAAAGCAGTAATCAAAGCAAAAGGTGGCTACTTTGAAGAACCTAGAATATAAGACATATTTTCAGTTGTTTCACACTTTTTTGTAAAGTGTAATGTATATTTTCATATGTGTTAATTCATAGTTTTGATGCCTTCAGTGTGATTCTACAATTTTCATAGTCATGTAAATACAGAAAAAATCGTTGAATGAGAAGATGTGTCCAAACTTTTGGTCTGTACTGTATGTATTCCAAAAGAAAAAATACATTAAATCCAATATACTTCATTAACAGAATTTCTTTTTAAAATAAAGGTGTTCAGAACATATTTTGTGCATGCATTTTGCACCTAAGGCTCTAGTATTAAATACAGTTGTGCTCAAAAGTTTACATACCCCGCATAATTTTTCCTTTCTTTGCCTTTTTTCAGAGAATATAAATGATAATACCAAAACTTTTTCTCCACTCATGGTCAGTGGTTGGGTGAAGCTATTTATGGTCAAACTACTGTGTTTTCTCTTTTGAAATCATAATGACAACCCAAAACATCCAATTGACCCCGATCAAAAGTTCACATACCCCATTTCTTAACATCTTATATTGCCCCCTCTAACATCAATGACAGCTTGATTTTTTTTGTTGTTATTGTGGATGAGGTTATTTATTTTCTCAGATGGTAAAGCTGCCCATTCTTCTTGGCAAAAAGCCTCCAGTTCCTTTAAATTCATGTGCTGTCTAGCAAGAGCTGCACGCTTGAGAACTACCCAGAGTGGCTCAATGATATTGAAGTCAGGATACTGAGATGGCCATTCCAGAACCTTCACTTTGTTCTGCTGTAGACAATGACAGGTCGACTTGGACTTGTGTTTTGGATCATTGTCATGTTGGAATGTCCAAGTTCGTCCCATGCGCAGCTTTGGGGCTGATGATTGCAAATTTGCCTCCAGTATTTGCTGATAACGTGCTGCATTCATCTTTCCTTCAACTTTGACCAAGTTTTCTGTGCCTTTGCAACTCACACATCCCCAAAACATCTGCGATACACCTCAGTGCTTTACAGTAGGAATGGTGTTCCTTTCATCATAGGCCTTGTTGATCTCTCTCCAAATGTAATGTTTATGGTTATATTTAACGTCCTGGAGTGGCCAGATCTCAACCCATAGAAAACCTTTGGAGGGATTTGAAAGTCCATGTTACCCAGTGACAGGCCCAAAACATCACTACTCTAGAGGAGATATGCATGGAGGAATGGGCCAAAATACCACCACAGTGTGTACCAACTATGTGAAGACTTACAGAAAACATTTGACCTCTGTCATTGCCAACAAAGGATATGTAACAAAATATTGACATAAACTTTTGTTAATGACCAAATACTTATTTTTCACCATAATTTGCAAAATAAATCTTGCCAAATCAGATGATTTTCTGGATTTGTTTTCTCATTTTGACACTCATAGTTGTGGTCTACTTATGATGCGCCATATTTAGTTTAGGTATGCCCTTCTTATACACTGAAACTCTAATTTGTACACAATATTGTAAGTGTGGCCACACTAGTGACTTGTTATATAAGCAATACTATGTTCTTGTCATCAGCATCTCTTTTAATGCATCTCATGATTTTATATGACTTGGCAACATCTGCCAGGCACTGGACACTAAAGTTGAGTGTGCTTTTCCTCCATAAGCCAAAGTCTTATTTTACTGATAGTTTTACCCATAGTTTTACCATTCAGCATTTAAATGTACATTTTATTATCTCGGCCCAAGTGCATGACCTTATATTTTTCTGCATTAAACTTCAATTACTATTTCTCAGCCTGAGCCCTCAGTTTACATGAAATCCTCTGAATATTAAATTATCCCTCTCTGTTTTATTACCTTGAAAGGTCCAGGAAGATGAGGGTAGTGCCCACCCCGAAGCACATTTTGATACACACCTTCTTTAGGGACCTTTCAAGGTAATATCTCTATAACATTTCATGCATGATTATTATGTGTGCCTTTGATGGCAGGCAATTATCTATAAAGGAATCACATTAGTTGAATTATTTGAAAAGCAATAATCCTAATAGGAAGGATATCAGCATATGTTATTTACCTAAATTGATTGCTTCACTTGTGTTCACAGTCAGAGGCATTATTCATTTGTTTCCATTTGTTATCCACATCTCTGACTTTATCTTTTGTCAGAGTCCTATAGATAGAACTGATGATATATGTGACTAATTTTAACTATTTTCTTGTGGATTTCACAGCAGTTCCATATTTCTATACTTTCAATATGCATTAACGCTCTATGTTTGATACCTAACAGACATTGATATCCAAATACTACATATACATATAGTGCATGAATACCATTGTCTAGCTCCAATTTGTAATTATTTAAGAACATCATTATGTATAGGTGAACTATATATGTCCACAAACATCCCATTTATTTGACCTCAGTTGTTTATCTACTCATTTCTGCACTTGGTATTATAAACCTTTCTGTGTCCTGAATGAGATGCCTTCTGCCTCCTGAATTAGATAAACCATGGCATCATGCCCCTGACACATCAACTTCACACCACAGCTTCATCCAGCTTTGTCCATTTTGTATAGCTGGAAGAAACTGGTGTGAAAACAGCAAAAGTCACAAAATTTGTGTGCAACTCCAAGATATACCAAAATTATGTGACTTTTTAAAGTAATTTACACCGATTTCCTTAGATGACTTGGGGACAGGGCCGGACTGGCCATATGGCAATTCTGGCAAATGCCAGAAGGGCCTGTTTGATCATGAGCTGCCTTGTCTTCTACATTGTTAACAGAGTTGGTTTTCTTAAGAGACCCTCATAATACTTACTTTTCTCTGATTTGATGCCTCAGCTATTTGTTTTATGGGAATATTTTCCGGTGCTTACATTATACTTGGAGACATAACAAACTGCTCTCAGTATTTATTTTATTTTTTCTTCCTCTCCTTATTTGCAACCATATAGACTCTACATTTTTGTTAGCCTCATATGTATTATCATGCAGAATAGATTTAAGAGATTATTTTATATATAACCAAACTTCTCCCACCTAACTTATTTGTAAGTTTATTTCTGAACAGACTAAAGCCCTGTAAAAGAACCGTACAGCCATGTCTTCGTTATTCCCATGATAACAATATTTCTTTCCAACAATATAGTTCATCAATCTTGGTGAGCTCAGAGAAGAAAAATAAGTATTATAACGAATTTTGTGAACCAAGGGTCAAGTGGAGAAAAAAACAGTTTTGATACCTTGGCCACCAATAATATTATATTCTATATAAAACAAAAATAAAAAAATAACTCAAACCTAGTAAATAAATTAATTAAACACCAAGACTTATTGAAGAACATACAAGTAAAACTTAGAACTGAGCCATATAAGATATTTTTATTTACTAATATATTTTCAGTACTTTAAGGGTCTTTGTGAATACTTTTCCGTCCAATTATGACAAGAGCATTCTTAAAGTGATATCTTTATTGGCTAACCAGAAAAATTATATGTGCGCAAGCTTTCAGAGCTCAAAGGCTCCTTCTTCAGGCAAGATTACATTTGGAATAATAAGAAAGACACATTAGATGCTTACTATAGTAGGAAATTTGTTCAAGACCAGGGAGGTGTGATGCCTTCAAAAGATAAGCAAAGGAAATCGAATTAGCATTTTCTTACAAATGGAGAGCTAGTGGGAATGTGTTCTTAGCTATCTGGAGTCCTTCTGGTGAAGGTGTGAACTGTGTCTATGTAGTGAACCATAAAACCGGGTGTTAAGGGCCCGTCTCACATAGCGATATCGCTACCGAGATCGGTGCTGAGTCACTAGTTTTGTGACACAGCACCGAGCTCACCAGCGATATCGCTGTGTGTGACATTCAGCGACGATCAGCCCCCCTGCTGGGTATCGCTGATCGTCGCTGAAATGTCAGGACATTTTTTTGATCGCTGGTCTCCCGCTGACATGCCCGCATCGCTGCGTGTGACAGGCGGGAGACCAGCGATCTGCTGGTAACCAAGGTACACAGCGGGTTGCCAGGCGCGGGGCTGTGCCTAGAAACCCGCTGTGTACCTTGGATACCAGCGCCCTGATGCAGGGAGCTGGTATCCAAGGTAAACAGCGGGTTTCCAGGCACCGCGCAGCGCTTGGAAACCCGCTGTGTACCTTGGATACCAGCTCCCTGAATCAGGGCGCTGGTATCCAACGTACACTGCGGGTAACTAAGCGATGTTACCCGCAGTGTCGCTGTCCCAGATCGCTGCCTGAGCTGCCTGTTTGGCAGCTCAGCAGCGATCATGTAGCGATACACCAGCGATCCTGACAAGTGCATATCGTTGTCGGGATCGCTGGTGTATCGTTATTGAGACCAACCCTTTAAGTTGAGTCCTAGTGTCAAAGTATTGAACATCCTAATAAGTTTGAATTCCCATATTTTTCTCTCCCTGTCATCCTTAAAATTACCTTTTAGTATTAAGACTTTTAAGTCTGTCATACAATGTCCTGTTCCAGAGAAATGTTTTCCCACAGGCGTGTCCATTTCATTCCTGATCGTATGTCTGTGTAGATACCTTCTACATGTTGCCTAAAATACACAAAGAAGGTAATCCTGGGAGGCCCATCATCTCTGGTATTGGGACTTTAACTGAGAATATCTCCGGCTGGGTGGAGAACATTCTGAAACCCTTGGTGAGGAGCACACCCAGCTATATCCAGGACACCACGGATATTCTTTGCAAATTGTCAGCGCTGAGCCCACTTCCAAGAGACACGATACTAGCCACCATGGACGTAGAGTCTCTCTATTCCAATATTCCTCATGAGGATGGAATCACAGCATGTAAATATTTCCTTCAAAAGAACAATCTGGTCACAGAACCAACACTGCAATTCATCAGGTTTGTGCATCATCACAACTATTTTTCTTTTGGGAACAATTTATACCAACAGTGCATGGGCAGCGCCATGGGAATCAAAATGTCCCCACAATATGCCAACCTATTTATGGTGAAACTGGAGGAGGAGTTTTTGTCATCTTGCCCTATTAAACCTCTTGCATACTTCCGCTAAATTGATGATCTGCTAATAATCTGGACAGGCTCAAAAGATGATCTGCTCATCTTCCACATAACTTCAACAAATACCACCCAACATCAAGCTCACCCTCAACTTTTCAAAGTCTCAATACATTTTCTGGACTTGACCATATACATCAAGGACAACGCCATAACAACATCAATTTACCATAAGCCCACAGGACGTCCAGCATACCTTAGATGGATTCAGCTTTCATCCAAGACACACAAAAAAATCCATCATCTATAGTCAAGCTCTGAGATATATTCGGATCTGTTCAGACAGTAAAGACAGGAAACTACAGCTGCTATCTCTGAGGAAACATTCCTACAACAAGGATACCATCCACTGGTAATAAATGAACAGATCCACAGGGCTACAAGAATCCAAGAAGCAACCTCCTGGATTACAACTGAGAGAGGACAACAACAGGGTACCTCTTGTGGTAACATACAACCCCCACATGAGCATCCTAAGAAAATTGGTGCTGATCTCCAACCCATATTCCACAGAGACCACAAATTGAAAGACATATTCCCAGAACTACCACTCCTCTCCTACAAACAGCCCCTAACTTAAGGAATCTCCTTGTCAGAAGTGTCCCTCGTCACCATCAGTGACTGGCATATTCCCATGTAACAACAAAAAATGCAAAACGTGTACCCACATATTACCAACAAATACAGTCCGTGTACCAACACAAATCAGGACTATAAGGTCATGGGTTCCTTTTCATGTACATCCTCCAATGTGGTGTACATGATACAATGTACAAGGTGCCCTGGAGCTATCTATATTGGGGAAACCATGCAAAAACTACAAACAAGGATGAATCTACACAGACATACGATCAGGAATGAAATGGACACGCCTGTGGGAAACATTTCTCTGGAACGGACATTGTATGACAGACTTAAAAGTCTTAATACTAAAAGGTCATTTTAAGGATGACAGGGAGAGAAAAATATGGGAATTCAAACTTATTAGGATGTTCAATACTTTGACACTAGGACTCAACTTAACACCCGGTTTTATGGTTCATTACATAGACACAGTTCACACCTTCACCAGAAGGACTCCAGATAGCTAAGAACACATTCCCACTAGCTCTCCATTTGTAAGAAATGCTAATTCGATTTCCTTTGCTTATCTTGTAAAGGCATCACCCTCCCAGGTCTTGAACAAATTTCCTACTATAGTAAGCATCTAATGTGTCTTTCTTATTATTCCAAATGTAATCTTGCCTGAAGAAGGAGCCTTTGAGCTCTGAAAAGCTTGCGCACATATAATTTTCTGGTTAGCCAATAAAGGTATCACTTTAAGAATGCTCTTGTCATAATTGGACGGAAAAGTATTCACATCGATTTTTCTGGCTAACACGGTACCACAATATAATTTATTATTGTACACCATTAAGGGTCTTTGAAATCCCAAAGAAACTTAATATAAGGACATTTTTAAGTAAAAAAGTATGCAGACAAGTTTGTTGTAGATTATTGGGTGATAACGTTAAAGCACAGTAAATTCAAGAAAAGCATCAAAGAAGTCTTAGCCTTAAAAATCTCTTAGAAGTAGCACAAAGACTTCCTAACTAAAAAATGTTCTGAATTGAAATAACCTTTAATCAACAGATCAATGGTTGCCAGCACTACCTTTGAGGTTAAACCTTCTTGAAAACAGAATAACATGGCTTAGTTCAGAAAACACAGGTAATCATGAGCAGACAAACAAAGCAAGATAGTAGCCTTATTCAAACAAATTTAAGGAGTGAAATTTCAAGGAGTACAACCAATCAAGAACATGAACAGATAGATCAATAGAAAGAAAGAACAGCACAAATTCTAATAAATACAGTAAATATCAAATACAGATGATGTCAAAAACGTTAAATTAGAATTGGTTCTTTGTTCTTTTCTTTCTTTAGAACAAGATTTCATTTTTTCAATTAAATAAAAATACCTTATGCATTTTATAAAATCTAAAAAGCTATATGAAATGACCTTTTCAAAGTTTAAAGGTGTTGCCAAATACTTTTATATATCCTTAGGTTAGGTCATTAATATCAGATCTGTGGGAGTGGGAGTGTGTCACGCGACCGATCGCCTTTCCCATATCAGCGGTGACTGAATGTGAGCAGTTGTAAACCTACAGTACGATGAATATTTAGGGGTAGATCTGTAACACCTTTCTATGTACACTTTAGAGTTGACAAGTCTGTGCTGTTCTGCTCTGCTACTGATGACTTTTGGCCACTGCCGGAAATTTTGTTTTCATAAGTAAAATTGGTAATTGTCAGTGACGCCATATTTCTTAAACTGTTTGATTTCCTGAAAACAAACTTCGGATTACTTTAAAGACACTGGCCAATTATTTTGTCCTGTTTCAGGATAGGCCAATATTTTTACACCACTGTCTTAAAAGTACCCACTTTTGCAGAATATTGTGTCATGATCACAATACTTTTTAATTTATCCATCACAGTAGAAAGAGGTCAAGTAGTGTTTAGCTTATAGAGTACTTGAAATCTAGTTCGTAGTTTAATGACCATTATCAATCTAGTGGCACTGAAATAGTTAAATTGACATGATTATTATTTACTCCTGATCCAGGGTTGGTAAATCTTCTCCCTGTGGAGTATATATAAGAAAGGCACACTCCACATAGATGCATGTCTTGATAAATAAAATAGTCAATTTTCGAAACACGTAGGCTGTCTGATTCATCGTACCTACAGTGGTGATGTTACTCGATCAGTGATATCAATCGGACTGCATTCATGAGATTGTTGTAAATTACACTGGCCGCTGCGCCACATGACTGAGAAAATTTTTGTCTCAAAGTTTTTTTTAATCCAGGATTTATTTTGGACAAAGGAGGATGTTATCTACTCACCATATCCATGGGATAGTCATGCACGCATTATTTCATCATATGGATACATATTGAACTTTTAAAACACGTGATGAGAACTGCCTATTTCTTTACTCTTTTTCGGACATTATCCACACTATCCTATATTCATTTATTATAACATTTATTTTAACTATGCTTTATACTGATAATTATTGACAACTGTATAAGTAGATCTTGGCCTATTAACTGTTATCTCTTGTGTTTGGCAATTGTCTTTTTTATTAGTTGATCTTTATACAATTGTGTATTGCTAGCATTTTCCAGTAGGTGCCCTTTTGGTGATTGTCCTTGATGCAGGTCATTGCCTTTTACACAGTTGTCATTGACATACAAATAGTGCAGAGATTTTTCTCTGTTTTCTGTTGGTGAGTATTAGTAATTATCTCTATGTAAAAAAAATGTATATAGCATCCTAGTAAATGAAACAATCATAAAGTTTTTATTATATAAAAAGCAAGAGATTCAACAGGATACAAAATCTTTTTAATTACAACTAAAGTGCTGATCTATAAAAAAAATCTCATCTCCATTAATTATTGTGGTGGCAAGTAAATTCAATTCACTGCTAATCTTGAGCCAGACAAATTAATTGTACCTTGATGCTAACAAATGAACAAATCTATCCACTGTTAATTCTACAAGAGGTATATGGACCTAATTTACTGCAGATATAACAAATTTTCAGTTATACATAAGTGCAATGTTTATAAACTGTAAACCACCTATCAAAATGTTGTTTATTGTCAGGCTCAATGTTTTATGGTTCTGTACAATGTGCAACTTATACAGAGCTGAATTATTGCACTGATAGACTTTCTTACAACTGTATTGTACGTTAGTAAGGTATGTGTGTTATTTTATCCAGAAGCTCACACTTGTTTCTGTCGGGTAAGATATGAATTATTGGCATGCTCAACTGGATGCCTTGTTATTGAGCTATTGTCTCCTAGAAACATTGCTTTAAAGAAGTTGTACACTGCTGGACAACGTCTTCTTAAATTAAATGTTTGAACCTGATGAAATGAAAAAAACTATGCTCACCTCCTATGCCTTTGCAATTCCAGTGGTGTCAGCACTTTCAGTCCCGGAGCTCTTGTGCGGTGTTGTAACACGTGGTGCCCGGTGTCCAATCAGCATTGGCATCACTGTTTTTGCCATTGTATGGATTGAACATTAAGAGGAAACCAGGGCTTCAGATGTCTTCTGACTTTCTCTTCATGTTCAATCTGTACGAAGGCAGAGACAATGGATAATGGGACTCCCGGCACCATCTGCCACAAGAACTTTGGGACCTCGAGTGCTAACACTGTGGGAACGATGCCACCACTTGAAGTGAGTATAGGCATTTTTATTTTATCGGAGTCAAACATTTAGTTCAAGAAGGGGTTTTCCTAGTAGTGGACAACCCCTTTAAGGGGAAAATACAGATCTCTATCCTGAGTCAGCTTCTGTTAGCAAGGATGAAGATGATGCTATGTGGATGAGGCATAATACTATACAGTGGGTTCGGAAAGTATTCAGATCCCTTTACATTTTTAACTCTTTGTTTCATTGCAGCCATTTGGTAAATGCAAAAAAGTTATTTTTTTTCTCATTAATATACACTCTGCACCCCATCTTTACTGAAAAAAATGTAAAAATGTTTGCAAATTGATTAAAGAAGAAAAACAGAAATATCACATGGTCATAAGTATTCAGACTCTTTGCTCAGTATTGAGTAGAAGCACCCTTTTGAGTTTTCTTGGGAAAGACGCAACAAGTTTTTCACACCAGGATGTGGGGATCCTCTGCCATTCTTTCTTGCAGATCCTCTCCAGTTCCGTCAGGTTGGATGGTGAATGTTGGTGGACAGCCATTTTCAGGTCTCTCCAGAGTTGTTCAATTGGGTTTAGGTCAGGGATTTGGCTGGGCCAGTTTAGAATGGTCACCGCATTGTTATGAAGCCACTCCTTTGTTATTTTAGTTGTGTGCTTAGGGTCATTGTCTTGTTTGAAGGTGAACCTTCTGCAAAGTCAGGGGTCCAGAGCACTCTGGCAGAGGTTTTCATCCAAGATATCTCTGTACTTGGATGCATTCATGTTTAATTCAAGTGAAATCAGTCATCCTGTCCCTGCAGCTGAAAAACACCTCCATAGCATGATGCTGACACCACTATGTTTCACTGTTGGGATTGCATTGGGCAGGTGATGAGCAGTGCCTGGTTTTCTCCATACATACCACTTAGAATTATCACCAAACAGTTCTATCTTCTTCCCATCAGACCAGAGAATCTTATTTCTCATAGTCTGGGAGTCATGTGTTTTTTAGAAAACTCTTTGCCGGCTTTCATATATCTGGCATTGAGGAGAGGCTTCCATCAGGCCACTGTGCCATAACTGGTGGAGAGCTGCAATGATAGCTGACTTTGTGGAACTTTCTCCTTTCTCCCTATTGCATCTGTGGAACTCAGCCACAGTGATCTTGGGGGTCTTCTTTACCTCTCTCACCAAGGCTCCTCTCCCATGATTGCTCAGTTTGGCTGGACGGCCAGGTATAGGAAGACTTCTGGTTGGTCCCAAACATCTTCCATTTAAGGATTATGGAGGCCACTGTGCTCTTAGAAACCTTGAGTACTGCAGAAATTCTTTTGTGCCTTACCACAATTCGTCTCTCAACTCCTTGGCCAATTCCTTTGACCTCATGATTCTCATTTGGTCTGACATGCACTATGAGCTGTTAAGGTACTGCCACACTACACAATCCCGCTAGCGATCTCGTTAGCGTGCATACTAATGAGATCGCTAGCGGGATTGTTTCTATATCGCTAGTGTCGGCCACATTTAGCGATATCGTTAAGGACGCTATCGCGGTTAGCGATCTCCTTAACGACTTTAGCGGTACAAAAGTACCGCTAAATCGCTAAAAAAGGTGCCACACTTAGCGATATATACTTACCCAGCGGGGCGACAGCGACGAAAATAGGGTCCGGAACGATTCCAGCGACGAGCGAGATCACAGCAGGAAGCTCGTCGCTGGCAGATGCCGCACACAAAAACATCGCTAACGGGATCGCTAAATAGTGACGTTTTTTAGCGATCCCTTAGCGATGTTGTTTAGTGTGGCATACCCTTTAGGTCTTATATAGACAGGTGTGTGCCTTTACAAATCAAGTCCTATCAGTTTATTTAAACACAGCTTGACTCCAATGAATGAGTAAAACCATCTCAAGGAGGATCACAAGGAAATGGACAGCATGTGACTTAAATATGAGTGTCTGAGCAAAGGATTTGAATACTTATGACCATGTTCCCACAGGTATGAACTGCAAATTTCCCCATCTTTCCAGTGCTCCTGAATGCTCCCATGTGTATTGCTTTGTTTTATGGTATGAACTGCAAATTTCCCCATCTTTCCAGTGCTCCTGAATGCTCCCATGTGTATTGCTTTGTTCTATGGTATGAACTGCAAATTTCCCCATCTTTCCAGTGCTCCTGAATGCTCCCATGTGTATTGCTTTGTTCTATGGTATGAACTGCAAATTTCCCCATCTTTCCAGTGCTCCTGAATGCTCCCATGTGTATTGCTTTGTTCTATGGTATGAACTGCAATTTTCCCCATCTTTCCAGTGCTCCTGAATGCTCCCATGTGTATTGCTTTGTTCTATGGTATGAACTGCAAATTTCCCCAACTTTCCAGTGCTCCTGAATGCTCCCATGTGTATTGCTTTGTTCTATGGTATGCTTTGCTCACCCATCTTATATACATAATTGTACTCCATTCTTATCTTCACCACACATCATAATGGTCTGTGTAAACCCTCCCCCCTTTTATGACCTGTCCTTTAAGGGTATGCCACACTAAACAAGGTTGCTAACGAGATCGCTAAAAAACGTCATTATTTAGCGATCTCGTTAGTGACGCTATTGTGTGTGGCATGTAGTAACGACGTGGCCCCTGCTGTGATCTCGCTGATCGTTCACTAGAGTTCTGGACCGTATTTAGATCGTTGGCGTCCCGCTGGTGAGCCTATATCGCTGTGTCTGGCACCTTTTGTGAGCGATGTGCGCTGTTTTTTACATCGCAATGACCGTTTAAGTCGTTAATGAGATCGCTAACCACTTATGCGTCGTTAACGAGATCGCTAAATGTGGCAGCTACTAGCGACATTAAAACGATCACAAAAACGATCGCATTAGTATGCGTCGTTATTGTGATCGTTAGCGGGAGCGTTTAGTGTGGCAGTACCTTAACTCTGTACATCTGGCCTGGGCAGTCCCAGCCCACTTCCCAATCACACCTGATTGCCCTTAGCTGCATATATATTCAGTGCAATGGGTCTGCTCCAGACGTTAGTCTGCTCCACATATTTCAAATCCCATATTTCAAATTACAGATTTCTAATTACACTACTATGAATTAGACTAGAATTGGACTGGAATTTGGCTGCAAGGTAACAGAATATACAACCACTATATTTCAGTTTCTTTTCACTTTCACCCCCATCCTCCTTTCTTTCTTCCTATCCCCTGTAATCCCCCCACCTAGTAAGGAATTAGTCATTTCCCCCTCCATTCTCCCACCCATCTCACTTCCTCCTCAGAACTGTTCCTCCACATACTATCCTTCTTACCAAGACACACACTGCCACATCATGTTTTATCCTGCTCCCACCTTCTAACGCTCTGTCTGCTACTCCTCATCGCTGGCGATGTATCCCCAAATCCTGGCCCTCCTGAACACATCCCCACACTCGTTTCCAACACCCTGCCACGACCCTCCACACGTTTCTGCAACCATGACAACCTCATACCTATCCATCCACACACCCCTCCCCCGGTCCCACTACCTGGAGCACTATGTAAAGCACGCTCCGTCTGCAATAAACTGTCATTTATCCACGACCTCTTTATCACCAACAAACTCTCCTTCCTTGGCATCACTGAAACCTGGATCACCCCCTCTGACACAGCCTCTCCAGCTGCGCTTTCCTATGGCGGATACCATCTCTCTTACACTCCACGCCCCAGCAACAAACGTGGTGGAGGAGTTGGCTTACTCCTGTCTGATACCTGCTCCTTTACCCCTATTCAACTTCCACCCGCTGCTATTCCCTCGTTCGAGGTGCACTCCGTCCGCATATATTCCCCCTCCAACCTCCAACTGGCTGTCATCTACCGCCCCCCGGAACTAGCCATCTCCACCTTTCTCGACCACTTCACCACCAGGCTACTCCATTTCCTCTCTGCTGACATTCCCACCATCATCATGGGCGATTTCAACATCCCCATTGACACTTCCACCCCGGCTGCCTCTAAACTTCTATCGCTCACGTCTTCCCTCGGCCTCACTCAATGGTCCTCTGCGGCCACTCACAAAGATGGTCACACGCTGGACCTTATCTTCACCCGCCTCTGTTCCCTCACTAATCTCACTAACTCCCCACTCCCCCTGTCTGACCACAACCTACTGACATTCTCTTCCCTCTCCTCTGTTAGTACGCATCCCCCACTCCACAAACTCACCCACCCTCTCAGAAATCTCAAACACCTCAATTTACAATCGCTCTCTGAGTCCCTCCTCCCTCTCACAGACATAGCCTCACTTCATGACACAGATGTTGCTGCCACACTTTATAACACCACAATAAAAGCCACACTTGATTTGGCCGCCCCCTCACGCAGAGCATAACTCGTACAATCAACAGGCAGCCCTGGCTGACCGGCCTGACCAAAGAACTGAGACGGGCTTCCAGGGCTGCTGAGCGGAGATGGAAGAGAACCCATTCTACCGATCACCTCAACGCATACAAGCAGTCCCTCGCCAGCTTCAAGTCCACGCTGTCTGCCACAAAACAAACTTACTATATCTCCCATATCCTCCCTGTCTCACAACCCTAAACAGCTCTTCAACACTTTCAATTCTCTACTCCGTCCCCCAGAACCTCCTCCCTCTCCTCTCATTTCTGCTGAAGACTTTGCCTCCTTCTTTAAGCAAAAGATTGATATGATCAGAGAAAGCTTTGGCCTGCAGCCGCCAATGCCCCTCTTAGCCACTCAGCCCTGTTCTTCCAAAACCAGTTTCACCACCATGACAGAAGATCAGCTCTCCACTCTCCTGTCACGATCACACCTCACCACTTGCGCGCTTGACCCACTCCCGTCCCACCTCATCCCTAACTTTGCCACAGTGTTCATCCCTACTCTCACACATCTCTTCAACCTTTCACTTACAAATGGTGTCTTTCCTTCATCCTTCAAACATGCCTCAATCACTCCCATCCTCAAAAAGCCCTCCCTCGACCCATCCTCTGTGTCTAACTTTCGCCCGATATCTCTTCTCCCCTACGCCTCAAAACTACTGGAACAGCATGTATATCTTGAACTGTCCTCCCACCTCTCCTCTTGTTCCCTCTTTGACCGTTTACAATCCGGCTTCCAACCGCATCACTCAACTGAAACTGCCCTAACTAAAGTCACTAACGACCTGCTAACCGCCAAGAGCAAGCGACACTACTCTGTCCTCCTTCTCCTGGACCTGTCTTCTGCCTTCGACACCGTGGACCATTCCATCCTGCTACAGATTCTCTCATCTCTTGGCATCACAGACTTGGCCCTATCCTGGATCTCATCATACCTAACAGACCGAACATTCATTGTCTCCCTCTCACACACCACCTCCTCACCTCACCCCCTGTCTGTCGGTGTTCCTAAAGGCTCAGTCCTAGGACCCCTACTCTTCTCCATCTATACCTTCGACCTGGGACAGCTCCTAGAATCCCACGGCTTGCAGTATCACCTCTACACCGATGACACGCAGATCTACCTATCTGGACCTGACCTCACCTCCCTACTGACCAAAATCCCACAGTGTCTGTCTGCTATCTCAGCCTTCTTTTCTGCTCGCTTTCTCAAACTGAACATGGACAAAACAGAATTCATCATCTTTCCCCCACCTCATTCTTCCCCTCAACCAGACCTATCCATCAATGTCAATGGCTGCTCGCTTTCCCCAGTCCCGCATGCTCGGTGCCTTGGGGTGATCCTCGACTCTGCCCTCTCTTTCAAACCACACATCCAAGCCATCGCCACCTCCTGCCGCCTCAAAATCAAAAATATTTCCCGGATCCGCTCATTCCTCAACCATGAAACCACCAAAACACTAGTGCACGCCCTTATCATCTCCCGCCTCGACTACTGCAACCTCCTACTGTCTGGCCTCCCCTCTAGCACTCTGGCACCACTCCAGTCCATCCTACACTCTGCTGCCCGACTAATCCACCTGTCTCCCCGATATTCCCCAGCCACCCCCCTATGCCAGGCCCTTCACTGGCTTCCTATTGCCCAGAGGCTTCAGTTCAAAACCCTAACCATGACATACAAAGCCATCCACAACCTTTCTCCTCCATACATCTGTGACATGGTCTCCCGCTACCTACCCACACGCAACCTTCGATCCTCTCAAGATATCCTTCTGGACTCCCCCCTCATCTCTTCTTCCCACTACCGCATACAAGACATCTCCCGGGCTTCCCCCATACTCTGGAACTCCCTGCCACAAAACATCAGACTTTCACCAACAACGGAAACCTTCAGAAGAACTGAAGACCCACCTGTTCCGACAAGCCTACAATCTACAATGATCCTCAGTCTACTGAACCATCGCACGACAAGCTCTACCCTTTCCTAGTGTATCCTCACCCATCCCTGTAGACTGTGAGGCCTCACGGGCAGGGTCCTCTCTCCTTCTGTACTTGTGTGTCCCTTGTCTAGCACACGTTTATTGTACCTGTCTATATTTTCCCTTTTCGTATGTAAAGCGCCATGGAATAAATGGAGCTATGTAAATGTGTAATAATAATAATAATGTGATATTTCAGTTTTTCTTTTTTAATAAATTTGCAAAAATGTCTACATTTCTTGTTTTTATCAGTCAAGATGGACTGCAGAGAGTTCATTAAAGAGATATAAAATGAACTTTTTGCATTTACCAAATTGCTGCAATGAAACAAAGAGTGAAAAATTTAAATGAATACTTTCCGAACTGACTGTATAATGATAGTTAGGATTTTCACACATCCATGTTGTTAGGGGTCGAGTTCCCGCTTCTGCACAAGGGGAATCTCAAGCCATCCCGGCTGCGGTCTCCCATCCATCTCCGGCCGCAGTGGACTCTGCTCAGTATAGACGTCGGTCCCCGCGTCTCGCCCAGTCTAACAGTGTGCAGAGGATTACTGCTGCCTCTCCAGGCTCTGCTATTGTGGCCAGTACTATTTAGCGGCGAGCAGACGTCTTTAGGACAAAGTCCTTGTTTTAACCTACTGAGCATGCCCAGGGTGCGTTCCGCAGACCCTAACACATGTGTTGTGTTCCAAGTGTGGACCGAGATGCACAGATTGACCGCTGGTCTTCTGACCACAATATATTTATGATGCTGTCAAATTCAGTTCAAGAGACTACAGCCAATCTTTGCTTCACAGTTAAAATTTGAAAGCTTCACTGGCACATTTAGGTTAGGAGAATAAATGACTAGCTAAAACTCACGGCATTACGGAATTGTGTGACTGCAGCCTTAACACTAGGACTACTGGACTCATGAACCCGCCTAGAACTACTGAAAGGAGTCATTTTGACTCCTTGCTTGTTTTTGTTTATTTTTAGAGTTTCATTTGTGGTTATTTATTAATAATTATATTTTTTGTAATGTATTATTATTGTGAGATCCAACAGTAATGCTTTTGATTGTTTTTTTTCTGCTTTTCTTATTTTTCTACAGAAAATAACAATAATTATAATAGACGTTTTTCAAACTTTTTTTTATTCAAGTGCACACATATAAACAACTGAAGAACAAAAAGCAGAGAAAATGTAGGTGGAGGAGCATAAAAATGAAAATATGGCGCAGAATTCACCTTCTAAACATTTGCTGTTTCGCATTTTAGGCATTGCCTTTGATTTATGGCAGTACATTGCCCACACAAAGACTTACCACAAGTCTTACAATTGCCGACAGATCTATTTTTCTTGCACTTTTCTTTGATCTGGCAAAATTTTGTTTGAACCATCACTTCTGAGCATGTAGAAACTTGGGACGTGGAACCCTTTTCCCTATCTGTGACATAAGGACCACTCAACTCTCTCACAAGCGTTTGCAAAAATGCCTTGCGTGACATTTTTTGGTGGGTTATCTCATTGAATATTATCCATGCATTTATACCCGCAAAGTCTAAGGCATTTTCAAATGCATGAACAGGCCATCTCCTTGTGCATGTTCGTGTGGTATATTTTCGTGCCATCTGATCCACTACATCTACTCCATATTTTGTTTCATTGTAAAACTTTACCGTTTCTGGAGTTTTTTTAGCGGAATCAGATGCAACAACAACATCTGGATGGACGGAACTCAAAATGACAACATTTTTGTTGGGCTTTCCTTGATATACTGTAAGTGTAAAATTGTCTTCATTTCTAAACACTTTAGTGTTGTACAATTCCTCTTTCATGGATTTTATTTCTTTAGGCACTTCTCGCCTTATCTTGTTCAGTGTTCCCACGATGGTTGTTCCTTTGCTTTTTAGCTGTTTAGCTAATTTTACTGAAGTAAAATAATTATCGGTTGTAACATTGCGACCTTTTTTCAAAAACGGGTCCAATAACTTCATTACCACATGGTCAGCTAAACGGTCCTCAGCACGGCGTGTGTCATCTTTGCCTAGATAAGGGAAGCCATTTGCCAGATATTTGCTCTCCTTATCAACAGCTAGCCAACATTTGTGGCCATATTTATCTTGTTTGGAAGGCATGTACTGCGTGAATGGACACCTAGTTTTGCTTGGGAAAAGTTGCTCATCCACCGTTATGTATGGGCCAGGTTTGTAACACGCAATACAATTTTCAATAAACCTGTCCCACACAGTAGAAAATAGAGCAAACTTGTCCGTTTG
The DNA here is from genome assembly GCA_033576555.1 of Oophaga sylvatica. Classification (NCBI taxonomy): domain Eukaryota; kingdom Metazoa; phylum Chordata; class Amphibia; order Anura; family Dendrobatidae; genus Oophaga; species Oophaga sylvatica. The sequence continues at coordinate 131,073,536 of JARQOD010000001.1, read as the reverse complement.
CAGTCTCTCCGATCGAGTAGATTTCTCATCAAATCTGAGAAACCTCATAATTTCAACAAAGCGGTCCCTAGACATTGTCGCTTTGCAAAACGGTATTCCCCAGTCATTACACCAAATACTGCTATTGGAGTGACGGTTCGTGCCAGATATTCCACGAGCATAGAATATCGCAATGAATGCATCTAGCTCCTCATCAGATAGAGTAAACTGTAAATTATTGTTCCTGCAGGCTTCTGCAAGCTTACAGTTCTTTATATGTGTCAATATATATGAATCAAAAATTAGCATAAGATAAGAGCCTAGAGTAAACAACTATTTTGTTCAGCATTAAACAGTAATACAAGCAGGTAAAACACAAGGAAAATGTGAAAAGTTGACATGTAAATTGAACTACATCTATATGAACAACAGGGTAAATAAGACAGAGTGAAAAAATTATGCACAAAACTTTATAGCAACATTTAGTGACAAAAGGACCTCAAAATATAGTAGGGAGTCAAAATGACTCCATTCAGTAGTTCTTGGTAAATTTTGAAAAAAACGCGCAAATTTTTCACCAAAATTATTTATTCTCACAAAATCTTTTTTCACATCATATTTGAGGAAAAGTCACCGAGTTTCAAGCCGGAATTCTGAAAAATGTAGTCACAGAAGAGAAATAAAAAACGAAAGGAGTCAAAATGACTCCATCAGTAGTTCTAGTGTTAAAGCAATTTTTTCAATATTAATCTAATAAATTTATATGAATTGCATTCTTTACAAGTGGTGGCAATGTGTTTTTGCTTCTATTGATACAGTTTTCCTAACTTCCATTCTTAATCGAGCCATGACTGGTATGATGGATAAAACCTTTTAGAACAAATCTCAGTCATTGAATTTTATTGACTTATAATGGAGTTTGCCAAGTTTCCATTAAAATAGAAATAAGGGCCACCAGAAAAGAGTTTGAAAATTGGGAACTAGATTGTATTTTTCAAATTTTTTCAAAGAGGTGCAAATGTGACAAAATATAAACAAAGCAATACTAATCTTTTATTTTCCCCCAAAATCAAGCACTGACAATATGGTGGTCTATAGATCACTGAGCAGCAAGTATGGACAGAGAGAAGTTCTCACCTGTGTAAGAACATTATATTGGCCTTTCACTGTCCAATATTGTATCTTTGACACAAGCTGCTTGCTGCATTAAAGAAGGAAATAGCTACCTTTCCTCTTGTATTTTTGAGAAGCTGCACAGTTTGTATCAATGGTATGTTCAACCGTGCTGAACAGTGATGGCAGTAGTGCAGACCTTATACGCTGTAGTACTACTGATTGTCATCAGCACGGGTATGTTGACTATCTAAGAATGAAGACCAGGAGTATAAGTGCTGGATATACATGAAAATGAAGAGGTAAGTATTTTTTCTTTTTTGTTTTCTAACATGTGGAGGCGTTTCTAACATGTGCATAATCTAAAAGTTAAAAAAAAAGTTTTATTTTTAATGTCTGCTGTTTTATTTTTAAGAGGAGGCATAATCAAATTATAATGAATGCAAATACAAAAAAAACAGGCAAAGTTGAACAAGATAAACAAAACTAAAATATATCTGTTTAATTGACACATACTTAGCACAAGTAGGTAAAATAAACTATCCAGAATTTTAGTCTTGTTTTTCCTTAGAGCAAATAAGAATATAAGCACAAAATAATCAATAAAATATATTCCCCTCAAAATGTAAAAAGATATTTTGAATACAAATAAGCTGGAGAAGTAAAGACTTACCTCTGGTGTGCCCATTAGTATGTATAGGCAATAGTAAAAATAAACATTCAGACACAGTAGGACTACTCTGTGAATGGATGAGAATTATAGAGCAATGCAGTGAGGCTACCAGCAATTTATTGAACAGATGGCATACTTTGCATCTATTTGTGGCACAGTATATAAAAACATGGTGAAAAGCACACTACGGAATAAAGATAGTTTCTGTTGGCCTAAAATTAGACAAGAATATATAACTAGCATTTGTATGAAATAATAAGCAGTTGCATTTGGGTAATAAAAAGCTTCTGTATTGTATATTATTCTGTAAATTAAAAATAACATCATATGCTTCACAACTTTGTCAAATCTAGAGATGAGCAAATATTTAAAAGTTCCGATTACATTAGCTGAATTTGCAATATTTTACGATTAATTCATTGAATATTTGCCGAACATACCGAACGCCATTCAACTCAATGGGAGGCAAAAACAAACGCATGCACAACACCTTACAATGGCCCTAAATGCTGCCAAAACACATCAAATGAGGGACAGACAACAGGAAAGTGGCCTCAATTCGCCCACAGTACGAATTGCAGCATGGAACTGCAGCAATCAGCCAGGCAAGAGGTATTGGGTTCTGGGACAGCATTTACAGCTGTCAATTGAACGTCACAGTAAGATGAGGTGGTGAGGGATCGGAGGAGGGCCCCTTTGCTGGGAGCCCTGATACCACATGCAACACCTCTACCTGCTTTCATGCTGAGCTGCACTCCGGTGGCACAAATATCAGTTCTCTAGACTACCATTGTCAGAAAAATTTAAGGATAGTAACATGGGTATTTGAGTCCAAGGAAGTGGAGGCTTGACGGTCTCAGAGGCCTACTGCTACAGGCAACACATATAAAGGAGACCTAACAAGGAGACTACACATTTACAAAAATTAGTGGCAGACACCAACAAAGTGGCATCAATTGCAATAAAGTAGAATTAATATAGTGTGAACCTACACCACTTCCACTACAGCCAACCCAGCAGATGGAGACTGTAACAGTCAAGGTGGTGGAGTCACTGTTCCGTATCCATCTGATATCCTGAAAGGGGCGTAACTAGGTGGCCTATCAAATCCTTACTTGGACAAGTGGCAGCAGGCGAAAACTTCGACCCAAGGAGGTACAAAGAGGTGGCACAAGGTGCTATTACATGGCTCACCTACAGAATGTAGCAGCTGACCCCTACAGTGGGTAAGCTGCTAAGGCCCAAAGGAGGGATTAAAAATGAAGCAGGCACTTTAAGGACTCTGGAACAACGGGTGCAGATGGGACAAGCTGAGGAACAGAAAAGCACTGGCAGGTGTCGGCTGGTCCTGGTGTTAGACAGATGAGTGCTGGCATGTGTGATCTGGACCAGCTGCTGGACAGAAAAGTGGAGATAGGTATGAGCAAACGGGCACAGACAAGTAAGAGCAGATGGTTACAGGGTAGACAAGCAGACAGACGAACCTGAGGAACATGACAACTAGCAAGCATGCAGTTTTGCTGCAGTCAGAATTTGGGCAGCATTTTTACAACTACTGTTACTGGATGAGCAACTCTGCTCCCTTTCTTTGGCAGCCATACAATGGTACACTTTGTAGATGAAAGCCAGAAAGAACATATACGCCAGTAGATGGCAAGTGCTTTCTTTAAGTGGCCTCTGCTCCTCTTCCTCCACCTTAACTTCACACACAGTACAGTCCTTAGTGGTGGCACCCCAATTAACCTTTTTTTCCCCCAGATCACAACTCTCCAAGCTCACGAACTGACTGTGGGGAACTACAGATAGGCCATTCTGCAGAGCTGTTCACACAATCTTTGCCAAGGATATCACAGGTCTGCTCTAAAGATTCAGAGTCAAGAGGAGGAAATCCTCTGCATAGATGGCCAACTTTTTTCTGACTTAAATATATTGGCAGACAAAGTTTTGTCTGAGCATAAACCAAACCCTCTTCAACAGACGTTAACTCTGTTGGGTGAAGGTGATCCATTTGTGATGAGACTCAGATATTTGAGGTGACCGCGGACTGTACTGTGCTGACAAGGCATAAAGAGGAGGATGGTGACTCTCAGGGCGAGGATTGGGAGAACAGAGAGGATAACGATGAGGTAGTAGATCACACTTGGTGTAAACCCAGAGGCATGCAGCTGAGTAGTTCAACAGAGGAGGAGGAAAAGGAGGAAGTTAAGTAGACACAGAGTTATACAATCACTACAACCAATGCATGCTGAGTCCCAATTCTGGCAGTGGACAGCTGCATTCGCGGTTCTGCAGTTGCCTAGATTGGGTCTTTTTTTCATATTCGCAAAAATCTAAAAAATCATGTTATCTGTCAACTTTTTTAAAAAACAACCTAGTAGAGTAAAAAAATGAAATCATTTCAGTATTATATGCATGAGCTGCCACATGAGTGATCAACATGCGTTAATCTGGAAATGTCATTGTGCTAAAAAGCAGACTAGCGGGTCTGGCCAACCATCATCCTCCCCATGAACCACATCTTCTGATTATTCCTCCTCCCTCACCGTGGTGTGTTTTCACACAGGTCTTCAGCCGAAGAACCTCCACTTATTTACCCCCCTACTGTTGGGGTGATTGATAACCTGTCAGCTGATTCGGAATTGGACACGATCTTACATACCAAGCACACCCCATATTTCTCAATCCACCGTAACCTCCCTGCCTGCATCTCTCTCATAGTCCAGCAGCTTGTCGTGTTCACCCTACTCCACCCTGTGTCGTTACAGCAGGAAACCCTCGTTTGTGCAGTTGCGCTCACATAAAAGATTCTTCACTCCTACACATGGCACAGTTAACAGTTTGAATTTCATCATCTTCAATCTACTAATAATTATAAACTTTATATATCACAAACACTTTAAGCATAGCTTTACAAGTCAGAAGTTCATGTAAAGCAGTCAAAAGTTACCAAGTTTAAGATAATCACAATTAAAGCAAAAAAATGATGACCCTGTACAATCTACAATGAGGTGGGGGTGGCACCAATTACAGGTGCTTATTTATAATGATGTTACAACCATCTTGCGGAAATGGGGGTTAGATAAAGGCTGCAAGAGCCATTTAGGTACGGTTGAGTTTGATGGTGTATTATGTTCAGAGAAGTAGAGAATAAACAATATGTATATATAAAGGACTTTGACTAAGGTACGTGATAGACCACTCTAAACACATGTTTTTAGGGAGTACCTAAAATTGTCTAAGTTGTGGTTATACACCTAGTTTCATGAGGGACAAAAGGTAAGAGATAGAGATGAGTCATCTAGGTAGGATATTGAACTGAACCAGACAATGTCCAGATCAGGGGTGTCACCGTCTTTGTGTATCTCAGAGTTTGAAGGTTGTAGAGGCCATGAGAACTGCCTAGAGATAGAAGCTGGGATGCAGTTGGGTAGATGGAGCTGTTGAAGTTTTCCAGGATAAGGGTTGTCAATTCTGAGTACATGAAGTGTGGCTGCAATACATAAAAGTGGTCAAAGAAGTGGGTGGGTGAGCTTGGGGGCAATTATATGACTTTTACTCTGAGGGAGGGGGATTGATCCACCCTGCTGGCGTGAAACTCAAAAGAAGAATGGTGTTATGAGCTCGGTTGCAACAACTTTATTTATATAATGGATTGCAACCGAACCCGGGGTCCGCGATGCAGTTTATGACACTGCTGATGAACACCTTTTGGGTATCAGGGTAACAACTGACAACTAAAGGATTATATTAGATCTCGCCTGTGTTACTTCACACAAAGAGAGAGATATCGAATTGGCACTATCTCCGTTAACTTCACAGGAGATGTGCTGAAGACTGGAGTAGACGTAGCCCTGTTAAGAGCACAGATGCTACTTGCCAGATATTAGATCTGCACCATGTGCTGCAGGCTGGCGCAGAAGTAGCCCTGTTAATAGCACAGAAACCACTTGCCAGATATTATGAAGTGCATGCGACTCACGCCAGGCGTATGTGCTGCCAGCCGGTGTGCCACCGGACTGAGCAACTCTCCTTTAGTTAGCAGGCGATGAACAGGATACGCTCCCCACAGTCTGCTCGGGGTGTATAGCTACCCCTTTGACAAAGACAGACTGCACTACGATCGCTACCTGCATAGCATTCATTAACCTGCCTGAAGGACCTGGGCTAATTAGCCAAGCTAACTCTGGCATTGGCAGGTCCCGGAGAGCGAAAACTAGAGAGCATGTGGAGCCCAGATTCTGGTACGTCACACATGAGCACTACCTATTTAGCATGATCTGACCGCGCCGCGGACAGACAAGCTATTTAAGGGCTAAGCTCTGCCCCCAGCCATCTCGTCAATCGCATCACCGATGACATCATCCGTGACCAATCAGGCGATGCCAGGTCAGAGGATCAGCTGACATTAACCACCAATCATGGCTCGCCATGTCACGGACATGCTCAGTGCAGGCATTTCTGGACTTAGGCTTACAACAGCCTTTTCCTGTTCTGTAACCTAGGTTTAAGGCTACTATGAGCAAAGACTCTGGTAACAACTTGTGCCTCTCGGTTATTAGCTAGGCGTTGGGATCGACAGCGAAGCTGAGCAGCATCTGCCTCGGCTGAACCTGGATGGGAAACCACAGACTCCTCAGATCCAGGTTCCGTCGCACGATGCCTAACAAATGGCATTCAATCAGCCTGCATTTATTCATTGGGTTAAAAGCAGGATTGTTGTTGGCAGCGAGGAGTGTATTGTTATCATGGAGTTATACAACCTACAAGAGACAAAATGAGTAAAAAGCAAAAATGCAGTTAAATAACACAGAGTTCTTAGTAATACTGCTTTTGATTTCAAGTAGCATATAAGCAATCCCACCATGACAAGGTAAGTCGGTTCAGGACAGTCCTACACTGCCTAATATTAAAAACCTTACCATGTGTCAAAGTTGGCCTCAGTGTGTGAATAGGTGCAGACAAAATGACCGGATCCCAAACAGTGGACACCAGTCTGGAGGAGCTTTTAAATACAATTACCAGCTCATGGAATGGGTGATGTTGCCAGCTATACAGCAACAAGTCGCAGACAACATCACCCATTCCCTGAAAAATTCTATGTCTGCCAGGGTGCATTTCAACAATGACAGCTGGATGAGCAAACATGGACAGGAGAATTACAGCTAGATGACTGAGCACTGAGTGACTCTGGTGGCTGTAGGGGCAGTCTGGGAAGGGTCTGCTCCACAAGTTTTGCAATCCCCAAGGTTTAAACGGCATTTGGAGATGGAAAAATAAACCACTGCACACCATAAGATGGATAACTATACTAGTAGACAATAGGGATTGGAGAACTAAACTGTTAAACAGCTAGGGTTGTTGAACTAAACCACTACACACCATACATTAGATAACTAAACTAATAGACAAAAAGGAGTTTGAGAACTAAACTACTAAACAGCAATGATTGCAGAACTAAAGAAATACACACCAGAACATGAAGAACTAAACTACTACACAACAGGGGTTGGAGAACTAAACTACTATACACCAGGGGATGGAGACTTAATGCACTAGACAGCAAATTGTCACTAGACACCAAGTCTTGGAATCCCAGGGCTTGCAGAACAAACCTCCATATCTAATACTTCCTCCAGTACTTCTGCCTCCTCCACCTCCTTTAGGGCCTCCATCTGTGCTCTCAACCTCAGCCTTAATGAAACAGATGTTAAAACACTGCAGAGGGAATCCCGCCACCTCTGTACGGCACAGCCATGGCTCACCGAATTCAGGCATCTTTTAAATTAATATGACTTGGAGATCGCAGTCATACAGATCAACAGTTGTGGATAGCCATCCATGCTGAGGTTGAGCAATGGCTACCTACACTCAACCAGGAGCCTGGGAGGGTCATGTGCGATAACGGAGCAAACCTGGTAGCAGAACTATGCTGGGCCAACTTTACACACGTGCCTTGCATGGTTCGCATCATCAACCTGATGGCAGCAATTCCTACACCACTGTTGCAGCATGGATGCGCTGCGGTAGAAAACACTGTCATTGTGTGTTCACTTTCACCATTCTACTTAAGTTGGTATAGAGATATTTCGGACTTACGGTTAACAGATTGATATATGAAATGACCACATCGTGGAATTCGACTTTGCACATGTTGCAGCGGCTGTTGCAGTAGTGCAGAGACCTGGTGCAGTATGGCATTTTACATAGCATTGCACATCGCAGTACGGACACGGTGCAAGTCACACTTGCATAGCGGACACAGATGAAGGGCCTCTGCACCCTCATGTATGTTTTTGAAATGGCTGCTATGATCGTTAGCGGTGATGATGCCGTCATCAGCATCACTATTACTATCATCTAAATTCTGGACCACACTTTAAATAGTCTGGGTGAGGAGGTGGTGGTGGTTCTAAGGTAAGACGAGGAAGCAGAGGAGGATGCCTTTATGGTTAACAATGTTTCTAAGTTCAGGTCTGTCATCTCACAGGCAGTTGCCATGGGGAGGAACAAATGGAGAAGGACCATGAAAAGTGCGAGAAGGAACAGGTGATGGAGGATCACCAGTTAGGAGATGAAGAGGATATTTATTCCCTCTATGTTGTCCATTGTTTCCACAAGGGGATGGAGGAAGAAAGCTTGAGTATTATCCCGCCACCAACACACTGTGGAGTTGGACCTCATGAAAGAGACCAACCCATGTGCGCCTTCTGCAACATGATTGTTACCCTATAGTTATGATTCGAAATAGTGCTGACTTCTGGGTACCAGTGTATTCTATCCATGATACAAAAGTACATTTTGAAAGTTGCCTCCCCACCTGAAAAAGGAACGTGTCCATTGTGCAGTATCAAAATATGCTTGAAGACAATCTTGACAGTGGTTTTCCACAACAGCAGTGACGCACACAGTTTGCAACACAGTGATAGGCTTCCAACCACAGAAACGTTGAGGAATCAAAGCAAAAACATTAGCAGCCTTGCAGTGCTGAAGATCTGTGTTCCAACTTGAATAAGGACAGCATCTGCAAAGAGTTTGTGTATTCTAACTGTGTATGCAAGGGTTTCGTCTGAGTACTTATTTTCTTCCCACACTCCAAAGACATACAGATATTAAATTTCGATTGTGACTCACAATGGTGACAATTGCAATAATGTCAGTAATTGTCTGTAAAGCGAATGTTGAATTACTGGTGCTATATAAGTAGCAAAAAAATATTTGAAATTGATGCTCAGCCCACCCAGATGGCACAAATATCAGTTTTGTTGATTACTATTGTCAAAAAAATTTAAGAATAGTAACATGGGTAGTTGACTCAATGGGAGTGGAGGACTGCCGGTCTCGGAGGCCTACTGCTACAAGCTATACACATAAAGAGACTCAACAGGGAGTCTACACATTTCCAAAAATGTATTGGCAGAAACCAACAAAGTGACATCAATTTCACCATAGTAGAAAGAGTAAAATAGTGACCAACGCATCCTCCACTACAGTTAACCTAGCAAATGGACACCCAACCAAGAGTGTACACATTTCCAAAAATTAGTGGCAGACACCTAAAAAGTTGCATCATTTTCACCACCTACCCCATTTAGACTTCAAACACCGTGCAGGGGTGGTGCAGAGTAAAAAATCTAATGTTTAGTTTCTAACACTGTTCTCATAGCACACTATGAGAGCAACATGACTGGGAAAAAGTGTGTTTGTGGTGGAAGGGGGATTAGGCACGGTGTTTGAAGTCTAAATAGGGTAGATGGTGAAAATGATGCCACTTTTAGGTGTCTGCCAGTAATTTTTGGAAATGTGTTCACTCTTGGTTGGGTGTCCATTTGCTAGGTTAACTGTAGTGGAAGATGCGTCGGTCACTATTTTACTCTTTCTACTATGGTGAAATTGATGTCACTATGTTGGTTTCTGCCAATATATTTTTGGAAATATGTAGACTCTTTCTTTGTTGAGTCTCCTTTATGTGTGTAGCTTGTAGCAGTAGGTCTCTGAAACCGGCAGTTCTCCACGCTCATTGAGTCAACTACCCATGTTACTATTCTTACATTTTTCTGACAATAGTAATCAACAAAACTGATATTTGTGGCTGACCATCAATTTCAAATGTTTTTTTTATCACTAAATAAGAAGGTGAAATATGACGTGCTGAATAAAGTTAGTCACAGAAAAAAAAATTCTGTGTGGATGAGGCCTGTGTGACAAAGAAGATGTGCTCCAAACAATTTAAAACTGAGATCTTCCCTACTGTATGACGTTAGTAACAGAATAATTTTTGGGGGCCTACCGATAATCCATGTATAATATTGAGTAGAAGCTCCAATCAATTTAAAAGTAACATGTCCCCTACTGTATGACGCTAGTAACAGAAGAATTTTTTTGGGCCTGTCAGTAAGGCATGTATAAGATTGATTAGATGTTAGGGTTTGCGTATTGCACCTAATATATATGAAGAGAAGGTGAGATCCCAACCCGGGTCCACCGTTAGGTGATGGAAGAACCGCAGCTACAGACAATGGCAGAGCAATGCTGCGTGCAAGCACCAAACACACTTGAAATTAAAGGTCACTCCGTGTGGGAAGAATTCAAAGTACCTGCTCGATTGCTCCACAGAGCAGTACCAAAAAAGAGTGCTCGGAGCTATACCCTGTAAGACGCCACAGGAGTATTAGCAGATAATGATGCAAGTTGGGGTCTCTAAACTCACCCCCCACTAGGCTGGTGATTGAGACTGCCCTGTCACAAGGTCTGTGAAACATGCACATATGCGACGCTGTCGCCTGTTGCAGGTGCTAAGCTCAAGCGGAAGCTCCCAGACTACACTGCCTGACGAGAACCAAACTCACAGTGCCAATAGCAGCACACTTGCATCCAGGATGGTAACTGACGGGCACCCAAAAGATCCATTCATAGACTGCGCCTAAGTCCAGTCAGACAGGACCTTGCTCGAGGACCAATCCGGAGCCGGCACTGGACCTGAGCAGCTGAAAACCGACCACCAATGAGAGGTTGCCACCTTACGAGCATGCTCAGTAGAGCAACTCCTGGACTTAGCCTCAGGAATGGGTGCTCATCGCTGTCTATTACTAGTTACTATAGCTTAACCTGGAGAGGCAGCAGTAACAGAGTGCACAGCACGAGTCTGAGCAAGATGGTGGAACTGACATCTTTGCTGAGCAGCATCCACTGCAGTCGAGACCAAATGGAAGACCGCAGAAGAAGACAAGGCTCGGGATCCACCCTGTTCAGTAGAAGAATCACAATGCCAAACAATAGATGCTCCAAACAATTTAAAAGTGACATGTCCTCTACTGTATGACATTAGTAACAGAAGATATTTTTGCGGCCTGTGTAAGATTAAGTGGATGTTCCAAACAATTTAAAAGTGACATGTTGCTGACTGCATGATGTTAGCAGCAGAAGATTTTTGGGGGGCCTGTCATAGAATCATAGAATCATAGAATGATAGAGTTGGAAGGGACCTCCTGGGCCTTCTGGTCCAACCCCCTGCTCAAAGCAGGATTCTCTAAATCATCCCAGACAGATGTCTATCCAGCCTCTGAAGACTTTCATTGAAGGAGAACTCACCACCTCTTGTGGCAGCCTGTTCCACTCATTGATCACCCTAACTGTCAAAAAGTTTTTTCTAATATCTAATCTGTGTCTCCTCCCATTCAGTTTCATCCCATTGCTTCTAGTCTTTCCTTGTGCAAATGAGAATAAAGATGATCCTTCTACAATGTGACAGCCCTTGAGATATTTGTAGACAGCTATTAAGTCTCCTCTCAGTCTTCTTTTTTGCAAGCTAAACATTCCCAAATCCTGCAAAACCGTTCCTCATAGGACATGGTTTGCAGAGCGGTCACCATTCTGGTGGCTCTTCTCTGAACTTGCTCCAGTTTGTTGATGTCTTTTTTAAAATGTGGTGCCCAAAACTGGACACAGTATTCCAGATGAGGTCTGACCAAAGAGGAGTAGAGGGCAATAATGACCTCATGTGATCTAGACTGTATGCTTCTGTTGATACATCCTAGAATTGCATTTGCCTTTTTTGCTGCTGCATCACACTGTTGACTCATATTAAGTCTGTGATCAATTAGTATCCCCAAGTCTTTTTCACATGTGCTGTTACTTAGCCCTATTCCTCCCATTTTGTACATGCTTTTTTCATTTTTATTACCCAGATGTAGTACTTTGCATTTTTCCCTGTTAACTTCCATTCTGTTAGTTGCTGCCCACTGCTCCAGTTTATGTATATCTTTTTGAATCCTCTCTCTCTCTTCTCTAGTATTAGCTACCCCTCCTAGCTTTGTGTCATCAGCAAATTTGATCAGTTTACCCTCAATTCCTTCATCTAAATCATTGATAAAGATGTTGAACAATACAGGGCCAAAACAGAGCCTTGTGGTACCCCACTTGAGACATTCTTCCAACTGGATGTGCAGCCATTTACAACCACTCTTTGGGTCCGATCACTAAGCCAGTTATGAATCCACCTAACAGTTGCCTTGTCCATTCCATACTTAGTCATTTTTTCAATAAGGATTGTGTGAGATACTTTGTCAAATGCTTTGCTGAAGTCAAGATATACTATATCTACAGCATTTCCCTGATCCACCCAGTCAGTGATTCTGTCATAGAAGGAAATTAAGTTAGTCTGACATGACTTATTAGTTACAAACCCATGCTGACTCTGTTTAATCACTTCATTCTTATCCAGGTACTTGCATACATGTTCTTTAATAATTTGTTCAAAGATCTTTCCTGGTATAGAAGTCAGACTCACCGGCCTGTAGTTCCCTGGGTCCACCTTCTTCCCCTTTTTGAAGATAGGAACAACATTTGCTCTTCTCCAGTCTTCTGGGACTTCTCCTGTTCTCCAAGAATTTTCAAAGATTATGGACAGTGGTTCAAGAATTTCTTCTGCTATCTCCTTCAGTACCCTGGGGTGTAATTCATCTGGACCTGGAGACTTGAATTCATTTATGTTAGCTAAGTGTTTCCTCACTGTCTTTCTGTTTATAGATATCCTGGATTCTTCTATTCCTTTAATAGGACAGTGAAGATCAGTTGATGTTACATTTCCTTTCTGAGAGAAAACAGATGCAAAATAGGAATTTAAAAGTTCAGCCTTCTCAACATCCTGACTTACCATTTCATCATTTTCATCCTGTAAAAATCCTATAGCATCTTTGACTTTTCTTTTACTTTTGACGTATCCCCCAAATCCTTTTTTGTTGCTTTTGACGTCACTTGCAAGCCTTAATTCATTGTCAGCTTTAGATAATCTGATTTGTGCCCTGCAGGTTCTGCAGACGGCATTATATTCTTCTTTAGATATGCCTCCCTCTTTCCATTTGATAAACATTTCTTTCTTCCTTTTTAGCATGTGTTTAAGTTCTATGTTCATCCATCCTGATTTCCTTAAATGCTTCCCATTCTTCCCTCTTTTTGGAATTGTTAACGATTGTGCTTTGAGAATCTCATTTTTCAAGATTTTCCATCCTTCCTGGACATTTTTGTCCTTACGGATATCCAGCCATTGGATCCCTCTAATTCTCTTTCTGAGTTCCTTAAAATCTGCCTTTCTGAAATCTAACCTTGACGTCTGAGTCTTCACAGGTCTTCCTCCTCTTGTTATCCAAAATTCTAAAATAGCATGGTCACTACCTCCTAGAGTCCCAGCCACTCTTACCTCCTCCACCATTTCCTCCCTGTTTATGAGGATTAGATCCAAGGTAGCAGATCCCCTTGTTTTCTCCATTACCTTTTGGAAGATAAAGTTGTCAGCAAGAGAGGATAAGAATTTCCTGGACCTGTTAGTTTTGCCTGAGAGAGATTCCCAACAAATGTCTGGATAGTTGAAATCTCCCATGACCACTATGTCATATTTTTTGGAGAACTTGGCCATTTGATGCATAAAGAGTTCATCCATATCTTCAGCTTGCACAGGCGGCCTGTAGTAAATGCCTACAATGGTGTCCTTTCCATTGTTCTGTCCTTGTATTCTTACCCAAACAGTTTCCACAGAACTCCCAGTCTCTGAAGCGTCAATCTCTGTGCAGATATACGCTTTTCTAACATACAATGCAACACCTCCTCCTCGTTTATCAAGTCTGTTTCTTGCAAATAAGTTGTATCCTTCTAGCCTTGTATTCCAATCATGTGTATCGTCCCACCAAGTCTCAGTGATTCCAATGACATCATATTTCTTCTCCTGCGTTAGTAGCTCCAGTTCTCCTTGTTTGTTGCCCATGCTTTGTGCATTCGTATAGAAACACTTTAGTTTGTGATTGGTTTCTCTTCCTTCAATATTTTTATTATGTAAATTTTTTTGTCTTTGTTCTTCCCCTTCACTTCTAATAGCAGAAATCTCAATAGCATTTGTCAGGTGTATGGCTTTTGCTGGCGTTTTGCTTCCCTTCCCACATTGTTCTAGTTTAAAGCTCTCCTGATGAGTGTAGCAAGGCGACTTCCAAATATATGTTTTCCAGTCTTCGTAAGGTGCACCCCATCTCTAGCAAGTAGTCCATCGTATAGGTAATTCACTCTGTATAAGATTGAGTGGATGCTCCAATCAATTCAAAAGTGACATGCACCTACTGTATGACGTAAGTAACAGAAGATTTTTTTGGGCCTGTGTATAATGCCTATATATGATTAAGTAAATGCTCCAAACAATTTAAAAGTGACATGTACCCTACTGAATGACATTAGTAACAGAAGAATTTTTTGAGCCTGTTGATAAGGCCTGTATAAGATAGAGTGGATACTCCAAACAATTTAAAAGTGACATGTTCCCTACAGTATGACGTTAGTTACAGAAGAATTTTTTTGGGCAGGAATGAGAACGTACAACAAGATCAATAACAAGGTGGCAATGGGAAGAACCGTAACCAGGATCCAGTCCCTTCAAATATTACTCATCTACTCAACACCAATTTCCAGAAGATAGGTGTAACAGATGCGTGTCTCAAGCTAGGTATAAAAGATGCCCGTGAGAAATTGGATGCCAAAGAAGCACATAATCTAGAAAATAGGCTTAAAACTATTTCAAACTCAGATCTCACCTGCTGTATCATGTTTGTAAAAAAAATAAAATGAATTAATTTTAATCTGCAACAGCTCTGCACACAGAACAATTTCAACGCCATTAAATGAAAATGTTGGATATACGGGCTGTATCACATTTATCAACAGAAAAAAATAGATTTTTTTTTAATGCATGTTAGGTCTGCAGACAGGTTCATATCACCGCCACAATAAATGACAATGTGGGATACAGCAGGCTTTTTCACATTTAGCTATTGAAATTTTTTTTATTTAGAATGCTATACTTGTGTATGGACCACAATAGAAGCAATGCATAACACACTTGTAGGACATGTGCCCTGCTGGCTTTGTCTGTGAACCTCAGTAATGCCCCCCAAAAAAATTCCTGAAGGTAAATTTTACAGCCACACTGGACACTATCTATCTACACTATCTGACTGATATACAACTGCTTAAGTAACTAGCTTAAATCCTGCTTTTAACAATGGCAGCGTCAGGAGAAGCAATGTTACAGTGTCAAAATGGCACTAAAACAAGATATCCACTATTTATATGGAGATTGACATGTGATTTCCGCAGCCCACAATTTTCTGACATAACGGCTTGTGTCATTACAAGCCGTTATGTCAGAACATTGTGGGTGTTTCCTGTGCCCTGATTGGCTAGCCACAATGTGCACACATAAAGTTAGGGAAAAAAATGACTGCTGTGCTTACAAGAATGCCGTGCCTCTAGCTCTGCAAAACCCCTCCCCTCATAAAACATGTGCCAAATGCTCATGATACACCACCATTATTGTTGCTAAAGTGCTGAAAATATTTTTAAGGCAGCGCAAATATTTTCGGTACTCTTACTGAATTTTACAGATTTTTACAGATTTTATCAAAATTTTGCTCTGGTTACAATCACGAATCCGAATGTGCCATATTCGTGCCGAATTTAAGATTAGCAATCGTTTTCCAAACAAATTCGCTCATCACTAGTCATATCTAAATTTTAAATATGATTAGGCATTTGGATTATCTTTATCATTATTATTACATTATTTTGCTTTTAATCTAATTTACTTCAAGCTTTATGACATCCACAGTGCATGTACGGCACAAGTCGGTATCGGGTGTATAGAGAGGGCTCAAAGGGTAGACACACAGCCAGGACCTGCCTCTAACAGATGGGTGTAAAGGGGAGCTCTGCAAACGACTTATTATCCTGTTAAATGCTGCTGTCAAACTTTGACAGCGGCATTAACAATGCTCCGGATGGGGGATGGGGTCACATCATTGTATACACCCATTGGTGCCCGGTCACATGATCGTGGGGTGAAGATGGGTTGCTATGACATTTGTTGGTCTATTGAAGACCTCCGTGTTGATCATCACAGAGCTCCTGAGATGGTCAGAGCCGTGTTTGTTATGAATGTTTTAGAAATGAATTCTGAGCAGAAGCTCCCTCTGGTGGTTCAAACAGTACTGAACCATTCAATGAGGATTGGCAATCAGGGATCACGGACTGGCTGGATATAAGGGAGGTTTCCCCCATCATGGTTGCTGGTGATCAATTGTTCTTGTCTGATCGTTGTTTCCTGGTCACTTGGAAGCTTGCTGAGTCTTGCCTCTTCTCCTGCTCTCAGATAAGATATTTTCTGTTTTTTGTTTTTGTGCTTGCCATTTGTATATTTCTCTGCATTTCTGTGAGGTTGGCCAGGTTCCCCTCCCGGGGGGCTTGGTCTCCTCTCGGTTCCTCTGGAGCCATTGTTGTTTGTTCATTTGCCTTTTCCAGTTTTTTTTCTGTGGCTGCGGCTTAGTTTTGTTACACCAGAGAACTAATTTAGATGGTAGAGGTCGTGTGATCTCAGGTGTTTTTGCAATTAGTAGCGTTGGTTTTTTTAGGGTTTTTTTGGATTGCAGTATCCTTCCTATCCTTTTCTGTCTAAGTCAGATTGGGCCCCAGCGTTTGCTCATACTATTTTCTGTCTGTGTCTGTATTTCCTCTTGTCTAACTGCTATTACATGTTTGGGGGCTTCCTATGTTCTTTGGGGATCTGCTCCGGGGCAGATAGCTTTCCTCTTTCTATCTTTAGGTGTAGTTAGCCTCTCAGGCTGTGACGAGGCGTCTAGGACCAACGTAGGTACGCTCCACGGCTGCCTTTAGTTGTGGTGGTTAGTCAGGGTACTGCAATCCAGTAGATTCCAACCTCTCTGGTGTATTGCCATTTTTGCCTGCTCTCCTCAGCTACCAAAACATAACACGTGTTACTACCCTTACATTTTTCTGACAATAGTAGTCTACGAAACTGATATTTTTGCCACCTGAGTGAGGCTGAGCATGAAAGCAAGATGAGCTGTTGCATGTGGTATCAGGGCTCCCAGTGCAGCAGGCCTACACTGATCCCTTACCTACAGTCATGGCCAAAAGCTTTGAGAATGACACAAATATTATATTTTCACATGATCTGCTGCCCTCTGGTTTTTATGTGTGTTTGACAGATGTTTTTATCACAGATAGAAATATAATTGCAAACATATGAGTAACAAAAGCTTATATTGACAGTTAGTTAATGCAGCAAGTCAATATTTGCAGTGTTGACCCTTCTTCTTCAGGACCTCTGCAATTCTCCCTGGCATGCTCTCAATCAACTTCTGGACCAAATCCTGACTGATAACAGTCCATTCTTGCACAATCAATGCTTTCATTTTGTCAGAATTTTTAGGTTTTTGTTTGTCCACCCGTATCTTGATGATTGACCACAAGTTCTCAATGGGATTAAGATCTGGGGAGTTTCCAGGCCATGGACCCAAAATCTCTATGTTTTGTTCCCTGAGCCATTTAGTTATCACCTTTGCTTTATGGCAAGGTGCTCCATCATGCTGGAAAAGGCATTGTTGATCGCCAAACTGCTCTTGGAGGGTTGGGAGAAGTTGCTCTTGGAGGACATTCTGGTACCATTCTTTATTCATGGCTGTGTTTTTAGGCAAGACTGTGAGAGAGCCGATTCCCTTGGCTGAGAAGCAACCAAACACATGAATGGTTTCAGGATGCTTAACAGTTGGCATGAGACAAGACTAGTGGTAGCGCTCACCTTGTCTTCTCCGAATGAGGCGTTTTCCTGATGTCCCAAACAATCGAAAAGGGGATTCATCAGAGAAAATAACTTTACCCCAGTCCTCAGCAGTCCACTGCCTGTACCTTTTGCAGAATATCAGTCTGTCCATGATGTTTTTTTCTGGAGAGAAGTGGCTTCTTTGCTGCCCTCCTTGAGACCAGGCCTTGCTCCAAGAGTCTCCGCCTCACAGTGCGTGCAGATGCACTCACACCTGCCTGCTGCCATTCCTGAGCAAGCTCTGCACTGCTGGTAGCCCGATCCCGCAGCTGAAACACTTTTAAGAGACGGTCCTGGCGCTTGCTGGTCTTTCTTGGGTGCCCTGAAGCCTTTTTGGCAACAATGGAACCTCTCTCCTTGAAGTTCTTGATGATGCGATAGATTGTAGACTGAGGTGCAATCTTTCTAGCTGCGATACTCTTCCCTTTTAGGCCATTTTTGTGCATTGCAATGATGACTGCATGTGTTTCTTTAGAGATAACCATGGTTAACAGAAGAGAAACAATGATGCCAAGCACCAGCCTCCTTTTAAAGTGTCCAGTGGTGTCATTCTTACTTAATCATGACAGATTGATCTCCAGCCATGTCCTCATCAACACCCACACCTGTGTTAATGGAGCAATCACTGAAAAGAGGTTAGCTGGTCCTTTTAAGGCAGGGCTGCAATGATGTTGAAATGTGTTTTGGGGGATAAAGTTCATTTTCTAGCCAAATATTGACTTTGCAAGTAATTGCTGTTAAGCTGATCACTCTTTATAACATTCTGGAGTATATGCAAATTGCCATTAGAAAAAGTGAAGCAGTAGACTTTGTAAAAATTAATATTTGTGTCATTCTCAAAACTTTCGTCCATGACTGTACTGTACTTTGCTTTACTTGGACATTCATTTGAAAGCTATAAATTCTGGCCGCTATGCCTCATGCATGGCTGATTGCTGGTGTGCCATGCTACATTTTCTACTATGTGTGAATTGAGGACACTTGCCTGGGGTTTGCCCCTCATTTGTTGTGTTTTGGCTGCTTTTGTATCAGTTTGAATGTGATGTGCATGCATTTGTTTTTTCCTCCCATTGACTGTAATAGTGTCTGGTTATGTTCGGTGAATATTTGAAGAATAAATTGTTGAATATTGCAAATTCGGCTACCATAATCCAAACCGAACATTGAAATATTCACTCATCTCTAAGTGTAAGTGGCATAAGCAATTTTTGTGAGTCATTTCACACATTTTTTAGACCAGCTCGTGCAACTGCAAAACAAAGTGCAAATCTGACATGTTGTGAATGACTGAAGAGAAGGTGGTGCAGGAGCACCTCAAGCTCAATATCAATGCCATTAGGGGAAATTTGGACCCTTTTGTATTTTGGTTTTCAAAAATGTAAAAGTGGCCTGAACTGAACTGTCACTACTTTGAGGTTTTGAAATGCCAGGCAGCCAGAGTTTTCTCAGAATGTATTTTCATCGCTGCTTGTGGTGTCCTGATGGATAAGCGTATCCGGCTATGCTCTGAAAGTGTAGACCGCTGAACTTTTATCCACATGAACAAGTTATGGATCTCCAATGACATTAGCAGCACAGTTGCAGACTGGAACATAGAAAATCACAGTAAACCAAATGTATAAAAATACTCTGTATAAAGAAATAACAGTAAACAGCAAGTGCTAGTAAAAAGATGATAAAAACAGGGTATTTGGTTGATACGTTTTTTGCAAAAAATGTATACTAAGCCGCTCCACCAAACGTCAAGGTAACTCATATCAGAGCAGTCCCTAACTGATGTATTTAAAAACCTGGTCATGTGTATAGTACCTATATGAGCTGGATTCAGACAGGTAATGTCCGATGTGGACACGCTGCATACTGGGCAGTGTAGGTGATGGCATAGTTTTTAGTGTGCTGTATTGATCTCACTTTATTGCAGTCTGTGACACTTTTGTTGTGTCTTCTGTGACTGCTGTTGCTACTGCTGCTGATTTGCCAGACATGTTTTTGAAATGTGGAGTCTCTAAGTTGGGTTTCCATCTGGTGGGTTGCCTATAGTGGAAGGGATGTCAGAGCACCATTATACTATTTCTACTCTGGGGAAATTGATGCCACTTTCCTGGTGTGCACCAATCATTTTTTTGAAATTTGGAGACTCCAAGTTGGGTCTCCTTCATGTGTGTTCAATATAGCAGTAGGGCTCCCAGACCAACACACCTGCACTTAATTTCAGTCTACTACCTGTGTTACTATCCTTAAATGTTTACAACCATGGTATGCTACGAAGGTGATATTTGTGCCACCTGAGTGTGGCTGAGCAGAATAGAAGTTTCAGCTGTTGCATGAGTTATTAGCACTCCCAGCAGAGCAAACTTACCCTGGTCCCCCACCCACCTCATCTTAACTTAACACTAGGACTACTGGACTCGTGACCCCGCCTAGAACTACTGAAAGGAGTCATTTTGACTCCTTGCTTGTTTTCGTTTATTTTTAGAGTTTCATTTGTGGTTATTTATTAATAATTATATTTTTTGTAATGTATTATTATTGTGAGATCCAACAGTAATGCTTTTGATTGTTTTTTTTCTGCTTTTCTTATTTTTCTACAGAAAATAACAATAATTATAATAGACGTTTTTCAAACATTTTTTTTTATTCAAGTGCACACATATAAACAACAACTGAAGAACAAAAAGCAGAGAAAATGTAGGTGGAGGAGCATAAAAATGAAAATATGGCGCAGAATTCACCTTCTAAACATTTGTGTTTCGCATTTTAGGCATTGCCTTTGATTTATGGCAGTGCATTGCCCACACAAAGACTTACCACAAGTCTTACAATTGCCGACAGATCTATTTTTCTTGCACTTTTCTTTGATCTGGCAAAATTTTGTTTGAACCATCACTTCTGAGCATGTAGAAACTTGGGACGTGGAACCCTTTTCCCTATCTGTGACATAAGGACCACTCAACTCTCTCACAAGCGTTTGCAAAAATGCCTTGCATGACATTTTTTGGTGGGTTATCTCATTGAATATTATCCATGCATTTATACCCACAAAGTCTAAGGCATTTTCAAATGCATGAACAGGCCATCTCCTTGTGCATGTTCGTGTGGTATATTTTCGTGCCATCTGATCCACTACATCTACTCCATATTTTGTTTCATTGTAAAACTTTACCGTTTTTTATTTTTTTTTAGCGGAATCAGACGCAACAACAACATCTGGATGGACGGAACTCAAAATGACAACATTTTTGTTGGGCTTTCCTTGATATACTGTAAGTGTAAAATTGTCTTCATTTCTAAACACTTTAGTGTTGTACAATTCCTCTTTCATGGATTTTATTTCTTTAGGCACTTCTCGCCTTATCTTGTTCAGTGTTCCCACGATGGTTGTTCCTTTGCTTTTTAGCTGTTTAGCTAATTTTACTGAAGTAAAATAATTATCGGTTGTAACATTGCGACCTTTTTTCAAAAACGGGTCCAATAACTTCATTACCACATGGTCAGCTAAACGGTCCTCAGCACGGCGTGTGTCATCTTTGCCTAGATAAGGGAAGCCATTTGCCAGATATTTGCTCTCCTTATCAACAGCTAGCCAATATTTGTGGCCATATTTATCTGGTTTGGAAGGCATGTACTGCGTGAATGGACACCTAGTTTTGCTTGGGAAAAGATGCTCATCCACCGTTATGTATGGGCCAGGTTTGTAACACGCAATACAATTTTCAATAAACCTGTCCCACACAGTAGAAAATAGAGCAAACTTGTCCGTTTGCAGTCTCTCCGATCGAGTAGATTTCTCATCAAATCTGAGAAACCTCATAATTTCAACAAAGCGGTCCCTAGTAGTGTTGAGCGATACTGCTCGATATCTAAAAATATCGGATCGGAATGGTATCGCCGATATCACTAAATATCGGCGATATCCGATTCCGATACCGGAAGTCTCATATAAGTCTATGGGAACAAAATATCGCAACTAAAAAAAACCTTTATTTCCTTGTAAACACTAAATATACACACATAGAATACATATATATATATATATACATGTCATTGTGACATATATATATATACATATATGTATAGTTTATACACTTCTACATAGTAAAATATCCTCTGATTCAATTGCCGGTAAAGCCGGCTTCTGTGAAAAGACAGAAGCACCCGACATGAAATGACACTTGGTGTACATAGGGTTAACCATGTCTTTTCATGTCGTTTGCAATCTGATTTGCACAAACAATTACATCAGTCTATGTGTGCAAAATTTCACACCTGTAGGGGTTAATTAAAGGTGTAAATTCGTTGTAAAAAAAACGGACTTTTTTGCTACGAATTTACACCTTTAATTAACCCCTACAGGTGTGAAATTTTGCACACTTAGACTGATGTAATTGTTTGTGCAAATCAGATAGCAAAGGACATGAAAAGACATGGTTAACCCTATGTACACCAAGTGTCATTTCATGTCGGGTTCTGCATTTTCACAAAAGCCGTCAATTGAATTAGCGGCTATTATACTATGTAGAAGTGTATGAGCTATAAATATAAATATATATATATATGTGTCACAAATTCAATGACATGTATATATATATATATATATATGAGGTGTAAAATTGTTTAAAAAAAATGCGTGGGCTCCCGCCCTATTTTCGCAACCAGACAGACAAAGCCAGCGAATGGGGGCAGATAATAATAGCCCAGAGAGGGACCATTATTTTTGGCCCCCCCTGGCTACTAACATCTGCCCCCAGACACCCCAGAAAAGACAAATCTATAATTAGATTCGCCCTTTCCAGCACTTTGCCTGTCTATTCCCATTGCCCTGTAGCGGTGGCGAATGGGTTAATATGGGGTTAAAGCCACATTGCAATTGAAAGGTGACCTTAAGCCAGGTTAATAATTGAGAGCTGTCAATTAGACAACTATCAATTATTAATCCTATTGCATGAAATAAAAATAAAACACACACACTTTAATTAAAAATCATTTTAATGAAATAAAGACACATGTTTTTGACCATCTTTTATTTGACTGCAAAAACCATTTCCTGTAATAAAAATAAAATAAAAAAGCAAAATTATTCTTACCTATCCCATGCACAGTCAGGTCCCACGGTGTAATCCTTCAGAAAGGGTTAATGTTTACTGCAGGGACCGCAGCTAATGCTGCAGCCTCACAGTAAACCCCCAAATGAATGAGTTCCTCTCCTGGCTGACAGGAGAGGAAGTGGAAAGCTTAATTGATTGCTTTCCACTTTCACTTCAGGTCAGCCATGGACACAATCAGTGACGTCAGAGGGAACTGATTAACAAAAATAGGGGTTCCCTTCGAATAAAAAATGACGTCGGGTCCCCCCTATTTTTGTTAACCAGCCTGATGAAGCAGACCGCTGAGGCCTGGATTTTCAGGCTGTTAAGGAGCCAAGATCCATGGACCTTGCCAGCCTGATAATACCAGGCCACAGCAGTCTGCATATCTTGGCTGATTAACAAAAATAGGGGATCCCCTCGAAAAAAATTGGCGTGGGGTCCCCCCTATTTTTGTTAACCAGCCAGATGAAGCAGACCGCTGAGGCCTGGATTTTCAGGCTGTTAAGGAGCCAAGATCCATGGACCTTGCCAGCCTGATAATACCAGGCCACAGCAGTCTGCATATCTTGGCTTATTAACAAAAATAGGGGATCCCCTCGAAAAAAAAAACGGCGTAGGGGTCCCCCTATTTTTGTTAACCAGACTGTCAAGGCCCATGGATTTTGGCCCTCAACAGCCTGATAATACCAGGCTACAGCAGCCCCACATTTGGCGCATCAAAAGATGTGCCAATTGTGGCACTTTACCCGGCTCTTCCCACTGCCCTGTAGCGGTGGCAAGTGGGGTAATAAGGGGTTAATGTCACCGTTGATTGCACGGTGACAATAAGCCCGGTTAATAATGGAGAGGTGTCAATAAGACACCGATCCATTATTAATCCCAAAGTTATTAAATGTATAAAAAAAAGACAAAGCAAGAAAAAAGTCTTTTAATGAAATAAAAGAGACAACACAGTTTTCATTAATTTTATTATACACTCATTCCTGCGACGCCATCGATCTCCTGTAAAAAAAGAAAAAAAAACAAACCAACAGTATACCACCTGTCCGACGCAGTCCATAGTAACGACAGTCCCACGACGATCCAGCTCTGCTACATCGCAATGACAGGCAGAGCCTGTCATCGCGACGCAGCACAGCTGATTACCTGCTTCCCCGGCGGTGACGTCATCGGACTGACTGCTTTACGGCCGGGATTACCCAGCAGTCACTGCAGTTATCGCGAGAAACTGCATGTGACCGCCGGGGAAAGATGATGGCGGCCATGAAGCAGTCCAGCCCATGACCGCCGGAGATCTTCTGCCAGGTAAGTGCCGCTGACTCCTGACAGACCCGACCGACGGACACTGACAGTGACAGTGACAATCCCGATTCCGGTATCCGATAAGACGAAAATATCGGAACTAAGTATCGAAAGGCCGATAGAGCTAATATCGGCCGATACCCGATACTTGCGGTATCGTATCGCTCAACACTAGTCCCTAGACATTGTCGCTTTGCAAAACGGTATTCACCAGTCATTACACCAAATACTGCTAATCGAGTGACGGTTCGTGCCAGATATTCCACGAGCATAGAATATCGCAATGAATGCATCTAGCTCCTCATCAGATAGAGTAAACTGTAAATTATTGTTCCTGCATGCTTCTGCAAGCGTACAGTTCTTTATATGTGTCAATATATATGAATCAAAAATTAGCATAAGATAAGAGCCTAGAGTAAACAAGCTATTTTGTTTAGCATTACACAGTAATACAAGCAGGTAAAACACAAGGAAAATGTGAAAAGTTGACATGTAAATTGAACTACATCTATATGAACATCAGGGTAAATAAGACAGAGTGAAAAAAATTATGCACAAAACTTTATAGCAACATTTAGTGACAAAAGGACCTCAAAATATAGTAGGGAGTCAAAATGACTCCCTTCAGTAGTTCTTGGTAAATTTTGAAAAAAACGCGCAAATTTTTCACCAAAATTATTTATTCTCACAAAATCTTTTTTCACATCATATTTGAGGAAAAGTCACCGAGTTTCAAGCCGGAATTCTGAAAAATGTAGTCACAGAAGAGAAATAAAAAACGAAAGGAGTCAAAATGACTCCATCAGTAGTTCTAGTGTTAAACTTAAATTAAAAGCTCTAAATGCCGGCCCAGACACTGATACCTCATGCATTACCAATGGCTGACTGCTGCAGTACAAATATCAATTTTCTACCATGAGTCAATTGATGACACTTTTCCTTGTGTCTGCCCCTAATTTTTGGAATGTTTGGACTCCAAGTTGGGTCGCCTTCATGTGCGTTGCCTGAATTTGGTAGATATCTCAGAGCACCAGGCCTACACCTGTCACTCATCCATCTGTTACTGATCCATGTCTCATGCATTCATGCTGCAAAATTATACTATTTGTACACTGCTTCAATGGATGCCACTTTTCCTTGTGTCTTCCCCTAATTTGAGCTGTCTTGGCATCTTTTTGCCATCTCTGATGGTGTTGTGTATGTGTTTGGTTTTGCCTCCAATTGAATTCAATGGGGTTCGGGTTTGTTCGATGAATCTTGAAAGGTTCACTTATCTTTAATTTTTACCACACGATGTACGCCGTATAAACAAATTCCAAAAAATAATTGCTCTTTTTTTCTCAATTTCACCACACTTGAAATTTTATTTTGTTTTCCAGCATACTGTTGTTAAATGGAAATGTCATTCAAAAAAACAACTTGTCCCACAAAAACAAGCCTTCATTTGTATATGTGGACGATATCATTAAAAATGATGGCTCTTGGAAGAAGGGGAGATTAAAAAAATGCAAAAAAGGAAATTGGGCATGTTGAGAAGTCGTTGCTGAAAATCATTATGTATTTCCTTTTGATATTTCTTGTTTCTGGGTGCAATTTTTTAAGGCTGCAAAAAAAGTTCACACAGGGAAACTTGGTTGGGCAGAAGAATTTGTGGATTATTTAGGTCTGGATATTGCTGTACATGTAATTAGATGAAACCATTTAAGTCCTTCACGAGCTCCTCCACAGGCAAAACCTTTAACCAAAGGGATTATTCCAACTATAAATTCTAGAGTCTTGTATATATGGACATATGCACCTGCCCCCTAGATTATCTAGGTAAGACCAAGAGAGAGTTCTGGAAAGAATAGAAACAAAATGGTTAGAAACCACAGCCAGCTCACGGACCCAACCTTCAGGTGCAAGGAACTTCATCTGGAAGCGACAAAATGTCTGAAGCAAAAATAAAGTGATGTTTCAGCTCCTTAAAAATTTACCACTTTATTAATCTTGATTAAAACATCTTACGGCAGAGAAAAAAAACTCCCTGTACAATGTGAATCCAAGGGGTTAAAGCAGCACGTTTCGATCTGAGACCAGATATTTATCAAAGCTAAATATCCACTGACAACATAGTTATTATATAGTGTGCCGGAGCCAATGACTAGTATTATCCGTTGTCAACTGATGTGATTTCAGGTCCTGCATAATAGTGCACCTGCACACCACACACTAACGATCCACATACGTAAATTACATAAAGGTAATAAAAACAATGAATGTAAAATCATTTGCATTACGTCAATAGTGAAAAATTACTTCATTTCTCTTATTTAGCCCATTCTTGTGTCCAGATTTCAAATCCAGAAAGCTTCACGTGTGAGGAGACGCCATCTGACATCTCCATGTACAGATCTTTAAACCTGCTCTATGCCACAAACTTGGAATGATGCAGTACTACATGCATGGTATGTTGTAAAGTATTTTGCTGCTGTGGAAATATTACTATTGTTGTTTTTGCTGTTTAATATATCTCCTAAGTGTTCTGAGATACGTGTCTAGAGTTTATGTGATGTACATCCCACATAAGACATTTGACACACATAACCACATTGGCAGAGTTACAGTTGATTTACTGATTAATGTTAAACTGCAGTGTGTTATCCTGATTATGGAATATTTTAGTGATTAGTGCATGACTGCATGTTCTACATTTATTGGTGCCATATTAAAAAAATCCTTTAGTCTGTAACCAGCTTTTTTTCTTTTTGGTTTTGGAACTAAACATGCTAGGGGAAGCTGAGTTTTCAATCGTTTTTGCCCATCTGGCTACTATGTTAACCCCACAATCCAAAATGGATGCCAAAGTTTGGTCCTCATAAAAAAGGTAGAAATTTGTTAATTATGTTTTTAATTCTACCAAATTGTGGACTATACTGTAGACACACATAGGATTGTTGTGACTTGTTGTTAACCCTTTTATTCTGTGCTTTTGTGTTTGTCAGTGTGACTAAGTCATCCCAGATTTTTTGATCTACTATACTATGGGCTCTTTTTAATGTCGAGTCAGGATAGTTACGATTTTTACATTTCTTGGTTAGCAATTCAAATTCTATTTCCATTTATTTGTTGTTACTACAATTTATTTTGTGTCTAAAGAATTCTCCCACCGGAATTGCATTGATTGTGTTTTGGGGTGGCTACTTGTAGCAAGCAGAATAGTATTGCCATTAAGTGGTTTACTGTGTGTTTTGGTGGAAATAATTTGCTGCTCCACCCCTTAAAGGTCCAACTCCAAGAAGAAGATACAATCCCGACTTTGCCTGTGGGTGAATCTAGTATTATATATATATTAGAATTGATGAAACTGATGAATTCTGGTATGGTAGATACATCGCCCCCAAATTATGAGGACGTCATCAATGTATCTACCATACCAGACCAAATCCTGTGAAAATAAATTATGCTCTGAAAAAATAAACTCTGATTCCCAGAAAGCCTTAACCAAATTAGCAAGCGATGGGGAAAATTTTGCACTCATATCTATGCTGGTTCTCTGTAAATAAAAATTACCATCAAAATAAAAATAATTGTGTGTTAATAAATAATGAATCACTTGCAGAATTAAATTAACAAGATCCTGGGAATACAAACTGTGATTGCTAACTCATGGGGAATATTTGTATATAATGCAATAACATCACAGCATAACCAGGTGTATTTAGAAGACCAGATTTTTATAGAAAAATTTCACAGTACATCCCTAGAATCCTCGATAGAGCCTGGAACTCTACATTCTAGAGGCTGTAATATAGAGTCAACCCATTGTTAGGATCTGCGGAACGAATCAGATAAATATAAATAGTGGATGCGTTCGCAGACCGGGGTCCACCGTGCAGGCAGAGCCTGCTGCTAGCAAGAAGGCGACATAGGCAAACTCTGTTACACCACAGAGTCGCTAAGGTAGAGCCGCAGAGATATGGACTGTGTCCTGTTAACTTCACAGGGATGCAGACAACTGCTGTGCGGACAGTAGTCCGTGGTAATGCAATCAGCAACGCAATCAGGCAATCTCCTCACCATAGAAGCCGTTATTCTAGGGGCTTATTTCAGCCAAGCCCTAAACACGTGCATACAATCTCCTCACCGGAGGTGCCGGTATTCTAGGGGCTTATTTCAGCCGAGCCCTAACCTCATGAATGCAAGATCACACCAGCGCAAAGCACATAATGCAATTGACACTAGCGCATGGCGGCACGGGGATAGATCGAGATTCCCCTTGTGCAGGAGCGGGAACTCGACTCCTAACATTACCCCCCTCCCTAGGGCCCCCCTCCTTTGAGCCTCACTACGCTCAAAGGCAGCAATGAGCTGCGGAGCGTGAACATGCTCCACAGGCTCCCAGGACCTATCCTCAGGCCCATAACCCCTCCAATCCACCAAATAAAACTTTTTTCCCTGTACCACCTTGCAACCTACAATAGCATTCACCTCGTGATTGTCCGTAGACGAACCCGATGTCCCGGCAGATAACTCAGAGAACAGGGACATGACCACGGGTTTCAAGAGGGACACATGAAAGGTGTCGGAGATACCCAGGCGTGGTGGAAGGGCCAAACGGTATACCACAGGGTTAACCTGCTCGAGGACTTTGAAGGGACCCAGGTAACGAGGTGTCAACTTGGTGGACTCCACTCGCAGCCTGATGTTACAGGCGGAGAGCCACACCAAGTCACATGGAACAAATGTCGGAGCGGGGCGCCGATGTACGCCGGCGGAGGACCTCATCCTCTCCTTGGAGGCCTGAATGGCATCCTGAGTACAGTCACAAATGTCCCGTGCCTCCACAGCCCAGTCTGCCAACCTGGAGTTGGTGGAAGACATGGGCATAGGCACAGGAACCTGCGAATGCTCACCGTAATTAAGGAGGAATGGTGTCTGTCCAGCGGAGTCTGCCACGGCGTTGTTCAACCCAAACTCTGCCCACGGTAACAAAGATGCCCAGTCATCCTGCCTGGCAGAGACAAAGTGTCGCAGATATGTGACCAAGGTCTGGTTGGCCCTCTCTACCAACCCATTCGTCTCGGGATGATATGCCGAAGAGAGATTTAATTAAATACTGAGTAGACGACAAAGCTCTCTCCAGAACTGAGACGCAAACTGGGGACCTCGGTCACTAACAATTTTGTCCGGCATGCCGTGTAGACGAAAGATATATCTTATGAACAACGCTACCAGGGCCCGTGCAAAAGGTAACCGTGGTAATGGTACCAGGTGCACCATTTTGGAAAAATGTTCGGTGATCACCCAAATGATGGTGCAACCCCGAGACTTGGGTAAGTCCACCACAAAGTCCATTCCGACCATCTCCCAGGGCCTGTCTGCCACTGGAATAGGGTAAAGTAACCCAGCTGGCCGCTGTTGAGGAGATTTATTTTTGCGCAGGAGACGCACGCCTGAGCATAATCCCCAACATCACGGACCATATGCGGCCACCAGTACATCCTCGCCAACAGCTCAAATGTCCTTTTGGTCCCAAAATGTCCACCCACCCTGGACGAATGAGCCCAAGCAAGAACCTCCGGTCACAAATCGGGTGGTACAAAAGTCTTGCCTGGAGGTACAGACTCTAGCGAAACCGGCGCTACGGTTCTCAGGCTCTCAGAAGGGACAATAAGCCGAGGCTCCCCCTCCTACTCCTCAGAGGACACCACGGATCGAGAGAGAGCGTCAGCCCGAATGTTCTTCTCTCCCGAGAGATAATGGAGGGTAAAGTGAAATCAGGAGAAAAACAAGGACCATTTGGCCTGACGAGAATTTAGCCGCTGGGCTGTTTGTAAGTATACCAAATTCTTGTGATCCGTAAAGACTTGGAAGGGAAAGCGAGCCTCCTCCAACAGATGTCTCCACTCAGAGAAAGCTAAGTTCATTGCTAGCAACTCCCTGTCCCTGATGGAATAATTCCTCTCCGCTGGTGAAAAGGTCTTGGAGTAGAAGAAGCAAGGATGCTTCCGACCTTGAGCATCCTTTTGAGATAGGACTGCTCCAGCACCAACGGATGAGGCATACACCTCCAATATGAATGGCTTGTCAACATCAGGGCGGTGTAGGATGGGAGCGTTAGCAAAATGAGACTTAATTGAGGTGAAAGCTTTGGAGACTTCTTCGTACCACAATTTGGGATTTGCTCCCTTCTTGGTGAGGGCTACCAAGGGAGCTACCAAAGTTGAGAAATGTGGAATGAACTGGCTATAGTAATTAAGGAACCCCATAAAGCGCTGCACCGCTTTAAGAGAATGGGGTTCTTGCCAGTCCATCACCGCCTGTAGTTTGGCAGGATCCATAGCCAATCCCTGGGCGGAGATGATATAGCCCAGGAATGGTAACGACTCCTGCTCAAACACGCATTTCTCCTACTTTGCATAAAGTGAATTTGCCAGCAAGAGGTCGAAGACTCTTTAGACATCTTTCGGGTGGGAGTCAATATCTGGAGAGAAGATGAGTATATCATTCATATAGACCACGACCGAGGTGGAAAGCATATCCCGGAAGATGTCATTAACAAAGTCTTGGAAAACGGCTGGGGCATTACAGAGCCCGAAGGGCATTACCAGATATTCATAGTGCCCATCCCTGGTATTAAAAGCCGTCTTCCACTCGTCCCCCTCGCAGATGCAAATCAGGTTGTAAGCATCACACAGTCTAATTTGGTAAATACCCTTGCTCCCCGGAGCCTATCAAAGAGCTCAGAAATCAGAGGCAGCGGGTATTTATTCTTAACGGTGATGGCGTTAAGACCCTGTAATCTATGCAGGGAAGTAATTCTCCGTTCTTTTTTTGCACAAAGAAAACCCTGCCCCAGCAGGTGACACTGACTTCCTAATGAACCCTCTTGCCAGATTCTCCTGAATGTATTGGGACATAGCCTCCGTCTCTGGGAGAGAGAGAGGATAGACCGGTCCCCGGGGAGGTTCTGCTCCAGGCAAGAGGTCAATAGGACAGTCATTGGGACGGTGAGGCGGAAGCGTCTCCGCAGTCTTTTTTGGAGAACACGTCTACATAGGACCAATAGCACTTGGGAAGGGAAGTGAGATCTGTGGGTATCCCTGTAGTAGCAACCTGAACACTCTCCCTCACACATCTACCTCTGCAAGACTCACTCCAACCCCGTATCTTCCCAGAGGACCACTCAATATGTGGGGAGTGAAGACGAAGCCAGGGTACTCCCAGCAGAGCCTCATCTATACCCTCAGGAAGGATGAGGAAAGAGATGATCTCCTGATGGGAAGGAGACATAGCTAATGTGAGAGGGATTGTCTGATGTGTGATCTGTGTGGGCAGTATGGATCCATTCACCACTCGAACAGTCACCGGTTTGGCGATCATCACCTGAGGTATTGTGTGGCGGAGAGCAAAAGCAGAGGACATAAAGTTCCCCTCTGCTCCAGAATCCACACAAAGCTCTACTGTTAGAGTGGATGGACCAAAAGAGATTGTCCCTTTCAAGGACAGCTTGGAGGCAAAAGGTGCTGACTCTAGTGAACCTCCTCCCATGGTCACTAGACGCGATCGTGTTCCCGTTCGCTGGGGACATCTATTGGCATAATGTCCTAACTGCTGACAATTGTTACAAACCACGGAGACTCGAATGGGCCGAGACTTAGGTCCCACTCGAACAACCTCCATGACCTCCGGGGAGTCGGGTGCCTGAATGGGAGATTCTAGAGGTTTGGAAAAGGTGGGAGCTAGCCGAAACCTCCGTCTACACTGGGCCCGCTCCAACCTCCGCTTGTGAAAGCGAAGGTCAATGCGGGTAGATATGGAGATAAGCTTCTCCAGTGAGGCAGGAATTTTCCTGGTGGCCAAGGCGTCCTTTACATGGTCAGCCAGACCTCTGCAGTATACCGGTATAAGGACCTTATCCGGACACTCTAACTCGGAGGTCAGAATTCGAAATTGGACTGAAAACTGACTTTCCAAGCTCGAACCCTGTGTCATTGCCAGCAGATGGAGTGCGAATCGTGGGTGACCTGAGGGCCTAAAAAGACCTTTTTAAGAGCCTCCAGAAACCGAGGAGCACTCCGCACAGTGGCGTTGCCCATTCCAAAGCTCTGCCCGACAGTAGTGACACTATGAAACCCACTTGTGCCTGCTCTGTGGTAAAACGTGCAGCCAGAAGCTCGAGCTGTATAGAGCATTGACTCACGAATCCTCGACAATGTTTGCTGTTACCAGAAAACTTGTCTGGATGCGAGAGATGGGACAAGGTCGGACCAGAGGTGTTGAAGGATAAACTGGCTGCTGCTGTGCTAGCAGCCTGAACAGCGACTGTGGTCACATCCACAGCTGAGGTTGTGCACTCGAGAGCCGCCAACCTACCCTCCAGCTGCTGGATGAACTGCCGTAGGCGCTGGTCGTCCGCCGTTTTACTAGTCTGACCCTGGCGCTAGTGTACTGTTAGGATCTGCGGAACGCACTAGATACAGTTATATGAAAAAGTTTGTTCACCCCTATTAATCTTAAGCTTAACCCCTTACTGCCATCGGACGTACTATCCTGTCCATGGTACCTGGGCCCATATGACCGGGGACGGGATAGTACGTCTCGTGCGTTCGGACGCGCTCCCGGGGGGAGCGCAGCCGATCGCGGCCGGGTGTCAGCTAATTATCACAGCTGACACCCATGACTGTGTGTCAGGAGCGGTCGCAGACCGCTCCCGGCACATTAACCCCTTGCACACCGCGATCAAACATGATCGCGTTGTACTGGGGGCACAGGGGAGGATCGCGCAGGATGGAGGCTCCCTGCGCGCCCCCCTGAGACCCTCAGAGCAGCGCGATGTGATCGCGCTGTTCTGAGGGCTTCCTCCCTCCCAGGACCAGGATCCAAGATGGCGCCGGGGTCCTGGAGGGAGGCGGCTACCTCAGTGCCTGCCGAGAGCAGGCACTGAGAAGCCTGCTGCACTGCCTGAGCGATCGCTGGTGTGACAGAGTGCTGTGCACACTGTCACACCAGCGATCTGATAAAATACAGTGATGTCCCATCCTGGGACAAAGTAAAAAAGTTAAAAAAATAAAAATAAACATGTTTTAAAAAAAAATCCAAAATAAATAAAAAAATATATATATATTCCCCAATAAATTCACTTCTTCCTGTAAATAAAAAAAACAAAGCAATAAAAGTACACATATTTGGTATCGCCGCATCCGTAACGACCCCCCCTATAAAATTGTCCCACTAGTTAACCCCTTTAGTGAACCCCTTAAAAAAAAAAAAAACGAAGCAAAAAATCAATGCTTTATCATCATACCGCCGAACAAAAAGTGGAATAACACGCGATCAAAAAGACCGATATAAAAAAACATGGTACTTCTGAAAACGTCATCTTGTCCCGCAAAAAACGAGCCGTAATACAGCATCATCAGCTAAAAAATAAAAAAGTTATAGCTCGCAGAATAAAGCGATGCAAAAATAATTATTTTTTATATAAAATTGTTTTTACTCTATAAAAGCGCCAAAACATGAAAAAATGATATAAATGAGGTATAGCCATAATCGTACTGACCCAAAGAATAAAACTGCTTTATCAATTTTACCACACGCGGAACGGTATAAACGCCTCCCCCAAAAGAAATTCATGAATTGCTGATTTTTGTTCATTCTAACCTCCCAAAAATCGAAATAAAAAGCGATCAAAAAACGTCACGTGCTCAAAAATGGTACCAATAAAAACGTCAACTCGTCCCGCAAAAAATAAGACCTCACATGACTCTGTGGGCCAAAATATGCAAAAATTATAGCTCTCAAAATGTGATGATGCAAAAACTATTTTTGCAATAAAAAGAGTCTTTTAGCGTGACAGCTGCCAATCATAAAAACCCGCTATAAATAGTAAATCAAAACCCCCTTTATCACCCCCTTAGTTAGGGAAAAATAATAAAATTAAAAAAATGTATTTATTTCCATTTTCCCATTAGGGTTAGGGTTGGTTCGGCTAAAGTTAGGGTTAGGGTTGGCGCTAAAGTTAGGATTAGGTTGGGATTATTGGTGTGTTAGGGTTAGGTTTGTGGTTAGGGTTGGCACTAGGGTTAGGGGTGTGTTGGGGTTAGGGTTGGAGTTAGAATTGGGGGATTTCCGCTGTTTAGGCACATCAGGGGCTCTCCAAATGTGACATGGCGTCTGATCTCAATTCCAGCCAATTCTGCGTTGAAAAAGTCAAACGGTGCTCCTTCACTTCTCAGCTCTGCCATGCGTCCAAACAGTAGTTTATCCCCACATATGGGGTATCAGCGTACTCTGGACCCCAAGAGTTATTGTGCAATTTGTCCTATTTCTTCTGTTACCCTTGGGAAAATAAAAAACTGGGGGCGAAAATATCATTTTTGTACAAAAAAAATTATTTTTTTGTTTTTACGGCTGTACATTATAAACTTCTGTGAAGCACTTGGGGCTTCATAGCGCTCACCACACATCTAGATAAGTTCCTTGTGGGGTCTATTTTCAAAAATGGGGTCACTTGTTGGGGATTTCCACTGTTTAGGCGCATCAGGGGCTCTCCAAATGCGACATGACGCCCCCAGACCATTCCATCAAAGTCTGCAATCCAAAACGTCACTACTTCCCTTTCGAGCCCCAACGTGTACCCATACAGTAGTTTTCTTACACATATTGGATATCAGCGTACTCAGGACAAATTGGACAACAACTTTTGGGGTCCAATTTCTCCTGTTTCCCTTGTAAAATAAAATATTGGGGCAAAAAAATCATTTTTGTAAAAAAAAAAAAATTTTTTATTTTTACGGCTGTACGTTATAAACTTCTGTGAAGCACTTCGGGGTTCAAAGTGTCACCACACATCTAGATAAGTTCCTTGTGGGGTCTATTTCCAAAATGGGGTCACTTGTGGGGGGTTTCCACTGTATAGGTGCATCAGGGGCTCTCCAAATGTGACATGACGCCCCCAGACCATTCCATCAAAGTCTGCAATCCAAAACGTCACTACTTCCCTTCCGAGCCCTGACGTGCGCCCATACAGTAGTTTTCTCCCACATATTGGGTATCAGCGTACTCAGGACAAATTGGACAACAACTTTTGGGGTCCAATTTCTCCTGTTACCCTTGTGAAAATAAAATATTGGGGGCGAAAAAAATCATTTTTGTAAAAAAAAAAATATTTTTTATTTTACGGCTGTACGTTATAAACTTTAGTGAAACACTGGGGTTAAAAGTTCTCACCACACATCTAGATAAGTTCCTTGGGGGGTCTAGTTTCCAAAATGGTGTCATTTATGGGGGTTTCCACTGTTTGGGCAGATCAGGAGCTCTCCAAACACGACATGGCGTCCAGCCAATTCTGCGTTGAAAAAGTCAGACGGCACTCCTTCCCTTCCAAACTCTGCCATGCACCCAAACAGTGGTTTACCCCCACATATGGGGTATCAGCGCACTCAGGACAAATTGCACAATAACTTTTGGAGTCTTGTTACCCTTGGAAAAATAAAAATTGGGGTGAAAAGATCATTTTTGTGGAAAAAATATGATTTTTAAATTTTACGGCTCTACGTTATAAACTTGTGTGAAGCACTTGGGGGTTCAAATTGCTCACCAAAGATCTAGAAAAGTTCCCTAGGGGGTCTAGTTTCCCAAATGGGGTCATTTGTGGGGGGTTTCCACTGTTTAGGCACATCAGAGGCTCTCCAAATGCAACATGGCATCCAATCTCAATTCCAGCCAATTTTGGTTGGAAAAAGTCAAATGGTGCTCCTTCGATTCCGAGCTCTGCTGTGCGCCCAAACAGTGGTTTCCCCCCACATATGGGGTATCAGCGTACTCAGGACAAATTGGACAACAACTTATGTGGTCCAATTTCTCCTGTTACCCTTGGGAAAATAAAAAATTAGTGACTAAAATATAATTTTTGTGGGAAAAAAATAGGATTTTTTATTTTCATGCCCGGGTATTATAAACTTGTGTGAAGCACTTGGGGGTTCAAAGTGCTCACCAAAGATCTAGATAAGTTCCTTAGGGGGTCTAGTTTCCAAAATGGGGTCACTTGTGGGGGGTTTCCACTGTTTAGGCTCATCTGGGGCACTGCAAACGGAACATGACCCCCATCAACGTCTGCATTCCAAAACGTTACTACTTCCTTTCCAAGCCCTGCAGTGCACCCAAACAGTTCCCCCCCCCCACATATGGGGTATCAGCGTTCTCAGGACAAATTGGACAACAACTTTTGGGGTCCAATTTCCTTGGGAAAATTCAAAAATTTGGGACTAAAAAATCATTTTTGTGGAAAATTGTTTTTTTTTCTTTCACACCCAGGCATTATAAGCTTTTGTGAAACACTTGGGGGTTCAAAGTGCTCACAACAGATCTAGATAAGTACCTTAGGGGGTCTAGTTTCCAAAATGGTGTCACTTGTGGGGGTTTCCACTGTTTAGGCGCATCAGGGGCTCTCCAAACACGACATGGCGTCCAATCTCAATTCCCGCCAATTTTAGTTTGAAAAAGTCAAACGTCGCTCCTTCCCTTACGAGCTCTGCCGTGTGCCCAAACAGTGGTTTTCCCCCACATATTGGATATTGGCGTACTCAAGAGAAATTGCATAACAACCTTATCTGTCCATTTTCTCCTTTTACCCTTGTGAAAATAAAAAAAAAGTTTGTAAAAGATCATTTTTGTGGCTAAAAAGTTAAATATTCATTTTTTCCTTCCACGTTGCTTTAGTTCCTGTGAAGCACCTGAAGGGTTAATAATCTTCTTGAATGTGGTTTTGAGTACCTTGAGGGGTGCAGTTTTTAGAATGGTGTCACTTTTGGGTATTTTCTGCCATATAGACCCCTCAAAGTGACTTCAAATGAGAGGTGGTCCCTAAAAAAAATGGCTTTGTAAATTTTGTTGTTAAAATGAGAAATCGCTGGTCAACTTTTAACCCTTATAACTTCCTAACAAAAAAAAATATTGGTTCCAAAATTGTGCTGATGTAAAGTAGACATGTGGGAAATGTTATTTCTTAACTATTTTGTGTGATATATTTCTCTGTTTTAAGGGAATAAAAATTCAAAGTTTGAAAATTGAAAAATTTTAAAAAATTTCGCCATATTTGCATTTTTTTTCAAAAATAAACGCAAGTTATATCAAAGAAATTTTACTTCTAACGTGAATTACAATATGTCACGAGAAAACAGTCTCAGAATCGCGAAGATCCGTTGAAGTATTCCAGAGTTATAACCTCTTAAAGAGACAATGGTCAGAATTGTAAAAATTGGCCCGGTCATTAACGTGCAAACCACCCTTGGGGGTGAAGGGGTTAATGTTTTATAAAAATTGGTGTATTTGCAACAGCTATTTCAATTTGATATATCTAACAACTATTGGACACAGTAATGTTTCTGCCTTGAAATGAGGTTTATTGTACTAACAGAAAATGTGCAATCTGCATCCAAACAAAATTTGACAGGTGCATAAGTATGGGCACCTCACCAGAAAAGTGACATTAATATTTAGTAGATCCTCCTTTTGCAAAAATAACAGCCTCTAGTCGCTTCCTGTAGCTTTTAATGAGTTCCTGGATCCTGGATGAAGATATTTTTGACAATTCCTCTTTACAAAACAATTCCAGTTCAGTTAAGTTTGATGGTCGCTGAGCATGAACAGCCCTTTTCAAATGATCCCACAAATGTTCAATGATATTCAGGTCTGGGGACTGGGATGGCCATTCCAGAACATTGTAATTGTTCCTCTGCATGAATACCTGAGTAGATTTGGAGCGTTTTTTTGGATCATTGTCTTTCTGAAAGATCCATCTCCTGCGTAACTTCAACTTTGTCACTGATTCTTGAACATTATTGTCAAGAATCTGCTGA
This sequence comes from Oophaga sylvatica, assembly GCA_033576555.1. Classification (NCBI taxonomy): domain Eukaryota; kingdom Metazoa; phylum Chordata; class Amphibia; order Anura; family Dendrobatidae; genus Oophaga; species Oophaga sylvatica. The sequence continues at coordinate 131,035,385 of JARQOD010000001.1, read as the reverse complement.
TACTGAGTGGAATCCATGCGTCACTCAACTTTAACAAGATTCCCGATGCCGGCATTGGCCACACAGCCCCAAAGCATGTTGGAACCTCCACCAAATTTTACTGTGGGTAGCAAGTGTTTTTCTTGGAATGCTGTGTTTTTTTGACGCCATGAATAACGCCTTTTTGTATGACCAAACAACTCAATCTTGGTTTCATCAGTCCACAGGGCCTTCTTCCAAAAAGAAATTGGCTTCTCCAAATGTGCTTTTGCATACCTCAGCCGACTGTTTGTGGCGTGCTTGCAGAAACGGTTTCTTTCAAATCACTATCCCATACAGCTTCTCCTTGTGCAAAGTGCGTTGTGTAGTTAACCGATGCACAGTTACACCATCTGCAGCAAGTTGATGCTGCAGCTCTCTGGAGGTGGTCTAAGGATTGTCCTTGACTGATCTCATCATTCTTTTTCTCTGCCTTTCTGATGTTTGTCTTGGCCTGGCACTTCTGGCCTTAACAAGAACTGTCCCTGTGTTCTTCCATTTCCTTACTATGTTCCTCACAGTGGAAACTGACAGGTTAAATCTCTGAGACAGCTTTTTGTATCCTTCCCCTGAACAACTATGTTGAATAAACTTTGTTTTCAGATCATTTGACAGTTGTTTTGAGGAGCCCATGATGCCACTCTTCAGAGGAGATTCAAACAGGAGAACAACTTGCAAGTGGCCACTTTAAGTAGCTTTTCTCATGATTGCATACACCTGGCTATGAAGTTCAAAGCTCAATGAGGTTACAAAACCAAAAAAAGTGCTTTAGTAAGTCAGTAAAAAGTAGGTAGGAGTATTCAAAACAAGAAAATGATAAGGGTGGGAATACTTATGCACCTGTCAAATTTTGTTTGAATGCAGATTGCACATGTTCTGCTAGTACAATAAACCTCATTTCAAGGCAGAAACATTACTGTGTCCAATAGTTATTAGATATATCAAACTGATATAGCTGTTGCAAAAACACCAATTTTAAGAAAACATTAAGCTAAGATTAATATGGGTGCCCAAAATTTTTCATATAACTGTAAATATAAATAGTGGGTGCGTTCGCAGTCCGGGGTCCACCGTACAGATAGAGCCTGCTGCTAGCAAGATGGCGGTATAGGCGAACTCTGTAACTTCACAGAGTCGCAAATATAGATACTGTGGCACTATATGGCGTTATAAGCGAACTCTGTTACACCACAGAGTCGCTAAGGTAGAGCCGCAGAGATATGGACTGTGTCATGTTAACTTCACAGGGATGCACAGACAACTGCTGTGCAGACAGTAGTCCATGGTAATGCAATCAGCAACGCAATCAGACAATCTCCTCACCGGAGAAGCCGGTATTCTAGGGGCTTATTTCAGCCAAGCCCTAAACACATGCATACAATCTCCTCACCGGAGGTGCCAATATTCTAGGGGTTTATTTCAGCCGAGCCCTAACCACATGCGTGCAAGTTCACACTGGCGCAAAGCACATAACGCAATTGACACTAGCGCATGGCGGCACGTCCATGCCACCCTTTTATAGCAGCAACTACAGGACCTACCAGAAAAGGACCAATGATTAACTATACAAGAACACATGTAGTTTCAGGACCTTCCTGGCTGACCAATAGGAGCTGCTGCAGTAGCTGAGCATGTGACCCCTGATCTCCTATGGGAGATCTTACCCTGGGCATGCTCAGAAAGGAAAACACAGGACTTAGTCCCAACTGAGTCTGCTTGCCGCTGACCTGTACTGGCTACAATGGCAGGACCTGGAGAGGCAGCAGTCATCCTCTGCACAGCACTAGACTGAGCGAGACGCTGGGACCGACGTTTCTGCTGAGCAGGTTCCACTGCGGCCGGAGACGGATGGGAGACCGCAGCGGGGATAGCTCGAGATTCCCCTTGTGCAGGAGCGGGAACTCGACCCCTAACACCTATTCCCCTAGGTGCTCATTTGCTGACCCTATACCTGACACAGTTGACGTTCTAGAAAGGGGAGCACTTGGGGGATATATGCCATGGTTGGGATACCCTGCTAGCAAGACTTTTGGAAAGTGTTCATAATGTTGAAACTGTTGACCTCTCCTAATGTGAGTTACCCTACTAGCAAAACTTATGGAGAGTGTTCATCATGTTGAAACTGGTGACCTCTCCTAATGTGAGAGGAGGTAATCACAACAGATGTAGCTTCAGAAAGGAAAGAGTGTTGAGTTTTAAACTGGACTTACTAGCCAGGGGACTCAATGAAATTATTTCTTATGCCTGCTTTGTAAGAATATAGACCCATCCTGGATTTGATGCTTTGGATCATATAGTCTACCCATTAATTTTTTGTGAATGGGGTTCACATATTAATGTATGTCATCTATTAATTACATTCCACATACACTAGTCAGCTATTAATAAATGGTAATCTCTATGTATTTTAACTATGTAGTGCTTTACCATCTTGACATATACTGTGTGTTAACAATCCATATTTTTGTTTGGAAATCTCCTTTTTTGGCAAAATGAGAATGAGGATGAGAAGATATGCTAAATTTGATTTCTGTGTCACAGAATGCTGTTCCCAGAGGTTGGATTTATCTATATTGGTGAAATGAGATCCTGACATGCGCAATCAGTAAGGAGATTGTGGTGCATTGCAGTGTGGAACGCACAAGTCCGGACAAGTGCAATCGAGGGACATAACACCTGTCACCCTCAGGCAAGGAATGCATAGCTGCGGATATGTGAAGTGAAGCGTTTGAGGCTGATTATTGAAAAACATTTCTGATAAGTATCATTCCCTTTCCTATTTATGCACTATATAGTGTCATGTAAAAATGTGGACACCCCTGGTCAAAATTACTGTTATTGTGAACAGTTAAGCAAGTTGAAGATTAAATCTCTAAAAGCCTAAAGTTAAAGATGACACATTTCCTGAAAGACCAAGCAAAATTTCAGTGAGAGCTGCTGAAGGGATTGTTACAGAGGAAAATCTGAATCCTCACTTGACTGCAAAAGACTAGCAGATTTAACAGACACTTGAGTTGTGGTACATTGTTCTACTGCTCAGAGAAATCTGCATAAATATAACCTTTATGGAAGAGTCATCAGAAGAAAACTTTCCTGTGTCCTCACCATAAAATTCAGCATTAGAAGTATGCAAAAGAACATCTAAACAAGCCTGATACATTTTGGAAACAAGTCCTGTGAACCAATGAGTTTAAAACAGAACTCTTTGGCCACAATGATCAAAGGTATGTGTGGAGAAAAAAGGGCACAGAATTTCCGGAAAAGAACACCTCGTCAACCATTAAGAATGGGGTTAGAACAATCATGCTTTGAGGTTGTGTTGCAGCCAATGACACGAAAAATATTTCTCTGGTAGTGGGAAGAATAGATTCAATGAAATGCAAGCCAGAATGCACATATTTCCAAAGCTTAAAGGTTCACTCTTAAACACATTTTTTATTTATCCAAAAAGCTTCAAATTTGTTGCTGATCTTTTTTTTCTAACATATATATTTTGAAAGCAGAGCTCCAAATCTTCAGCATAGGAAGGAAAGTGGAGATAAAATTCTGACAACCTGCACTAGCTACTCGCAGAGAATTACATTTAAATAATATATCTGTAAGTACAGTGAAACGGTCTTTTAAGTTTTTATTACAAGTTTGGGATATTCTGTGGTTTTACAATATGAACTTCAGTCTTATATTATGAAAATAAACAGGTTTGTAATTGACTTGCTTCCTTCTATCAACTGTCATTCTCCTGCAATTACATATTTTATCTTTCATAGTTTACAGCTCATTTCCATGGAGTTCAGCCACTTGTCCCTGCTAGACCCTGGCCAAGAGTGTGCAGCAATTACATTATAGGAGAGGGGTTAACTCCTTACATACCAGTCTGCTCTCCAGACCATTGATTTCTATTGTGCAGCTTACATGCTCATTTCCTTCCCCTTCTTCTGACTTCATGCTGAAATGGGGCCAGATCACAACATGCATTTCAGTGCAAGACTTCATGATGGAGTGACGCGATGAATCGTCTTCAGCCCCAGGACCATTGCTGCTGGAGGAAACTATAGGGGTAACTTTCTTTTCTCTGAACTATCATATGAATGGTTTATTCATGTTTCTCTATACTTTATTTATTTGGATGACTTTAACTGTTAATTTATAGCATTTCCAGTTTGATTAATTATATTTTTATCAATTTTAGGTTGCACTATAGCTATTTTTGAAACTGCTTCTATATTGTTTGATGTTTATCACATAATAATGTTATTCAGAGGCTTGCCACATATACTTTTATACTTTTTTGCAAATTTTGTATCCAGAAATAGTTCAACTCTCTGTTTATACTGCAGTCATAATACTTGATCTGCGTGCCTGTTGTCTCCTCATGCTGTGTTTGCCATGCTTTTCAATTTAGCTCTTTGGCATTGTAATTATTTTAACCCCTTAGTGAAAGAGCCAATTTAGTACTTAATGACCAAGCCAATTTTTACAATTCTGACCACTGTCAGTTTATGGGGTTATAGTTCTGGAATGATTCAACGAATCACACTGTGTTAGGGTTGGCAGATTGCACAAAATAAAAATAATAATAAAGTGCAATCACAACCCGGGGTCCACCGTGCAGAGATGAATAACTGCTGCTAGTGAACAATGACGGAACCAAACAGCGAGATATCACCATAAACAGACTGTGTTAAACGCCACACAGTGCGAATAGAACTCAGAGTTCCCAGCTCAGTAACTGCACAGATAGGTACTGCTTAAGAAAGTAAAGTACTTTACCCTGTTAAACGTCACAGGGGAAAATAGCACGTGGGTTGAACTCGCCCTGCAACTCAACTGTGCTAACCCCACATAAGTAGGAAGCAGGTGCTGAGCCAAGGTAAAGAACTAATATGACGCTAGGTACGAAACCCTATCGCTTTCCCAGAGAAGTAAAGTCTAAGGGTTGGACTTGCTCTGAAACTCAACTGTGCTAACCACAAACATGAACGAGACATGCTCAGCCCTACCTGCCAACGTAATTAGTCTCTGAATATGGAGCGACACACACAAACGTACAAACAGAGTGGTAGAGTATTCACCCACACATGTCATACTAGCGTGCCCATGTGCGCCACTAGGAGTCTTTTATACACAAGGCTCCACTCCAAACACTCACGCCCAGTCAGCCGAGACATCATCTGAGGACCAATCCAGAGCTGCCACCTCACCAGAGCAGCTACCATCCGACCACTAATGAGTGGACGCTACATCATGGACATGCTCAGTAGGGTGATCTCTGGACTTAGACTTCAAAACTTCAGGCTGTACCTGCATATCGCTGGTAATCATAGACTTGACTGGCGATCCAGCAGTAACCAAACGAATACCATGAGCCTGAGCTGAGACTGACGCCTGTGCTGAGCAGTACTCGCAGTCGCCGGAACAGAATGAGAGATGACAGCACCAGGCAATGCTTGGAATCTATCCCATGCAGCGGGAGAATCCCAATGCTTAACACACTGATTTTCAGACTGTTTTTTCATGACATATTGTACTTCATGCTCTTGGTAACATTTCTTCGATATGACTTGCGTTCATGAAAAAACTGAAATTTGGCAAAAATTTTAAAAATTTAGTAATTTTCAAATTTTAATTTTTGTGCCTTTAAATCACAAAGTCATATCACAAAAAAGCTAATAAATAACATTTCCAATATGTCTACTTTACATTAGCACAATTTTGAAAACATATTTTTTTTTGTTAGGAGTCAGACGTTATAAGGGTTAAAAGTTGACCAGCGATTTCTCATTTTTCTCACAAATTTACAAAACCATTTTTTTCAACTCACCTCCTGCTGTACAGTATGTTCATTTCTGTGGTACTTGATGAAACACTAAATGCAGGTATAAATATTCGGCTTTGCTCACACTATATATACTAGTAGCTGTGTGTGGGATTATTAGAAAAATGCACTCAGGAGATAGATTGATTTAAGCTGAATTGCTGATTAGAACCGGTAGCCATTCAGTAGAACCTCAGAGGGAATATATTGAAAAGAAGTTCAGAATGCATTATTTATTTCACAGGGAGTATGTGCAGAATCCATAATTGGTCAGATAAAGAACAAATGAGATTTAATACAGTAAGGTTCTCTAAAGGGAAACTATTCCTATCATGGATTTACATGACAAACAGGAAAATGAAAAAGTTCACTAACAGTTCCTGATTGACTAAGTTAATTACACAATGTAACAAATTGCATTTTTGTTAATAGAACACTATATACAAAAGAGCTTGAAAAGTACAGCAAGGCCCTGCTGTATAACTCCTACATGTAGTCTCTGGTGCTCCGAGCAATAATATGGAGAAATGTTATTATATTTCATAAATCAGTAATTTCTGCTGAAGCTAAACACAGTAAAATGTGCAGGGAAATAAATTTAACACAACTTCAAAATGGATTGATGTTATTATTAAATTTGCTTTCTAACGATATAAATAACATGTCTTCCAGTGCATTCAAAAAATTTTTAGTAGAAATTTTTAAATTTGAAATGTATTGACTTTTCAATTAATTTACTTTTCACAATCTTTTTTCTTCTAATAATAACTTTTGTAATGCAGGCAGTAAGTAAAGGGATTGCCTTATGAAGTAATCTTGCTTTCAAATACCATGTTAAGGAATTTAGAATTAATGGGGGTCCCATGCCTAGGAATCTCAGAGCTGCTCTTTCTCTTTAATAACTTTTCCTTAAGAGGGTTTTCCACTTTCAACACAATGAATGCCAAACACATACAGTCATGGATAATGAAGACAGACAGTACTCATCCTCACCAGGTCCAATGCATGGTCTCCATCATTACTCCAATCTCTGTGTCTTGGCTGCAGTGGTGACAGGTGACATAATGTCAACAGTGAACATCATATTTACAGACAGTGACTAAGCTCAGTGGGTCTGTCATTTTATGAACCATTGGGATCAGTGACTGGCTGCAGGGGTACTGTGTTCTGTAGTCATGATATCACCACTGCAGCCAAAATACAAAGATAGGAGCACCATCAGAGAACCTGAAATGGACCGGGGAAGTGAGAGTTCCATCTGAATTTGTTGTTGAATGTGCCTGCAAACATTTTGGAAAACTCTTCTAAATTTAATTTTAGCATTTTTGACATGTAAGATTTCTGACAGAGAAATATTTGTATCCAACACCTTCGTACCCTATGGCGTACTATTATATCATGGAACTGGTGCTGTAAAGTGGGATCAGGAGCTTAACCTGCACTACACAATAGAGGTTCTGGCTGTGATATTCAGGCTGCACCTGCCTCTAAATCTCCACTCAGAAATTAGTTTTTCAAGTAGGTGTTCTATGCAAGATTTTCTGGGATAGACAACATACCTGTTATGTCTTTTGTAGTAATCACATGTCCACATGTCCATGTTTTTTGCAGGCATTGTATAAGCAAAAAAAGAAATCACGGTGACATGCTCATATTTTATGAAAATCACACATACATGGCTATGGGTCCATAAAAATCAGATCCAGCACACAAATGACATAAGTGCGCAGTCCGCAATTAGCACTGCATAGAATAGGAAAAGCTTCTTTGTAATTTGTTTATTTCGTTTTACACACTTGAAAATCACTCAGAAATCAGTAATGGTAAAAGCGAAAACACTAACCAAACACTGATGAAACTTGTAACCTAAACACTGATGGTGCTCGTACATAAATGAGGCTTTACCGCTGCAATCGCAGATAACTATGATCGATGATGTTTAGCCAACTCAATGTCTTGTCAGTCTCTGTCACCAGCATTTAAGTGGCAAAAACATGGTTTAGCACCAGACAGATATTGGCACCCCCTTCACAAGGCAATCAAGGGTGTTGATAGTTTGTCATAGCAGCAAGAACCTCCTAAAGGCAACTGTCAATACTGCCTTGGTACTTCTGTGAAGCCCAGCAACAAGGTAAATTTCCAAAGAAAACTTGTTTTTCACTGAAGGATTGCAGAATATAGAACAAGTGAAAAAAGGATTGCAGGTTCAAGTCCTCAATGGTGTTAGGGTCTGCGGAACGCCCCTAATAAATATTGTAGAGAGGTGCGTTCGCAGCCCGGGGTCCACCGTGCAGGCGAAGCCCGCTGCTAGTAAGATGGCAAAAGTAGCGAACTCTGTTATCCCGCAGAGTCGCTAAAATAAACGCCGTAGCATGCTGTGGCAGTAAGTGTGAACTCTGCTAATCCCAAGAGCCGCTAACGGGAATGCCACAGCGCTATATGGCGATAAGTGCAAACTCACTTAGCTTCAGTGAGCCGCAAAGTAAAACGCTAGGGCGCTGAACCAGCATTATAAAGCGAACCCTGTTGCGTCATAGAGCCGCTGAGAGAAAGACTGTGTCCTGTTAGACTCACAGGGATAAACAGATAACTGCTGTGCGGATAGCAGTCCGTGATCATGTCAACAGCAACGCAATCAAGCAATCTCCTCACCGGAGACTTCCTCAGACCACAATTTGGGATTTGCTCCCTTCTTGGTGAGGGCTACCAAGGGAGCTACCAAAGTTGAGAAATGGGGAATGAACTGGCGATAATAATTAATGAACCCCATAAAGCGCTGCACCGCTTTAAGGGAATGGGGTTCTTGCCAGTCCATCACAGCTTGTAATTTGGCAGGATCCATAGCCAATCCCTGGGCAGAGATGATATAGCCCAGGAATGGTAAAGACTCCTGCTCAAACACACATTTCTCCAACTTTGCATAAAGTGAATTTGCCCGCAAGAGGTTGAAGACTCTGCAGACATCTTTCCGGTGGGAGTCAATATCTGGAGAGAAGATGAGAATATCATCCAGATAGACCACTACCGAGGTGGAAAGCATATCCGGAAGATGTCATTAACAAAGTCTTGGAAAACGGCTGGGGCATTACAGAGCCCGAAGGGCATAACCAGATATTCATAGTGCCCATCCCTGGTATTAAAAGCCGTCTTCCACTCGTCCCCCTCGCGGATGAGAATCAGGTTGTAAGCACCCCGCAGGTCTAATTTGGTAAATACCCTTGCTCCCCGGAGCCTATCAAAGAGCTCAGAAATTAAAGGCAGCGGGTATTTATTCTTAACGGTAATGGCGTTAAGACCCCTGTAATCTATGCAGGGACGTAATTCTCCGTTCTTCTTTTGCACAAAGAAGAACCCTGCCCCAGCAGGTGACACTGACTTCCTAATGAACTCTCTTGCCAGATTTTCCTGAATTTATTGGGACATAGCCTCCGTCTCTGGGAGAGAGAGAGGATAGACCCTTCCCCGGGGAGGTTCTGCTCCAGGCAAGAGGTCAATAGGACAGTCATAGGGGCGGTGAGGCGGAAGCGTCTCCGCAGCCTTTTTGGAGAACACGTCTACATAGGACCAATAGCACTTGAGCAGGGAAGTGAAATCTGCGGGTATCCCTGTAGTAGCAACCTGAACACACTCCCTCACACATCTACCTCTACAAGACTCACTCCAACCCCGTATCTTCCCAGAGGACCACTCAATATGTGGGGAGTGAAGACGAAGCCAGGGTACTCCCAGAAGAGCCTCATCTATACCCTCAGGAAGGACAAGGAAAGAAATAATCTCCTGATGGGAAGAAGACATAGCTAATGTGAGAGGGATTGTCTGATGTGTGATCTGTGAGGGCAGTATGGAGCCATTCACCACTCGAACAGTCACCAATTTGGCGAGCATCACCTGAGATATTGTGTGACGGAGAGCAAAAGCAGAGGACATAAAGTTCCCCACTGCTCCAGAATCCACACAAAGCTCAACTGTAAGGCTAAGTGCACACGATCAGGAATAATTGCGTTTTTTTCGCGGTTTTTCCGCGGTTTTCCGCGGTAAAAACGCGATAAAAACGCAATCATTAAGCATCCTATACATGTTAATTGATTCCGCATGTTTTGGCCACATGTTGCGTTTTTTTCCGCGAAAAAAACGCTTCGTGGAAAAAATAGCAACATGTTCATTAATTTTGCGGAATGTAAGCGGTTCATGTGCGGTGGTACCCAGGGTCTGGAGGAGAGGAGACTCTCCTCCAGGCCCTGGGTACCATATCCCTGGTAAAACAATAATTAAAATAAAAATAATGATATTCTCACCTTCCGGCGGCCCCCGCAGCCTTCCCGCGGCCCCCGCAGCCTTCCCGCCTTCAGCGATGCTCCCGGCAACTTCCGGTCCCAGGAGTGCTTTGCGAGAATCACCCAGATGGCATAGCGGTCTCGCGAGATGTACGTCATCGGTGTGATTTGTCGCAAAGCACTCCTGGGACCGGAGTTGCCGGGAGCGTCACTGAGAGGCGGGAAGGCTGCGGGGGCCGCCGGAAGGTGAGAATATCATTATTTATTATTTTTTTTATTATTTTTACATTAGATCTTTTTACTATTGATGCGGCATAGGCGGCATCAATAGTAAAAAGTTGGTCACACTTGTCAAACACTATGTGTGACTCGTGTGATCAACCTGTCAATCAGTTTTCCAAGCGATGCTACAGATCGCTAGGAAAACGCTAGCATTCTGCAAGCTAATTACGCTTGCAAAACGCTATTATTCTGGCGGGAATCAGCATAAAAAAACGTGCGTATTTCCTGCGGGAGAAGTGCGGGTTTGCCGCGGAAATTTCCGCGGCAATTCCGCAACGTGTGAACTTAGCCTTAGAGTGGATGGACCTAAAGAGATTGTCCCTTTAAAGGACAGCTTGGAGGCAAATGCTGCTGACTCTAGTGAACCTCCTACCACGGTCACTAGACGCAAACGTGTTCCCGATCGCTGGGGACATCTACTGGCATAATGTCCTAACTGCTGACAATTGTTACAAACGACGGGCCGAGTCTTAGGTCCCGTTCGAACAACCTCCATGACCTCCTGGGAGTCGGGCGCCTGAATGGGAGATTCTAGAGGTTTGGCAAAGGTAGGAGCTAGCCGAAACCTCCGTCTACACTGGGCCCGCTCCAACCTCCGCTCGTGAAAGTGAAGGTCGATACAGGTAGATATGGAGATAAGCTTCTCCAAAGAGGTAGGAATCTCCCTGGTGGCCAAGGCGTCCTTTACATGGTCAGCCAGACCTCTCCAGTATACCGGTATAAGGACCTTATCTGGCCACTCTAACTCGGAGGCCAGAGTTAGAAATTGGACTGAAAACTGACTGACCAAGCTCGAACCCTGTGACATTGCCTAAAAAGACCTTTTTAAGAGCCTCCAGAAACCGAGGGGCACTCCGCACAACGCAATTATCACGCTCCCACAGCGGCGTTGCCCATTCCAAAGCTCTGCCCGACAGAAGTGACACTATGAAACCCACTTGTGACCGCTCTGTGGGAAAACGTGCGGCCAGAAGCTCGAGTTGTATAGAGCACTTACTCACGAATCCCCGACAATATTTGCCGTCGCCAGAAAACTTGTCTGGAAGCGGAAGATGGGACAAGGTCGGAGCAGAGGTGTTGGAGGACAAACTGGCTGCCGCTGAACTATCAGCCTGAACAGCGACTGTGGTCACATCCACAGGTGAGGTTGTGCGCTCGAGTGCCGCCAACCTACCCTCCAGCTGCTGGATGAACTGCCGTAGGCGCTGGTGGTCCGCCATTTTACAAGCCAGACCCTGGCGCTAGTATTATGTTAGGGTCTGCGGAACGCACCTAATAGATATTGTAGAGAGGTGCGTTCGCAGCCCGGGGTCCACCGTGTAGGCGAAGCCCGCTGCTAGTAAGATGGCGAAAGTAGCGACTCTGGTATCCCGCAGAGTCGCTAAAATAAACGCCGTAGTACGCTGTGGCAGTAAGTGCAAACTCTGTTAATCCCCAGAGCCGCTAATAGGAATGCCACAGCGCTATATGGCGATAAGTGCGAACTCACTTAGCTTCAGTGAGCCGCAAAGTAAAACACTAGGGCGCTGAACCAGCGTTATAAAGCGAACCCTGTTGCGTCACAGAGCCGCTGAGAAAAAGACTGTGTCCTGTTAGACTCACAGGGATACACAGATAACTGCTGTGCGGATAGCAGTCCGTGATCATGTAAACAGCAATGAATCAAGCAATCTCCTCACCGGAGAAGCCGGTATTCCAGGGGCTTATTTCAGCCAAGCCCTAACCACTTGCACCCAAATCTCCTCACCGGAGGTGCCGGTATTCTAGGGGCTTATTTCAGCCGAGCCCTAACCACATGTGTACATGATCACACTGGCGCATAGCACATAATGCAATTGATACTAGCTCATGGCAGCCCAGCCATGCCACCCTTTTATAGTAACAGCTACAGGACCTGCCAGAAACAAGGACCAATGAAACTGTTCCAGAACACCAGTAGTCACAGGACCTTCCTGGCGGACCAATAGGAGCTGCTGCAGTACCTGAACATGTGACCCCTGATCTCCAATGAGAGATTTCACCCTGGGCATGCTCAGAAGGGGAAAACAAGGACTTTGTCCTAAAGACGTATGCTCGCTGCTAACCAGTACTGGCCACAATAGCAGAGCCTGGAGAGGCAGCAGTAATCCTCTGCATACTGTTAGACTGGGCGAAACCCTGGGACCAACATCTAAGCTGAGCAGGATCCACTGTGGACAGAAATGGATGGGGGACCGCAGCGGGACTGGTTTGAGACTCTCCTTGTGCAGCAGCGGGAACTCGAACCCTAACAAATGGAAATTGAAGAATGGCATGAACATTTTTCGAAAAATTGCAAGAATAAATTTAAAAAATTAGTCATCCACCATTACTCCTGTAAAAAATAAACACATAAAAATTAACCTTATTTTGCTTTTGATCTGTAAATTCGATCTAGAAAAATATAAAATTATTTAACCCATATGGAAAAATTTTTTATTAAAATTTATTTATCCCTTTCTGACATTTGACATAATAATCCATCTCTGCACCCTTGCCTTATTGACTAGGGATGGAGTATTATGTCATCACGAGCTGATGCGCGGGCGATCGCCGCTAGGTGTCAGCTGATAAGTGCCAGGAGCAGTCCTACGAAGCTCCCTGTATTTTAATCTCCTAAATGGTATGATCGAACATGATGACAGCATTTTGGGAGTAAGAAGAGAGATGACAGCCCTCTGCCTTTGGGTCGGAGACCCCGCGGTTTCATGACAACATCTGGAACACCAGAGCTAGGAAAGTTGCTGATCATGCACTGAGCATGATCAGCAACTTTCTTTGTCAGTGCAAAGCTGACAGTTTGAACAGCATGGGGATGCTACTGCATCCCCACGCTATACAAACGATCAGCTGACAAAAATGATAGTGGGACAAAGTAAAAAGTTAAAAAAGGTTAAAAATGTTAAATACTTGTAAATATATTTAAAAAAATCAAAAATTTAAAAAAATCAAAAGATATTGTATGTATAAATAAATATTTGCATGAAAAAAACAAAACAATAAAAGTACACATATGTGGTATTGCCGCATCCGCAGCTATCAACCTATAAAATTGTTCCACTAGTTAACCCCTTTAGTGAAAATCATAAAATATAAATAAAAAACAAGGCAAAATTATATCATCATATTGCCAAACAAAAAGTGGAATAAAGCGCGATCAAAAGACGGATATAAATAAACATAGTACCGCTGAAAACATCATCTTGTCCTGCAAAAAACAAGCCACCATACAGCTCCATCAGCGGAAAAAGTAAAAAAAGTTATAGCTCTCAGAATAAAGTGATACAAAATTCATTATTTTTCCATTAGAGAGTTTTTTTGTGTAAAAGCGCAAAAACATAATAAAAGATATAAATGAGGTATTGCTGTAATCATACTGATCCCAAAACAAAACTGACTTTTCAATTTTACTACACACTGAACGACATAAACCCCTCCCCTCCCAAAAATTCCTGAACTGCTGGTTTTTATTCATTTTGCTATCCAAAAATTGGAATAGAAGAGATCAAAAAATGTCACGTGCCTGAAAATTGTACCAATAAAAACAACAACTGCTCCCCCCAAAAGAAGCCATTAATTGACTCTATAGGCCAAATTATTGAAAAATTATAGCTCTCTAGTGTTGAGCATTCCGATACTGCAAATATCGGGTATCGGCCGATATTGGCTGTATCGGAATTCCGATTCCGAGTTCCGATATTTTCGTCTTATCGGATACCGGAATCGGGATGTCACTGTCACTGTCAGTGTCCGTCTGTCGGGTCTGTCAGGAGTCAGCGGCACTTACCTGGCAGAAGATCTCCGGCGGTCACGTCCTGGACTGCTTCATGGCCGCCATCCTCTTCTCCCCGGCGGTCACATGCAGTTTCTCGCGATAACTGCAGTGACTGCTGGGTAATCCCGGCCGTAAAGCAGTCAGTCCGATGACGTCACCGCTGGGGAAGCAGGTAATCAGCTGTGCTGCGTTGCAATGACAGTCTCTGCCTGTCATTGCGATGTAGCAGAGCTGGATCGTCGTGGGACTATCGTTATGGACTGCGTCGGACAGGTGGTATACTGTTGGTTTGTTTTTTTTTCTTTTTTTACAGGAGATCGATGGCGTCGCAGGAATGAGTGTATAATAAAAGAAATGAAAACTGTGTTGTCTCTTTTATTTCATTAAAATACTTTTTTCTTGCTTTGTCTTTTTTTTATACATTTGATAACTTTGAGATTAATAATGGATCGGTGTCTTATTGACGCCTATCCATTATTAACCGGGCTTATTGTCACCGTGCAATCAACGGTGACATTAACCCCTTATTACCCGCTTGCCACCGCTACAGGGCAAGTGGGAAGAGCCGGGTAAAGTGCCACAATTGGCACATCTTTTGATGCGCCAAATGTGGGGCTGCTGTAGCCTGGTATTATCAGGCTGTTGAGGGACAAAATCCATGGGCCTTGACAGTCTTTTAATACCAGGCCGCAGCAGTCTGCATTTTACTTGGCTGGTTAACAAAAATAGGGGGGATCCCCAAGCCGTTTTTTTTTCGAGGGATCCCCTATTTTTGTTAATCAGCCAAGCTAAGCAGACTGCTGTGGCCTGGTATTATCAGGCTTGCAACGTCCATGGATATTGGATCCTTACCAGCCTGAAAAACCAGGCCTCAGCGGTCTGCTTCATCTGGCTGGTTAACAAAAATAGGGGGGACCCCACGCCAATTTTTTTCGAGGGGATCCCCTATTTTTGTTAATCAGCCAAGATATGCAGACTGCTGTGGCCTGGTATTATCAGGCTGGCAAGGTCCATGGATCTTGGCTCCTTAACAGCCTGAAAATCCAGGCCTCAGCGGTCTGCTTCATCTGGCTGGTTAACAAAAATAGGGGGGACCCCACGCCAATTTTTTTCGAGGGGATCCCCTATTTTTGTTAATCAGCCAAGATATGCAGACTGCTGTGGCCTGGTATTATCAGGCTGGCAAGGTCCATGGATCTTGGCTCCTTAACAGCCTGAAAATCCAGGCCTCAGCGGTCTGCTTCATCTGGCTGGTTAACAAAAATAGGGGGGACCCCACGCCATTTTTTTTTCGAAGGGAACCCCTATTTTTGTTAATCAGTTCCCTCTGACGTCACTGATTGTGTCCCTGGCTGACCTGAAGTGAAAGTGGAAAGCAATCAATTAAGCTTTCCACTTAAGGGCCCGTCTCACATAGCGATATCGCTACCGAGATCGCTGCTGAGTCACTAGTTTTGTGACGCAGCAGCGAGCTCACCAGCGATATCGCTGTGTGTGACATTCAGCGACGATCAGCCCTCCTGCCGGGTATCGTTGATCGTCGCTGAAATGTCAGGACCTTTGATCGCTGGTTTCCCGCCTGTCACACGCAGCGATGCGTGCCTGTCAGAGGGAAACCAGCGATCAAAAAAAGGTCCTGACATTTCTGCGACGATCAGCGATACCCGGCAGGGGGGCTGATCGTCGCTGAATGTCACACACAGCGATATCGCTGGTGAGCTCGCTGCTGCGTCACAAAACTAGTGACTCAGCAGCGATCTCGGTAGCGATATCGCTATGTGAGACGGGCCCTTAAGCGATGTTACCCGCAGTGTCGCTGTCCCAGATCGCTGCCTGAGCTGCCTGTTTGGCAGCTCAGCAGCGATCATGTAGCGATACACCAGCGATCCTGACAAGTGCATATCGTTGTCGGGATCGCTGGTGTATCGTTATGTGACACCCAGCCTTTACTCCTCCGTCAGGCAGGAGAGGAGCTCATTCATTTGGGGTTTACTGTGAGGCTGCAGCATTAGCTGCGGTCCCTGCAGTAAACATTAACCCTTTCTGAAGGATTACACCGTGGGACCTGACTGTGCATGGGATAGGTAAGAATAATTTTGCTTTTTTATTTTATTTTTATTACAGGAAATGGTTTTTGCAGTAAAATAAAAGATGGTCAAAAACATGTGTCTTTATTTCATTAAAATGATTTTTAATTAAAGTGTGTGTGTTTTATTTTTATTTCATGCAATAGGATTAATAATTGATAGTTGTCTAATTGACAGCTCTCAATTATTAACCTGGCTTAAGGTCACCTTTCAATAGCAAGGTGGCTTTAACCCCATATTAACCCATTCGCCACCGCTACAGGGCAATGGGAATAGATGGGCAAAGTGCCAGAAAGGGCGAATCTAATTATAGATTTGTCTTTCCTGGGGTGTCTGGGGGCAGATGTTAGTAGCCGGGGGGGGGCAAAAATAATGGTCCCTCTCTGGGCTATTATTATCTGCCCCCACTCACTGGCTTTGTCTGTCTGGTTGCGAAAATAGGGCGGGAGCCCACGCATTTTTTTTCAGCAATTTTACACCTCATATATATATATACATGTCATTGAATTTGTGACACATATATATATATATATTTATATTTGTAGTTCATACACTTCTACATAGTATAATAGCCGCTAATTCAATTGCCGGCTTTTGTGAAAATGCAGAACCCGACATGAAATGACACTTGGTGTACATAGGGTTAACCATGTTTTTTCATGTCCTTTGCTATCTAATTTGCACAAACAATTAAATCAGACTATGTGTGCAAAATTTCACACCTCTAGGGGTTAATTAAAGGTGTAAATTCGTAGCAAAAAAGTCCATTTTTTTTACAACGAATTTACACCTTTAATTAACCCCTACAGGTGTGAAATTTTGCACACATAGTCTGATTTAATTATTTGTGCAAATTAGATAGCAAAGGACATGAAAATAAATGTTTAACCCTATGTACACCAAGTGTCATTTCATGTCGGGTGCTTCTGTCTTTTCACTGAAGCCGGCTTTACCCGGCAATTGAATCAAAGGATATTTTACTATGTAGAAGTGTATAAACTATACATATATGTATATATATATGTCACAATGACATGTATATATATATATATGTATTCTATGTGTGTATATTTAGTGTTTACAAGGAAAGAATGGGGTTTTTTTAGTTGCGATATTTTGTTCCCATAGACTTACATGGGACTTCCGGTATCGGTATCGGGTATCGCCGATATTTTAGTGATATCGGCGATACCATTTAGCATATCGGAAAGTATCGCTCAACTCTATAGCTCTCAAAATATGGTGATGCAAAGAAAAATTTTTGTAATAAAAAGCATCTTTTAGTGTGTGACAGCAGCTAAACATAAAAACCCGATATAAATCTGGTATTGCTGTAATCGCACCAACCCTAAAAATAAAGTCACCTAATCACTTAAACCACATGTGGAACAGAGTAAAAAATATGTAAAACTAATTCTTCACCTGCTGATGATTTTTTCTTTCTGCCTCCCAAAGATCGCAGCAAGGCTCAGAGCACATTTATCCTGTGCTTGGTGCTGAGCGCTTGCACTGAGGTTTCCGTGTAAATCTCTGAAATACATGATTCAGATGGAACCTCTGGTGGAACATTCCCTATAATGAGGCAGATGGAGGCACTATGTATGCCATATGACCTGTGATCCGGCAGTGGCCGTCTTTTTAGGATTGCATAAAAGTGCCATCGGCCACAGTTTTGTGCACTTCTGAAAAGAAGGACACCACTGAACAGAGGTCAGAAGGAATCCAGAGAAACTCTGCTGCCTCATTATAGTGAATGGATCCCTCGGGGGTTCCATCTGAATCAAATAACGCCATAGAGCGCCCGATAAGGTAATCCCAAACATTATCTAAAATGTTCCCAATAAATGCTTCAACTCAATCCACAAAAAAAAGCAAGCCCTTACTCAGGTTTGTCATCTGTTAATAGAAATATAGAGGGCTTCCAAGTTACTGGTAGCACAAAGGCTTTGGAAAAGCAAAATGGCTCCTCACTTGCCAAAAGAAATTCAGCAAATTCTCAGCTCCAAATCCAAATCCTCCCTCCTGAAGCTCACAGTGTACCTAAACCACATATTGATTTCACGATTGTTATTTCTGAAGTGATGAGAGCCCACCTAATTTATGGGTGCATGCAACGTACTGGTCACTAGAGCATTCTGGTCAGTACAAAGACAGTTTGCAATTTTCCAGGAGGCAAATATCACTCCATTCCTCCCGGTCTCTCTGTATGGCTAAGTAGTACTATACAGCCACATATGGGGTATTGCCATGTACAGTAGAAACTGTGGGACAAATTTTGCCCACTTATTCTGTGAAAATAAAACATCTGGGCTTAAAAAAAATTTGGTGATAAAAATTTACTTATTTTTCCTTCACTCCACAATGGTATAAAATTCTGTGACACACCCGTGGTGTCAATATGATCACTGTACCTCGAGATGAATTTTCTGAGGGGTCTAGTTTGTAAAATGAGGTCATTTATAGGGGGTTCTGATGTTCTGGCACCTCATGGGCTCACCCAGTGGCTCATGGCACCTGTAAGAGTAAAACTTATGAGCTTTGCACTGTGCTGAAAAATATTTACCGATTACATGTAGGGTATTGGCACACTCAGGAAAAAATTAACCTCAGTTTATTGTAAAAAAAAATCCTATTAGCCCTTAGGAAAATTAAAAACTTGGGGCTAAAACAACATTTTAGTGGTAAAAATGTAATTTATTCTTTCCTCAACACTTGGTATATGGTATAAAATTCTGTGAGGCACATGTGGTGTCAATATGATCACTGCACCCCTGGATTAATTTACTGGTGAGAGTAGATTGTAAAATAAGTTCACATATGGGGGTTACTGTTGTTCTAGTACCTCAGGGGCTCTGCCAATGTGACATGGCACCCTCAAACCATTCCAGAAAAATCTGATCTTTAATATGGTGCCTCTTTGTTTCTGAGCTTTGCACTGGGCCTCAGAAGTAGTATTCCACCACCTATGGAGTATCAGCATACTCAGGAGAAATTGCCCTACATATTGTATGCTGCAATTTCTCCTGTTATCATAGGAAAATGCAAACTTTGGGGCCAAATTAACATTTTTGTGGGTAAAATGTGATTTTTTTTATTTTCACAGCTCAACGTTATAAACTTCTGCGAAGCACTTGGGGTTCAAGATGCTCACCACACAACTAAATACATTCCTTGAAGGGTCTAGTTTCCAAAATGGGATCACTTGTTGGTGAGTTATTACTGTTTAAGCACATCAGGGGCTCTCTAAATGGGTCCTCTAATGATTCTTGGAAATTTTACATTCAAAAAACCAAATGATGATCCTTCCCTTCTGAGCCCAGCCGTATGCTCAAACAGTAGTTTTCTCCTTTCAGATGGAGTATGGCTTACTCAGGAAAAATTGCACTACAAATTTTTATGGTGCAATTTCTCCTGTTACCTTTATGAAAATACGAAATTTGGGTCTAAAATAACATTTTTGTGAGGAAAATATGATTTTATTTTCACAGCTCAACGTTATAAACTTCTGTGAAGCACCTAAGGGTTCAGTGTGCTAACCACACATCTAGATCAGTTCCTGAGGGGTCTACTTTCCAAAATGGTGTCACTTGTGGAGGATTTTCAGTGTTTACTCACATCAGAGGCTCTCCAAACGCAACATGGCATCCGCCAATTTTTCCAGGAAAGTTTGCATTCAAAAAGTCCTAAGGTGCTCCCTTTCTTCCGAGCTCTGCCCTGCACCCACACAGTGGTTTTCTCGCTAATATGGGGTATCGGGGCATTACTGGGAGAAATTGCACATTTTTTTGTGGTCTATTTTTCCTGTTAACATTGTCAAAATAAAAAAAATTGGATCTGAAATAATTATTTGTGAAAAAGTTAAATGTTAATTTTTTTCACATGCCAAAAATTCATGTGAAGCTCCTGAAGGGTTAATAAACTACTTGAATGTGGTTTTGAGCACCCTGAGGGGTGCAGTTGTTAGAATGGTGTCACTTTTCAGCATTTTCTATCATATAGATCCCTCAAAGTGACTTCAAATGTGAAGTTGTATCTAAAAAATGGTTTTGTAAATTTTGTTGGAAAAATGAAAAATTGCTGGTCAGTTTTTAACCCTTATAACTTCATAACAACAAAAAATTTTGGTTCCAAATATATGCTGATGTAAAGTAGACATGTGAGAATTGTTACTTATTAACTATTTTGTGTAACATAACTCTGTGATTTAAGGGCATGAACATTCAAATTTGGAAAATTGTGAAATAACCCCTTGTTACCCCATATGCCACCAATTCTTGGCAGTGAGAAGAGAGAGGCTAAGTGCCGGAATTGGCGCATCTAAGACATGTGCCTTTTCTGGGGTGGTTGGGGGCAGATGTTTTGAGCCGGGGGGGGCAAAAACCATGGCCCCTTTCTAGGCTCTTAATATCTGCCCTCAGTCACTTGCATTACCTCTCTGGCGGAGAAAAATGCACTGTAATAAATACTTTAATTTAACACCTACATCTCCAAATTTTTACACACATACACTATAACATTAGTAGTCAGGGACATATGTAAATCGAAATGATATGCAATGGTTTACTGTATGTAAACCATGTGTCATATCCTGTCGGGTTCAGGGGTTCAGCAATGATTTTACAGAAGCCAACAATTGAATTATCACCCATTCTGCTCTCTCTCTCTATGAAATATAAACACACTGCTCAAAAAAATAAAGGGAACACTCAAATAACACATCCTAGATCTTAATGAATTAAATATTTTCATTGAATACTTTGTTCTGTACAAAGTTAAATGTGCTGACAAAAAAATCGCACAAAAGTCATCAATGGAAATCAAATTTATTAACCAATGGAGGCCTGGATTTGGAGTCACCCACAAAATTAAAGAGAAATGTAATGTCCTTAAAACAAGTCAAAATGATGCTCAGTAGTGTGTGTGGCCTCCACATGCCTGTATGACCTTCCTATGCCTGTATGACCTCCCTACAATGCCTGGGCATGCTCCTCATGAGGAGGCGGATGGTCTCTTGAGGGATCTCCTCCCAGATATGGACTAAAGCATCAGCCAACTCCTGGGCAGTCTGTGGTGCAACGTTACTGTGGTGGATGGAGCGAGACATTATGTCCCAGATATGCTCAATCGGATTCAGGTCTTGGAAACGGGCGTGCCAGTCCATAGCTTCAATGCCTTCATCTTGCAGGAACTGCTGACACACTTCAGCCACATGAGGTCTGGCATTGTCCTGCATTAGGAGGAACCCAAGACCAACCGCACCAGCATATGGTCTCACAAGGGGTATGAGGATCTCATCTCGGTACCTAATGGCATTCAGGCTACCTCTGGTGAGCACATGAAGGGCTGTGCAGCCCTCCAAAGAAATGCCACCCCACACCATTACTGACCCACTGCCAAACCGGTCATGCTGAAGGATGTTGCAGGCAGCAGATTGCTCTCCATGGCGTCTACAGACTCTGTCACATCTGTCACATGTGCTCAGTGTGAACCTGCTTTCATCTGTGAAGAGCACAAGGCGCCAGAGGTGAATTTGCCAATCCTGGTGTTCTGTGGCAAATGCCAAGCGTCCTGCACGGTGTTGCGCTGTAAGCACAACCCCATCTATGAATGTCGGGCACTCAGACCATCCTCATGGAGTCAGTTTCTAACCGTTTGTGCAGACACATGCACATTTGTGGCCTGCTGGAGGTCATTTTTCAGGGCTCTGGCAGTGCTCCTCCTGTTCCTCCTTGCACAAAGGCGGTGGTAGAATTTCTTTGATATAACTTGCGTTTATGAAAAAAATGAAAATATGGCAAAAATTTTGAAAAATTTGCAATTTTCAAACTTTAAATTTTTATTCCCTTAAAACAGAGAAATATGTCACACAAAATAATTAATAAACAACATTTTCCACATGTCTACTTTAGATCAGTACAATTTTGAAACCAAAATTTTTGTTAATTAGGAGGTTATAAGGGTTAAAAGTTGACCAGTGATTTCTAATTTTTACAACAAAATGTACAAAAACATTATTTTAAGGACCACCTCACATTTGAAGTCACTTTGAGGGGTCTATATGGCAGAAAATACCCAAAAGTGACACCATTCTAAAAACTGCACCCCTCAAGGTACTCAAAACCACATTCAAGAGTTTATTAACCCTTCAGGTGCTTCACAGGAGCTGAAGCAACATGGAAGGAAAAAATGAACATTTAACTTTTTAGTCACAAAAATGATATTTACAAACAATTTTTTTTATTTTAACAAGGGTAAAAGGAGAAAATGGACAGATAAAGTAAGCCGATACCCCATATGTGGGGGAAAACCACTGTCTGGGTGCACGGTAGGGCTCGGAAGGGAAGGAGCGCCGCTTGACTTTTTCAAAACAAAATTGGCTGAAATTAAGATTGGACGCCATGTCGCGTTTGTAGAGCCCCTGATGTGCCTAAACAGTGGAAACCCCCCATAAGTGACCCCATTTTGGAAACTAGAACCCCTACGGAACTTACCTAGACTGTCAGCACCAAGTGCTTCACACAAGTTTATAATGTCTGGGCTTGAAAATTAAAAATCCTATTTTTTTCCCACAAAAATGATCTTTTAGCCACCAATTTTTTATTTTCCCAAGGATAACAGGAGAAATTGGACCCCAAAGTTGTTGTACAATTTTTCCTGAGTACGCTGATACTACTGTGTGGGCATATGTTGGGGCTCGGAATAGAAGTAGTGACGTTTTGTAATGCAGACTTTGATGGAATGGTCTGCGGGTGTCATGTCATGCTTGGAGAGGCCCTGATGTGCCTAAAACAGTGGAAACCCCCCATAAGTGACCCCATTTTGGAAACTAGACCCCCAAAGTAACTTATCTAAATGTGTGGTGAGCACTTTGAGCCCCCAAGTGCTTCACAGAAGTTTATAACGCCCGGGCGTGAAAATTAAAAAATCATATTTTTTACACAAACATGATTTTTTAGTCCCCAGTTTTTAATTTTCCCAAGGGTAACAGGAGAAATTGGACCCAAAAAGTTGTTGTCCAATTTGTCTTGAGTACGCTGATACCCCATATGTGGGGGTAAACTACTGTTTTTGCGCAGGGCAGAGCTCAGAAGGGAAGGAGCATCGTTTGACTTTTCAACGCAGAATTGGCTGAAATTGAGATCAGACGCCATGTCATGTTTGGAGAGCCCCTGATGTGCCTAAACAGTGGAAACCACCCAATTCTAATTACAACCCTAACCCCAACACACCCCTAACCCTAATACCAACCCTAGCCATAACTCTAACCACAAACCTAACCCTAACACACCCTAACCCTAATCCCAACCCCAACGCTAACCCTAACTTTAGCCCCAACCCTAACCCTAACACTAACCCTAATGGGAAAATAGAAATAAATACATTTTATACATTTTATTATTTTTCGCTAACTAAGGGTGTGATAAAGGGGGGTTTGATTTACTATTTATAGCAGGTTTTTAAGTTAGGCAGCTGTCACGCTGAAAGATGCATTTTATTGCAAAAAATAGTTTTTGCATCACCACATTTTGAGAGCTCTATTTTTTTCTTATTTTGGCACACACAGTCATGTGAGGTCTTATTTTTTTTGGGGAACAAGTTGACGTTTTTATTGGTGGCATTTTTGGCCACATGACTTTTTTTGATAGCTTTTTATTTACTTATTTTTGGGAGGCAGAATGAACAAAAACCAGCAATTCATGAATTTTTGATGGGGGCGTTTATACCATTCTCGCGTGTGGTAAAATCGATAAAGCGGTTTTATTCTTTGCGTCAGTACGATTACGGAGAAACCTCATTTATATTTTTTATGCTTTGGCGCTTTTATACAATGAACACAATTATATATAAAAAATAATTATTTTTGTACCGCTTTATTCTGCGAGCTATAACCTTTTTAGTTTTTCATTGATGATGCTGCGTGGTGGCTCGTTTTTTGCGGGACAAGATGTAGTTTTCAGCGGTACCATGTTTATTTATATCCATCTTTTTGAACGCGTGTTATTCCACTTTTTGTTCGCCGGTAAGATGATAAAGCATTGGTTTTTTTTGCCTTGTTTTTTCTAATTAAGGGGTTCACCAAAGCGGTTAACTAGTGGAACAGTTTTATATGGGGGGTCAGTACGGACGTGGCGATACTAAATATGTGTACTTTTATTGTTGTTTTTTTGACATTAAAGAAATGAATTTATTGGGGAATATATTTTTTTCTTTATTTAGGAATTTTTCTTACACATGTTTATTTTTATTTTTTTACATTTTTACTTTGTCCAAGGGTGGGATATCACTGTATAATATCAGATCTCTGGTCTGACAGTTTGCACAGCAATCTGTCAGACCAATGATCTGAGAGGCACTGCAGCAGGCTTTCTCAGCACCTGCTCTCAGCAGGCACTGAGGAAGCCGCCTATCTGCAGTACCCGGAAGGACTCCGTGGCCATCTTGGATCCAGAGTCCTGCATGGAGGAGGCCCTCGGAACAGCCAATCACATTGCGCTGCTGTGAGGGTCTCAGGGAAGCACGCAGGGAGCCCCCTCCCTGCTTAATGCTTCCCTATGCCCCGGTACACTGCCATCATGTTTGATTTCAGTGTTACGGGGTTAATGTGCTGGGAGCGGTCTGTTACCACGCCTGGCACATAGTGCCCGGTTTCATCTGTGATAATCAGCTGACACCCGGCCGCGATCAGCTGCACTCTCTCCGAGAGCTCAGCTGATCGCCTATGACGTACTATCCCATCCTTGGGAATTAAATCCCAGAACACATGGACTGGATAGGACGTCAGATGACAGAAAGGGGATAAGTTCCATAAAGTGACTGAAAAATAAAATAATTAAAAAAAAAATGTAAAATTAAAAGTTTCAATCAGCCCTCTGGCTGCAGATAAAAATAATTGTTTTTTTAAATAGTTCAGCATATTTTTGACTATTAAAAATATAAAAATCTGGCACCACCATAACCATACTGACCATAAAAATCATATTACCAGGTTATTTTTACTACACATTAAATACCGCAAAAATATAACCCTAAAAACAATATCAGAATTGAGGGCTTACACAATTTTGCCACAATTGATATATACTTATAAGAAAGCAATATGGAATTAATATTTTATATGTAATAATATTATATCTGTGGAGACATGGGGGGCAGTGGGCACCTCGGTCCATTAGCCGAAACAGCATGGACCAGTGATCGTCCCACCAAACGCTTGCTCTCCCTTTAATGTGGGCATAACACTACTCAGACAACACAGTGTGAGGGTTAAACAGTGTGCAAATACCTTACTGAACCACAAAACCGGCAGATAACACATAGAACAGTCCCAGCACAGTACACAAGATAGTGCACATTACAGAGTCTCACCCTTCCGCTGACTCGCTTGTATAATAACAGCTGTTACTTCAGATCTTCCTGGGTCGACTACGCCGCCTGTGACATGCACACAGAGAGGAGGTAATGACAAGTGTAGGAAGAAGAAAGTCTATTCAGGTACAAGGCCAGTTGACTGGAGTGTCACAACCTGGCCTCATCTTCCAGGGCCAACTACCCCACCTGTGGCACACACAGAGAGACTGTAATGACAAGCTAGAAAGATGACAGTCCCTTCAATACAAGGCCTGTTGACCAGAGGGTCACAATTTGGCTTCTCCAAACATCTCCATGGAGCCAGGCAACCGGTGGGTCCCAATCCTGGCTTTCTCCAAATGTATCCATGGATTTGTGATGGTCAATGGAGCAGATCTGTATTCTTCCACCTGGGACTGTTGTCCCCTAAGGTGGAATCCTGTAGAATGATATATATTTGTCCCTCGTGATGGAGCCATGATGTCTTAGCTGCTGTCCTGTCTCTGGATGTTTGGATGTCTTGGCTAAATTTCTTGGTATCTCTTCATACAGAGGCATATAATCTCTTTGTATAATTAACAATTGTCCTTCATCCAGTATTCTTAAATAAAAAGGGAAGAATGGAGATCTATTTGCATCGTTTTCCGTCCTCTCTTTTAAAAGTCAACAAACTAGCTGGCCTAGATAATGCATAGTTAGCATATCAGAAAAGATCACAAGTCATCAAGGATTAGAGTGTAAAATGCTACATCAACTGTCAACTTACAAGTCAATATTGCAGGCTTACACAATCAAAAGTCTGTTTTCTTGACCAACCAGAAAGAATCACATAAATTCAAAAGTGCACATATTGATAACAGTCTATACTATCTGGCTTGCTAAAATAGACATCTAGTTAATTAAGATACAGTGCTGTGTCTCCACAATATCCTTTTATAACAATAAATAAAAAAAAACAAGAGATAATAGTGGATCATATTAAGAATAACTTTTGATTTTATTTAAATAATTATTTGTGTTTCTATGTTAATATTTCTGATTTTGGATTATATCAAAGATAGCTTACTTCCTAGTAGAATATTACTAAATATT
This sequence comes from Oophaga sylvatica, assembly GCA_033576555.1. Taxonomy (NCBI): domain Eukaryota; kingdom Metazoa; phylum Chordata; class Amphibia; order Anura; family Dendrobatidae; genus Oophaga; species Oophaga sylvatica. The sequence continues at coordinate 131,008,676 of JARQOD010000001.1, read as the reverse complement.
TTATATATCAGCCCATATGTTTCATGGAAAATGTTGAATTACTCTATTTGCACTAGATTTTATTTGTTCGAGTGTAAAGTATTTATTTAAAGCAAGTGAAAACTAAATAAAACAAGTCTTTTCTTTGCAATTACAAGTTGAAATATGCAATCATTGAGACAAATGAATTTGATCACTCGGTAGGCATGTATGAGGCTGTATTCCACTGTTACTTTTGTTCTAATGAGCCATTGTAAGACTAGAGCCAACCTGGCATTAGCACTTACAGTAAATTTACTGCAAGAATACTGCTGTTTGTAATTATCTGTTCATTATACAATCAGGCTGATTTACAGAATCTCAGCTATGATATGCTCAGCAAATGAAGCAATATAATTACACCTCACTTAAAATCAAGAAACTAAACTGCTGTTTTAAATTGACTAACGAAGTATACCAGCAATACCATGATATGGCCTTTAACATATAAACAAGGAATACTATACCAGTAAAGTGTAATCGCCTTGTTAATAATCAAAGAAACGATTACAGCACCCGAGGCCTATATATTCTCATAGGCTCACTTTCTTACTAGTTGAAATATGAAAATGTATCTAGATTTTTAAGACTACAAACAAATATTTATGCTAGTCAAATTACTACATGATCTATAGTGAATAAAAGCTATAATAGTAGCTAGGCTAAAACTTTATCAGTATTTTCCCAATTTTGTCTCGTGCTATCTTTAATGTTGTTATATACAGTGGGGGAAATAAGTATTTGATCCCTTCCTGATTTTGTAAGTTTAACCACTGACAAAGTCATGAACAGTCTATAATTTTAAGGGTAGGTTTATTTTAACATTGAGAGACAGAATATCAAAAATAAAATCCAGAAAATCACATTGTATAAATTATATAAATTTATTTGCATTTTTCAGTGAGAAATTAGTGTTTTATCCCTCTGGCAAACATGACTTAATACTTGGTAGCAAAAGCCATGCTGGCAAGCACAGAAGTCAGATGTTTTTTGTAGTTTTTTTAGTAGTTGATGATGAGGGTTGCACACATGTCAGGAGGAATTTTGGTCCACTCCTCTTTGCAGATCATCAGATTTTGAGGCTTTCGCTTGGCAACTTGGAGCTTCAACTCTCTCCGTAAGTTTTCTATGGGATTAAGATCTGGAGTCTGGCTAGGCCATTCTATGACCTTAACCCCTTAACGACCAAGGGTGTTTTTGTTTTTCATTTTCATTTTTTGCTCCCCTTCTTCCTAGAGCCATAACATTTTATTTTTAGGTCAAAATGGCAATGTGAGGGTTTGATTTTTTGGAATGAGTTGTACTTTTGAACAAAACCATTGTTTTTACCATGTCATGTAATAGAAAACGGGCAAAAATTCCAAGTGCGGTGAAATTGCAAAAAAAAGTGCAATCCCACACTGTTTTATTGTTTGACTTTTTTTTTACTAGGTTCACTAAATGCTAATACTGACCTGCCATTATTATTCTCCAGGTCATAACGAGTTCATAGACATCAAACAAGTCTAGGTTCTTTTTTATCTAAGTGGTGAAAAAAAAATTCAAAAATTTGTAAAAAAAAAAAGTTGCCATTTTCCGAGACCTGTAGCATCTCCAGTTTTCATGATCTGGGGCCGGGTGAGGGCTTATTTTTTGCATGCTGATCTGACAATTTTATTGATACCATTTTGGTGTAGATACACTTTTGCTCACTCGTTATTGCATTTTATTGCAATGTTGCAGCGAACAAAAAGTTTAATTTTGGTGTTTTGATTTTTTTCTTGCTACGCTGTTTACCGATTGGATTATTTCTTTTTACATATTGATAGATTGGGCGATTCAGAACGTATCGATGCCAAATATGTGTATATTTGATTTTTTTTTAATCGTTTTATTTTGAATGGGGCGAATGGAGGTTGATTTGAACTTTTATAGTTTTTTAATTTTTAAATATTTTAAAAACTTTTTTTTACTTTTTGCTTGCTTTAATAGACATGAAGCTGAAGTTGTCTGATCAACTCTGCTACATAGAGCAGGGCTGCAGCCCTGCTCTATGTAGCAGATATGCTCACTTGCTATGAGCACTGACCATCAGGCAGTGCTCATAGTGATCCAGCAATGACAACAACAGGGGTCTTCTGCTGATCCCGGGTTGCCATGCCAACCTATTGGTGAACCACGGTCATGTGACTCGGGCGCCGATGGAAGAGTTAACTACGCAATTCCTGCGCGTTCATGTTAAATTTCGCTTTCAGAGCATTTAATATGTTAACAGCCACGGGTGAATCACAATTTCACCAGCGGCTGTTTCGCCATAGCAGCACCAAACTGAGGGAGGCGTCCAATGACAGACTCTGTCAGTCATTGGACGTTAAAGGGTTGATGTGCTTCTTTTTGAACCACTGTTTTGTTGCCTTGGCTGTATGTTTTGGGTCATTGTCTTGCTGGAAGACCCAGCCATGACCCATTTTTAATGTCCTGGAGGAGGGAAGGAGGTTGTCACTCACGATTTTACAGTACATGGCTCCATCCATTCTCCCATTGATGTGGTGAAGTAGTCCTGTGCCCTTAGCAAAGAAACACCCCCAAAACATGTATCCACCTCCATGAATGACAGTGTTCTTTGGGTCATAGGCAGCATTTCTCTTCCTCCAAAATAGTGAGTTGAGTTAATGCCAAAGAGCTAAATTTTTGTCTCATCTGACCACAGCACCTTCTCCCAGTTACTCACAGAGTCATCCAGGTGTTCATTGGAACACTTTGGATGGGCCTGCACATGTGCCTTCCTGAGCAGGGGGACCTTGCAGGCACTGCAGGATTTTAAACCTTTACGGTGTAATGTGTTGCTAATGGTTTCCTTGGTGACTGTATTCCCAGCTGCCTTGAGATCATTTACAAGTTCCCCCTGTATAGTTTTAGGCTGATCTCTCACCTTTCTCATGATCAGGGATACCCCTCAAGGTGAGAATTTGCATGGTGCCCCGATCAATCTCAATTGACATTCATTTTGTATTTCTTCCATTTTCTTACTATTGCACCAACAGTTGTCTCCTTCTCACCCAGCATCTTACTTATGGTTTTGTAGCCCATTCCAGCTTTGTGCAGGTCTATGATCTTGTCCTTGACATCCTTAGAAAGCTCTTTGGTCTTGCCCATGTTTTAGAGGTTAGAGTCTAACTGATTGAGTCTGTGTACAGGATTCTTTTATAAATGTGACTATGTAAGACAGCCGTGTTTAATGCAGGTAACGAGTTGATTAGGAGCTTCTAACTGGTCGTTAGGAGCCAGAACGCTTAATGGTTGGTAGGTGATCAAATACTTATTTCTCCCTGCAAAATGCAAATACATTTACAGGTCCTTCTCAAAAAATTAGCATATAGTGCTAAATTTCATTATTTTCCATAATGTAATGATTACAATTAAACTTTCATATATTTTAGATTCATTACACACCAACTGAAATTTGTCAGGTCTTTTAAAGTTTTAATACTGATGATTTTGGCATACAACTCCTGATAACCCAAAAAACCTGTCTCAAAAAATTAACATATTTCAACCATCCAATAAAATAAAAGTGTTTTTTAAAAACAAACAAAAAAAACATTAAATAATAAAGTTCAGTTATGCACTCAATACTTGGTCGGGAATCCTTTTGCAGAAATGACTGCTTCAATATGGCGTGGCATGGAGGCAATCAGCCTGTGACACTGCTGAGGTGTTATGGAGGCTCAGGATGCTTCGATAGCGGCCTTAAGCTCATCCAGAGTGTTGGGTCTTGCGTCTCTCAACTTTCTCTTCACAATATCCCACAGATTCTCTATGGGGTTCAGGTCAGGAGAGTTGGCAGGCCAATTGAGCACAGTAATACCATGGTCAGTAAACCATTTACCAGTGGTTTTGGCACTGTGAGCAGGTGCCAGGTCGTGCTGAAAAATGAAATCTTCATCTCCATAAAGCATTTCAGCCGATGGAAGCATGAAGTGCTCCAAAATCTCCTGATAGCTAGCTGCATTGACCCTGCCCTTGATGAAACACAGTGGACCAACACCAGCAGCTGACATGGCACCCCACACCATCACTGACTGTGGGTACTTGACACTGGACTTCAAGCATTTTGGCATTTCCTTCTCCCCAGTCTTCCTCCAGACTCTGGCACCTTGATTTCCGAATGACATGCAAAATTTGCTTTCATCAGAAAAAAGTACTTGGGACCACTTAGCAACAGTCCAGTGCTGCTTCTCTGTAGCCCAGGTCAGGCGCTTCTGCCGCTGTTTATGGTTCAAAAGTGGCTTTACCTGGGAATGCGGCACCTGTAGCCCATTTCCTGCACACGCCTGTTGCACGGTGGCTCTGGATGTTTCTACACCAGACTCAGTCCACTGCTTCCTCAGGTCCCCCAAGGTCTGGAATCGTCCTTCTCCACAATCTTCCTCAGGGTCCGGTCACCTCTTCTCGTTGTACAGCGTTTTCTGCCACATTGTTTCCTTCCAACAGCCTTCCCATTGAGGTGCCTTGATACAGCCCTCTGGGAACAGCCTATTTGTTGAGAATTTTTTTCTGGGTCTTACCCTCTTGCTTGAGGGTGTCAATGATGGCCTTCTTGACATCAGTCAGGTCGCTAGTCTTAACCATGATGGGGGTTTTGAGTAATGAACCAGGCAGGGAGTTTTTAAAAGCCTCAGGAATCTTTTGCATGTGTTTAGAGTTAATTAGTTGATTCAGAAGATTAGGGTAATAGGTCGTTTAGAGAACCTTTTCTTGATATGCTAATTTTTTGAGAGAGGTTTTTTGGGTTATCAGGAGTTGTATGCCAAAATCATCAGTATTAAAACAATAAAAGACCTGACAAATTTCAGTTGGTGTGTAATGAATCTAAATATATGAAAGTTTAATTGTAATCATTACATTATGGAAAATAATGAAATTTAGCACTATATGCTAATTTTTTGAGAAGGACCTGTATATAATTTATACAATGTGACTTTCTGGATTTTATTTTTGATATTCTATCTCTCAATGTTAAAATTAACCTACCCTTAAAATTATACACTGTTCATGTCTTTGTCAGTGGGCAAACTTACAAAATCAGCAAGGGATCAAATACTTATTTCGTCCACTGTATAAAAAAAATAAAATAAACATATATATGAAAAGCCCTTAAAAGTCTATTCCAAACCTTTGGAGGCAAAGCCATGCGCACGCCAGTGCACCCATAGACTGCAGTGTTATTTTTATCGCATAGCATGCGCACACGTGCGCACGCGTTTTTTTAAAGTGGTTGGGCGGAAAAAAAATGCAACATGTAGCGTCGAGCGCGTACGGGCGCACACCTGGAAAATGCGCAGCGCATGCTAAACGCAGATGAACGCGTGCAAGCGCTAGACCCCGCTCCCGCCATGTTAAAGATAGGGGAACATTGCGCATGCGTCCGATAGCACACGATGCGCTGCGCAAAAAAATGCAAGTGTGAAAGTAGCCTAAGCCGTTACCACATATGTGGTGTTAAGCTAAAGTTTGCAGAGCCCCTGATGTGCATAAACAGTGGTATCCACCTAACAAGAGACCCTCTTTTGGAAACTACACCCCAAAAGGAATTCATCTAGCTGTGTGATGAGCATCTTCAACCCACAGGCAGCTCACAGAATATTATAACATTGAAAAGTGAAAATAAAACAATTCATTTTCCCCACAAAAATGTTGATTTTGACCTAACTTTTTCATTTTCACAAGGGTAACAGAAGAAAATTGATCATACTGTTTGTTGTGCAGTTTCTCCTGAGTAGGCCGGGATAGATTCTCGTGCGAGTCTCTCACATAAACACCATGCGCTGCCACCGGCACTCGGACCGGTGTTCATGCGGGAGTCTCGCATGAGAATTGTGCGAGTTTCTCACATGGGTGATCCCGGCCATACACCAATACCCCATATATGGTGGAAAACTATTGCGCGCTTTGAGTTTTGGAGCACAAAATGTTTGCTACAATATATAGCAGACCCCATGTCGTGCTTGTAGAGCCCCTGAAGTGCCTAAAAAGTGAAAAAAACACAAGATAACCCATTTTGGAAACTGGAACCTTCAAGGAATTTATTTAGAGGTGTGATGAAAACCTTGAAACCATAAGTGCTTTACAGAATTTTGCAATGTTGAGCTGCCATTTGAATTTTGTAGAGTTAATTTTGCTAAAATAGATTGTCACATTTGAAGAGCGTTTAACATGCCAAAACACCAGAAACCCCCACAAGTTACCCCATTTTGGAAACCACTTGAGAAATGTAACTGTGTAGTTAGTATTTTTAAACGTCAGGCAATTCACAGAATTGTATAACATTGGGCTGAGTAAATGGAAAATTACATTTTTTCCCCTAAAATGTTGCTTTAGATCCAAATTTTTAATTTTCAAAAAGGTAAAAGAACAAAACAAATGTTACAATTTGTTACGCAATTTCTCCTGAGTACGCCAATAACCTATATGTGGTTGAAAAATACTTTTGAAGCACAGTGCAAAGCACAGAAGGGAAGGAGTACAATATTTGAGTTCAGATTTTACTCAATGATTTGAGGTTGACATATCACATTGGCAAAGCCCCTGACATGCCCGAAAAGTACACCCTCCATAAGTGACCCCACTTTCAAACTACACCTCTTAATGAATTCCTCTAAGAGTAGAGTGATCATATTAAAATCATAGGTATGTCACAGAATTTTATACCATGGGGCAGTAAACAAAGAAAAGTTAAATTTTTTCTAAAAATATTTTGTATTAGCCTCAGATTTTACATTTTCACAAGGGGAAATGAGTAAAAATGGCATCAAAATTTGTCACACAATTTCTGCTGAAAGTGGCAATGCCCTCTATATGGTGAAGTAGCTGAGGAGCAAATAAGTGCAAATAGGGTATTATCCAGTTTAAAATTGGAAAGTTATTAAAATATTTTGCTAACCTGGTAAAGATGTTTTCACACAAGAATGTAACGGCATAGAATTATAGTTCAAAGGATCGTCTGAAAGGTAAAACGTATAAGGGAATAATTGTGTATCCTGGATCTGCATTTCTACCCATCAGCAGTACAGAATATCCACATTTATCAACTTATATAATACTTCATATGTGGCTGTAGAGCACTGGTTAGCCACATGGCAAGACTCGGGAGCAAAGGAGTGCTATTTGACTCTTGGAGTACAAATTTTCACAGTTTGTAGAATCCATATATAGAGGCCCTAACCGACAGAAAAGCATAATACACCCTGAATAGACAACATTTTGGAAACAACACCCCTCTGGGTGACAATATTTACTCCATGGATGTTTTCCAGAAACAAACAGGCTCTCATTGCTAAAGAAATGATAAACATGTAGATGCTAAATTTGGTTTAGGCACATTGGGGAGATCAGAAGGAAGCTGGCATTTTATTTGGGAGTTCTTTTAGAAGCTTTTTTGCTTTCCCAGTTCTTTTGTGCTACCAGTAAAGTGAAAGCACCCTATATTTCAATTGAAATAAATGACGGAGGCTTTTATTGGGAACATTTTATGTAAAATTTTTAAATATAAATATAAAAATTTGCGCTGAGTGTCTGGAGGTAATGTGATTACTTTCTGTGTCCTGATAAAACCCTCTATACTGTGGTCAGTGTGAAATGATAAGGCTAAAAAAATAGAAATGTCACTTTAAAACATAAATATATTGATGTACTTCAATTGCAGTATATGTTACTAACACAAAAGGATACTAGATGGGATCTTAACGTGCTTATAAGTCCCAAATTAGGGTAAAAAATTGCAAATTCCCTCCATATTAATAAATAAAACACTTGGTCCAACAGCGGTCGATGGGTAAGCGAATAATAAGGTGCTGTTCCTACCTCACTGCCACAACATTGCTCCAATGTGTGTGACCAGTAGGTCCTCAAATATACCAGTGCTGGGTTTCTTCTGACTTCACTATGTTCTCTGATAGTGCTGGGATTCCTCTGGGTTCGCTATGATCTTCTCAGGCAATCTTACGGATTTCTGATGAATCCTGATTTTGAAACGCATAGGACTACTGGTCTTAGGAGCGCTCCGTAGTCAGTCATGTTATCAGTCACATGGTGTGACATCACCGAAGGTCCTGTGTACTCATCGCTTGCTTCTGACTGCCAGCATTCAGCGTTCACAGAGCGTGGACTCACAGCAGTACATCAGAGGGGCATCTGTTACCGGCCGGAACAGTGCCCGAGAAGATCATAGCGAACTCAGAGGAATCCCAGCACTATCAGAGAACACAGTGAAGTCAGAAGAAACCCAGCACCAGTATATTTGAGGACCTACTGGTCACACACATTGGAGCAATGTTGTGGCAGTGAGGTAGGAACAGCACCTTATTATTCGCTTACCCATCGACCGCTGTTGGACCAAGTGTTTTATTTATTAATATGGAGGGAATTTGCAATTTTTTATCCTTATTTGGGACTTATAAGCGCATTAAGATCCCATCTAGTATCCTTTTGCTTTTAGTAACATATACTGCAAATGAAGTACATCAATATATTTATGTTTTAAAGTGACATTTTTATTTTTTAGCCTTATCATTTCACACTGACCACAGTATAGAGGGTTTTATCAGGACACAGAAAGTAATCACATTTCCTCCAGACACTCAGCGCAAATTTTTATATTTATATTTATTTATTAAGGGGTTATAAGAGTGATGTTGCCTCTCTATTTGCAGCAGTTTGTCTGGCTATACTCACCAGCGCCTAAGTACACTAGTTATTATATAAAATTTTGTTTCAAATTCATCCTACCCTATACGCTGAGCTCTTTCATTTTAGAGTTTTCATCTAAAACTCTGAATGACAAGATTCAGATGAAATCCCTGATGGATCCATTTACTAATGAGGTATCAGTTACTCAGGACTCCTTCGGGCCTCTGTTCAGAGGTGTCCTTCTTTATAGAAGTGCTCAAAACTGTGGTAGACCACGCTATTATGCATGCCTAAAAAGACTGACACTGCCAGATAATAGGCCAGTCAGGGTGAAAATGTCTCCATCTTACTCCTTAAATAAAATCTTCTGCCTGGGTTTCCATCTGAATTCTATATTTCAGAGATTTCCATGGAAACCTCGGTATAAGTGCTCAGCGTAGAGTGCAGGATAAATGTGCGCCGACCCTTATGCGAACTTTGGGAGGCAAAATAATCAAATCAGCAGCAGATCAAGAATTGTCTTTATCTTTTTACATCATTCTTCATGTGGCACATTTATTACAGCGATACTAGATTTATATATTTTTTTATGTTTGGCTACTATCACATGCTAAAAAACTATTCAAAATAAAGTTATGCATTGCCATATTCTGAGAGTTATAATTTTTCTAAAATTATGCTGATAGACTCAATTTAGGGCTTGTTTACTGTGGGATGAATTGACGTTTTGATTGGTACCATTTTCAGGCACATATTTTGATTTTTCAGAGACAGAATGAACAAAAAAAACAGCAAATGAGGTTCTGATTTTGTTTTTTGCTATTCACCGAATGGAAAACGTGATAAGGTAAGTTTACTTTTTTGGTCTACGATTACAGTGATACCACATTAAAAAAATAGATAATTTGATAGTTTTACGCAATAAAAACATTTTTTTAGAAAAAAGAATTGTTTTTGCGCCACAATATTCTTAGAGCTACAGCTTTCCTATGTTTTTTTTGGTGACAGAGCTGTATGGTGCTTTTTTGGGACAAGATGATCTTTTCAGCAATTCCATTTTTATCTATATTCAACTTTTTTATCATGTTTATTTCCATTTTTGTTTGGCAGTTTGATGAAAAAGCATAGCTTTTTACTATTTAAGGGGTTAATTGTGTGATAGTTTCATAGAATGGGTCTTTCAGGATACAGCAATATCAAACATATGTACTTAACAATATCATATTATTTTCATTTTTAGATTTAAAAAAATGTTTTTACAATTTTGTTAAACTTTTTTTAACTTTTTTGTTTAGTCTCTCTATGAAACTTTGACTTTTTTTTACTCTGATCACTGGTCTAGCACAGTGCTATGCATATGGATTACAATGAACTGGTACAGTACTGGTCAGTGTTATAGAATAGCTTTTAGACCATGTTCCTGGCAGACCCATTATTGGAAGACCCTGAGGTCATGACGATGATCGGCAGCCCACGATGATGCTGTGGGGGTGCTAATCACGTGTGCATGGGATTCTCATTCCTCTCATAGTCTACTAAATGCTGTGATCGATATTGATTGATACATTGTGGCATTTGGGTGGTTAAATGACCCGGGGCAGTGCATGCACTGTTTCTGGTTGTGACAGCCATAACTCGGCTCTCATTTACACCGAGCTTCCAGCTGCACAGCTCCTATGCCTTATGATCACTATGACGTAGTTTACGTCATAAGTTGCAAACCAGTTACCACCATGACGCAAACTTACGTCACAGGTCATGAATGGGTTGAAGCACGTAGAAACTTCTCTTAATCTTACATCTTTATCTAGACATCTGTAAAAACTGTTGGGAATAGAGGAAATTTGTTTTAGAGGGTGATGTAATGCACAGCACTAATTGAAAAAAACAAAACTGTAGATTTGGTGCAGTTGTTAACCTAAAAACAGAAGTGGACCAGTCAGAAAAATACAGTACAGTCATGGCCAAAAGTTTTGAGAATGACATAAATATTGTATTTTCACAAGATCTGCTGCCCTCTGGTTTTTATGTGTGTTTGACAGATGTTTTTATCACAGACAGAAATATAATAATTGCAAACATATGAGTAACAAAAGCTTATATTGACAGAATGAGTTAATGCAGCAAGTCAATATTTGCAGTGTTGACCCTTCTTCTTCAGGACCTCTGCAATTCTCCCTAGCATGCTCTCAATCAACTTCTGGACCAAATCCTGACTGATAGCAGTCCATTCTTGCACAATCAATGCTTTCATTTTGTCAGAATTTTTAGGTTTTTGTTTGTCCACCCGTCTCTTGATGATTGACCACAACTTCTCAATGGGATTAAGATCTGGGGAGTTTCCAGGCCATGGACCCAAAATCTCTATGTTTTGTTCCCTGAGCCATTTAGTTATCACCTTTGCTTTATGGCAAGGTGCTCCATCATGCTGGAAAAGGCATTGTTGATCGCCAAACTGCTCTTGGAGGGTTGGGAGAAGTTGCTCTTGGAGGACATTCTGGTACCATTCTTTATTCATGGCTGTGTTTTTAGGCAAGACTGTGAGAGAGCCGATCCCCTTGGCTGAGAAGCAACCCCACACATGAATAGTTTCAGGATGCTTAACAGTTGGCATGAGACAAGACTGGTGGTAGCGCTTACCTTGTCTTCTCCGAATTAGGCGTTTTCATGATGTCCCAAACAATCGAAAAGGGGATTCATCAGAGAAAAAAACTTTACCCCAGTCCTCAGCAGTCCACTGCCTGTACCTTTTGCAGAATATCAGTCTGTCCATGATGTTTTTTCTGGAGAGAAGTGGCTTCTTTGCTGCCCTCCTTGAGACCAGGCCTTGCTCCAAGAGTATCCGCCTCACAGTGCGTGCAGATGCACTCACACCTGCCTGCTGCCATTCCTGAGCAAGCTCTGCACTGCTGGTAGCCCGATCCAGCAGCTGAAACACTTTTAAGAGACGGTCCTGGCGCTTGCTGGTCTTTCTTGGGCGCCCTGAAGCCTTTTTGTGCATTGCAATGATGACTGCACGTGTTTCTTTAGAGATAACCATGGTTAACAGAAGAGAAACAATGATGCCAAGCACCAGCCTCCTTTTAAAGTGTCCAGTGGTGTCATTCTTACTTAATCATGACAGATTGATCTCCATCCATGTCCTCATCAACACCCACACCTGTGTTAATGGAGCAATCACTGAAAAGAGGTTAGCTGGTACTTTTAAGGCAGGGCTGCAATGATGTTGAAATGTGTGTTGGGGATAAAGTTCATTTTCTAGCCAAATATTGACTTTGCAAGTAATTGCTGTTAAGCTGATCACTCTTTATAACATTCTGGAGTATATGCAAATTGCCATTAGAAAAAGTGAAGCAGTAGACTTTGTAAAAATTAATATTTGTGTCATTCTCAAAACTTTTGGCCATGACTGTACGCCTTAGTATTCACTATTTCAGGTATATACACTTTTGACATTGGCTCAAAAAACTGCACCTCAAAAACTGAAGTGGCATTCAAAAAACACCCTAAATTTTGCCCGTGGCATGAACACCTCTTTTTGGCAAGCATTCTATATTTTAATTATATATCATTTACATACAAATTTATTACAAATATTTGCTTTTATGGCTTTTACAAGTTATATATCTATAGAGGGCGGTTTGGCACACAAATTTATAAAATACTGTAATGTAATATATATATTCATCCATCTTGCTATAAATAGTTTATTTTTTTCAATTCTGTTCTACAAATATAATATTATATGGGGATACTAACTGAGAAGAGGCTGCTCTTCTGCAGTATATTGTAGTACCTCAAGAAAATAAACCATTTTCATTGAAGCAGTTTGCTTCACATTTATTTTAATCTTTCACATCAACTGGTTTGATTTTGTGCACACTTCAACATCAAAAATTGGAGACTAGGTTTATTCTATAATTTTCTTTAAAATAACAGACTCCATTCAAAGTCATAGAAAAATGAACTGCTTTGTATTTTTTTTATGTTGTAACTGAATCGCAGAATTGTAATCATTTTTTAAAGGTGTGATATCTGATTTGTATATCATTATTATTAGTTATTCACATTTCCTATCTCCTCAAACTAAAGCAGTTTCATTATTCATTGAGGAATTAAGGGAGCAATATTGGGCCACTGTTGTTCATTATGCTGACAGCTGCTTTTCTGTGAAACAGTGATAAGCTTGACTAGCCAGCTTAGATGCCAGATCAAAAAAGTAATACCTAAAGAAGTACTTAAAAATTGGTTTAAAACAACAGACACACATGAAATGTTTTATTTTTCTAGACATCCATGTTCTTTCAGTATTTATTTGAAGGTCTTATTTGTGTAGATTTTTTCTAGATTAAACTTAGACCTCCATTTAATATTTTGGAATTTTAAGTTTAAAGGGAACCTGTCACCCCTCAGTGCCTTTTTAAGTAAAAGAGCCACCTTCAGCAGCACTAAGGCTGCATTCTGTGAAGGTGTCTCTTAGGTTTCTGATCACTTGGAATGCTGAAATAGACAGTTTTATAATTTGTCCAACATGCCAATATTGTGTCAGTGAGGTATGTCTTCTCCCCCTGTGTCAACGGCATCAGAGGTGTCAATCATCTCCCTCTTGTTTCCGGCCCCCGCCTCCTCTCCTTCTTGCAACGTCATGGGCTCCATGTAGCACACTCCATAACACACTGCAGGGCAGGATCTGGGGCCTCCACTACATGCAGCGCCGGTGACGTCGGAAGAAGGAGAGGGCCAGAAACAAGAGGGGGATGATTGACACCTCTGAGGCCGTTGACACAGGGAGAGAAGACATACCTCCCTGACACAATAGCGGTATGTCGGACAAATTATAAAACTGTCTACTGCAGCATTCCTAGTGATCAGAAACCTAAGAGACACCTTCACAGAATGCAGCCTTAGTAAACATTGGACCCCTGCGATGAGAATTGCAGTTACCAATGGTTACTATGGTACCCTGAGGTCATGTGACGACCTCAGGGTACGGTGGCCTGTGAAACCCAGCTATAAGCTGGGTTTCACAGGCTGAATCAGTGAGACATTGACAGTCTCATGCACTGCAGTACACAAGTACTAAAGTGCATGAGACTAGTGATCAAAGTAAAAATTATACATGTCCCACCATGGGACTTTGCCATTCAAAATGCAGAGTTTGTGATAAAACAAAAATTAACAAAAAAATACACATAATTCTAACAGCCGCATCCGTAAGTGATTAAAAGTTTTATGTAAAAAAAATTGTATAAATGAAAACACCAAACTGTCCTGCAAAATATAATCCCTTATATTTTTCGTTCGGCAAAGAAATAAAAAAAATTACAACTCTCAGAATATGATGATGTTAAAACATATTAATTTTTGTAAAATATTGATTTTAGTGTGAAAAAAGCATAAAAAATTATAAATCTGGTATTGCAAAAATTGTACTGACCCGACGAACAAATTGGTCTTATTACTTTTACCACTTGGTGAACGGCCCAAAAAATAAAAACAATAACTGAATTGCTGGTTTTTGTTCATTCTGTGTCTGAAAAATTTAAATAAAAAGTGATCAAAAAAATTATGTTCCCCAAATTGTTATCAAAAAATCTGCAACACACCCCACTAAAAATAAGCCATCATACCACTATGTTCATAAAAAAAAGTTACAGCTATCAAAACATGGCGCAAAAAATACTTTTTATGAAAAAGCATTTTTACTGTGTCATAGCAGCAAAACTTAAAAAAAAGATTATAAATCTGGTATAACTGTAATCATACCAACCAGAAGACTAAATCCGCATTATCACTTATGCCGCACGGTGAACTGCGCAAAAATAAAAACTCTTCTTGTATTGCTGTTAATTTGTTCATTCTACCTCTCAAATATCAGAATAAGGCTCTGTTCACATTTATAGTGCACTTTCCACTTAGTGCTTACGTCAGCGTTTCAGTGTAAATTCCCCAAAAACTGTGATTCAGACAAAACCCCGGAAGGAACCACTTACTTATGAAACAGAGAGAATCACTTTGGAGTGGTCTCCGTTTCTGTGGTGTCCCATCATTTTTGGTGTCTTTTTAGTAGGAAAGTGTGGGCGACCACAGATCTGTGCACTCCTAAAAAGATAGATACCACTGGAGTAGATACCAAAGAGAAAATGAAGTGTCTCCATCTGCCTCATGGTAGGTGGCTCAATTGGTGGTATCATCTGGATCTCATTTTTGTGGAATTTACATGGAAACCCTGACCTAAGTGCTTAGGGTAAAACGCAAGAATGTGACCTTAGCCTTATAATAGAAGCTACCAAATAATATGCACGATAAAGTGTTACCAATAAAAACTCTAATTTATCCTGCACCAAACTAACCCCCACTTCACCTGTCATTGGTACTATAGAAGGTTCTAACATTACTGGTAGAACAAAGACTTGGCTCCAGTCCCTTCAAAAAAGATCCTGTGAATTTTGCACTCCCAAATCTAAATGCCCCCCTCCTTCTGAGTTCCACTGTGCCTATAGAATAGTACGAGGCCACATGTTTGGCATTATTTGACAGTATATGGTGTCACATATAGTGCAAAATGAAGAAAAAAATCCAGCTCCACGACAAAGTGAAAAAGTAGATCTTTATTCACTTGATATATCAAGCATAGAGGGTAAAAGTATCAGCATAGATAGCAGCAAAAAAAATGTGTTATCAACGTGTTTCTGGTGTCGCAGCACCCTTAGTCATGACTAGTGTTGATCGATACGATACCGCAAGTATCGGGTATCGGCCGATATTAGCTCTATCGGACTTTCGATACTTAGTTCCGATATTTTCGTCTTATCGGATACCGGAATCGGATTTGTCACTGTCACTGTCAGTGTCCGTCGGTCGGGTCTGTCAGGAGTCAGCGGCACTTACCTGGCAGAAGATCTCCGGCGGTCACGGGCTGGACTGCTTGATGGCCGCCATCATCTTTCCCCGGCGGTCACATGCAGTTTCTCGCGATAACTGCAGTGACTGCTGGGTAATCCCGGCCGTAAAGCAGTCAGTCCGATGACGTCACCGCCGGGGAAGCAGGTAATCAGCTGTGCTGCGTCGAGATGACAGGTTCTGCCTGTCATTGCGATGTAGCAGAGCTGGATCGTCGTGGGACACTCGTTACTATGGACTGCGTCGGACAGGTGGTATACTGTTGGTTTTTTTTTTTCTTTTTTTACAGGAGATCGATGGCGTCGCAGGAATGAGAGTATAATAAAAGAAATGAAAACTGTGTTGTCTCTTTTATTTCATTAAAATATTTTTTTCTTGCTGTGTCTTTTTTTATACATTTAAAAACTTTGGGATTAATAATGGATCGGTGTCTTATTGACACCTCTCCATTATTAACCGGGCTTATTGTCACCGTGCAATCAACGGTGACATTAACCCCTTATTACCCCACTTGCCACCGCTACAGGGCAGTGGGAAGAGCCGGGTAAAGTGCCACAATTGGCACATCTTTTGATGCGCCAAATGTGGGGCTGCTGTAGCCTGGTATTATGAGGCTGTTGAGGGCCAAAATCCATGGGCCTTGACAGTCTTTTAATACCAGGTCGCAGCAGTCTGCATTTTACTTGGCTGGTTAACAAAAATAGGGGGACCCCTACGCCGTTTTTTTTTCAAGGGGATCCCCTATTTTTGTTAACCAGCCAAGCTAAGCAGACTGCTGTGGCCTGGTATTATCAGGCTGGCAAGGTCCATGGATATTGGATCCTTACCAGCCTGAAAAACCAGGCCTCAGCAGTCTGCTTTATCTGGCTGGTTAACAAAAATAGGGGGGACCCCACGCCAAATTTTTTTCGAGGGGATCACCTATTTTTGTTAATCAGCCAAGATATGCAGACTGCTGTGGCCTGGTATTATCAGGCTGGCAAGCAGGGTCGGACTGAGGCACCGGGACACCGGAGAAACCTACGGTGGGCCCCAGCTCCTGCGTGGTGGGCCCTGATTTGAAAGGATAGGTCGCGGGGCAGAGGGGGCGGTGGCCCCGGGGCCCACGCTCTGAGGGGGCCCACCCGGAGCTACGATACAGTTACATTCTGCGGCAGAGCAGGGAGAATCGCTCTCCCTGCTCTGCCGCCCGGTAGCTATGGGGCCTGAACAGGCGTTGGGGGGGCCGGTGCCAGCAGTGGGCCCCCCACCCGTCATCGGAGGGTCAGCTGTATCGGCATCCAGCCGATAAAGCTGACCGCATGGAGAGAGAAGGAGCAAGCGCTCCTTCTCTCTCATAATCCCCCTCTCAGCGTTTGACAGCGGGCGCAATAACATCACCTGCCGGCGCCCGCTGTCAGACGCTGAGAGGGAGAACAGTGAGCAGCACAGGAGCCGGGAGGTGAGTTTTTTTTTTATTTTTTTTTTAATGGGGGTGCAGTCGAGTCCTGGCTGGAGAAGTCGTCATGTCGGTGTGGGCCAGATGGAACAGACATGAAAAGTGAACAATTCCATTAGAAAGAACATCAGCGGTAAGTCATTATCTGTACCTGTGCTGTAATCTATATGTTCTGTAGGACTGGTATTATTTAACACAGACCATATAGCTGTAATATCAGTATTGGTCTTTTTATATATAGATTATTTTGGCCAGCAGGGCGGTCATTTGCTGAGGTTCTCTGATGATGGGCCCACTCAGAAGTTTTGCCCCACTAAACCAAAACCCTAGCTACGCCTATGGCTCTCTCTCTAGTCTTTCTTTCTCGCTCTCTGTTCTTTCCTTCTCGCTCTCTGTTCTTTTTTCTCTCTGTTCTTTCTTTCTCTCTTTTCTTTCTTTCCTCTCTTTCTTTCTCTGTTTGTTCTTTCTCTCTCGCTGCTCTTTCTTTCTTTTCCTCAGTACCAGCCACTGTGCCCTCATTACCAGTCAGTGTGATCAGCAGTGCTAAATGGTTACGCTTGGGGTGAGGATATTGGTGTGATTAGCTGTGAAATGGGTGTTGTCGGGACGTGGCCTAAAATTTTCAGCGGCACGCAACACGCGCTGCAGCCTTTAATCCTCTTTCCTGTCTTCCAAATTTGGGAGGTATGCTGTATGACCTCCCTACAACTTCTGGCCATGCTCCTGATGAGCGCGACGGATGGTCTCGTGAGGGATCTCCTCCCACACCTGGACTAAAGCATCCACCAACTCCTGGACAGTCTGTGGTGCAACGTGGCATGGCCTAAAATTTTCTGCAGCATGCAAAGCGTGCCACAGCCTTTGTCCCTCTTTCCCTTATTCAAAGGTTGGGAAGTATGATGTTGGGCCGCAAGAATATATTTTCTCTGGTGGGCCCAAGGTACTCCAGTCCGACGCTGCTGGCAAGGTCCATGTATGTTGGCTCCTTAACAGCCTTAAATACCATGCCTCAGCAGCAGGGGCGTACATATAAATCATGGGGCCCCATAGCAAAAGTCTGAATGTTCCCCACCCCCCCAAAAAAAAAACCCAGAGGCATTTGTAAATGTAAAGTGCCAGCACAGTGAGGGAAGTTGAGTCGCACAGAGACAGGGGTTTTGGGGGTACTCGGCACCGATCACGTCGACTTCTATGGGGGATGTCACGAGTAGCACAGCTCGGTCCGTGACCTGGGCGATCAGTGGAATGTGGGATATTTCCAGGGGATGATAGAATGTTCGTGTAGTTTGTCGTGACGCCACCTGTAGTACCTGGTCAGGGTGTCCAGCGCTGCTGTGCAGGTCCTCTGGAAGGATGGTGTAGTGCAGGTAGGTGAAAAGTCTTCTACAGGTAACACGCTATCCTTCCAGGGCAGATAGATGTGAGATAGAGCAATGGTGCAAAGTGATGTAGCAGAGTGGACTATGCGACGTAGTAAGAAAAAAGGAAACACTTCAAGTTAAACGTTGCATAATAAAATTTTTAATAATAACATTCCAAAAGTGCAAATGGCTTATATTATGTGACATGTTTTGTTACTGTTCATACCCTTGATATGTGTTATACATGTGTGTTAATAAATACATATTCAACAAAAGTGCAAATAGCATTAGTGCCGAAGTTCGTGGAGACTTCTTAGGACTACCCCCACCGGGGTAACTTCACAGTGTCCTTTACTTGTGCTTGTGGAGGACCCACTCCAAACCTCGAACTGTGGTCTTGGGTGGGCTGCAAGACTTTCCTTGAGCAGACCTCACTTTCGGCCACACCAAACGGGTTTTTAGTTTCTGAGGTAGTTGAAAATAGTGCACAGTAAAGTTTTTTGTAAAACCAAGATGGAGCACCGAAGTGCCAACTATTTACAGAAAAGTTTGTGAGCCAGTACAGTTCATGGCTTCAAAGTTCAACATTTTCATTACAGTGAAACACCATTACCCAACCTGGGTATATTAAGGCAACAATAAACTTGTTCTTCTGAACATTCACCCGTCCGGGTACATCAAACCATTACCCAACCTGGGTATATTAAGGCAACAATAAACTTCTTTTTATGAACATTCACCCGTCCGGGTACATCAATAATTTAACTATTTACATACAGAGACCCTGTCCGGGTTATTTAGACTTCTTTGGCTGGCCTCTTCCAGGTACCACCTGGTACTGTTCTGGAGCTTGCCAAACATCCGTGACAGGAGGGTCCACCCAGACCTGATGACGTCGTGTGGCCTGTACAGTGACGTCGTGACCCGCTATCTGGGTCTGTGTGGCCACCTCTTTCATCTCCCTCCGGGTCTGGAGCCCTATGTCCCGGACTGAACGAACCCCAGGGGGCCTAACAGGCGCCGGGTACGGGCCAGCTATCATTATCATGTCCATTGCTGGGGCTGCTGAGGAGACCACTGAGGGAGGCTGGGGAGATTTACGGCGTGGGGTGGGCACTTGTGGAGAGGCCTGGTTGGGGGAGGCTGAAGGCTCGTAGGGTCTGTCAGTTTCCTGACACTCTGAGGAGTAGGGGTCGCACCTGGTAACATTTAGGGCGTACCATCCATTGTAACCCCAGTGTCGGGTGTAAGTCACCAAGTCTCCTGGCAACAGGTCCCTCCCCGGGTGTCCTTCTGGGAGGTGAGCCTCCACGTCCCGCCGGGTTACAAAAACTTCTAAATAAAGTCCAGGCTCCTGGATGAAGCCCCAACCACCTTTTAACTTAAAGTTCCGTACTGCACCCTTACGCCGCGGCTCCCTCACCGTACTTTTATCCTTTCTCATACGTGCCTTCTCTGCCAGGTCCTTCTCCAGGTGACGTTGCCGAAGCTTTTGGGATTCTCGCTGCTCCCTTTGTCGCTCTGCTTCCCGCTCCCGACGTCTCCACTCTTCCTCCTGACGCCGGTTGTAATTCTCCTCCACCAGCATCTCCATGTCTCCACCATCAAACGCCAGCTTACGATGTACGGTTTGCGGCAGCTCTCCTGGCACCCGCCAGTCCTGGCGGCGCTCACCTGTGGCGGAAGCAGCCGGCTCTGGAACAGATGACGGTCGGGGCTCCGGTACAGGCAGGTAGAGCTCTGGTGCCTGCGCGGCCTCCTCCATGAGGACGGGTGTCGCTTCTTCTGCCTCAGCGACGGGGGCAGACAGCGGGATCTGGGGTGCTGGTGCGGGGTTTTCTGCAGGAACGGGTGCCTCCACTGTGATACTGGCAACCGGTTCAGATTGCAAGGGCTGGGATGCCCGCACGGCCTCCTCTACTGGAACGGGTGCCTCCACTGAGATACTGGCAACCGGTTCAGATTGCAAGGGCTGGGATGCCCGCACGGCCTCCTGTTCTGGAACGGGTGCCTCACCTTCCGGTACAGACACTTCAGGGGGTAAGAGGGATTGGCGCCGCTCCAATTGTAGTTTTAGGGCCCGCCAGCTCGCTTCTATCCTGGCGACCTCCTCCCGATGCCGGGCCAGGTCTCTCAGGGTATCCTCCGCTTCTTCCAGCGTAGGAGGGTTTCCAGGCTGGGTGCCAAACGGTGGCTCCGTGGCGATCGGGTCGCTTCCGTGGGGGGAGAGCTCTGACTCCTCCATCCCTTCCCACTTCTGCTCACATCCATTCGCCATCTCTGCCAAGTCACATGTGTTATTAGCATCAGGAGAGGCGACATCTTTTGTAGGGAGGCGGGACCTTCGCGTTCGTTTCTGCCCACTGAGGAGGATGAGGAGGCGGAACTCCAGAGCTGTGGGGCACGATCTTACATTGCAGTAACATTTAGAGTGTGCGGACATCGTTTTCGCGCCACGGAGAGAGTGTACGCCCACGAGAGCACGCCCTTATTCTTCACCTGTGCCTCGTGGCGCAGATATGATGGAAAAATGGCA
This sequence comes from Oophaga sylvatica, assembly GCA_033576555.1. Taxonomy (NCBI): domain Eukaryota; kingdom Metazoa; phylum Chordata; class Amphibia; order Anura; family Dendrobatidae; genus Oophaga; species Oophaga sylvatica. The sequence goes on along the minus strand of JARQOD010000001.1, from coordinate 130,987,753 downwards.
AATACAGTCTATGATGATTTTTGCAATTCTCAAGCAAAAAAACAGTTCAATTAAGGCACACAGGACTCACTTATAGCGAGCTTCTGAATCCTGTTCGTGACGCCAAAGTTGAGTCGCACAGAGCCACAGGTTTTGGGGGTACTCGGCACCAAGCCCGTCGACTTTATGTGGGATGTGACGGGTAGCACAGCTATGTCCGTGCCCTGGTCGCTCACTGGAATGTGGGATATTTCCAGGGGATGATAGAATGTTTGTGTAGTTTGTCGTGACGCCACCTGTAGTACCTGGTCAGGGTGACCAGCGCTGCTGTGCAGGTCCTCTGGCAGGGATGGTGTAGTGCAGCTAGGTGATAAGTCTTCTACAGGTAAGACGGTATCCTTCCAGGGCAGATAGATGTGAGATAGAGCAATGGTGCAGAGTGATGTAGCAGAGTGGAGTATGCGACGTAGTAAGAAAGCAGGAAAGGAAACAATTCTTACTACAAAGACATGCAGCATAAGGCTGCCTCAACCCCTCCCATCCAACTAGCTACACGCTGTTCTAACCAGCCTGAGCTAGACCATCCCATTGGGTCCGCCTACACTCAGCTGGCATAGTGTACTGTTGAATGCAGTGGTTGGAGTCAATGGGGTGTTTCCTCCTTACCTGAGAGTAAGTTGTCACACCGCTGGGTGCGATGCAGCATCTCTGTGGCGACTGGACCCTCGGGTGCTTCTGTCTTTTCACAAATGCCAGCTTTACCCGGCAATTGAATCAGAGGCTATTTTACTATGTAGAAGTGAATAAACTATAAATATATGTATATATATGTCACAATGACATGTATATATATATATTATATATATATATGATATATATATGTATTCTAAGTTTGTATATTTTGTGTTTACAAGGAAAGAAAGTGTTTTTTTAGTTGCGATATTTTGTTCCCATAGACTTACATGGGACTTCCGGTATCGGAACCGGATATCGCCGATATTTAGTGATATCGGCGATACCATTCCGATCCGATATTTTTAGATATCGAGCAGTATCGCTCAACACTAGTCATGACTAAAGATCTACTTTTTCACTTTGTCGTGGAGCTGGATTTTTTTCTTCATTTGGCCATGTTATACGTCTGACACAGCGGTTCCGTCCTCCGATCCCTGGGATGTTATACTGGTGAGCTGGACTTTATTTTATTGTCACATACAGTGCCTTGCGAAAGTATTCGGCCCCAGGGAACTTTACAACCTTTTCATACATATCATGTTCAAACATAAAGATAGCAAATGTAAATTTTTGGTGAAGAATCAACAACAAGTTGGACACAGTTGTGAAGTTGAACGAAATTTATTGGTTATTTTACATTTTTGTGGAAATACAAAAACTGAAAAGTGGGGCGTGCAATATTATTCAGCCCCTCTAACTTAATACTTTGTTGCGCCACCTTTTGCTGCGATTACAGCTGCAAATAGTTTGGGGTATGTCTCTGTCAGTTTTGTAAATTGAGAGGCTGAAATTCTTGCTCATTTTTCCTTGGCAAACAGCTCGAGCTCAGTGAGGTTGGATGGAGATCGTTTGTGAACAGCAGTTTTCAGCTCTTTCCACAGATTCTCAATAGGATTCAGGTCTGAACTTTGACTTGGTCATTCTAACACCTGGATATGTTTATTTGTGAACCATTCCATTGTAGATTTTGCTTTATGTTTGAGATCATTATCTTGTTGTGCGTCAAACAGAACCATGAGACTATCACAGAGCAGGAGCATTTATACGGAGACTTGATTACAGGTGGATTATATTTATCATCATTAGTCATTTAGGACAACATTGGATCATTCAGGGATCCACAATGAAATTCTAGAGTGAGCTTGCTGCACTGAAAGTAAAAGGGACAAATAATATTGCACACCCTAGTTTTCAGTTTTTGTATTTCCACAAAAATTTTAAATAACCAATAAATTTTGTTTAACTTCACAATTGTGTCACACTTGTTGATTCTTCACCAAAAAATTACATTTGGTATCTTTATGTTTGAAGTATGATATGTGGGAAAAGGTTGAAAAGTTCCAGCGTGCCAAATACTTTCGCAAGGCACTGAATTTGGTGTATATGATCTGCTACTTTCAATTTACGTTTGTTCTATGTTTGGCATTATTGTAGTGAGGATAGACCACTTAGCAATTTATGGGGTGCATATCACCAGAAGCTCAAGCTGGGCACAAAGTATGGGGGTGCCACAATATGTGGGATCTTTAAACTGTATGTGTACACAATGTATGAGTACTAAACTGCCAGATTAGCAATTCTCCAGAAAAAAAATCCTGGCTTGGAGGTTACAAAATAGTAACTGCAGCTGTAGATAAATTTAAAGAGAGGTGTAGTTTCTACAATGTCATCACTTTTGGGGTTTTTCTTCTGTTCTGGCACCTTCGGGGCTCTGCAAATGTCGCCCACAAACTATTCTAGCAAAATCTGTGCTACAAAAGTCAAATAGCGCTCCTTCCTTCTCAGCCCTGACGTGTGTCACAACAGTAATTTCTGACAGTATATGGGGCAGCACGATATTCGAGAGAAATTTTGCAATACATTTTTTGGTCTAGTTTCACCTATTAACCCCTGTGTGCCTGACAAATTTGCAGCAAATACAAAATTTTCATTTTTATCACTAAAATGTCATATTTCCACGTTTCAATGTTATACAATTTTGTGAGGCACCTATGGGTTCAAAATATTCACAACACCCCTAGATGAATTCTTTGAGGGGTGTAGTTTCCAAAACATGGTCATTTGTGGAGTTTTTTTTGCTGTTTTCACATGACAAAGGCTCTTAAAATGAGACATTGCATTCACAATCTAGCAAATAGCGCTCTATCCTTTCCTAGCAGAAGTTTTTGACCATATATGGGGTATTATCAAGTTCGGGACAAATTGCACAACAAATTATAGGTTCCGTTTTTTCTTATTATCCATTGTGAAAATTACAAATTTGGGGCTAAAACAACATTTTTGTGCCAATAAAAAAATTTCATTATGCCTACCTAATGTTATTGAATTCTGTGTAGTACCTGTGGGTTTAAAGTACCTACTGTTACCCCTGGTTAAAATCCTAGAGCAGTGTAGTTTCCAAAATGGGGTAACTTGTGAGCATTTTTTACTGTTTAGGCATATCAGGGGCTCTCCAAACGCGACATGACACCCGCAGATCATTCCATCAAAGTACTGTATGTGTTCCAAAACATCATACCTTCCTTTCCGAGCTCTGCCATGCACCCAAGCAGTAGTTTTACGCCACATATAGGGTATCAGCGTACTCAGGAGAAATTGCACAGCAAATTGTTGGTCCATTTTCTCTTGTTACCCTTGTGAAAATAAAAAAAATGGGGCTAAAATATATTTTTGTGTAAATGTGATTTTTTTATTTTCACAGCTCTGTGTTGTAAACTTCCGTGAAGCACCTGGGGGGTTCAAGGTGCTCTCCACACATTTAGATACATTTCTTGAGGCGTCTGGTTTCCAAAAATGGGTCACTTGTGGAAGGTTTCCAATATTGTCGATTCCAGACATTTATGTGTACAAAAAGTCAAACGGTGCTCCTTTCCTTCCATGCCCTGATGAGCGGCCAAATAATATTATTCCAACACATAAGGGGTATCAGCGTACTAAGTAAAGATGAGTGAACCTTTCAAGGTTCAATTTGGTTCGGATTCACCGAACGGACCTCCGTTTGCTGAACAGTTCACAGAACGATTGGACAAATGTATCTGAATCCCATTGGATTCAATGGGAAACAAAAACAAAGGCACAGACAACAACTTAACTGGGGACAGAAAGCTTCTCAAGCAGCTAAAATTATGGACAGATACCAGGAAAAGTGACATCAAAGGACCCACAGTAGAAAATTGCAAAAGGCACAGAAGCAGTCAGCCATGGGCCACGCATGAGGTATTCACAGCATCGAATTGAAGTTTTAATGAGTACCAGGTGTAAGCCTTCTTAGCTGGGAAATCTCACACCACATGCAACAGCTCCAATTTTTCTTTTGTTTATTCCAGTCACACTCAGATGGCAAAAACATCGGTTTTATAGACTAATGTTGATAGAAAAATGTAAGAATAGTAACACAGATAGTTGACTGATCAATTGGCCCACAGTAGAACTGGTTATAATGGCACAAAAACAGTCAGCCAAGGTCCATGTATGAGGCATCAGGCTCTGGCCCAGCATTTATAACTTGGAATTGAAGTTTTAATGAGGACCTAATAGATAAGGGAGCAGTGTAAGCCTTTTATCTGGGAGACCTAACACATCATGCAATAACTACTAATAATCACAAACTAAAATGTTTCTATACAAAGGCACAAAGCATCGGCAACAAACAAGGAGAATTGGAACTACTAATACAGGAAAAGAAATATGATGTCATAGGAATCACTGAAACTGGGTGGGACGATACACATGATTGGAATACAAGGCTAGAAGTATACAACTTATTTGCAAGTAACAGACTTGATAAATGAGGAGGAAGTGTTGCATTGTATGTAAGAAAAGCTTATATCTGCACAGAGATTGAAGGTTCAGAGACTGGGAGTTCTGTGGAAACTGTGTGGGTAAGAATACAAGGAGACAGAAATGGTAAGGACACCATTGTAGGCATTTACTACAGGCCGCCTGTGCAAGCTGAAGATATGGATGAACTCTTTATGCATCAAATGGCTAAGTTCTCCAAAAAATACGACATAGTTGTCATGGGAGTTTTCAACTATCCAGACATTTGTTGGGAATCTTTCACTGGAAAAACTAACAGGTTAAACTAATACTTATCCTGTATTTCTGACAACTTTATCTTCCAAAAGGTAGGGGAGAAAACAAGGGGATCTGCTACCTTGGATCTAATCCTTATAAACAGGGAGGAAATAGTTGAGGAGGTAAGAGTGGCTGGGACCCTAGGAGGTAACGACCATGCTATTTTAGAATTTTGGATTACTAGAAGAGGAAGACATGTGAAGACTCAGACGTCAAGGTTAGATTTTAGAAAGACAGATTTTAAGGGACTCAGAAAGAGGATCGGAGGAATCCAATGGCTGGCTATCCTTAAGGAAAAAAATGTCCAGGAAGGATGTGAAATCTTGAAAAATGAAATTCTCAGAGCACAATAGTTAACAATTCCGAAAAGAGAGAGAATAGGAAGTATTTAAGGAAACCTGGATGGATGAACACAGAACTTAAACACATGCTAAAAAGGAAGAAATAAATGTTTATCAAATGGAAAGAGGGAGGCATATCTAAAGAAGGACATAATGCTGTCTGCAGAACCTGCACGGCATGAATCAGATTAGCTGAAGCTGACAATGAATAAAAGCTTGCAAGAGATGTCAAACACAATAAAAAAGGATTTTGGAGATATGTCAAAAGTAAAAGAAAAGTCAAAGATGCTATAGGATTTCTACACGATGAAAATGATGAAATGGCATAAAAGGATGTTGAGAAGGCTGAACCTTTAAATTCCTATTTTGCATCTGTTTTCTCTCAGAAAGGAAATGTAACATCAACTGATGTTCACATCCTATTAAGGGACTAGAAGAATCCAGGATATCTGTAAACAGAAAGATAGTGAGGAAACACTTAGCTATCATAAATGAATTCAAGTCTCCAGGTCCAGATGAATTATATCCCAGAGTAGCAGAAGAAATTTATGAACCACTCTCCATAATCTTTGAAAATTCTTGGAGAACAGGAGAAGTCCCAGAAGACTGGAGAAGAGCAAATGTTGTTACTATCTTCAAAAAGGGAAGCAGATGGACCTAGGGAACTATAGGCCAGTGAGTCTGACTTCTATATCAGGAAAGATCTTTGAACAAATTATTAAACAACATGTATGTAAGTACCTGGATAAGAATTAAGTGATTAACCAGAGTCAGCATGGGTTTGTAACCAATAAGTCATGTCAGACTAACTTAATTTCCTTCTATGACAGAATTACTGACTGGGTGGATCAGGGAAATGCTGTTTATATAGTATATCTTGACTTCAGTAAAGCATTTGACAAAGTAGCTCACACAATACCTATTGAAAAAATGACTGTGTATGGAATGGACAAGGCAACTGTTAGGTGGATTCATAACTGGCTTAGTAATCGGACCCAAAGAGTGTTCGTAAATGGCTGCACATCTAGTTTGAAGAATCTCTCAAGTGGGGTACCACAGGGCTCTGTCCTCGGCCCTGTATTGTTCAACATCTTTATTAATGATTCAGATGAAGGAATTGAGGGTAAACTGATTAAATTTGCTGATGACACAAAGCTAGGAGGAATAGCTAATAATAGAGAAGAGAGAGAACGGACATAAATAAGGATATAACTCACATATCAGTATATAACACCTGCAAGATGAAAGACTTTTCGTCACATGATGGTTACATGACGTTGATTTCTACAAATGTTCTTCCGTACTTCTTATCTCATAAACTGCACTGAAAATGCAGGACTGTCTCTATCAGTGCAGCTTCTGGCTTGTAAAGGCTGGGGGCCACTTTTACGGATGGGTCCTAGATAATTGCCTGATTTTCTCAACCTCCTGTACGTACCCTGGCTGCTTGTGGGTCTAATGTCAGATTCACTCTAACAGGAACTTGTCATGCACATGAAATTTGCTGATGACACACAGCTAGGAGGAATAGCTACTGCTAGAGAAGAGAGGATTCAAAAAGATATAAATAAGCTGGAGCAGTGGGCAGCAACTAACAGAATGTTTTTTAACAGGGAAAAATGCAAATCTGGGCAATAAAAATGAAAATAGCATATACAGAATGGGAGGAACATGGCTAAGCACATGTGAAAAAGACTTGGGTAATAGATTACAGACTGAACATGAGTCAACAGTGTGATGTAGCAGCAAAGAAGGCAAATACAATTCTGGGATGTATTACCAGAAGCATACAGTCTAGATCACGTGAAGTCATTATTGTCCTCTATTCCTCTTTGGTCAGACCTCATCTGGAATACTGTGTCCAGTTTTGGGCACTACATTTTAAAAAAGACATCAACAAACTGGAGCAAGTTCAGAGAAGAGCGACCAGAATGGTGACCCGTCTGCAAACCATGTGCTATGAGAACCGGTTAAGGGAATTGGGAATATTTAGCTTGCATAAAAGAAGACTGAGAGGAGACTTAATAGCTGTCTACAAATATCTCAAGGGTCACATTGTGGTAGGATCATCTTTATTCTCATTTGCACAAGGAAAGACTAGAAGCAATGGGATGAAACTGAATGGGAGGAGACACAGATTAGATATTAGAAAAAACTTTTTGACAGTTAGGGTGATCAATAAGTGGAACAGGCTGCCATGAGAGGTGGTGAGTTCTCCTTCAATGGAAGTCTTCAAACAGAGGCTGGACAGACAT
>JARQOD010000001.1:130938218-130980266 GCA_033576555.1 Oophaga sylvatica | reverse complement strand
CAACACCCCTAGATGAATTCTTTGAGGGGTGTAGTTTCCAAAACATGGTCATTTGTGGAGTTTTTTTGCTGTTTTCACATGACAAAGGCTCTTAAAATGAGACATTGCATTCACAATCTAGCAAATAGCGCTCTATCCTTTCCTAGCAGAAGTTTTTGACCATATATGGGGTATTATCAAGTTCGGGACAAATTGCACAACAAATTATAGGTTCCGTTTTTTCTTATTATCCATTGTGAAAATTACAAATTTGGGGCTAAAACAACATTTTTGTGCCAATAAAAAAATTTCATTATGCCTACCTAATGTTATTGAATTCTGTGTAGTACCTGTGGGTTTAAAGTACCTACTGTTACCCCTGGTTAAAATCCTAGAGCAGTGTAGTTTCCAAAATGGGGTAACTTGTGAGCATTTTTTACTGTTTAGGCATATCAGGGCTCTCCAAACGCGACATGACACCCGCAGATCATTCCATCAAAGTACTGTATGTGTTCCAAAACATCATACCTTCCTTTCCGAGCTCTGCCATGCACCCAAGCAGTAGTTTTACGCCACATATAGGGTATCAGCGTACTCAGGAGAAATTGCACAGCAAATTGTTGGTCCATTTTCTCTTGTTACCCTTGTGAAAATAAAAAAAATGGGGCTAAAATATATTTTTGTGTAAATGTGATTTTTTTATTTTCACAGCTCTGTGTTGTAAACTTCCGTGAAGCACCTGGGGGGTTCAAGGTGCTCTCCACACATTTAGATACATTTCTTGAGGCGTCTGGTTTCCAAAAATGGGTCACTTGTGGAAGGTTTCCAATATTGTCGATTCCAGACATTTATGTGTACAAAAAGTCAAACGGTGCTCCTTTCCTTCCATGCCCTGATGAGCGGCCAAATAATATTATTCCAACACATAAGGGGTATCAGCGTACTAAGTAAAGATGAGTGAACCTTTCAAGGTTCAATTTGGTTCGGATTCACCGAACGGACCTCCGTTTGCTGAACAGTTCACAGAACGATTGGACAAATGTATCTGAATCCCATTGGATTCAATGGGAAACAAAAACAAAGGCACAGACAACAACTTAACTGGGGACAGAAAGCTTCTCAAGCAGCTAAAATTATGGACAGATACCAGGAAAAGTGACATCAAAGGACCCACAGTAGAAAATTGCAAAAGGCACAGAAGCAGTCAGCCATGGGCCACGCATGAGGTATTCACAGCATCGAATTGAAGTTTTAATGAGTACCAGGTGTAAGCCTTCTTAGCTGGGAAATCTCACACCACATGCAACAGCTCCAATTTTTCTTTTGTTTATTCCAGTCACACTCAGATGGCAAAAACATCGGTTTTATAGACTAATGTTGATAGAAAAATGTAAGAATAGTAACACAGATAGTTGACTGATCAATTGGCCCACAGTAGAACTGGTTATAATGGCACAAAAACAGTCAGCCAAGGTCCATGTATGAGGCATCAGGCTCTGGCCCAGCATTTATAACTTGGAATTGAAGTTTTAATGAGGACCTAATAGATAAGGGAGCAGTGTAAGCCTTTTATCTGGGAGACCTAACACATCATGCAATAACTACTAATAATCACAAACTAAAATGTTTCTATACAAAGGCACAAAGCATCGGCAACAAACAAGGAGAATTGGAACTACTAATACAGGAAAAGAAATATGATGTCATAGGAATCACTGAAACTGGGTGGGACGATACACATGATTGGAATACAAGGCTAGAAGTATACAACTTATTTGCAAGTAACAGACTTGATAAATGAGGAGGAAGTGTTGCATTGTATGTAAGAAAAGCTTATATCTGCACAGAGATTGAAGGTTCAGAGACTGGGAGTTCTGTGGAAACTGTGTGGGTAAGAATACAAGGAGACAGAAATGGTAAGGACACCATTGTAGGCATTTACTACAGGCCGCCTGTGCAAGCTGAAGATATGGATGAACTCTTTATGCATCAAATGGCTAAGTTCTCCAAAAAATACGACATAGTTGTCATGGGAGTTTTCAACTATCCAGACATTTGTTGGGAATCTTTCACTGGAAAAACTAACAGGTTAAACTAATACTTATCCTGTATTTCTGACAACTTTATCTTCCAAAAGGTAGGGGAGAAAACAAGGGGATCTGCTACCTTGGATCTAATCCTTATAAACAGGGAGGAAATAGTTGAGGAGGTAAGAGTGGCTGGGACCCTAGGAGGTAACGACCATGCTATTTTAGAATTTTGGATTACTAGAAGAGGAAGACATGTGAAGACTCAGACGTCAAGGTTAGATTTTAGAAAGACAGATTTTAAGGGACTCAGAAAGAGGATCGGAGGAATCCAATGGCTGGCTATCCTTAAGGAAAAAAATGTCCAGGAAGGATGTGAAATCTTGAAAAATGAAATTCTCAGAGCACAATAGTTAACAATTCCGAAAAGAGAGAGGAATAGGAAGTATTTAAGGAAACCTGGATGGATGAACACAGAACTTAAACACATGCTAAAAAGGAAGAAATAAATGTTTATCAAATGGAAAGAGGGAGGCATATCTAAAGAAGGACATAATGCTGTCTGCAGAACCTGCACGGCATGAATCAGATTAGCTGAAGCTGACAATGAATAAAAGCTTGCAAGAGACGTCAAACACAATAAAAAAGGATTTTGGAGATATGTCAAAAGTAAAAGAAAAGTCAAAGATGCTATAGGATTTCTACACGATGAAAATGATGAAATGGCATAAAAGGATGTTGAGAAGGCTGAACCTTTAAATTCCTATTTTGCATCTGTTTTCTCTCAGAAAGGAAATGTAACATCAACTGATGTTCACATCCTATTAAGGGACTAGAAGAATCCAGGATATCTGTAAACAGAAAGATAGTGAGGAAACACTTAGCTATCATAAATGAATTCAAGTCTCCAGGTCCAGATGAATTATATCCCAGAGTAGCAGAAGAAATTTATGAACCACTCTCCATAATCTTTGAAAATTCTTGGAGAACAGGAGAAGCCCCAGAAGACTGGAGAAGAGCAAATGTTGTTACTATCTTCAAAAAGGGAAGCAGATGGACCTAGGGAACTATAGGCCAGTGAGTCTGACTTCTATATCAGGAAAGATCTTTGAACAAATTATTAAACAACATGTATGTAAGTACCTGGATAAGAATTAAGTGATTAACCAGAGTCAGCATGGGTTTGTAACCAATAAGTCATGTCAGACTAACTTAATTTCCTTCTATGACAGAATTACTGACTGGGTGGATCAGGGAAATGCTGTTTATATAGTATATCTTGACTTCAGTAAAGCATTTGACAAAGTAGCTCACACAATACCTATTGAAAAAATGACTGTGTATGGAATGGACAAGGCAACTGTTAGGTGGATTCATAACTGGCTTAGTAATCGGACCCAAAGAGTGTTCGTAAATGGCTGCACATCTAGTTTGAAGAATCTCTCAAGTGGGGTACCACAGGGCTCTGTCCTCGGCCCTGTATTGTTCAACATCTTTATTAATGATTCAGATGAAGGAATTGAGGGTAAACTGATTAAATTTGCTGATGACACAAAGCTAGGAGGAATAGCTAATAATAGAGAAGAGAGAGAACGGACATAAATAAGGATATAACTCACATATCAGTATATAACACCTGCAAGATGAAAGACTTTTCGTCACATGATGGTTACATGACGTTGATTTCTACAAATGTTCTTCCGTACTTCTTATCTCATAAACTGCACTGAAAATGCAGGACTGTCTCTATCAGTGCAGCTTCTGGCTTGTAAAGGCTGGGGGCCACTTTTACGGATGGGTCCTAGATAATTGCCTGATTTTCTCAACCTCCTGTACGTACCCTGGCTGCTTGTGGGTCTAATGTCAGATTCACTCTAACAGGAACTTGTCATGCACATGAAATTTGCTGATGACACACAGCTAGGAGGAATAGCTACTGCTAGAGAAGAGAGGATTCAAAAGATATAAATAAGCTGGAGCAGTGGGCAGCAACTAACAGAATGTTTTTTAACAGGGAAAAATGCAAATCTGGGCAATAAAAATGAAAATAGCATATACAGAATGGGAGGAACATGGCTAAGCACATGTGAAAAAGACTTGGGTAATAGATTACAGACTGAACATGAGTCAACAGTGTGATGTAGCAGCAAAGAAGGCAAATACAATTCTGGGATGTATTACCAGAAGCATACAGTCTAGATCACGTGAAGTCATTATTGTCCTCTATTCCTCTTTGGTCAGACCTCATCTGGAATACTGTGTCCAGTTTTGGGCACTACATTTTAAAAAAGACATCAACAAACTGGAGCAAGTTCAGAGAAGAGCGACCAGAATGGTGACCCGTCTGCAAACCATGTGCTATGAGAACCGGTTAAGGGAATTGGGAATATTTAGCTTGCATAAAAGAAGACTGAGAGGAGACTTAATAGCTGTCTACAAATATCTCAAGGGTCACATTGTGGTAGGATCATCTTTATTCTCATTTGCACAAGGAAAGACTAGAAGCAATGGGATGAAACTGAATGGGAGGAGACACAGATTAGATATTAGAAAAAACTTTTTGACAGTTAGGGTGATCAATAAGTGGAACAGGCTGCCATGAGAGGTGGTGAGTTCTCCTTCAATGGAAGTCTTCAAACAGAGGCTGGACAGACATCTGGGATGATTTAGTGAATCCTGCTTTGAGCAGGGTGTTGGACCAGATAACACAGGAGGTCCTTTCCAACTCTACCATTCTATGATTCTAACTCACTACATCCACATAACTTGCTTCTGCCAGGTAATCCCCCGGTCCTGTAAAAAAGGCATTAAAATCCCTAAAGAGCAATCCAGACCTTATCATCCACATGGCAGACAAGGGGGGGGTAGTGGTACAGGACTGGGGGATTACCTGGTAGAAGCAATGAGACTATTATCTGATCCCAATACTTACAATAAGGTTGACAACACTCAATATAATAATGCAGTGATCACTTATAACGCTTTAATATCAAAAGCTGATAGACAGAATATTCTGAGCAAATCCAAAAAATTTTCGAAGAGTTGTCAATCCCCCGATTGCCTTTTTCTATTACCTCCCAAAAATCCACAAGGATGCTAAAAGACTCCCTGGGGGACCCATAATTTCAGGGATAGGGTCCCTGACATTGATCCTTGCAAGTTATGTGGATGTAGTGATACACGCATGTAGACCAACTACACAGTTGTTTGAGAGACTCCAGTAATCTAATCCGGCTTACGAAGGACATTCCATGGAAGAACACATTTGTTTTGTATCTCCATGGATGTATCCGCCCTCTATTCCAGCATCCCACATGATTTGGGACTGGTGTGTTTTAAAACATTTATAGACAATGATCCACGGTTGACACCCACACAAAAGAATTTTTGTATGAAAGCATGCATTTCATACTCCACAATAATTTATTTACCTTTCAAGATACCCTATACCATGAGATACCTGGGACCGCGATGAGCTCAAAGGTGGCACCAACTTATGCAAATTTGTTCATGGCCATCTTCAAGTCCATCTTCATATATAGCAGTATACATGCACCCAATATCATCATTTAGAAATGTTATATAGACGATTTATTCTTTATTTATGATAATTCAAAGGATGATGTGGGGTTCTTCCTCAGGATCCTTGAAGATAATACCTGGGGTTTTGGTTTCACCCCCGTAGTAAACCCCGACACAGTCCACTTCCATGACCTCACTTTCTTTCATGATAATACAAAAATTCACACAAGAGCCTACTTCAAACCAGTGGATGCGAACAGTTATTTCAATTATCAAAGTGGACATTACACCAAATGGTTGAGGAATATTCCACTTAACCAATACAAAAGAATCAAGAGGAACTGTACTATGGACACAGATTTCATTAACCAATCAAAAGTCTTATCACGTAGATTTCTTGAAAGAAGGTTACCCAAAAAAATTGATCCATAGACTTCTCTGAAAGCAAAAAAATAGAACGGACAGACCTAATCTTTAATAAAATAAAAAATCAGCATCTGATACTAAGTTCAACTTCATTTTTATTACCACTTTTTAAGCCCAGAACAAGAGAATTTGTCTGGTTCTGAAAAAACATTGGGGCTACTTCTTAATGATCCCATATTGGGGGAGCTTCTTCCCAACAATCCCCTGGTAACTTTCCGAAGGGCTCCGACATTAAAAACATGTTGGCTCCAAGCCGGCTAAAGAAAAAAGAGGATTTCAATCACTGCAAAAAAGCTCAGACAAGGCTCCTATAGGTGTGGGATCCCGAGATGCCTATGTTGCTGATGCAAAAACTTTTTCATCAGACAGTGGAGATTCAGATGAGTTTCAAATCAAATACCATTTTACTTGCCAATCCAGTTTTGTCATCCATGTCATTATATGCGAATGTAAGAAATTATATGCGGGTAGGACAACACAACAGCTACATAAAAGAATAAACTAGCACAGGCATAATATAAAAGAAGGATTTCTACAGCATGGCCTGTCTAGGCATTATGCGTTATATCACAACAAAGGATCTCCTTCAGGGTGATCCCCATTGACCGTGTTCCCCTTGATAACCCCAACTGAGTCCAGACTCTTAACAGGAAAGAGATCTTCTGGATTCAAAATCTGAAGACTACAAATCCCCATGGACTCGATGAAACAACTGATTTGTTCAATTGATTTATTTATGGAGTTTGCTCTGTTCCCCTGTACAACCTACCTCAATTTTCCTCTGTACTTCGTAACACAGATCTGACAAACATCTGCTCCTTGACATGAAGGGATTCATCCCTTCATTGTGGTTTGTTTCTCCTTTTTTTTTCTTCAAAATGTTTTTTTCTAAGTTTTTTTCTTTTTCCCAGAGTTTTTTAATCTAGTATCATCTCTTTGATTTCAACTATCACTAAAAAAAGAGATCCAATCAAATCCACCTGTGGCTCAATGGTTTAAAACACAAGTAGCAGGGTCCTGACAGAAAATGAATGGGTCAACAGCATAGGTTCAACCCCCCCAGCTTGCATAATCTATTTATTTATTGAACTAGTTTAATTATTGAACCAATTTTTTTTGTTATTTATTGAACTCCTTTTTTTGTGTTTTATGTGTTTTTCTGTATTTAAATTTTTAATTGTATGAGCAATGGTTTTAAGCGATATACTCCAGTATATTTTATTATTGTTTTGTGGTGTTTTAAGATGTATATGTGTTTTTAGTCTGATTCCCTGCCCACTGGGTGTGGCATTTTTTTTTTGAAAGGAGGCATCTTCATGTGCCTTACTTTGCTATAAATAACTGACCCTGTATGTGTATGTGTATAGACTGTCCTGAGGAAGTGGTATGATCACCACAAAACGCGTAGAAATAAAGTCTATTCTCTATTACATCCGCTTGGACTCCTCTGGTACATTATCCTGACAGGCGAGTAGCGCAGTCTGATGCCACATTCTCTTCACCTAGCAAAGGATCATCACATCGGAGCTTGCAGCAGCCGCCAATGCCAAGTGCAGTGGTTGTGTCTCACACAACCATAATAGGTGAGTGAATTTGATTATCTCTCATGAATATTTATTTTATCTCGGATAAAACCCTATGTGCGCTCTGTATTCCTTCTAGCTATCTTGTTCATTTTAATGACTGTTAGGCAGTCTACACTTTGAGGGGACAGCCATATGCTCTTATCTGTCAGGACCCCACCAGCTGCACTGAAGATACGTTCAAAGAGAATGATGGCTGCCAGGCATGACAAGAACTCCAAGGCGTGACAGGCGAGCTCAGGCCACTCTTCCATTTTTTAAGACCAAAATGTAAATGGGTCCAACCCCCCGATGGCATTGATATTGAGTTTCAGATACTCCTGCACCATCCTCTCTAGTCATTCACAATGTGAGAGACATGTAGTCTGCTCTGCTCGTGCATGGGCTGATCTAAAATGTGTTAAACGACTCACAGAAATTGCTTATGCAACTTACACTGCTGCTGCTAATCTGTTGGCGATGACACCTTGATGTTCCCAGAGTTGGACGTCTACAACTGGGATGCACACTGTGTGCCTCACTGCTATCTTGGGGAAAACCACTCTTAAGATTGTCTAAAGCATATTTCGATACTTCAGCATGTGTGCATCCCTTTCCAGGAGGGAAGCATCTGGCTAAATTTACTCTTGTACCGTGGATATAACAGAGTGGCAAACCAGTAGTCAGCACTATTTCTAACCCTAAGAATATGGACATCGTGTTGAAGATAGTTCTGCAAGAAGGTGCTCATGTATTGGACACTTCCTTGAGATCCGAGTCCATGCTGTGGATGGGGTAACACTCAAGGTTGCTTTTTCAATCCCCTCCTGCCAAACACTGAAAACAGATTGTATCACTATCCTCTTAAACTCCTGTTGCATGCCCATCACCTCATTCTCCTCAATTTGTTCCTCAGCTACTGCATCTTCACTAACAGTTTGTCTGGTACCATGAGTTCACCTTGATTGCTGTAAGCCACCCCCCATGACAACCTCCTGTACGACGACAGTCCGTAAATTTGAGATATTTTTATCCCTTCCTCATCCTCCTCTGCTTCCAACTCTTCCTCTGGCACCATCAACTCCTCACGCAGACTATTTAATGTGTGCTCCAGAATGTAGATGACTGGAATAGTGATGCTGATGACAGCATCATCAGTGCTATCCATCTTTGTAGCAATTTCAAAACTGTGCAGAAGAGTGCAGAGGTCCTTCACCTGTGCTCACTCCGCAAATGTGATTTGCACCACGTCCGGACTGCATTGCCTCAGGCTATGCAATAGGACGTACTGCACCAGGGCTCGTGTCACCTGCCACAGCTGCTGCAACATGTGCAGAGTGGAATTCCACCATGTGTTGGAACATCGATAATCAAGTGGTTAATTGGTAGACAGAAAGATCTTTGCAGTACTGCAAGTCGATGAA
Source organism: Oophaga sylvatica (assembly GCA_033576555.1). Taxonomy (NCBI): domain Eukaryota; kingdom Metazoa; phylum Chordata; class Amphibia; order Anura; family Dendrobatidae; genus Oophaga; species Oophaga sylvatica. The sequence continues at coordinate 130,971,326 of JARQOD010000001.1, read as the reverse complement.
CTGTGGGGTGTGATTGTCAGAAGTGAACACACAGCGACTGTTCTTTCTTCAGCAGTGCATCCAGGCTGGGATAGTGACAGAGAAGAGTTAATTGCTGTACCACCAAGTTGAGGAAGTGAGCCATGCAAGGCATGTTTGTGAGATTGCCATGGTGTAGGGCCGCCACCAGGTATGCACAGTTATCACACGTGGCCTTCCCTGGCTCCAAGTTTAGTGGAGACTGCTATTGATCTAACTCAGCCTGGATACCTGTTCACAACTTTTGAGCTTTGTGACTGTGATCTCCAAGGCATATTAATTTAAACACTGCCTGATTGCGGTGAGCCATTGCCAAGCAGTAAGGAGGAGGATATTCTCTCTGCACTGTTGGAACGCGTGTCTAATTAAGGGAGAGGTTAATGGAACAGGTGGAGTACCTAGAAGAGGTGGAGGAGGCAGAAGCAGTGGAGTAACTGTTAGATACAGGGGTTTGTCCCACAAGCCTTAGGTATTTATAGACTTGAGGAGCAGACCCTTTACCGCCCGTCCCCACAGACACAAAATTCACCCAGTAGTGACACATAACGCCCCTGCACATATTTCCTCGCCCAGGTGTCAGTGGTGAAATGCACCCTGACAGACATAGCTTTTTTAGGGAATTGCAAAGCTTTCTTTGAGAAGTAATGGTGACTGGGCAAATGGTATTGGGGACTGCAACCGCTATCTACTTTTGGAAACTGTCTGCATACACCAGGCAGAAAGGCAGCATTTCCATGGTCAACAGATTGGAGATGGTGGAGTTCAAGCTCTTAACTTTGCCATGTGTAGGAGGAAACATTCTTTTATGTGACCGCAATTGCGGAACTAAGAGCTGGCTGCTGTGCTGAGATAGGGCAGCATACCGAGAACAGGACAAACAGCTAGACTATGAATGAGGTGCAGGCGGAGATGTTATGGTGGATTCAGAAAAATGTGTAAACAATTGTAGTTTCTGCAGTCGGAAACCTGTGTGTGAACAGTTGAAATGGTGACGGAGGAGGAATTAGCAGATGGGCTTGATTGGATAGTCAATGGTTGGTGAGGCCCGCATTTTGTGTCAACAAACTTAAAGTCTAGGGAAGAAAAAAGAAAAAAAATTCTCCACATGTTTTGGTGACCAAGGCACACCCCGTTACCTCATTAAACTCTTCCTCCCGCATTCCCTCCGCTCATCATACAGCAGCACTTTCACAGCTAAAGTAGTAACAAAAGCAATAGTCGAAACGCGATGATTTACCGAACTGTGACCAACATTTGCATATTTTGAGTAAAAAATTCTCATGAAAGCGAACATGAATCCGAATGTGCTACGTTTGAGATTGGCAAATATTTTCCTAACATGTTCGCTCATCTGTAGCACTAAGTAGAAATTGAATAACAAATTTTAGGGTCCATTTTCTACTGTTACCCTTGTGAAAATTACAAAATTGAAGCTAAAGAAAAATTTTTGCGAAATAACGTTAAATGTTCATTTTTTCTTCCATGTTGCTTTAGCTCCTGTGACACAGCAGAAGCGTTAAACTTTTTGAATGTGGTTTTGAGTACTTTGTGGGCTGCAATTTATAGAATATTGTCACTTTTGGGTATTTTATGTCATATGGCCACCCCCTAAAGTCACTTCTAATGTGATGTGGTCCCTAAAATAATGGTTTTGTAAATGTTTGAAAAATGAGAAATTGCTGATCATCTTTTAGCCCTTCTAAGTTCCTAATTATTAACTATTTTGAATAACCTAATAACCTAATTTTCTTATTTAAGTGAATAAGAATTAAACATTTTAAAATTGCTATTATAAATTAACTTTTATGAAGTACAATATGTCATGAAAAAAAAGTCTCAGAGTCAGTGGGATTTGTTGAAATGTTCTAGAGTTATTACCACATAAAGTGACACTGATCAATTTTTTTAAAATTTGGCCTGGTTATTAGCCACTTCAAAAAATGTGCCATACTAGTACTGCTCTGTGGGAACTGCATGCCCTCAATCAGCAGTAAAAGTACGGCGTAAGAATCGCACGGCCTCACGTTGAACACCGAGGCGATCAGGTGTGGGAGTCAGCTGTAACATTTAACACCTCTAATGCCACTATCAGTGGTGACAGCGATATAGAGAGGCATCGTACAGGGAGGGGGTTCCCTGCATGCTTCCATCAGGGCAGTACGATGCGATTGCCTTGTCCTGATCCTCTCCATGGAGACCTCCAGCCTCAAGATGGCCGCAGGGTCCTTCCTGGTCCTGCAGGTAAGGTGGCTTGTGAGCGCCTGCTGGGAGCAGGTGCTGGCATGCCTCATTTCCTGCTTCACAGATCAAGATCAGCGATCTGACACTATACCTTGATGTCCCATACTGGGAAAATGAAAAAAAGTAAAAAAAAAATATTAAAAAGAGGAAAAATATTGTTTCAAAAATCCCTAAATAACAAAAAAATATATATATTTTTCCAATACATTTATTTATGTAAATAAAAAAGTAACAATAAAGCACACATTTTTTGTATTACTGCGTTCGTAATGACCCGCTCTATAAAACTATCCCACTAGTTAACCCCTTCAGTGAACACCATAAAAGAAATAAATAAAAATGAGGCAAAAAGCAATGCATTATCATCATACCAATGAACAAAACGTGCAATAAAACTTGATAAAAAAAGATGGATGTAAATAAATATGGTATTGCTGAAAACATCATCCTGTCCTGCAAAAAACAGCTGCCATACAGCTCCATCAGCAGAAAAATAAAAAGTTATCGCTCTCAAAATAAAGTGATGCAAAAATAATATTTTCTTTATAAAATAGTTTTTATTGTGTTAAAGTGACAAAACATAAAAATACTATATAAATGAGGTATCTCTGTAATCGTACTGACCCAAAGATTAAAGCGACCTTACCAATTTTACCACACACGGAACGGTATAAAACAAAAACAAAAAGCAAAAAGCAATTCCTGAATTGCTGGTTTTTGTTCATTCTGTCTCCAAAAATCAAAATATAAATTGATCCAAAAATGTAATGCGCTTGAAAATGGGACCAATAAAAATGTCAGCTTGTCCCACAAAAAAAAAGCCCTCACGTAACTCTGTCGGACAAAATATGAAAAAATTATAGCTCTCAAAATATGATGATGCAAAAACTATTTTTCACAAAAATAGTGTCTTTTAGTATGTGACAGCAGCCAAACATAAATAAATACCTGATATATATCTCGTATTGCTGTAATTGCACCGACCCGAAGAATATAGGCGCCTAGTCACTTATACTGCACGAGAAACTGCATAAAAAATAAATAAAACCAATTCTTCACATGCTGTTGATTTTTTCATTCTGCCTACCAAATATCTGAGTAAGGCTCGGCGCACATTTATCCTGCTCTCTGCGTTGAGCTCTTATCGGGGTTTCTGTGTAAATCTTTGAAGTACGTGATTCAGACAGAACCCCCTGCAGAATATCCCCTATAAAGAAGCAGATGGAGACACTGTGGACGCGGTATGACCTGTGATCCAGCAGTGACCTTCTTTTTATGATAGCATAAAAGTGCCATCAGCCACAGTTTTGTGTGCTTCTGAAAAGGACACCACTGAACAGAGGCCAGATGGAGTCCAGAGTAAATCTGCTGCCTCATTATAGTGAATGGATTCTTCAAGGGTTTCATCTGAATCACATCACTCAGAGATTTAGATGGAAACCCCAAAGTAAGTGCTCAGCGTTGAGCGTTGGATAAATGTGATCCCAAATGTTATGTAAAATGTTCCTAATAAAAGTTTCAACTCAATTCACAGAAAAAGCAAGTCCTCACTCAGATCTGTTATCTGTTAACGGAAATATAGGGGGCTTCCACGTTATTGGTAGCACAAGGCCTTTCTGAGCCTCAGTGTGCCTAAACCACATTTAGCACCCACATGTATGGCATTTCTGTAGTGATAAGAGTCCACCTAATTTACAGGTGCGTGTCTCTAAAAGCATGAGCTTGGCATAATGTACTGGTGACTGCAGCATACTGGTCACTACAACGGTAGTTTGCAATTTTCACTCAGCAACATCCACTGCTGCCTGTTTCTGGAAAACACCCATGGAGTCAAAATCGTCACTACATCGTTGATAAATTCCCAATGGGTTATTTCCAATATGTGAAATATTTAGAGTTGAGAGTCCTCAGTGGTTGATACCTTTTAATGGCTAACTGAAAAGATGGTAACAAATTGCAAGCTTTCGAGACTACTTAGGTCTCTTCATCAGGCTAAACTAATACAAAATCTGAAGAATCACATATTTATACACAAAACAGCACTGCTGTTTTGTGTATAAATAAGTGATTCTTCAGATTTTGTATTAGTCTTTGCCTGATGAAGAGACCTGAGTAGTCTCGAAAGCTTGCAATTTGTTACCATCTTTTCATTTAGCCATTAAAAGGTATCAACCACTGAGGACTCTCAACTCTAAATATTTTTCTATCTACTGGCTAACACGGTACAAAGATATACATCTTTACTGTATTCAATATGTGGTCACTTGAGGGGATTCTGCTTTTCTAGCATTTAGGGGCTCTTAATATGTAATCCGCAATTTAGTCTAGTAAAATCTGTGCTTCAAGAGGTAAACAGCGCTCTGTCCTTCCTAAGTCAATCCGTATGGCAAAGTAGTACTGTACATCCAAAAATAAGGTATTTCTACATTCAGCAGAAATTGTGGGACAAATTTTGGTGCCATTTTTACCCATTTCCAAGTGTGAAAATGTAAAACTTGGTGGTAAAAATAAATTATTTTTTGTTCACTGCCTAGTGGTATAAAAGTCTATGACACACCTGTGGAGTCATTATAATCACAGCACCCATAGATGAATAAATTGAGAGGTTTAATTGGTAAAATAGGGTCACTTAGGGGGTTTGCCATTGTAGCAAGCAGGGGCTTGGCCAATGTAACATGGCACCCTCGAACAAGTGCAGCAAAATCTGCATTGTAATATGGAGCTACTTCCCTTCTGAGCTTTGCACTGTGCCTCAAAAGTAGTTTTTGACCACAGATGTGGTATCAGTGAACTTAGGAGAAATTTCACAACAAACTTTGGGGTCCATTTTCTCCTTTTGTCCTTGTGAAAATACAAAATTTGTGGCTAAAAAAGATTTTAGTGAGGAAAATGTGATTTTTTTTATTTTCACAGATTAACGTTATAAACTTCTGTGAAGCATCAGGAGGTTCAAGATGCTCAATACACATCTAGATAAGATCTCAAAGGGGTCTAGCTTCCAAAATGGTGTCATTTGTGGGGATTTTCCACTGTTTAGGCACATCAGGGGTTCTCCAAACGCGACATGGTGTCCACTAATTATTGCTCACTGTCACTGTCACTGTATGAAATCCAAGGCATCTTTACGCTATCCCTCCCCGGCCAAGCTCCATATGTAAAGGCACTGCTACACTTAGCGATCACACTAGCGATCACGACAATGACTTAACCTGGTGAGATCGCTAGTGCGATCGCTATGTGATCGCTAGTTAGATTCCAAACACAACTCATCAGCGATCTGTGATTCCAAACACAACTCATCAGCGATCTGTATAACGACCTCTGCGGTCGTTGGGAAAACCTAGTCCCACCTGCAACGCTGGTGAAGTCGTTCATAAAGGGTGTCACACTCAGCGATTCAGGCTCACCAGCGGGACACCAACGACCAATAAACATCTCAGAATGTTCATGAGCGATCAGCGACATCTCAGCAGTGACCACATCGCTGCTACATGTCACACACAGCTAAGTCGCTAACGAGATCGCTACTGCGTCATAAATAGTGACGCAGTACCGATTTTGTTAGCGATCTCGTTAACGATCTCGCTTAGTGTGGCATACCCTTAAGTCCTGGACTAGAGTGTGTTTCCTGAAATTGTGGCACATGTTCCCCTACACTGACTGTCGTGAGATGACAGATGAAATGTGTATGTAATCAAACTCCTTAAATACTTTCTTTTTTACATTTATAGTACCTATTATAGCTCTATCTAGCCATAGTGGTTTTCTCCTACTTCTAACTTGCTTATTTCATTAGGGTATATATTGTGTACTGTACAGGTCCAATTCAGGGTGCTTATTTATGTGTCCCATGTACTTTGTGTATTTTTGTTTTCAATGACATTATTCCAGATGATGTCAGTAAGATCATCTGTTATCTGTTGGAAATTAGCCTTCCTGATGTTTAGTATACTTGTAGCCTTTGTACAAAACATTTTATTAAAGGATACATGAAAACTTATTATGTTGTGATCATTATTACCTAAGTGACACCCAATTCATAGATTTGATGCTGCATGATCTATTGTTTAAATTTCGGTCTAAAGTCCCCCCTTGTTGGATTCTGCATAAGATGTGCAGAATAATTGTCTTTTATTATTGTCAAAATGATATTTCTTTTGGTGGACCTGCAGGTTTCTGCTCCCCAATTTAAATCAGGTTAGTTGAAGTCCACCACAAAAATTACTTCTTCCTGATTTGGTTCCTCATCTGTTTGCTTTAAGAATATATTTTTGCTGCTTTCATTATATTTGGAGACTTGTAACAAACCCCTATTATTATTTTATTATGCTTTGTCTATGCCCTTAGCTTTACTAGTAGGGACTCTACATTTCCATTGGCCTCATATATATTATCATGTAGTTTGGTCTTATTGATAATATTACATACAAACAAACCTCTCCCAGATGCTTATTTGTACTGTCACTTCTGAATAAACTATAGTCCCATAAATTTACAGCCCAGTCATGGGTGTTAACCAGCAATTTCTCCATTATTCCCACAATATCATAATATTCATCACACCAATATTAATTCTAATTGCTTAATCTTGTTGGTGAGGCTTCTGGCATTAGTGTATATACACTTTATTCCTCTTTAGTGTATTAACTTTTCAAACCACTCTCCTTATGCTACCCTCACTTTTACAACTTTTCCTAAGTCACTATCTATATGATTTTTCCCTCGTATGCAGTAATTGCCCTCTCTCTTAGTCCCTAGTCGAAACACTCTTTAACCTTCTAGACATTCTTTCTGCAACAAAGATGACCCCTTCCCATTGAGTTGCAGCCCATCCCTATAATAGAACCTGTATCCAACAGAGAAGATGGCTGAGTTTTCCAGGAACCCAACACCCTCCTTGCTACATCAGTTCCTTAGCCACTTACTTACTTCCTTAGTCTCCTGCTGCCAGTTTAGTGTTGCACGTGGCATAGGTAACATTTCACAGAATTCTACTTTTGATGTCCTTGCCTTAAGGTTTCATCCTAATTCCCTTAAATATTTTTAGGAATCTTTCACCTGCCTCTAACTTTCTAATTAGTGCCAACCTTAACTGCTGGGTCCTTACCAGTCACTCTCAGTAATATGTCAACCTGATCCGTGATGTGTCAAACATGAGTGCTAGGAATACAACATGCCATTTGACAATTCCAGTGTTTGGGACATACTACACTCTCTCTAACAATAGAATTTCATACTACCAGCACTAATCTGTCCTGCAAACTTGTTGGGATGTGACAGACTAGGATTTGCCTCCATGATACACTTCCCACTATTCCACCTTGTACATATCACTGAGCTAGTTGCCTCACTATCCTAAAGCTGCATGCTACTGTCCTTCCCCAAATTTACCCCATGGAGAATCTGCTCAGTCAATAGCAAACTCCTTTTTCTATTGTCTACTGATCTCAGTGTTGACAGCTGCTCATTTAAATCCAGTATGAGTGCTTCCAAATGCACAAAGTGCATTTACTAATTTACTAATGGAGATTGCAAAAAACGGGAATAATGTAAATAAACAAGGAAATATAAACAATTAATTAATAAAAGTTTCTTTCTTTTAAGCTCCCTGAATCAAAAGTCACTGAATCACAAGTCACAGCTAAGACAAATCACACTTAGAATAAATCACTTGCAAGCGCTTTTACTCACTATTTATGATGCATTAAATATAGTTGCTTTGTTTTAGCTGCAATATAACCTGCAACTCATTGCAATATTTGTCAATTATTTGACAATAATAACTAGTGATGAGCGAACGTGCTCGCCACTACTCGTTACTTGCTCGAGTATCACGGTACTCGGTGTACTCGGTGAGCATTTCCGGGATTACTTGGCGGGAACTCGGGTCTCCACCCAGCTTTTTTGGCGGACTTTACAGACCCAGTCACGATGCAGGGATTGTCTGCCAGGCAATGAAACGCTGCAGCCGTCTTTGCTCTGGTCATGCAGTGATTGGCTGGCCGTACAGCATCATCAGGTGTATAAGAGACCTGACGACGCCCTGCTTGGTGCATTCAGCTCCGGATTGAGATAGTGTAGGGAGAGCTGCTGCTGATATAGAGTGAGAATTGGGTATTTATTAGTTAGTGGTGGGTCTACCAACCTAAACTACTCAAATCCAGCTAAACTAACAGTCCTTCTAATGACTATTTCCGGAGTAAACAGGTTGCAATGTTAGGTAGTCAGGGTAGTGTACGTCGCTCTATACACAACAGTGCAAGGTCTGCAGGCATTGTATGTGTGTATAAAGATCATTGCATACATCAAGAGGATTTATTCCCTTCCTGTGTTCTGGTGCTGCTGCCCCAGGTGTAATTAGAATACAAGCCACATATTTTTTGGTATGGCATCTCCGTTCCAGCTCATATCTGTGCGTGCTCAAAGTTTGGCAAGTTTACGGCAGTTTTCATTTTTTTGTCTTGGGTGTTAGTGTACTCATATACAGTAGTATTTTACACCCCCCCAAAAAAGAAAAAAAAAACACTCTTGTTGTAGTGGTATCTCCGTGCCAGCTGATATCTGGGTGTGCTCAAAGTATGGCCAGTTTATGGCGGTTTTCTTTTTTTGTCCTGTCTGTCTTTTTGTCCTGTATTCTTTAACTACATAAATAGCAAGAAACTAAAAAATGATAGTGTTGGTCCCCTTAAAAATAGTCTGGGTGAAATGGTGGATGAGGATGAGGAAAAAGCCAATATGCTAAATGACTTTTTTTCAACTGTATTTACACAAGAAAATCCCATGACAGATAACATGATCAGAGATAAAAAAATTTCTCCATTAAATGTCACATTCTTAACCCAGCAGGAAGTACGGCGGCGTCTAAAAATCACTAAAGTTGACAAATCCCCGGGCCCGGATGGGATACACCCCCGAGTACTGCAGGAATTAAGTACAGTTATAGATAGACCATTATTTTTAATCTTTAAAGATTCCATAATAACTGGGTCTCTACCACAGGACTGGCGTATAGCAAATGTGATGCCAATATTCAAAAAGGGGGCAAAAACTGAACCTGGAAATTATAGGCCAGTGAGCTTAACATCTACTGTGGGTAAAATCCTGGAGGGTTTTTTAAGGGATACTAATTGGAGTATCTGAAGCTGAATAACCTCATGACACAGTATCAGCATGGGTTTACGAGGGACCGTTCTTGTCAGACTAATCTGATAAGCTTTTATGAAGGGGTAAGTTCAGGACTGGACCAAGGGAATGCAGTGGACGTGGTGTTCATGGACTTCTCAAAAGCTTTTGATACAGTGCCACACAAAAGGTTGATACATAAAATGAGAACAATGGGGATAGGGGAAAATATGTGTAAGTGGGTTAAGAACTGGCTCATGGATAGAAAACAAAGGGTGGTTATTAATGGAGCACACTCGGACTGGGTCACGGTTAGCAGTGGGGTACCACAGGGGTCAGTATTGGGGCCGCTTCTCTTTAACATATTTATTAATGACCTTGTAGGGGGCATACAGAGTAGTATTTCAATATTTGCAGATGACACTAAACTCTGCAGGTAATAAATACAGAGGAGGATAGTTTTATATTACAGGAGGATTTATGTAAACTAGAAGCTTGGGCTGATAAATGGCAAATGAGCTTTAATGGGGATAAATGTAAGATCATGCACTTGAGGAGAACAAATAAGATGTATAATTATGTGCTTAATTGTAAAACACTGGGCAAAACTGTCACTGAAAAAGACTTTGGTGTATGGGTGGACGACAAACTCACATTTAGTGGCCAATGTCAGGCAGCTGCTGCCAAGGCAAATAAAATAATGGGATGCATTAGACGAGGCATAGATGCTCATGAGGAGAACAATATTTAGACTTGAGAGTCCTCAGTGGTTGATACCTTTTAATGGCTAACTGAAAAGATGGTAACAAATTGCAAGCTTTCGAGACTACGCAGGTCTCTTCATCAGGCAAAGATTAAAACAAAAGCTGAAGAATCACATATTTATACACAACAGGACCCAGGAATAATGCAATAGGTAAGACAAGTGACGTGAAGCAGAACTGTCATTATGGCAGAGGGATGAACAAAAACATGACTAGTTCATAGATAAGGAGTGAAAGTTTTATTACCCTCTGATTGGGGTCTGGTAATGTGTTGTGATGACCCTAAAAGGTCAGGGAAGCAGATTCCTTAATTGTTGTAGAAAGACATAAAACTCTGGGATATATTCATCCCAGCACTAAGAGTGTCAAAGGTCATCATAAGTTTATATTCCCAGACTTTTCTATCCTTCTCAGATTTGAAGTTAGATTTTAATACAAGTAATTCCATATCCGTCATGCTATGACCGGGCATACAAAAGTGTTTTGCCACAGGTAAATCCATTCTTTTTTCTCTTATTGTGTGGCGATGAGAATTCATCCTTGTTCTCAGTTTTTGCCCGGTCTCCCCCACATACAGACCCCCAGTTGGACATTTAGTACATATAATTAGGTACACCACATTAGATGTGATGCAGCTGAAAGTACCTGGTATCTTGTAGTCCTGATGGGAGTTGGGGATCTTTATCCTGTCCGTGGTCATTATAGATGCACAGGTTTTGCATTTCTTTTGTTTGCAAGGGAAGGTACCTGCAGCTGTTGGGGAGGACAGGGAGCTTCTGACAATGATGCTTCTTAGATTTGGGGGCTGCCTAAAACATAGTAGTGGGGGGTCTGGAAATATGGATTGTAATCGGGCATCTTTTTGTAGTAAAGGTTTTTGTTTCCGTGCAGCTCCCCTTAGCATCTCCAGACTTGGATTGTAGGTGACCACTAGAGGCACCCGGTTATTTTCTTCTTTAGCTTTGTAATGTAGCAGGTGATTCCTTGATATTCTGGTGGCTCTCGTAATTTGGTTTTCAATTGTTCTTGGATGGTAGCCCTGGTTCAAAAAAGTCTTTCTGAGGCGACCAAAAACATTTGTCATAGAGGTATCTCCGTGGCAGCTCATGTCTGTGTGTGCTCAAAGTTTGGGCAGTTTTGGCCGGTTTTCCTTATTTTGTCCTGGGTGTCACAGTACTGATAAACAGCACTAGTTAGCCCAAAAATAAAAAACAGGGCACACATTTGTTGTAGTGATATAGCCGTGCCAGATGATATCTGTGCGTGCTCAAAGTTTGGCCAGTTTAGGCCAAAACATTGTATTTTTTTGCAGTCTGTTAATGTAAGTATTAAACCTGATAAGGCCAAAAGCATTTTTAACTAAAGTCCAGCTAGGTTAAAAGTGAGGTTTTCAAGCACACGTATGACATACAAGTTGACTCCCAAATCTCCCTTTTGTAGTGAATATGTATAATATTCTATTCGATTTACAATGGGCAAGGCGCTTGGCAAGGGACAGGGAAGTTGACGTGATGGTGATGGTGCAGGCCGAGGCCGTGGGCAACCTGAAATTGGCCCACCGAAAACACCCACATCTTCTCGCTGGACCTTAGTGTCCGAAGTTCTAGTAGACCGTGGCAAGACAGCACTATTGAAGCCCGAGCAGTGTGAAAAGGTTTTTGGTTGGATAGCCGATAATACTTCCAGTTACTTATCCACCACCACCAGCACCCTGTCTTCAACATGGTCCAGTCACAGTAGTGGTGAATCTGGACCGCATATTCCTTACCCTGATCCTCCTTCCTCCCACCCTGCTGAGTGCCCTGAGACAACTGATCCCACACTCAGACTCTCCGAAGAGCTGTTCAGTTTTCCATTTGGAGATTCGTGCCTCTCGCCCTGTCCACTAAAGCGGGGCAAGATGATATTCCATGTGGCGATGTACAAATCTTTGAGCAGCCACGGTCACAACAGGTGGACGATGATGAGACACAATTGCGGGAAAGTAAGGAGGAGGACCAGGGTGGGGAAGTGAAAGATGAGGTGGTGCATGATGTTTTAACAGACCAAACCTGGCAGGAGGACATGCAGAGTGAGTACTGCAGCACACAGGGGGAGGTAGGCGTCGCACTTCTTCAGGCAGGAAGAAGCAGTGTGGTGGCTGCAGAGAGAAGGTGTGCAACCGTTACCCGTAACATTAACCTGACAGAAGTTGCCAGTCCAACTGTTAGGTCTTCCCGAGTCTGGTTATTTTTTAAAGACTCTGCCGATAAACCCAAACAGGCCATTTGCAACACCTGTCATGCCAGCATCAGCAGGGGTAGCAAAACTACCAGCCTTACAACCACCAGCATGATCAGGCACATGGCAGCAAAGCACCCAACTTTGTGGGCCTAACCCCAGGCTCCAGGAGCAGTGTCTGCAGGTGACACCACTACTTCTTCCACTGTTGTGTGTGCAAGCCAATTCCTTGTCCATGGTGCATGCGAAGATGCCTCCTGCCCTGCACCTGATTTTGCCCACAGTCAAATAGCACCATCATGGATTGGGCCTGACTTCTCGACTCCACTAAATGATGACAGCAAAGCATGAACTCCAATGTAATGTTTTTTTGGGAGGTGTATTCCCATGCACCTCTTCACAACCAAACATGGATATACACTTCATGATTTTGGCTATTTGGTGTCCTCCTCCTTCTCACAGTCCACCACCACTTGAACACCAGCCACTCTATGTTATGGCAAGGGTGTTATGATGCCTATCACCAAAATACAAAAAATATGTACACTCCCAAGGGGAAATGTTTGCCAGCCCATACACTTTAGCATTCCAAGTCTAGGAGGCCTGCTCCTAGATATTGGGCCTATTTTTTAATCAGGCCTTCCTCCATGTCTGTTCATCCACCTCCACTAGTTCAAAGGGGTTTACATGTTCCGTGCAGCTACAGCCAGTGTCGCATTATTAACAAGGGTGGGTGGTTAGGTTATGCGTAAAAGACTTGTTCTGAAAAAGGTTGAGGTGTACCCCACAGGGGAAATGTTTGCAAGTCAATATACTAAGTGTATGGGCATTCCAAGTCTAGGAGACCCACTCCTTTTTAATGGGACATTTTTTGGAAAGAGGCCCTCCTCCATGTTTCTTCCAAGGAGGGATTGGAGTTATTGGGGTGCATATGACTTGGTAGAAGGGCAGACCTTGCACTCAATGCATAAGAAAACAGAATGGGAGTACAAAATGAATAATGTGAAGTGTATTTTCCTGGGCCCATCCAGTACCTGGGTTCAAAGGCTTATTGGGGGTGCATATGACTTGGTAGCAGGGCAGGCCTTGCAGTCAATGCATAAGAAAACAGAATGGGAGGACAAAATGAATAATGTGAAGTGGATTTTCCTGGACCCATCTAGTACCTGGGTTCAAAAGCTTATTGGGGTGCATATGACTTGGTAGCAGGGCAGGCCTTACATTCAATGCAACATTTTTTATGGAAGCCATTCTGGAAATCTCATGAAAGGGGTATTGGGGTGCGCCATAATTCTTGGCAGCCCATCCACTCACTGCATTGGCTATAACAGTTTCGGAGACCCACCCAATAATGGCCCTTTAAGCAGAATAATGCTGTCTGATGCCCCTGTAAAATAGGCTCTGTGATTTAAGAGTCCCTCCTTCATAAATGAAACAAGATAAGTCTGCTTAAGTGTCACACAGCACATGACCAGCTAGGGTTGGTAAATGTTACAATGACATTTCCCAGCTAATGTATTTGTTATGGTTGAAAGCAATGTTAGAGTTGAAAAACGTTTCAAAAACGCTGCGTCTGAACATGCCATGATCCCAGTGCAGTTTTGACCTGCACACCAGGGTTTAATGTCTTGATCCCAGTACAGGTTTGATTTTCATGCCAGGGGTTTATGTTTTTATCCCTGTGCAGGCTCTTACCTGCACACCTGGGGCTTATTATTGTGGCCTCTCCTTTGTTCGGGGAGAGGTTCTTATAGCCCTAGGAAGCTCCAATCCCCGTCAGTTATACTTTCGCCCTTGGCAGAGTGTGTTGACCCCTGAGTGAGCTTGTGCTGTGTTCTTGTTTGCCTGATTCTTTGGTTTTGACTCTGTCTGATCTCTGAATACTGCTTGTTGGATTCTGTTTCAGTATTTTCGCTGTCTGTTTGGTTTTGACCTCTGCCTGGCCCAGACAATCTGTTCTGCCTAAACCTTTGGTACCATCCTGCTAATTCGTGCTTTGATCCCAGCCTGTTCTGATTTACGTCTCTGTCTTTGCACTGGTTAACTTTGTCCCATAGTTTGTTGTGAACGTGTTGGAGACAATTTCTGAGCTGAGGCTCCCTCTGGTGGTTGCTGACAGTATTGAAGCTGTCTCTAATGACAGGTCCTCTTCACCTGCCAGCGATGACTGGCAATCAGGAGTCACTGACTGGGCTGATATAAGGGAGCTGCCTTCCCATGATCCTCGCCGGAGATCAATTGTTGTTTCCTGGTTCATTTGGAAGTCTGCTGGTGTCTTGCCTTCGTCTGCTACCTTTAGATAAGCTATTTTCTGCTTGTTTCTATTGTGTTTGCTTTTTCCAGTTTTGTCTGCACCTTTGTGGAGGTTAGCCGGGTCCCCTCCTGGGGCCTGTGCTACTCTCTCTTTTTCAGTAGCCACTGTTATTTGTTCAATTGCTTTTTCCTTGCTTTTTGAGTGGCTGCGGGTTAGCCTTGTTCACACTGAGATCTGATTTAGTGGGTTGCGAGATCGTGTGGTCTCAGCATTTTTTAAATCAGAAGTGTTGGAAGTTTTGCTAGGGTTTTGCTGGGTTGCAGATAGTATTCTGTCCTGTCCTATTTAGGCAGTTTTTGGCCTCAGCGTTTGCTCACTCACATTTGTGTTTCGTCTTGTCTAACCGCCATTATATGTTTGAGGGCTGCCTATTCCTTTGGGGCTCTACTCCGGGGCAGTTAGCTTTCCTGTTTTTATCTTTAGGTGTAGCTAGCTCTCCGGCTGTGCCGAGGCGTCTAGGACCACCGTAGGCACGCTCCACGGCTGCTTCTAGTTGTGTGGTTAGTTTAGGGATTACCTAATTAGTTACCCATTAGTTTCCAACCTCTCAGGTGTTCGGCAGCCTTGCTGTTTTGCTACTGTCTTCCTCAGTTACCAAATCATAACAAAATCACCGGCCTTACTGAAAATTCTATGGTACTCAACAGAAGGGAAAAGCAGTAAAAAAAAAAAAAAGTTTTCAGAATTTTTTTTATATATACATTTTTCCCTCTTTTTCTCTGGGGGCTGAGGAAGAATTTTTTCTCAATGGAAATCAAGCATTTGTCCGAGCGTGTGGAGCAACTTGCTGTTGAAGTTCGGAGTATGGCAATCTATCTCACTCGGATGCCTGCTGTAGAGCCTAGGATTCCTACTCCGGAGTTGTTTTTTGGGGATCACTCTAAATTTTTGAATTTTAAAAATGACTGTAAGTTGTTTTTTGCCTTGAGGCCTACGTCCTCGAGGAACGTTGCACAGCAGATTCAAATTGTCATCTCCCTGTTGCGCGGCGACCCTCAGGTTTGGGCCTTTTCCCTGACACCTGGGGATCCTGTCTTGACTGATGTTGATGTGTTTTTTTGGCACTGGGGTTGTTGTATGATGAACGTAATGTTACTGATCAAGCTGAGAAAACCTTGTTGGCATTGAAACAGGATCAGGAAGCTGCAGAGCTATACTGTCAGAAATTCCAAAAGTGGGCAGTCCTTACTAAATGGAATGACGATGTACCTAAAAATCGCCTATATTTATAACAAGAGTATCTGCTCTCAATCATAATCATTAACCTCCAAATCCAGTGCATACTGTTAGGGTTCGACTTCCCACTGCTGCACAAGGGGAGTCTCGAACCCGTCCCGCTGCGGTCTCCCATTCATCTCCGGCCGCAGTGGAGCCTGCTCAGCAGAGACGTCGGTCCAGGCGTCTTGCCCACTCCTCTACTGTGCAGTGACTTGCTGCTGACTTTCCTGGATCTGCTATTATAGCCAGTGCTGGAGCAGTCGTCTTTGGAGCAAAGTCCTGCGTTTTCCCATCTGAGCATGCCCAGAGTGAGATCTCTCATTGGAGATCAGGGGTCACATGTTCAGGTGCTGCAGCGGCTCCTACTGGTCCGCCAGGAAGGTCATGTAGCTACGTGTGTTTGTAACAGCTTCTCATTGGTCCTTGTTCCTGGAAGGTCCAGGAGCTGTTGCTATTAAAGGGTAGCATGGCTGGGCCGCCATGCGCTAATATCAATCTTTGTATGCTATGCGCCAGTGTGGTCATGTGTATGTGTGGATAGGGACCCGGCTGAAGTGAGCCACTAGAGTACCGACTTGATCGGTGAGGAGTTTGGTGTGGTAGCTGGTCGGGGTCGGTGTCCTAGATGCCCTAGATTACCGGCGTAGCCGGTGAGGAGTTTTGATTGCCGTATTCAGGGTCTGGCGTTCGGACGGCATAGATTGCGGGTGACTCCCGCGAGGACATTGGCACATGATCACGCTTTATGTGCGCTTAGCACTTAACTGTGTATCTGAGAGCCTTACAGGACACAGTGCTTTTTCTCAAGCGCCCTGTGACGTAACAGGGTTCGCTTTCAACGCTAGTCAGCGCCCTAGCGTGTTTTCTTTGCCACGGCGCATTGCGGCGTTTGTGTTGGCGGCTCTGCGGGATAACAGAGTTTGCTTCTTGCGCCTTTTTGCCAGCGGCGGGCTTCGCCTGCACGGTGGACCCCGGGCTGCGAACGCACTTATTATTTATATTATTTTGTGCGTTCCGCCAGCCTTAACACATACAATGCCCGAATAATGAGAGCAGGTCAAACAATGTACTAATTATCAAAAAATGCTTTATTAATAGTAGTTACAAAATATCTCAATATTATACAAAATTTATCTTTTTTCAAGAAATGGTGCAAAGATAAAAAGGGACAATATAAGCATCCTATATGGTATATGTCGCTGTTTGAAACCGGACTACTAGCTACCCCATGTGTGAAGAGGCTCATAAAAGACTGCAAAAATTAACTGCCTGGTACCTAATTAGTTAAATACATTCAGAGTCTGCCTCCTGCATGTTTACTGCAAATCGTGGTCCCAGGTGATATTGAATCACAAGCGTTTTATGTGTGACAACACATAATAATAAAGCAATCACTATAATTACAAGGGGATGGCCGAAGCCGTTACCTGTATGACAGCCGTGATGATGGAATGGTTGGAGCTCCTGTCCCTGCACGTCGGGGCAGAGGGACAGGAGCTCCAACCATTCCATCATCACGGCTGTCATACAGGTAACGGCTTCGGCCATCCCATTGTAATTATAGTGATTGCTTTCTTATTATGTGTTGTCACACATGAAACGCTGGTGATTCAATATCACCTGGGACCGCGGTTTGCAGTAAACATGCAGGAGGCAGACTCTGAATGTATTTAACTAATTAGGTACCAGGCAGTTAATTTTTGCAGTCTTTTATGAGCCTCTTCACACATGGGGTAGCTAGTAGTCCGGTTTCAAACAGCGACATATACCATATAGGATGCTTATATTGTCCCTTTTTATCTTTGCACCATTTCTTGAAAACAGATAAATTTTGTATAATATTGAGATATTTTGTAACTACTATTAATAAAGCATTTTTTGATAATTAGTACATTTTTTGACCTGCTCTCATTTTTCGGGCATTGTATGCACCGGATTTGGAGGTTAATGGAATGACGATGCCCTGGCACCTCTTTTTCGGAAGGGTCTGGCAGAGACTGTAAAGGACGTTATGGTGGGATTTTCTATTCCCTCTGGGCTCAATGACACTATGGCATTGGCCATTCAAATTGACAGACGTCAACGTGAGTGTAGAAATATGCTAGAGGTGGTGACACCTTGCGAGCCAGCCACTGAGCCCATGCAGTGTGATGAAATGGCTTCTGGGGCTCAGCATCATGAGTTTCGTAAGTGTAATAAGTTGTGCTTCTACTGTGGAAACGCTTCTCATGCTATTTCCATCTGCCCCAAGCGGGGAAGACGTTTTGCGCGCTCAGTTGTTTTGGGTAGTGTTCAGACTAAATTTCTTTTGACTGTTACCTTGATTTGCTCCGTGTCCACATTTTCGGCTCAGACTTTTTTTGATTCAGGAACAGCTATAAACCTGATGGATTTTGATTTTGACAAACGTTGTGGTTTTCCCATGATACCCCTGCAGAAGTCTATTCCTTTGCTTGGTATTTATTCTACTCCTTTGGCGGAGAATAAACCCCAGTTTTTGACCCAAGTGATAATGCAGGTTGACCCGGACCACCAAGAAATTGCAAATTTTTGGTGTTACATAATTTACATGACATTATTGTACTGGGTTTTCCTTGGTTACAGACTCATAATCCTGTTTTGGATTGGAAGTCTGTGTCTGTGACCAGTTGGGGTTGTCAATGTGTTCGTAGTGACACTCCTGTTTTTTCTACCTCTCCCCAGTCGGAGGATGTCCCCGACTATTTGGCTGATTTTTCTGATGTGTTTAGTGAGAGTAAATCTGCATCCTTGCCTCCGCATAAGAGTTATGATTGTGCGATTGGGTTGGTGCCGGTTGTAAATTTCCCAAGGGTCGGCTCTTCAATTTATCTGTACCTGAGCATGAGGCTATGCGATCATATATCAAAGAGTCTTTGGAAAAGGGTCATATCAGACCATCCTCTTCACCCTTGGGCGCCGGCTTTTTCTTTGTGGCCAGGAAGGATGGTTCATTAATGCCATGTATTGACTATCAGCTCTTTAATAAGATCACGGTTAAATATCAATATCCGTTTCTCCTGATTTCTGATTTGTTTTCCAGAGTGAAAGGTGCCAGTTGGTTTACCAAGCTTGACCTTAGGGGGACGTATAATCTTATTCGCATCAAGCACGGAGATGAATGGAAGACGGCGTTTAATACCCCTGAGGTGCATTTTGAGTACCTAGTGATGCCTTTTGGGCTCACTAATACCCCTTTGCGTCTTCTAGTCTTTCATGAACGATATTTTCTGGGACGTGGTGGATAAGTTTCTGATCGTTTATTTGGACGATATTTTGTTATTTTCCAACGACTGGGATTCTCATGTGGAACATGTTCGGAGGGAATTCCGGATTTTGAGGGAGAATGCCTTGTATGTTAAGGGATTGAAATGTGTCTTTGGAGTACAGAAGATTTCATTTTTTGGGATTCATTTTGTCCCCGTCTGCTATTGAAATGGACCCGGTCAAGGTTCAGGCCATTTGTGATTGGGTTCAACCCACTTCAGTGATGGCTCTTCAGAGATTTTTGGGCTTTGCTAATTTCTACCGTAAATTTATAAGTAATTTCTCTGGTATTGTGAAATCACTGACTGATTTAACCAAAAAAGTTTCTGATGTTGTAAATTGGTCTCCTGAGGCAATTTCTGCATTTCTGGAGCTTAAGCGCAGATTCACTTCTGCTCCTGTTCTACGGCAACCTGATGTTTCTCTACCATTTCAGGTGGAGATAGATGCATCTGAGATTGGTGCAGGAGCTGTTTTGTCCCAAAGAGATCCTGTAACCTCTAAGATTAACCTTTGTGCCTTCTCCCGAAAATTTTCCCCAGCTGAACGTAATTATGATGTGAGGAATCGGGAATTATTTCCTATGAAGTGGGCGTTTGAATAGTGTAGACATTGGTTGGAGGGAGCCAAACATCAAGTTGTGGTCCTCACTGATCACTTGATCTATCTCAAATCAGCCAAACGATTGAATCCCAAACAGGCCAGGTGGGCCTTGTTTTTCACACGTTTTAACTTTGTGGTCTCCTTTCTCCCGGGTACTAAAAATGTGAAAGGTGGATGCCCTCTCTAGGAGTTTCCTTACGGATTCTATTGATGTGGCTGAGCCTACTGCCATTCTGAAGGAGGGTGTCATTCTATCCGCTATCTCACCCAATTTCAGACTCGCCCTGGAGCAATTTCAGGGGGATAAACCTGAGCGTTTCCCTGCGGGGAAATTGTATGTTCCAGACCAATGGAGAGAAAAAGTTATGTCTGAAGTTCATTGCTCTACGTTGGCTGGTCATCCTGGTATATTTGGTACTAGAGATTTGGTTAGTAGGTCCTTTTGGTGGCCCACTTTATCTCGCGATGTCTGGAATTTTGTGTAGTCCTGTGGGACTTGTTCTCGTTACAAGCCCTGTTCTCGCTCTAGTGCATTGTTGATGCCACTGCCAGTGCCCAGAAGGCCATGGACCCATATCTCTATGGATTTTATCTCTGACCTCCCTGTCTCTCAGAGAATGACTGTCATTTCGGTGATCTGTGATAGATTCTCCAAGATGATCCATCTTGTGCCACTGCCGAAGATGCCATCCTCTTCCGAGTTGGTAGCCTTGCTTTTTCAGCATGTGGTTCGTTTGCACGGCATTCCGGAGAACATTGTGTCTGACAGGGGAGTCCAGTTTGTTTCCAGATTTGGGAGGACATTCTGTTCTAAACTGGGAGATCAGCTGTCTTTCTCCTCTGCGTTTCATCCTCAGACCAATGGGCAGACCTTGGAGACTAATTTGAGATGTTTTATGTCTGCGGATCAGGATGACTGGGTCTCTTTTTAACCCCTGGCTGAATTCGCTCTTAATAATAGGGCCAGTTCTGCCACTCTGATGTCCCCTTTCTTCTGCAATTCCAGGTTTCATCCTCAATTTTCTTCGGAGCAGGTGGAGGCTTTTTTCTGTCTGGGTGTTGACTCTGTGGTAGAGAGAATGCAGCAGATTTGGGATCAAGTAGTGGATAAGTTGTATCTCTCTCAGGAGAAGGCCCAACGGTTTGCCAACCGGCATAGGACTGATGGTCCTCGGTTTAAAGTGGGTGACTTGGTTTCGTTATCCTCAAAGAATATCCCTATGAAGGTTGCATCTCCAAAGTTTAAGCCAAGGTTCATTGGACCTTATAGGATCTTGAAAGTCCTTCATTAAGTTTTTTTTCGCTTGCCTCTTCCAGGGACGTTTAAGATTCATAACGTATTCCACAAATCTTTATTGAAAAGGTTTGATGAGCCAATGGTTCATATGGCTGCGCCTCCTGAGCCTGTTTTGGTTGAGGGCAATCTGGAGTATGAAGTGGATAAGATATTGGATTCTCGTTTCGCTAGACGGCGACTCCAGTACTTGGTTAAGTGGAGAGGTTACGGTCAGGAGGACAATTCTTGGGTGTTTGCTTCTGACATTCATGCGGAGAAACTGGTTCATGCCTATCACCGAGCTTATCCTGATCAGCCTGGTGGCACAGGTGAGGTTTCGGTGACCCCTCCTCAGGGGGGGTACTGTTGTGAATGTGTTGGAGACAAGTTCTGAGCTGAGGCTCCCTCTGGTGATTGCTGACGGTACTGAAGCTGTATCTATTGACAGGTCCTCCTCACCTGCCAGCGATGACTGGCAATCAGGAGTCACTGAATGGGCTGATATAAGAAAGCTGCCTTCCCATGATCCTCGCCGGCGATCAATTGTTGTTTCCTGGTTCATTTGGAAGTCTGCTGGTGTCTTGCCTTCATCTGCTACCTTCAGATAAGATTTTTTTTGCTTGTTTCTATTGTGTTTGCTATTTCCATTTTTGTCTGCACCTTTGTGGAGGTTAGCCGGGTCCCCTTCTGGGCCTGTACTACTCTCTGTTTTTCAGTAGCCACTGTTATTTGTTCAATTGCTCTTTGCTTGCTTTTTGAGTGGCTGCGGGTTAGCCTTGTTCACACTGAGATCTGATTTAGTGGGTGGCAAGATCGTGTGGTCTTAGCATTTTTGAAGTCAGAAGTGTTGGAAGTTTTGCTAGGGTTTTGCTGGGTTGCAGATAGTATTCTGTCCTGTCCTATTTAGGCAGTTTTTGGCCCCAGCGTTTGCTCACTCTATTTTCTGCCTGCGTTTGTGTTTCGTCTTGTCTAACCGCCATTACATGTTTGGCGGCTGCCTATTCCTTTTGGGCTCTACTCCGGGGCAGTTAGCTTTCCTGTCTCTATTTTTAGGTGTAGCTAGCTCTCCGACTGTGCCGAGGCGTCTAGGACCACCGTAGGTACGCTTTACGGCTGTTTCTAGTTGTGCGGTTAGTTTAGGGATCTGCAACCCATTAGTTCCAACCTCTCAGGTGTTCGGCAGCCTTTGTCATGATTTGAACCTGTGGACCATTGCTTGCTGGTCTGTTCCTTTGCTGTGGAGCTATTTGGAACTTGTATAACTTCAGCCTGAAAACCATATGAACTTCGTCTGGGATAGAGATCATCACCTGCTCTGCTGATTGTCCCCGCTTTGATTGAGACTGATTGGATAGAGATCATCACCTGCCCTGCTGATTGTTCTCGCCCTGATTAAGTCTGATTGGACCTGCTATATATACCTGGCCCTGTGCAGCTTCCTGTTGCTGAGTATATTGTGGTGCTCAGTCTAACTGAGTGATGCATTATCTGAGCTCCTGATCTGGAAGGTGTTCTGCTGGCATCTTCCGGTCTCTTGTGGAAACCCTGCTGTTCCTACCTCGACCTTCTATCATTTAAACGGACTTGGTGCTTGTGTGTGATCTCGGGCGGGCCCCGGCATCTGCTGACACAGTGAACTTCCACCGCCATACACTGCACTTCCATAAGTCTTTCCACGGTCCTGTCACCTGTGCATCGCTGCTCCGGCCACTGGCCTCCAGTCCAGTATCGCCAGTAACGTGACAGACTTGCTGTTTTGCTCCTGTCTTCCTCAGTTACCAAATCATAACAGTAGTTACCTTTCTAGGAGTTTTCCTTCAGCTTCTAGCTCTACATCAGGTGATTCAGGTCCTATCCCTCTCCTGCCCTGCTTATCCCGCTTTCCTAGGAGCCTAAAGCTGTCTTCTGTGTCCGTCTTCCAGGAGATTGCACTGGTACGTTCTCTTGCAATCCTTCCCGTGATAAAAATAACCCAAGTGGTGGAGGAACATTTTGGTCTGGGGTTATTTATTTTGCCTTATATACAAGTCGTTAACCTGGAAAGGATGTACCTTAACATATTTCTCAGCAAAATCCGTTTTGGTTTCGTTTTAGTATGTTTTTTGTTGCACCAGTAAAAATGGAATGAAACTCTGACAACATTGTTTAAAGCTGTAAACTAGGAGTCAGGAATGCTTCCTGGGGCGATCCCCATGATGTTCCCGTGTCACTTGAGCAGTGTTACCATAATTTTCAGAAGTTTTTAGACCTTAAAAGGACCCCCGTGTGATCGCGGTAAAAATGCTCGGGTCGCCATAAACTTCCATTGGGCTCGTTGTTCTGTCCGAGTACCGAGTATTCCAATTTGCTCGACCCGAGCAACGAACACCCAAGCATTTTAGTGCTCGCCCATCACTAATAATAACACATACATATGAACAGAGATGAAGATAGAGAAATAATGAGAGTCACAGACCACTAGTCCAAACTAGACTGGAAGGTTAGACGTAAAGACAGTATACAGGGAAAATGGAACCAATTGCAATACATAAAATATAATTTTCTGCACATTAACTATTTTTACCATAAAATTTTTTCAAAAATAAAGTAAAAAGGGGTTTTCCAGTGAAAACAATTTATCACTTCCACATGAAATAGGTGATCACTGGCTGATCAATGGGTGTCTGATCGTTGGGACCCATATTGATCAGAAGATTGTGGAATTTAAAACTCTGTTAAAATGGAGCAGCAGGGTGCATGATTGAACACTGCTCTATTCATTCCCTATATAGCTGCCGAGTGGAACACTCAGCTTTTTCCTGCAGCCCCATACAGAATGATTGGAGTGATAATTGACAATGGACATCATTCTGCTACTCCATGTTGTAGCAAGGATAAAGATTCTCCACAGCGGATAAAAATTTCCCAATCTGCCAATTAGTGTGGGTTTCAGTGGTCAGACAACCACTGATCATTGATAGACTCCATGGATAGATCATAACTTGATTTAGCTGAACAACCCATTTGTAAATTATCTCTTTTTGAAAAATGTGGCAAAAATATTTAATGTAAAAGAAATGTTTTCTGTATAGCCATTGGTTCCATTTTGTCTCTATACCATATTTATTTCTAACCTAACATTCATTATAAGCAAATAAAGCATTAGGTCAAAATCAATCATTTCACTCTTCCTTTTTAGTTTCTAACTTTTTCTATTGAAGACTTTGAGTTATTTTCGCACTAAAAAAGGCCATTTTTCTTTTAATGACTGTAAACGGATTTTGTTAATTGATTCTGTTTCTCAGTGTTCAGAAAATCTTTGTTACAACTCCCCATATACTAAAAAGAAAATTCCAACAGTCGTTCCCAACATAAAAGCACTACTTGGCTAGATGTTTGCTATATTTAGTCAGCGGCATCTCCAAATTGCCAATGGTAATGTTGTTTGGCAAGTTACTTAAAAGGTTGTCAAAAAAGAGATATTAATGAAAAGTGAAATTAAATTCTTGCCTTCTAAAGTCTCTTGCTTCCAAAGAGTTCATAATAGACTATACAGATTTTTGCAGTGTTATTTAAACATGATGCGATTGATTTTACTTCAAGGCTGCTTGCTAGGGCTAAATCCTGTGTGTGTGTAAAATTAATTAGATGGCTTACATGAGATACAAACCGTTTTATCATAGATTTTTCAGTCAATATAATTGTTTTATTTTTAGGATGAGTGTAACCTTAAATGGGTTTGCCTCTAATTCAACAGCTGTGCAAATGGAGACTGAAGCTTGGATAGCTGCAAGAGGGACATAATGCCTACAAATCAGTAAAGGATGCAGAGGAAGGTAATGACACACACAGCCATTATGAGAGCTGCAGCAAGGTCATCAATACTTCCTTTATGAAAGCTTTTTCACTCTCTGTATATTGACTGTAAGACTGATTTGTAAAGATTTTGTTCATTAAGCATGACTTACAAAATATCTAACTGTTTAAAATATAAAACTGAAAAATATCATAATTCCTAAAATCTATTTACTTT
Organism: Oophaga sylvatica; assembly: GCA_033576555.1. Classification (NCBI taxonomy): domain Eukaryota; kingdom Metazoa; phylum Chordata; class Amphibia; order Anura; family Dendrobatidae; genus Oophaga; species Oophaga sylvatica. Next base: position 130,946,253 of record JARQOD010000001.1, on the reverse strand, counting down.
TCTATGTTTCAAGGGATTGACTGAGATTGAAAAATGGATCCATTTTTTTTTTTACAAAATATTACCATTTTTGTCCAAGGACTATGTTTGGCATTGCCCTTTCGTCAATATGGTTGAGTTCCAATACCAGAGACAAACATGGCGCTATTTCGGTAAAAAGTAAAAAGTACATCCTTTTTTCTAATCTCATAACGCACGTTTAGGTTTGAATTCAGTACAGAATAGGTACTAACAATATTCATTTTGCAAATGATCTAAATGTGTGAACTAAATGTCGTTATGTTACGGATGTAACTAACTTTACCTTAACACATGTAACACAGAATGCCAATATCATGCTGCAAATATGTGTAATTTGCACCTAACCTGACATAGGTCATGGCTTATGCTTTATTAAGTCATCTGAAAACTCTTCAATAAGATAAGATAAGTAAGATAAGTAATTGAATAGTTTTTTTTTCCTAAATAAGTAACTGACTACCCTATGTGTAGTATCTCATGGAATTCAAGACTAATGAAAGGCATACCTGATGGACTGAATCCTGTGTTTCTACCTGTTTTCATTATTTGACATTTAGAATGGAACCCAAAAGCATAAAAGGCAACAGTGCTTCTACTAAAGTAGAAATACTTTAAGACTGTGTGCCAACAATGAGTTTTTAGATTGTTTTAAAGCGGCGTATTTTCACTGCTTCAAAAATGAAGCGCCTTATAAATTCCATCAACTTTGCTGGAATTGTTAAGATCGCAAATCCCCTATGATTTTTTATCACTCAGTGTAAACTGACCTGCGGTGCGTGTTTCAAATCTGCAACATATCAATTTCTCTTGCGGGCACACTTTGTTTTCTGTGCAGATTTTTCCCATAGACTTGTATTAGATGCAGAAAATCTGCAGTTAAAATACGGATCAAAAACACATATAAAGCATTGTGGATTTCAAGGCATAAGTTCACTAACTAGGTATCTCCAGGCAAAGATTTCAATGCAGATTGGGGTTTCAAGGTGTGCTGCTCAAGCTTTTTTTAACCCCTTTCTGCCATCCGACGTACTATCCAGTCAATGAAACCCGGGACAATCTGACCATGGACGGGATAGTACGTCCCATGCGATCGGCCGCGTGTCAGCTGATTATCACAGCTGACACCCGGCACTATGTGCCAGGAGCGGTCATGGACCACTCCCGGCACATTAACCCCTGGAACACTGCAATCAAACATGATCACGGTGTACCTGGGGCACAGGGAAGCATCGCGCAGGGAGGGGGCTCCCTGCGTGCTTCTTGAGACCCTCAGAACAGCGCGATCTGAGGCTTTCCTCCCTGCAAGACCCCGGATCCAAGATGGCCGCGAGGTCCTGCAGGGAGGTGGCTTCCTCAGTGCCTGCTGAGAGCAGGAGCTGAGAAAGCCTGCAGCAGTGCCTGTGAGATCGCGGGTCTCACAGAGTACTGTGCACATTGTCAGACCAGTGATTTGACTTTATACAGTGATGTCCCACCCTGGGACAAAGTAAAAAAGTTAAAAAAAGGAAAATCACATGTGTAACAAAAAATTCCAAAATAAAGGAAAAAAAAAAGAAATATTCGCAATAAATTCATTTCTTCATGTAAATAAAAAGCCCAAAACAATAAAAGTACACATATTTGGTATCACCGCATCCGTAACAACCCGCCCTATAGAACTGTCCACTAGTTAACCCCTTTAGTGAACCCCTTAAAAAAAAAGCAAAGCAAAAATCAATGCTTTATCATCATATCACCGAACAAAAAGTGGAATAACATGCGATCAAAAAGACCGATATAAATAAACATGGTATTGCTGAAAACATCATCTTGTCCCGCAAAAAACGAGCCACCATACAGCATCATCAGAGAAAAAATAAAAAGTTATAGCTCGCAGAATAAAGCGATGCAAAAATAATTATTTTTTATATAAAATTGCTTTTGTTGTATAAAAGCGGCAAAACATAAAAAAATGATATAAATGAGGTATCACCGTAATCGTACTAACTCGAAGAATAAAACTGCTTTATCAATTTTACCACACGCAGAACAGTATAAACGCCCCCCCAAAAAAAATTCACGAATTGATGATTTTTGTTAATTCTAACCTCCCAAAAATCAAAATAAAAAGCAATCAAAAAATGTCACGTGCTCAGAAATGGTACCAATAAAAACGTAAACTCGTACCGCAGAAAATAAGACCTCACATGACTCTGTGGGCCAAAATATGCAAAAATTATAGTTCTCAAAATGTGTTGATGCAAAAACTATTTTTTGCAATAAAAAGCATCTTTTAGCGTGACAGCTGCCAATCATAAAAACCCACTATAAATAGATAAATCAAACCCCCCTTTATCACCCCCTTAGTTAGGGAAAAATAATAAAATTAAAAAAATGTATTTATTTCCATTTTCCCATTAGGGTTAGGGTTAGGGTTGAGGCTAAAGTTAGGGTTAGGGTTGGGGCTAAAGTTAGGATTAGGGTTAGGGTTGGGATTAAGGTTAGGGGTGTGTTAGGGTTAGGTTTGTGTTTAGGGTTATGGTTAGAGTTGGGACTAGGGTTAGGGGTGTGTTGGGGTTAGGGTTGGAGTTAGAATTGGGGGTTTCCATTGTTTAGGCACATCAGGGGCTCCCAAATGTGACATGGCGTCTGTTCTCAATTACAGCCAATTCTGCGTTGAAAAAGTCAAACGGTGCTCTTTCACTTCTGAGCTCTGCCATGCGCCCAAACAGTAGTTTATCCCCACATATGGGGTATCATTGTACTCAGGACAAATTGCACAATAACTCTTGGGGACCAATTTCTTCTGTTACCCTTGGGAAAATAAAAAATTGGGGGCGAAAATATCATTTTTGTTAAAAAAAATGATTTTTTTTATCTTTACGGCTGTACGTTATAAACTTATGTGAAGCACTTGGGGCTTCATAGCGCTCAACACACATCTAGATAAGTTCCTTGTGGGGTCTATTTTCCAAAATGGGGTCACTTGTGGGGGGTTTCCACTGTTTAGGCACATCATGGGCTCTCAAAATGAAACATGACGCCCGCAAACCATTCCATCAAAGTCAGCAATCCAAAACGTCACTACTTCCCTTACGAGCCCCGACATGTGCCCATACAGTAGTTTTCTCCCACAAATGGTGTATCAGCGTACTCAGGACAAATTGCACAACAACTTTTGGGGTCCAATTTCTCCTGTTACCCTTGTGAAAATAAAATATTGTGGGCAAAAAAAATCATTTTTGTAAAAAAAAAAAGGATTTTTTATTTTTACGGCTGTACGATATAAACTTCTGTGAAGCACTTCGGGGTTCAAATTGCTCACCACACATCTAGATAAGTTCCTTGTGGGGTCTATTTTCCAAAATGGGGTCACTTGTGGGGGGTTTCCACTGTTTAGGCACATCATGGGCTCTCAAAATGAGACATGACGCCCGCAAACCATTCCATCAAAGTCAGCAATCCAAAACGTCACTACTTCCCTTACGAGCCCCGACGTGTGCCCATACAGTAGTTTTCTCCCACATATGGTGTATCAGCGTACTCAGGACAAATTGCACAACAACTTTTGGGGTCCAATTTCTCCTGTTACCCTTGTGAAAATAAAATATTGTGGGCAAAAAAAATCATTTTTGTAAAAAAAAAAAGGATTTTTTATTTTTACGGCTGTACGATATAAACTTCTGTGAAGCACTTCGGGTTCAAATTGCTCACCACACATCTAGATAAGTTCCTTGTGGGGTCTATTTTCCAAAACGGGGTCAATTGTGGGGGGTTTCCACTGTTTAGGCACATCATGGGCTCTCAAAATGAGACATGACGCCCGCAAACCATTCCATCAAAGTCAGCAATCCAAAACGTCACTACTTCCCTTACGAGCCCCGACGTGTGCCCATACAGTAGTTTTCTCCCACATATGGTGTATCAGCGTACTCAGGACAAATTGCACAACAACTTTTGGGGTCCAATTTCTCCTGTTACCCTTGTGAAAATAAAATATTGTGGGCGAAAAAATCATTTTTGTAAAAAAAAAGGATTTTTTATTTTTACGGCTGTACGTTATAAACTTCTGTGAAGCACTTCGGGGTTCAAATTGCTCACCACACATCTAGATAAGTTCCTTGGGGTCTATTATCCAAAATGGAATCACTTGTTGGGGGTTTCCACTGTTTAGGCACATCTGGAGCTCTCCAAACGCGACATGATGCTGCAGACTATGCCATCAAAGTCTGCAATCCAAAACATCACTACTTCCCTTCCAAGCCCTGACGTGTGCCCATACAGTAGCTTTCTCCCACATATGGGGTATCAACGTACTCAGGACAAATTGGACAACTTTTGGGGTCCAATTTCTCCTGTTACCCTTGAGAAAATAAAAAGTTGGGGACTAAAAGATCATGTTTGTGGAAAAAAAAAAGATTTTTTATTTTCATGCTCGGGCGTTATAAACTTTAGTGAAACACCTGGGGGTTCAAAGTTCTCATCACACATCTAGATAAGTTTCTTAGGGGGTCTAGTTTCCAAAATGGTGTCATTTGTGGGGTTTCCACAGTTTAGGCACATCAAGAGCTCTCCAAACACGACATGGCGTCCAGCCAATTCTGCGTTGAAAAAGTCAAACGGCGCTCCTTCCCTTCCAAGCTCTGCCATGCATCCAAACAGTGGTTTACCCCCACATATGGGGTATCAGAGTACTCAGAAAAAATTGCACAATAAATTTTTGGGGTCTTGTTACCCTTGGGAAAATAAAAATTGGGGTGAAAAGATCATTTTTGTGGAAAAAATACGATTTTTTAATTTTACTCTCTGCTTTATAAACTTGTGTGAAGCACTTGGGGTTCAAATTCCTCACTACAGATCTAAATAAGTTCCTTAGGGGGTCTACTTTCCAAAATGGGGTCACTTGTGGGGGGTTTCCACTGTTTAGGAACATCAGGTACTCTCCAAATGCAACATGGCATCCAATCTCAATTCCAGGCAATTTTGGTTGGAAAAAGTCAAATGGTGCTCCTTCCATTCCGAACTCTGCCGTGCGCCCAAACAGTCGTTCCACCCCACATATGGGGTATCAGCGTACTCAGGACAAATTGGACAACAACTTTTGTAGTCCAATTTCTCCTGTTACCCTTGGGAAAATAAAAAATTGGTGACTAAAATATAATTTTTGTTGGAAAAAAATAGGATTTCTTATTTTCATGCCCGGGCATTATAAACTTGTATGAAGCACTAGGGGGTTCAAAGTGCTCACTACAGATCTAGATAAGTTCCTTAGGGGGTCTAGTTTCCAAAATGGGGTCACTTGTGGGGTTTTCCACTGTTTAGGCACATCTGGGGCACTGCAAATGGAACATGACCCCCATCAATGTCTGCAATCCAAAACGTTATTACTTCCTTTCCAAGTCCTGCTGTGCGCCCAAACAGTTCCCCCCACCTGTGGGGTATCAACGTACTCAGGATAAATTAGACAGCAACTTTTGGGGTCCAATTTCCTTGGGAAAAATCAAAAATTTGGGACTAAAAAGAAATTTTGTGGAAAATTGTTTTTTTTTCACACCAAGGCTTTATAAACTTTTGTGAAACACTTGGGGGTTCAAAGTGCTCACAACAGATCTAGATAAGTTTCATAGGGGGTCTAGTTTCCAAAATTGTGTAACTTGTGGGGGTTTCCACTGTTTAGGCGCATCAGGGGCTCTCCAAACGCTGCATGGTGTCCAATCTCAATTCCAGCCAATTTTGGTTTGAAAAAGTCAAACGGCGTTCCTTCCCTTACGAGCTCTGCCATGTGCCCAAACAGTGGTTTTCCCCCACATATTGGGTATTGGCATACTCAGGAGAAATTGCACAACAACTTTTTATGTCCATTTTCTCCTTTTACCCTTGTGAAAATGAAAAAGTTTGTAAAAGATCATTTTTGTGACTAAAAAGTTAAATGTTCATTTTTTCCTTCCAAGTTGCTTCAGCCCCTGTGAAGCACCTGAAGGGTTAATAAACCTCTTGAATGTGGTTTTGAGTACCTTGAGGGTTGCAGTTTTTAGAATGGTGTCACTTTTGGGTATTTTCTGCCAAGTAGACCCCTCAAAGTGACTTCAAATGTGAGGTGGTCCCTAAAAAAATGGCTTTGTAAATTTTGTTGTAAATATGAAAAATCGCTGGTCAAATTTTAACCCTTATAGTTTCCTAAAAAAAAAAATTTTGGTTCCAAAATTGTGCTGATATAAAGTAGACATGTGGGAAATGTTATTAGCTATTTTGTGTGACATATTTCTCTGTTTTAAGGGAATAAAAATTAAAAGTTTGAAAATTGCTAAATTTTCGCCATATTTGCAGTTTTTTCAAAAATAAACTTTAGTTATATCAAATAGTGTTGAGCGATATTGCTCGATATCTAAAAATATCGTATCGAAATTGTATCGCCGATAGCACTAAATATCGTCGATATCCGATTTCGATAGCGGAAGTCCCATGTAAGTCTATGGGAACAAAATATCGAAATTAAAAAAAACCTTTATTTCCTTGTAAACACTAAATATACACACATAGAATACATATATATATATATATATATACATGTCGTTGTGACATATATATATACATATATGTATAGTTTATACACTTCTACATAGTAAAATTGTCATGTGTGCATTGCCACGAAGATCGTCGCGGTTGCACATTTTGACTTCTCACAGCTGAGCTGCTGTTTCTTTGTGTTTGGCAGCTAGGGAGTTAATTCTGTCTGTGCTCGGTTCTGGGACTGGGTGCAGTTTCTCCCGGCTGCAATTGATTATTTGTTGATTTGTTTCCTTTAAATTCCTGGTTGTCTGCTTGGGGAGTTGCCAGTGAAACCTTCATGCAGACCACAGATAGGAATGAATCTGTATAGACTTTAGTTGTGAGCTCCTTAGTTGTTCTAAGCTCAACTTGGTTAGAGTTTATTTCCCAGACCATTTATTTTCCTTTGGTGTTTGAGTGTGTATGCAAGCGAGTGTTATCCTGTCTGTCTTATATGTCTAATCTGTGTATTTAGCTAAGATCAGCCCATATCCCTTTGGTGGTAGTCAGGATCCTTCTTAGGAATGATTACAGGGTTCAGGGTCTGATAGGAGACAGGGTTAGGTTGGAGACTTGGACCTCTGAACCATTATCAGTACCTCCAAGGTGAGGGATTAGTTAGGACCCCAGTTTAGGGTCAGGTTAGATCCCGGTCCACCTCTTTCCTGTTTCAGCTCATCAAGTCCTCAAGATTAACCTGAGTTCAGCAGATATCGTGTCAGGTAAATCTATTCTATACTTACATGCTGATGTTGCTATACTAGTTGTTGTATAGAATGTTGTTCCTTTATTAATAGTTTACTGACATTGTATACATATCATTAGACAGCGTGATATTTTCACTGGCCCTAAAAATTATCTCCAGTTACCATGGATCCAGTAGCCCAGCTGGCTCTGCAGTTGCAGGGATTATCCATGGAGCTGACGGACATTAAGTCCAAAGTTTTGTCTCCCCTGGAGCAAACCAGAGTTGAACCTAAGGTTGCTCTCCCGGACAGGTTCACTGGTGGGCGAGACAAATTTTTCACCTTCCGGGAGGCATGTAAATTGTATTTTCGGCTTCGGCCTCGATCATCAGGGAATGAGGAGCAGAGAGTGGGAATTGTTATCTCACTTCTGCAAGGGGACCCTCAATCCTGGGCATTTTCCCTTCCTCCGGGATCCCGGCTCTACTGTCTGTAGATCAATTTTTTACTGCCCTGGGATTGGTATATGATGACCCAGATCGGGTCTCTCTTGCTGAGACAAAATTACGTAAGATACAGCAGGGAGATCGTCTGGCAGAGGAATTTGCTTCTGAGTTTCGTAGATGGGCCACAGATACTCAGTGGAATGACCCAGCTCTTAGGAGCCAGTTTTGTCATGGGCTTTCTGATAAATTAAAAGACGTTTTGGCTCAGTATGAGTCTCCTCCTTCTCTGGAGGCTGCTATGGCCTTAGCTATCCGTACTGATAGACGGCTTCGGGAGAGGGGTGAGGTAACCCC
>JARQOD010000001.1:130868061-130938118 GCA_033576555.1 Oophaga sylvatica | reverse complement strand
GGACTCCCAAGGTAAGAAGGGTGAATGAACTCCCAAATAATAGTTGATGAACCCCATGAAGCGGCACAGCTTTAAGGAATGAGTTCTTGCCAGCTCATCACAGACCCCATTTGGGGGATCCAAGAAAAAAACCCCTTTGGCGAGAGATATAGCCAAGGAATGTCAAGGACCCCCTTTTTCAAACACACAATTCTCTAACTTAAATAAAGGGGACTGGCCGAAAGAGGTCGGAAACTTGCAGACATCATTGGGTGGATACTATATCTGGGTAGATGGGGATATCGTCAAGAATGAAAAAAACTAGGGGGACAACTTTCCCCGAAAATGTCATTAAAAAAGGGCGGGAAGAGGGCCGGGGTTAAAAAGGCCAACTGCAAAACCAATATCACAGTGCCCTTTTCCATTGTTTTAAAAACGCGGTCTTCCATCATCCCCTTCGCGAATGCATATTAATTATACGTGCCCGCAGATCCAGCTTAGTAAAAAACCATGCCCTCGAACCCTGTCAAAAGACCTCTGAATGAGGGGTGAGGAATTTTTTTTTTTTACAGTAAGGCATTGAACCCCAGTGTCTAACACAGCTAACTCCCCACCTTCTTCTAAGAAGAAAACCCAAGCCCGCGGGAGACATGACTTTTTAAAAAACCCCCTCCCCAAATTTCCCTGATATACGGCATAGCCCCGTCTCCAGGAAAAAAAGGTAGAAATCCCCAAGGAGGTTCTGACCAACAAGAGGCCTAAAGGACTCTAGGAGATGGAGGGCGGGGTCTCTGCTGCCTTCTTGGGGAACAATCTGTTTTTTGCCAAAACGTTTTTGGGAGGGGACTAATCTGCGGTATTTCTGATGACCCAACCGCACGTGGGTCTTTTTGCACTGTCCCTGACATGCTCTCTCCACCCCCGTATACTGCCAAACCCATCAAAGGGGAAGGTGACACAACCGGGCTACCTAACAGCACCTCATCAAACCTCAGGATCATTAACAGGGTATTAACTCCGAAGACTTGGGGTAAATCGAGGGAAAGAGGAATTTATTATGGTATGGGGAATTTTAAAAGGGCACAACAAACCATTAAACCCCTCGAATGTTAACTGGTTTTGAGAGCAAACAGGGGGATAGCTTTCCCTAGAGCAAAGGGAAATGACATAAAATACCCTTTGCCCCGGGAAACACCAAGCCTCTGCGACGTGAGAGGTCATCCAATAGCACAGCGTCACTTTGAAAGTAATTTTGGAGGACATGCCAGACGAATCAAGTGCGCTCACTCTAATTGCCACTAGAGATGGCCACTTCCTCTGACGCCTGGCACACCTGTTGACTACAGTCTGCCCACTGTCAGGAGTAGATGTTTTGGCATAAGCAGAATGGGCCTTAACTTCCGTATGCCGATCCTCCTGAGATTTAGTTGAAACTTTCAACCCTCATGCTGTCTTCGGTCAAAACAACTGATTTTGAACTTTAATATTTTTTAAAATATTCAAGATGCTGTTCTGAAACTTGTGGTTGATTGACTTTTCCTCATTTGAGGGGTTCTTACTATGGGTACTTTTTCTTTTATTTTGGTTTACTTTTTGCTCCACAATATTTTTATACACTTGTAGTCTTCGGTCAAAAATGACCTATAGCCTTTTATAGTGATCTCCAGCCATTTTATGATTAAAATAAAGGAGCTATAATCTCATTTTGGACTATATATTACATCTACTACTACTTATCAATTTATTTAGGTCCTTTTGGTCCATGCAGATTTACACATACATACATTTTCTCATTACAATACTGCTGATGGATTACATTGCAGTATAGTTATGTGCCAAATATTTTTACCCTGCTGTTCATGTAAAATAACAAATGGGTAGAAATTCTACCAATATTTTATAATCCTGGTGACAATGTGACTGTAGATGAGCAATTGGTCTGATTCAGTGGTAAGTGTCCTTTCAGGCAGTATATTCCAAGTAAGCCTGCAAAGTACGGCATCAAAATATGCGTATGAGCTGATGTAGAGGCAGCCATTGTCCACAGGATCCCACAGCAAGATAAAGAAAGTGAACCAACAGCTTCCACTAGCATTGCTACAATACCCACGGACGCCACCAGCAACGCAACCAGCCTAAAACGGAAACAATATTTTAGACATAAACAACAAAGTGTAGAAACACCACCAATATAATAAAATATCAATTTTATTGGTATCAAAAAGAGTTTTTTTATATAGATACAAAAAATATACAAAAACGCCTATAAGGCACGAATAAGGGAAAAGACAAACAACCATATATACTGTTGCGGTCCTGAGTAAGATACCACAATACGACGAGGTGGGGGGTAATGCTCACAGAGTATGCATACACGTATATAGCCTGCTTCTATATAAAAAAAACTCTTTTTGATACCAATAAAATTGATATTTTATTATATTGGTGGTGTTTCTACACTTTGTTGTTTATGTCTAAAGTAATCTAGATAGTGTACCACGAGACGGTTATATACCTTTAATTCTTGAAATTTCAGGGAAGGTGAATTTAGTATGTATGCAATGTGCATTCTGTTCTAATTTGTATAAAACGGAAACAATGCGACTTCTGTCCAACATCAAGCAATCACAAATCAAATGTGATATGTTACAGATGTGAAAAATATTTATGCAAAAGACATGTCAATTATACCTGTGACAATTTCAAAAATTAAATTTTGCACCGTGTGACTTAATTATTATTTTACATAAAAAAACTAAAATTTTTTTTTTTTTGGAAAATAATATAATTACATTTAGTTTATTGTTATTAGTTATAGTTTACAGTTGGATAAATATTTTTGTATGTGCAAATATGCAATATGCATAAGTATTCCAATAAAACCATGTTAAATGTTTTGACACAAAGAAATAAAAAGTAAGTTTTTCTTTCCATTTTTCATTTGTTTAAAACAACCAGGTTCACATACAATATAATGCTGCAAAATTATTCAATTAAAACACTTAAATTAGCTAAAAATCAAGACTTTATTAGGTCCGGTCAAAAATGACCGGAAGATAACAAGTGTATTGTTGTACCGAGGAGAATAGCAGGGTTAACCGACTAGGAGACCCCAAATGATTGGTGAAACTGGGTGCCAACCTACGGTAATCCTTTGTCAAAACTTGGCTCGTTCCAACCTTCGTTCGGCAAACCGAAGGTCGATACAAGTGGATATGCTGATTAACTCCTCCAGTGTAGTGGGAATCTCCCTCGTGGCCAGCGCATCTTTAACATGATCAGCAAGTCCTCTCCAAAAAAACAGAATCAGGACCTTGTCTGACCATTCCAGTTCGGAGGCTATGGTCCGAAACCTTATAGCGAACTGGCTGGTGGATAAGGAGCCCTATGTAAGAGCCATGAGTTGGAGTGCGGTGTCATGGGTGACCTGTGGTCCCAGAAAGAGAGAACAAAAAGAGTTCATTGTTCCGAACCACCGGGACCTTACGTTCCACAACGGCTTAGCCCACTCCAACGCCCTGTCCGTTAAAAGAGATATCACAAATCCCACTTTGGCCCGCTCGGACTAGAATCAAGAACCCAGTAGCTCTAACTGAATCGAGCACTGGTTCACAAATCCCCTGCAAGCCTTGCTATCCCCAGAGAACTTATCGGGGAGATGGAGATGAGATAACAATGGAACAGGAGTCACAGCAAAAGCCCTGGTAGCGGCTTTACTGGCCACCTGTGTCGCTACCGTTGATGAATCCACATCTGAAACTGCACGCTCTAAAGCGGACAACCTGCTCTCCAGCTGCAGAACACTCTGCGGAAGCTGCGGATTGGCAGCCATTGCTAGCCAGACCCTGGCGCTAAGATACTGTTAGGGTTGCGGAACACACGGAATAGAGTAATTAATAGAGAGTGTTCGCAACCCGGGGTCCACCGTGCAGAGATGGTAAACTGCAGCTAATCTGCACATTGGCAAACTAAGTAAGCGATCCACTAGTACACATGGGGTTAAACGTCGCCCTGTGGAGTAAGCACGGGTCACCCTGTTCTGATTACTTCTCAGACAGGAGAGCACCTGCCAGGGGCCCACTCAGCACACTGCTAAGTGGTAGCAAAAACAAACTCAAACTAAAGCGCACGAAGGGGTGGCGCAAAAAAAGAGCACAAGCTCAACAGACCGCAGAGCGGTATCAAAAGATGTGTGTCAGAGAACGTGGGTTGACTGTGTCCTGTAAACAACCCATGCTAAGCAGCACACATGGCCGAGACAGGCGCAAGGTCAAGCTGAGTAAAAACCTGCCTCTCTAGGTAACACTAGACGATCATACACGCCGAGAGTGCGACAGGTTCTTGGCCCAAACACACGTGCATACACAGAGTGGTAGCTTACCCAATCGCTCATACATAACAAAATGATCTTAGCGTGCTGACGGGCACACCAAATATCCTTTTATAAACTGCGCCTAAGTCCAGTCAAATAAGACCTTGCTTGCTGGTCAATCTGGAGCCAGATCAGGACCTGAGCATGTAACAGGCGACCACCAATGAGAAGTCGACCCACAAGCATTCTCAGGAGGGCAAAGCCTGGACTTAGCCTCAGGAGAGACTGCACGCTGCTGAGAATGGGCAGTTACTATAGCTGAACCTGGAGAGGCAGCAGTAACAGAGTGTACAGCTCGGCTCTGAGCAAGATGCTGAAACCGACGTCTTTGCTTATGTCACGCGGTCTTATGATATGTGTACGATGTCAGTAAACTATTCTTAAAAGAACAACACTCTATACAACATATAGATTAGCAACATCAGCATGTAAATATAGAATAGATTTACCTGACACGATATCCGTTGAACTCAGGGTTAATCTTGAGGACTTGATACACTGTCACAGGAAAGAGGAGGACCGGGGGTCTAACCTGACCCTAAACTGGGGTCCTAACTAATCCCTCACCTTGGAGGTACTGATAATGGTTCAGAGGTCCAAGTCTCCAGCCTAACCCTGTCTCCTATCAGTCCCTGAACCCTGTAATCAGTCCTAAGAAGGATTCTGATTACCACCAAAGGGATATGGGCTGATCTCTGCTAAATACACAGATTAGACATATAAGACAGACTGGAGAAAACACAGACTTGCATACACACTCAAACACAGAAGGAACATAAATGATCTGGGATATTAAACTCTAAGCAAGGTGAGCTTAAAACAACTAAGGAGCTCTTTAACTTAAGTCTATACAGATACAATCCTATCTGTGGTCTGCATGAAGAATTTCACTGGCAACTCCCAACACAGACAACCAGAGATTTAAAGGAAACCAATCAACAAATAATTAATTGCAGCCGGGAGAAACTGCACCCAGTCCCAGAACTGAGCACAGACAGAATTAACTCCCTAACTGCCAAACACAAAGAAACAGCAACTCAGCTGTGAGAAGTCAGAATGTGCAACCGCGACGATCTTCGTGGCGATGCACACATGACAGTACCCCCCCTTCTACGAGGGGCCTCCGGACCCTCAGGGCCAGGTTTGCCCGGGTGATTCTGTGGAAGGTCCGCACTAAACGATCTGCGTTAATGTCAGACGCAGGAACCCACGTCCTCTCCTCTGGACCATACCCCTTCCAATGCACCAAGTACTGAAGGGACCGGCGATTCAGACGTGAGTCAATGATCTTTGACACTTGAAACTCCAAGTTACCATTGACCACCACTGGAGGAGGAGGTAGAGGTGATGGTATGACTGGTGCCACGTACCTCTTAAGTAATGACTTGTGGAACACATTGTGGATTTTAAACGTAGGAGGGAGGTCCAGACGAAATGCCACAGGATTTATTATGGAACTGATCCTGTACGGCCCGATGAATCTGGGGCCCAGCTTCCACGAGGGAACTTTAAGTTTTATATTCCTGGTAGACAACCATACCAGATCGTTCACATTAAGATCTGGACCAGAAACTCTCCTCCTATCAGCCATACGTTTATAACGGTTCCCCATAGCACTCAGATTATTCAATACACCTCTCCACACTGAAGCAAGTGACGACGAGAAACGCTCCTCCTCAGGAACCCCAGAAGGGCCCCCCCCATTGAATGTACAAAACTGGGGATGAAAACCATATGCCCCAAAAAACGGGGACTTACCAGTGGACTCGCTCCGCCTGTTGTTAAGAGCGAACTCTGCCAGAGGCAAGAAAGAAGACCAGTCCTCCTGGTTCTCTGAGACAAAACACCGAAGATAAGTCTCTAGGCTTTGATTCAGACGCTCTGTCTGACCATTGGTCTGCGGATGAAAAGCCGAGGAAAATGACAATTGCATCCCCCGACGTAAACAAAATGCCCTCCATAACTTGGACACAAACTGAGACCCCCTATCTGACACCACATCAGAAGGCAACCCATGAAGTCTCACAATCTCCCCAATGAACACCTGCGCCAGAGTTTTAGCATTAGGGAGGGCAGGAAGAGCAATGAAATGTGCCATCTTACTGAACCTGTCAACAACCACCAGTATGACAGTCTTTCCTGACGACTGAGGAAGGTCCGTGATGAAGTCCATAGACAAATGAGTCCATGGACGCTCCGGAAGTTTCAAGGGTAAAAGGGTCCCAGACGGACGGGTATGAGGGGTCTTAGAGCGAGCCCAAACCCCACAGGACGCGACAAAAGTTAAAACATCTTTATTAACGTTAGGCCACCAAAACCGGCGAGAAAGGAGATCTAAAGTAGCCTTACTCCCTGGATGTCCTGCTAAAGCAGAATTATGATGTGCCTCAATAACCTTTTGTCTCAACTGATTTGGGACAAACAGTCTCCCTGGAGGTCCTGCAGGGTCGTCCCCCTGAGCCTCTAACACCTCCTCCTCAAGCTCAGAACATACAGCCGACACTACCACCCCCTCCTGAAGGATAGGAATCGGGTCATCCATTTTCCCGCCCCTGGGAAACTGTGAGACAAGGCATCCGCCTTAACATTAGTGTTGAGCATTCCGATACCGCAAGTATCGGGTATCGGCCGATATTCGCGTTATCGGAATTCCGATACTTAATTCCGATACTTTTTCCATATCGTATACCGGAATCGGAAGTTCCCATAATTCTTTGAGAGGCAATGTGATTTTAGTCAGCCAATGAGGAATCCTACGAAGTGTGGGCACATCCTGTAATGCTGCGGTCATCTTAACTAATGGCATGGCTGTGATTGGCTGCTGAAATGATGTCAGAATGCACTATAAAAGGCGCCGCCGCCATTTTAGCGTCACTGTGCTGTGAACTCAGTAAGGGACAGAACGCTACTCTGCTCACTCTGAGGGACAGTTAGATATTGCGATTTTGTGTACTACTGTGCTTGAGGCAGGCTAGTTTACCAACCGCTGTGTAAAGCTTCATTTTGCCAGTGTTGTTTTAACAGCTCTGTGCAAGGTGTGTGTGTGACAGTGCAGGTGACGCTGCAGTTTGCTCTGCATCCACCGCTGTTTGTAGGCATCTGCACGTGTCACTGACTCTTTTTTTTTTTTTTTTTTTTTTTTTTATTTTGTGGAATTGGTGCAGCTCCATTATATTAGAAAAAAAAATCAAATCTATTAGTGTGACGTGCTTCCATCCGTATACAATACATTGGTTGCAAACACTATAGAACTACACAAAGGAGCTTTTCACAGATTGTGGACAGTTGTGTTTCAGTGTTCACTTCAGTCTGTGTTTTTTACTTTTTTGAGTGCAGATCACGCTCCAGTTACATGTTCAAGCACTGCTGCTTGTACTCTGCTGAGCGTGTCTCAGTGTCTCATCCTTTTCATTTATCTCCAATTGGTTCTGCTACATTCCATTTAAAATAAATCTAATCTATTAGACTAATAGATTAGATTTATTTTAAATGGAATGTAGCAGAACCAATTGGAGATAAATGAAAAGGATGAGCCACTGAGACACGCTCAGCAGAGTACAAGCAGCAGTGCTTGAACAAGTAACTGGAGCGTGATCTGCACTCAAAAAAGTAAAAAACACAGACTGAAGTGAACACTGAAACACAACTGTCCACAATCTGTGAAAAGCTCCTTTCTGTACTTCTATAGTGTTTGCAACCAATGTATTGTATACGGATGGAAGCGCGTCACACTAATACTATTAGTGTGACGCGCTTCCATCCGTATACAATACATTGGTTGCAAACACTATAGAAGTACAGAAAGGAGCTTTTCACAGATTGTGGACAGTTGTGTTTCAGTGTTCACTTCAGTCTGTGTTTTTTACTTTTTTGAGTGCAGATCACGCTCCAGTTACTTGTTCAAGCACTGCTGCTTGTACTCTGCTGAGCGTGTCTCAGTGGCTCATCCTAATAGTATTAGTGTGACGCGCTTCCATCCGTATACAATACATTGGTTGCAAACACTATAGAAGTACAGAAAGGAGCTTTTCACAGATTGTGGACAGTTGTGTTTCAGTGTTCACTTCAGTCTGTGTTTTTTACTTTTTTTAGTGCAGATCACGCTCCAGTTACATGTTCAAGCACTGCTGCTTGTACTCTGCTGAGCGTGTCTCAGTGGCTCATCCTAATAGTATTAGTGTGACGCGCTTCCATCCGTATACAATACATTGGTTGCAAACACTATAGAAGTACAGAAAGGAGCTTTTCACAGATTGTGGACAGTTGTGTTTCAGTGTTCACTTCAGTCTGTGTTTTTTACTTTTTTTAGTGCAGATCACGCTCCAGTTACATGTTCAAGCACTGCTGCTTGTACTCTGCTGAGCGTGTCTCAGTGGCTCATCCTAATAGTATTAGTGTGACGCGCTTCCATCCGTATACAATACATTGGTTGCAAACACTATAGAAGTACAGAAAGGAGCTTTTCACAGATTGTGGACAGTTGTGTTTCAGTGTTCACTTCAGTCTGTGTTTTTTACTTTTTTTAGTGCAGATCACGCTCCAGTTACATGTTCAAGCACTGCTGCTTGTACTCTGCTGAGCGTGTCTCAGTGGCTCATCCTTTTCATTTATCTCCAATTGGTTCTGCTACATTCCATTTAAAATAAATCTAATCTATTAGTGTGACGCGCTTCCATCCGTATACAATACATTGGTTGCAAACAATATAGAAGTACACAAACGGGCCTTTCACAGCTACTGAACATGGGTTTTTAATTTTTAACTAAAATATGTATTTTTTTCAAATGACACAAATATAAGTAATGTTGAAGAGGAATAGTCCTACATCCATTGTTTGCACAATATTACAGGTGTACATCATGTCCCTTAATCAACAATGTATTATTATATTTACTTGTATGCTTTTATTTAAAAGCCAAGAACACAGAAGGATAACCTTCGCACTGCAGCTGTTGTCAAAGTTCAACCCACATTATGCACTTCCAACATTGCAGCATTTGAGGCATGATGTGAGTTGGATTGGTCAAAGTTATGGAGTGAGAAGGTTCACCATCAGTACCCTATAGCATAAGTATGCTTTTGTGTTAGACATGTGGATATCTGCCATAATATGTCACAATTATTTAGTTACAGATTTGTTACCAACACTAATCATTGAATGGTTTTAAATTTGACGTTTCACTTGTTTACAGCTTAGAAATAAGGGTGTAGCCTGATATCTATGTGTAGCACTAGCCACTTTAACATGTCATGTTTTTTTAAACATGTGTAGCTAGGTAGCAGTAATTTTTGCCGGACACACAGCAGGGGAACAGCAGGCGTTACTGAACCCCACTATTACTATAGCTTGTGTATTGGTCTGTGGACACGACACTTCTGAGCAGCAACTGGCAGTGTTGTAGCCCAGGGAGTATAGCTCAGGTGGTAGAAAGATGAACATAACAGGAGACATGGAAAACGTTGTCAACCAGTTAGTTAATCTGAAACCGGACAGGCAAATTCAGGCGAGATCCATGCCTAGTTCATTTTCAGAAAAGTAAGCCGTTGTACATTATCGTAGGATAGTCGCATGCAACGGTCTGTTAGTACACCACCTGCAGCAGTAAAGACGCGCTCCGATAATACACTGCCAGCAGATCAAGCCAGCACCTCCAATGCATACTGGCTAAGCTCTGGCCATGTATCCAGCTTAGAGACACAAAACTTGAATGGGGAAGAGCCATCTGAGAGTACACTGAGAGGGCAAGACATGTAGTCTGTAACCATCTTACGGAAATGTTGCCTCCTGCTGACTGGAGCCGTCTCGGATGGTGTAGACATTGGTGGCGCTGCCACAAAACTTCGACACATTTGGAACATACTGGTCTTGCCCTGTGCAGAGGCGCTGCTTGTGCTCCCTCTTGTTGCAGAGCTGTCTCCACTGCCTCGACGCACAGAGCTGCTTTGTAAATCAGTAGCAGCAGCAGTGCTCTTGGCTGGAATGGAGAACATTATGGATTGCACCAGTGTGTCTTGGTACTTCCGCATTTTACGCTCCCGGTTCAACGGTGTGATGAGGCTTTGTAAGTTGTCCCGGTAGCGAGGGTCTAGGAGGGTGTACACCCAATAATCAGACGTGGTGTGAATGTGTTCGATGCGGCGGTCGTTTCTCAGCCACTGCAGCATGAAATCAACCATGTGCTGCAGACTCCCAACTGGCCAAGAAACGTTGTCCCCTGCAAGAGGCGTCATCTCCGCCTGCTGTGCATCACCCCACCCTTGGTCTACATACTGACTAGA
Source organism: Oophaga sylvatica (assembly GCA_033576555.1). Lineage (NCBI taxonomy): Eukaryota > Metazoa > Chordata > Amphibia > Anura > Dendrobatidae > Oophaga > Oophaga sylvatica. The sequence goes on along the minus strand of JARQOD010000001.1, from coordinate 130,927,488 downwards.
GCATTGTCTACCTCCCTCTGGAGCGATGTCTTCCTCCTCCATTGACTCCTCCTCACAAAGTCCTTCAAATACATATAAATTTACAAAATTTAAAACTCAAAATTTAAAAACTTTGTATCATAATTCTGTAACATCAGTTTATGGAAACACAATAGCATTACAAAAGGATAGACAAAAAATGTACATTATGTGCTTTGTAAATACATTAAAAGTTTGTAATGGTTATGAAAATATAGACAGCGACTCTGGAGGTTCAATTGTTGATACAGCATGGTACTTTGAAAGTCCTCCAGCCCTTTGTGAAGAACCACGTTGCGCTGACTGTCCAGAAGGTGATGGAATTTGTGACTCCTCATCCTCCACCTCTTCCAAAACCTCATGCCTTAGTGCTTGCAGTGTTTTTTGAAGCAGGCAGATAAGGGGGACAGTCAGGCTGACTAGTGCATCATCTGCACTCGCCATCCGCGTTGACTCATCAAACGCACGCAAAACGTGGCAGATATCCTTCATAGAGTTATTCGCCACTCATTACACTGGCAGTGGCTGCCCATTCATTATAGATCCAATTCTAATTACTGGTTCTCACCAACATAGCTCTCCACAGCGCAGCACCCCCCTACATCTCCTCCCTTATTTATATTTATCGCCTAACCGACTGCTGCACTCTGCAAACGACCTTCGACTAACCTCTGCACTAATCCGTACCTCCCACTCCCAACTCCAAGACTTCACCCGCGCTGCGCCAATCCTCTGGAATGCTCTACCCCAAGAAATTAGGACTATCCGCAATTTGGATGGTTTCAGGCGCTCCCTCAAAACACATTTGTTCACAGTGGCCTATCACATTCTCTAATCAAAGTCATTCTATGTGTAATTCTGTGTGTGTAGCCCATTCACTATCTCCATGCATCCCTCACTTCCTTAAAATGGCTGGACCATCATTGTAAAAACACCATTGTATATAAACACCTGTACTTTGTATCTCCCACACCTCATTGTAGATTGTAAGCTTTCACCAGCAGGGGCGGCTGATTTTGCTTTAATTATTGTATTGTTAACGTTGTTACTTATGACTCGTGTTTTGAAACTGTTAAACTGTAAAGCACTGCGGAATATTATGGCGCTATATAAATAAATAATATTATTATTCTTATTATAGAGGCCCACTCAGTAGTGGTGAAGTGTGAACGCCGCAAATTGCGAGTTGACTGCGCCTGATGCAGCTGATACTCCATTACTGTTGGCTGCTGCTCACACAACCGCTCCAACATATGTAACGAGGAATTCCACCTGGTGGGTACGTCACATATAATGCGATGTTCATGAAGGTGAAATCTGCGTTGCAGAGCTGCAATCAGCGATCTGGCCATGCTGGAACGTCGCAAGTGAGCGCACTCTAGGCGGACCTTGTGCAGCAGTGCATCAAGATCCGGATAGTCCCTCAAAAAACTCTGCACGACCAAGTTGAGCACATATGACAGACATGGTATGTGAGTGAGGTTGCCAAGGCCCAGAGCTGACACCAGATTTCGGCCATTGTCACACACTACCAAGCCTGCCTGTAGATTCTCTTCCAAAAACCACACGTCGCTCTCCTGCTTTATGGCATTACAGAGCTCCTGCGCTGTGTGGCTAAGATTCCCCATGGAAATTAATTTCAGGATGGCCTGTTGACATTTGGACACGGCTGTGCTCATATCGGTCGCAACAGGTAAACGTTCACGGGTCCATGTGGAGGTAGACCGTGACGGCTCCTGCAGCGATGATTCTGAGGAACTGGAATAGGAGGAGGAATCAATGTGTACAGACTTGATTCCTGCAATCCTTGGAGTTGGCAGAACACGTACAGCGCCACTCGCAAGATCAGTACCCGGCTGCACAACATTGACCCAATGGGCAGTGAGGGAAAGGTATTGTCCCTGGCCATGGGTGTTAGAACCCTCTTGTTAGGTTTTGTTTCAGTTTGCTGGTCACATGACCTTTTTTCCCTATTTAGTCTGGCTCCGCCCTTCTGGCTTTGCTTGACTTCATTGTATTATCTACTGTTAAGCTAGCCGGGTGCTTAGGTGCCTTAATCTGTGAGTTTTGCTTGATGTTAGGATCACAAAGTATTTATTTTTCTGTTTAATTATCCATGCTACAATTTATGTTAGGACTAGGAGGTGTCCACCTTTTCTCCCAGTCCCTAGATCTTGTAGGGATTACTCCCTCGCAACTATAGGTCTTCGTTCACACTAGATGAGGACTTTAGCGGGTCTGGTCGCAGGATCAGGTTCCCCGTTACATCGTAGGGATTCAGCTTAGTTGTATTGTAGGGACAGAATTCCCTTCTTTCCTTACTGGTTGTAGCAGATCATAACAATGGGTACTGGTCCACGCATCGGTGGTCAGGTGGACCTTGCTACTGAGGGCTTTTAGTAGCGCATGTTTAATTTTTCCCTCAACATGCTTTTGCAGACCAGGGACGGCTTGCCTGCTGAAATGAAATCGGCTTGGCACATTGTATTGTGGGATTGACAATGATATTCAGTTACGGAAACTGTCTGTCTCCACCAGCCTGAATCACAGCATTTCAAGGACAGGAGTTTTGCAATGCCAGCATTCAGAGCCTGTGCTCGTGCATGGTTTGCGGAGTATGGCCGTCTTTTATCCCATGCCTGTGCTACCGCTGGCTGTTTTGTGGCCTGGGAGTGTGAGGATGACAGGGAACTTGCTGCTGTGTGTGGAATAACAGTTTGTCTCTGGACAACAGTGGCCGAGGTTCTTCCATGGCGATCCTGTGAGGAAGCATAACCAGCTGTGTGTGAGCTCGATGAAGAGGCTTCAACACAACCTGAAGATGTAGGTGCTGCTGTAGGTTGGCCTACATCTCCAGTGTGTCTTTGTAACTCAACTACGTGCTTTGTCCGCACATGTTTCCACATATTTGTGGTATTGAGGTGACTGACACTTTTAGCTATTTTTAATTTTTGATTACACAGCTTGCATTTCACATAGCAAATATCATGTGCAAGTGTGTGAAAAAAGGACCACGCAGTGCAAGTCCTGGGAGCGCACGTTTTGACTTTTGGAACACAACTGCTCCGAACAGGTGCCAAACTGGAGGCTACAGGCAACCGAGTCTGCAGCCTAACTCTCCCTCCTGTTTGTACCGTTGGGGCAATGTCTTCCTCTATCTTCCTTCTATCACTAACCATTTCTCTAGGCCTCTCCCAGCTTTCAACCAAAGTACTGGTTCTCACCCACAAAGCTCTCCACAGTGCAGCACCCCTCCTACATCTCCTCCCTCATTTCTATCTATCGGCCTAACCGACTGCTGCGCTCTGCAAACGACTTTCGACTAACCTCTGCACTAATACGTACCTCCCACTCCCGACTCCAAGACTTCTCCTGCTCTACGCCAATCCTCTGGAATGCTGTACCCCAAGAAATTAGGACTATCCACAATTTGCATGGTTTCAGGCGCTCCCTCAAAACACATTTGTTCAGAGCGGCCTATCACATTCACTAATCAAAGTCATTCTATGTATTCTGTGTAAGTGTGTGTGTGTCTCTAGCCCATTCACTATCTCCATCCCTCAGTCCCTTAAGATGGCTGGAACATCATTGTAAATGCACCATTGTATATAAACACCTATACTTTGTATCTCCCCCATCTCATTGTACATTGTAAGCTGTCACGAGCAGGGGCGACTTATTTAGCTTAAATTATTGTATTGTTAACGTTGTTACTTATGACTTGTGTTCTGAAACTGCTAAACTGTAAAGCGCTGCGGAATATGATGGCGCTATATAAATAAATATATTATTATTCCTCTGAGCTGCTCCCACCACCTTCCTGTTCTTCATGCCATGTTGGGTATTGGACCTCATCATCTCCACTACCCTCTTCCAACACCTGCTGTTGGGTGGTCTGGCCAGCACCATGCTCAACAGAAACTGGCACCTGGGTCTCATCATCATCATCAGATGCGTTCTGCGGTGTGCTGACCATCGGCACTGTCTCACCCGCCTCTTCAGATTCAGAGAGACACAGCTGTTGCGCATCACTGCATACTCCCTCTTCTTCACATTACAGAATGCTGCTTGGCTGGGCCCCTGTTTGCAAGCCAATAGATTCTGAGAACAGAAGCAGACACTCAGCTGGCTCCTGTACAGAACTCTCTGACTGCCTGGCAATTTGCCAGGCGGTGAAGAGACAGATGGTTGCCCAACAGTGCTGTGGTCCTGAGAGGAGGTGGAAGCAATTGAAGTCGATGCATTGGCTGAGATCCAAACAACAACGGCTTTAATTTGTTCTTCCCGCAGCAGGGGGTACTCCGAGCTCCTACAAAAGTGCGCATAAAGGAACGCTCACGGCCCGGGGAAAACTGGTGGATGCTGTGTCACTGGGGGCCGCAGCAGCCACAGAATCCCCACGTCCTCTCCCTGAAGAAACTCCACGACCACGTGCCTTACTCCCTGCCTTCTTCATCTTGGTAGATTGATAAAGAAAGTCTGAAAAGTTATAAGGCCTAAGTGTGGTTATTCCGCAGAGACTGCAGTGAACACTGCACACAACTGTTCAGTAGGTGTGAAAGGCCCCTTTGTGTACTTCTATAGTGTTTGCAACCAATGTATTGTATACGGATGGAAGCGCGTCACACTAATAGATTTTATTTATTTGTAATAGAGTGGAGCAGCAACAATTAGAGAAAAATTTCAAGGATGTGCCAGTGACACACGCTCAGCAGACTACAACCAGCAGTGGTTGAAGAACTAACTGGAGCGTGATCTGCACTCCAAAAAGGAAAACCTCAGACTACAGTGAACACTGCACACAACTGTTCACTACCCAACGCGTCTCAGCAGGAAGGCAGTCTGTGCGTCAAAACAAAGGCGCAAGCATACATCCACGTACCCTGTTTATAAAGCTATATAAAAAAAATTATGTAGTAGTGACGCACACTTTATTGAGGTACAGTATTACATCGCCATTCACCATCTGTGGCTATGCAGTCTCATCTATATATACCTTATCTATCCGTTGTCATGCTTGCAAGTCGACAGTCAGGCATAAATAGCAATTTTCACTATGCACTATGCACTTTTTAAAGGTTATGTTTGTTAATAAACATGATTATTGCCACATATTATGAGTATTACATGATGGAAATTGTATAATTTTGTATAAACTGTTTAGTGACATTATTCAGCAAATGTAACATTTTAGTAATGTCACAGATAACTTGTAATGCTGATGATGTTTTGAAGTCAGACATTCATTGTCTATACAATAAAAATGGTGTACATACTGTTACTTATCCATCATTAATGGATTCAGATATGTACTTGTATGCTTTTATGTACAACCGTATAGCAGATTCCTTAACTAATTTATTTTGTGGTTTGCATTGCTGTTCAACATGTTAATGTATGTGTTTATGTTTGTCAATTCTTTATTTATCTAGATATTAGTTTAAATGAAATCATCATCTTATGGTAGTAAAGGTTATCTTTCTCTTGTTTGAAGTATAGACATTTAAAATTGACAGGTAACAAGGAAATTACTTTATCTAGTATTTAAACATCCTCCTTGACCCTGGGCTCCAACACCGCCAGTTGTTGCTCGGAAGTGCTGTTAGCACAGTCAACACTTGCTCCTGTGTTACTGGGTTCAGTAACGTCAGCTGGTCCTCGGTTGTGCCATTGGCTCTTTTCCTTCTGCTGCCCCTCCGGTTCCAGTACCGTCAGCTGTTCTCCGCAGTGCCTTTGGCCTAGGTGCCTCCATCTTGGTATCCGAGTTCCAGCAACGTCTGCTGGTCCTTGGTAGTGCTTTGGAGCACAGGTACCTCCTGCTTAGTAACCGTGTCCCAGTAACGTCAGCTGGTCCTCGTTGTGCCATTGGCTCTTTTCCTTCTGCTGCCCCTCCGGGTTCCAGTACCGTCAGCTGGTTCTCCGCAGTGCCTTTGGCCTAGGTGCCTCCATCTTGGTATCCGAGTTCCAGCAACGTCTGCTGGTCCTTGGTAGTGCTTTGGAGCACAGGTACCTCCTGCTTAGTAACCGTGTCCCAGTAACGTCAGCTGGTCCTCGGTTGTGCCATTGGCTCTTTTCCTTCTGCTGCCCCTCCGGGTTCCAGTACCGTCACCTGGTTCTCCGCAGTGCCTTTGGCCTAGGTGCCTCCATCTTGGTATCCGAGTTCCAGCAACGTCTGCTGGTCCTTGGTAGTGCTTTGGAGCACAGGTACCTCCTGCTTAGTAACCGTGTCCCAGTAACGTCAGCTGGTCCTCGGTTGTGCCATTGGCTCTTTTCCTTCTGCTGCCCCTCCGGGTTCCAGTACCGTCACCTGGTTCTCCGCAGTGCCTTTGGCCTAGGTGCCTCCATCTTGGTATCCGAGTTCCAGCAACGTCTGCTGGTCCTTGGTAGTGCTTTGGAGCACAGGTACCTCCTGCTTAGTAACCGTGTCCCAGTAACGTCAGCTGGTCCTCGGTTGTGCCATTGGCTCTTTTCCTTCTGCTGCCCCTCCGGGTTCCAGTACCGTCACCTGGTTCTCCGCAGTGCCTTTGGCCTAGGTGCCTCCATCTTGGTATCCGAGTTCCAGCAACGTCTGCTGGTCCTTGGTAGTGCTTTGGAGCACAGGTACCTCCTGCTTAGTAACCGTGTCCCAGTAACGTCAGCTGGTCCTCGGTTGTGCCATTGGCTCTTTTCCTTCTGCTGCCCCTCCGGGTTCCAGTACCGTCAGCTGGTTCTCCGCAGTGCCTTTGGCCTAGGTGCCTCCATCTCGGTATCCGAGTTCCAGCAACGTCTGCTGGTCCTTGGTAGTGCTTTGGAGCACAGGTACCTCCTGCTTAGTAACCGTGTCCCAGTAACATCAGCTGGTACAAGATTGTGCTACAAATACAAGATACGGAACAAGAGACACAAGAACAATAAGCAGAAGATCTAAAAGCAGAAGAACATGAAGTATAAGACCAAAATGAAGAGCAAAATATATGCTCTAAATTCTAAGCAGAAGACTAAGCAGTGTATGGGGTGAGTCCGTTCCTCCTCGTGGTGCCCCTGGAAAATGCCTGCTGCTGCAGGCTAAACTGAACACGGACAAATACTGTTGTAATTTAAATCTTTTGACAGCAAGAACGGAAGGATGAAAAATTCATACTTTGACAGATTACAAGTACAGGATTCTCTGTCACAAATAAGAATATGATGAAGAAGATGAAGCAGAATATGAATAAGAATAATAGTTTAATAAGAAGAATATGAGTAATGTTAACAAAGATGAATAGCAAGAAGTTTAAGAAGAAGATAAAGAAGGTGAAGATGAAAAATAATTTGATGAAAAAGATGATGCTGCAGAAGATTATGAAGGAGAAAGTGTGTGAAAAGTTAAAAAGGTGAAGATGAAGAGCATGGAAGTTGTGTAATATACATATTTGCCAAAATATAAAAAACGTTAACATTGTCAATTTCTTCGTCAATCCGAACATCTTTAAAAAAAAAAATATTTATGCTATTCCATTTGATTGGGTTAAACATCTATGCCTTTAATGTCTCCTCAACCTTCCACAATACATTCTACATTACTCTTTGTTGTTTTCCTTCATGTACAATTAACCAACAAGGCAAGAATGGGTTTTTTTTAATTTCGATATTTTGTTCCCATAGACTTACATGGGACTTCCGGTATCGATATCGGGTATCGCCGATATTTTAGTGATATCGGCGATACCATTCCGATTCCGATACTTTAGGATATCGGAAAGTATCGCTCAACTCTACTTAACATTCTTACATCTAGGGCGATAAGTGACAACAAAATTAAACCTGGTAAAAAACAACGACCATCGAGCTTGTCTGGAATTCAGACGCTTAGCAGATTCCAAATACAGCAGGTTCTTGTGATCAGTAATGACGGTGGCCGGGTGGACTGCCCCCTCCAAAAAGTGACGCCATTCTTCAAAAGCCAACTTAATGGCCAAAAGTTCCCTATTGCCGATATCATAATTCCTTTCGGCGGACGACAATTTTTTAGAGAAGAAAGCGCACGGATGCCATTTACCAGGGGACGGACCCTGGACAATATTGCACCCACCCCTACGTCAGACGCGTCTACCTCCACAACGAACGGCTGTGATGCATCTGGTTGGATGAGAACGGGTGCCGAAGCAAAACATTTTTTCAAAGAGGAAAAAGCTTGGCAAGCTTTGTCCGACCATTTAGAAAAATCCGTCCCTTTTCTTGTCATGTCAGTGAGAGGTTTGACAACAGATGAGAAATTACAAATAAATTTCCGGTAGTAGTTAGCAAACCCCAGAAAACGCTGCAGAGCCTTAAGATCCTCTGGCTGATCCCATTCTTGCACTGCTCTCACCTTTTCAGGGTCCATACGGAAACCGGAGGCTGACACCAAGAAACCCAAAAACTGAAGTTCCTGTACGGCGAATACACACTTTTCCAGTTTGGCGTAAAGTTTATTGTCTCGCAAGATCTGCAACACCTGTCTCACATGCTCCTGGTGAGACACAAGATCTGGTGAGTAAATTAAAATGTCATCCAAATATACGACCACAAACAGCCCCACCAGATGACGAAAAATATCATTAACAAAATGTTGGAATACTGCTGGTGCAGTAGTCAGACCAAAAGGCATGACAAGGTTCTCATAATGTCCCTCCGGCGTGTTAAACGCCGTTTTCCACTCATCCCCCTCTTTTATCCTAATCAGATTATACGCCCCCCTGAGATCCAATTTAGAGAACCATTTGGCGCCAACAATTTGATTGAAGAGATCAGGAATCAGAGGGAGTGGATACGGATCTCGAACAGTAATCCGATTAAGTTTGCGGAAATCCAAGCAAGGGCGTAGGCCTCCATCTTTTTTCTTCACAAAGAAGAACCCCGCGGCCACTGGGGAAGATGAAGGTCTAATATGCCCTTTGGCCAGACTTTCCGAAATATAATCTTTCATAGCCTGCCTCTCAGGACCAGAAAGGTTATATAACCTAGCTTTAGGTAACTTAGCATCAGGAAGTAAATTAATAGAGCAGTCATACACGCGATGAGGAGGCAACTCCTGACACCCCTCCTCAGAGAACACATCCCCAAAGTCCTCCAAAAAAGGAGGCAAAGTACTAGGCACGACCGCACTGATGACTGTGTTCATGCAGTTACTTTTGCAAAACTCACCCCATTGGCTTATATCTCTGGACTGCCAATTAATCACAGGGTTATGTTTAACCAACCAAGGAAGTCCCAACACAATAGGAGTAGGTAGACCCTCCAACACATAACAAGATAATAGTTCCCTATGTATTGCCCCTACCCGAAGGTCAATGTTATGAACCTCATGAACAAAGCTACCTTGGCCGAGAGGCCTGGCGTCAATGGAGAATATAGGGATCGGTTTGACCAATACACTCAGATGCATACCTTGAGCCTGAGCAAACTGAGCGTCAACCAGATTAGCCCCGGACCCACTATCAAGAAGAACAGAAAATCTCTCCACTCTCGTACCAACCACCACCTCCACTGGTACAAGGAACTGAGAAGAACTAGCGGACGAAATACATACTCCCAGGTTGTCGTCCACCACACAACCTGAGATTAACAGTTTTCCGGCGACTTTTTGCTCAACAAGGCACGGGATGGACATCCCTCAACAAAATGTCCCTCTTTCCCGCAGAAGAAACACCTTCTAGTCCTGCGGCGTACCGCCAATCCCCTCCTACGAAATGATGTCCCTCCCAACTGCATAGGCTCCTCCGAACAGACAAGGGGAACCTCAACATAAGGGACTTTAGTAGTAGGTGGAGTAACAACAGGGGCGGAGTTACCTCGCACCTCTCCCGGAGCCGTCTATCAGTACGGATAGCTAGGGCCATAGCAGCCTCCAGTGATGGAGGAGAATCATACTGAGCCAAAACGTTCTTTAATTTGTCAGAAAGCCCATGACAAAACTGGCTTCTAAGAGCTGGGTCATTCCACTGAGTATCTGTGGCCCATCTACGGAACTCAGAAGCAAATTCCTCCGCCGGACGATCTCCCTGCTGTATCTTACGTAATTTTGTCTCAGCAAGAGAGACCCGATCTGGGTCATCATATACCAAACCCAGGGCAGTAAAAAATCGATCTACTGACTGTAGAGCCGGGGATCCCGGAGGAAGGGAGAAGGCCCAGGATTGAGGGTCCCCTTGTAGGAGCGAGATAACAATTCCCACTCTCTGCTCTTCACTCCCTGATGATCGAGGCCGAAGCCGAAAATACAATTTACATGCTTCCCTGAAGGTAAAAAATTTGTCTCGCCCACCAGTGAACCTGTCCGGGAGAGCTACTTTAGGTTCAAATCTGGTTTGCTCCGAGGGAGACAAAACTTTGGACTTAATGTCCGTCAGCTCCATGGATAATCCCTGCAACTGCAGAGCCAGCTGGGCTACTGGATCCATGGCAACTGGGAATAATTTTATGGGCCAGTGAAAATGTCACGCGGTCTTATGATATGTGTACGATGTCAGTAAACTATTCTTAAAAGAACAACACTCTATACAACATATAGATTAGCAACATCAGCATGTAAATATAGAATAGATTTACCTGACACGATATCCGTTGAACTCAGGGTTAATCTTGAGGACTTGATACACTGTCACAGGAAAGAGGAGGACCGGGGGTCTAACCTGACCCTAAACTGGGGTCCTAACTAATCCCTCACCTTGGAGGTACTGATAATGGTTCAGAGGTCCAAGTCTCCAGCCTAACCCTGTCTCCTATCAGTCCCTGAACCCTGTAATCAGTCCTAAGAAGGATTCTGATTACCACCAAAGGGATATGGGCTGATCTCTGCTAAATACACAGATTAGACATATAAGACAGACTGGAGAAAACACAGACTTGCATACACACTCAAACACAGAAGGAACATAAATGATCTGGGATATTAAACTCTAAGCAAGGTGAGCTTAAAACAACTAAGGAGCTCTTTAACTTAAGTCTATACAGATACAATCCTATCTGTGGTCTGCATGAAGAATTTCACTGGCAACTCCCAACACAGACAACCAGAGATTTAAAGGAAACCAATCAACAAATAATTAATTGCAGCCGGGAGAAACTGCACCCAGTCCCAGAACTGAGCACAGACAGAATTAACTCCCTAACTGCCAAACACAAAGAAACAGCAACTCAGCTGTGAGAAGTCAGAATGTGCTACCGCGACGATCTTCGTGGCGATGCACACATGACAGCTTAGCAGCATTCACTGCGGTTGGGACCGAATAGGATACCGCGGGAGAAGACAAGGCTTGGGATCCCTCTTGTTCTGAGGGAAAATCCCAGTGCCTAACAGGGGATGATTTAAACTTTTACACTAGTGCACGCCCTTATCATCTACTGCCTCAACTACTGCAATCTCCTACTCTCTGGTCTCCCCTCTAGCACTCTGGCATCACTCCAGTCCATCCTTCACCTGTCTCCCTGCTATTCCACAGCCTACCCCCTATGCCAGGCCCTTCACTGGCTTCCTATTGCCCAGAGGCTGCAGTTCAAATTCCTATCCATGACATACAAAGCCATCCACAACCTGTCTCCTCCATACATCTATGACATGGTCTCCCGGTACCTATACCTATACATGGTCTCACGCAACCTTCGATCCTCTCAATATCTCCTTCTCTACTCCCTGCTCATCTCTTCTTCCTACAACCGCATACAAGACTTCTCACGTGCTTCCCCAATACTCAGGAACTCTCTGCCGCAATACATCAGACTCTCACCAACAACGGAAACCTTCAAGAAGAACCTGAAGACCCACCTGTTCCGACAAGCCAACAGCCTGCAATGATCCTCAGTCTACTGAACCACCGCACAACCAGCTATACCCTCTACTAGTGTATCCTCACCCATCCATGTAGATTGTGAGCCTTCGCGGGCAGGGTCCTCTCTCCTTCTGTACTTGTGTGTCCCTTGTCTTATAGATGTTTATTGTACTTGTCTATATTTCCCTTTTTCACATGTAATAAATGGCGCTATATAAATATATAATAATAATAATAATAATTTTTTAAATATTGTTAAAAACATTTTTTCTAATTTTGGCATGCTTCAATAGCCTTCATGGGAGGCTAGTAGCTGCCACAACATGATCGCCTCTGCTACATAAAGGAGATGCTCATATCACCTGTATGTAGTAGAATTAGGCTAGGTTCACATCGCGTTAGTGGCTTCTGTTTAATGGATGAGTTAAACGGATGCACTAACGCTGATGTCCTTTTTGGCATCTTTTTACCGATAGTGGTAACGCATGCACTAACACACGATAGCATTGCAGTACCATGCGTTACCATGCATTAGCAATACATGTCTATGCACAGGGAAAGCATCCGTGCACTGTGCGTTAGACTTAACACCCCCGAAAAAGAGGTAGACCATGTTCGAGGGTGCATCACAAAGTAGCGCATCATCATTAACATATGCCGATTTGGACATGTATTTGGATGCGTTAACATAATAGATGCCAATCCGTTACATAACATTAGTGCCGCTTAGTAATGGATGCGTTAAACGTATATCACTAACACAATGTGAACCTAGTCTTACTGCATTGCTATGAGTGCCGACCACAGGGTGGTGCTCATAGCAATCCGACATCAACAACGATAGAGGTCTCAAGGAGACCTCTGGTTGTCATGCCAACGAACCGATGACTTTGATCACGTGAAGGGGTCACCGGTGCGCATATTTCCGGCATGATTCCTGGAAGCACGCGTTAAATGCCACTGTCAGAATTTGACAGCGGCGTTTAACTAGTTAATAACAGTGGGTGGGTCATTATTCCACCCACACCTATTGCGGGCACATGTCAGCTGTTCGAAACAGCTGACGTGTCCCGACTTTGATGCGGGCTCATCGCTGGAGCCCACATCAAAGCAGGGTTTCTGACTTCAGACGTACTATTCCCTCCATGGTCAGAAAGGGGTTAGGGTAGACATGGAATATGCTTTGAGGAAACTGGATGATACAAAGTTTTGTTTTCATGAAGGTAAAAAGTCTTACATTCTTGTTTGTGCTGAAAGAAATGCTGATGGACTGTCCTGGACAAGTGGAGAAGGATGATTGAAAGCCTATCACATTTGGCTAATTAAGAAGGGGAGGAATGTGACACAACCACAATTATTCTTAATTGTGTCAGATGCATATTTCATTGGTCCCAGGGACATGAGCTATTGTTCATATGAGACTGAACGTTGACTCTTGTAGGTTGAAGTGATGTTTGTTGATTTTTTGAGTGGATGCTGACTTTCTATTGAATCAGTCCTTGCAATTTATTGTTCTGATATCTTTTAGGGATGAAGGTGCAGATTAATTGAACAATCGATGTTTGTTAATTTGGTGAATGCTCGCTGAATACCTCTAGCATCAATCCCTGTAGTTTGTTCTGCAAGCATTCAAGGACAAAATATGCAGGATAATTGAATACTCGAGCAATGAGAGATGATCTTCTCTCTCCTCCCCTCAAATCTGTGAATAATACCTTGAAGGATAGCTGTGGGTATAAAAAGGGATACCTCTCATTCTAAATTGAGACTCTAGAGCAGGGTTCCCCAACTCCAGTCCTCAAGGACCACCAACAGATCATGTTTTCAGGATTTCCTTAGTATTGCAAAGGTGATAATTGCATCACCTGTGCAATACAAAGGAAATCCTGAAAACATGATCTGTTGGTGGGCCTTGAGGACTGGAGTTGGGGAACCCTGCCCTAGAGGACAGCAGACAAGGCATCATGGCTCCAATCGGAGGAATACAGGTTTGATGCACTGAATATCACTGAACTCATGGAGACGTTTGGAGAAACCAGGTTGAGACAATCAGGTGATAAGTTCACATACCTCAATGGACTCTGTCAGCATCCTATGCTTGCTGCTACCTCCTCTCTGTGTGGGTGCCCACCAAAAGCAGGGTGCTACTGGTTGGGGTATTTGGCCCTGGAAGCCCCAAAGTCGCAGATGTTCTAACTCCCAATGAGACAGCAGAAGGGTGAGACTCAGTCATTAGCGTCATTTTGTGTACTTGCTGAAATTGTACTATATGGTACTGACTGTTGTTGATCCAATAAATTATTTCCATAATTTGTGTTACCCTCACCCAATGCTGCCTGACTAGTAATCTGCCCACAAGAAAGGAGCTCGGGCGTTCAGTGGTATGAGCTATTGTCAATGCAGTTTTTCTATAAACAGCCAGGCCAGCGGATGAGAGCACTCAGTGACCCCCTTGTCTCCACACTAAGCTATCAAATTGAATATCAAGAAAGAATGCATAGAGGTAGTGTTTAGAGCACATTTAACATTCCATGTAGGGATAGAAAAACGCTTAATCTGATTGTGGCATTCTACTGCAGTTTTAAATTACACATTCAAAATGGATTTGATAAGTAAATTAGGATAAGTGCGACACAAGCACAAATAGGGTCTTATCCAACGATAGGTTAGCACTTTTAGTAAAAAAAAAACTGCTCACCTGGCAAATGATGGTCAGAGCACATGTAGTTAGAAAGGCTGCCGCAGAAACCACAGGTCGGTTACCGACCAGACAAGATAGGATGTGGATTTTTTGTCCGCGCTGCCCAAGTAAAAAATTCCAAGACTTTGTAGAAGTTCGAGAGTGGTTTAATCGATGCATTCCAGGGTGAAAAGCACCCCTTCCTCAGGAAATACCACATATATCTTACACAGATCTTAACAATACGTTGTTTAAATACATCCATGATTCAAAAAAACAGGCGCCAAGCAGTCAGATGACATGTGTCAAAGTTCACTGCATGTTCTTTAGAGCCCTACTGGAGTCTAAATAAATAGGCATTGAGTGAACACCAGGCTGGAGATGTGATGCGATGGAGAATTCGAAAATCAGACATCCGCAACTTCCAGCCATAGGCACCATATGTCACTGTTCACATGTAATTAACGCCAAGGCCTGCTCACTTGCTGGCCTAAAGAAAGCCTAAGCCCCACATTGGAGATGTTATGTGATGCAAGTGAATGATGAGGTGAGTATAAGTTTTTTTTTTGCTTTTTTTTCACTTTTACATCTTACATTAATTATTCTATGGGGTTTCATCAAACCCGAGAGCACAATAAAATTAAATTTGAAAAGAATTACTTTGCAAATTAAATTTTCTAGGAAAATTCACACAAACAGGCGAATTAGAATATTGTCAGCTCCGCTTATTTCTAGACTGAATAGAGCCATGACCTCAACCCCTTAAAATTTTTTGGGAATGAATTAGAACGGAGGTCATGAGCCCATCCATATCCTCCAACATCATTGTCTGACATCATAAATGATCTCCTCCATGAATGGATGAGTTCCCACGGACATTTCATAATCTTGTAGAAAATCTTACTGTTTGAGAAGAACTTGCTTTAATTGCAAAGTTGGAATCAAGTCCAAATTAATTCCTATGGATTTAGAGAGGGATATCTTAAAAGCTCCTGTACATGTAGTATATTGGTGTTCTATACCTTTGTCTAAATAATGTATGTCCATCTGGGTGAAATGCTATTTTTGAAGGCAAAAATGTTTACACATTATCTATAAATTATAGAAATTTCAATGCTCATAGTATTATCATATTTTTACTGTATATAATAGATAAACAATGTCCTTCGAGCTGAACATCCATAGAACTTTAACAAAATTGCCCTTATTACATCACCAATTGTGATTTAACCCCTTACTGTCCATTGACGTGCACAGTCTGTCATGGCCGGGTGTCAGTTCGGGCACCAGGACTGACGGTGCACGTCATGCCTTTGAACTACCACTGCGTGTAAACACGCAGTGGTAGTTCAGTGCCAACAGCTGTCTATGACAGCTGACAGGCATGGCAAGAGTTGCGGGGACCCTTGCAGTCGGACAGCGCTGCAGTGGCTGAGCTTCCTGCACTGACATCAGGGAGCGGCGTCTGTGCCGCCCCTGGCTATTAACCCCCTGACTGCTGCGATCGAGCGCGAACACAGCGTTCAGGGGGGAGGCAGAGTGTCGGGAGCTCCCTCTGCCTCAGATCGGCGTCCCTGCAATGTAATTGCAGGGCCTGATCTCTGCCTTAATGACCCGGGGTTCTCATGACAACCTCCGGGTCATCCAGCTACAGAAAGCCGCTATGATCATGCTTACAACATGGTCACAGCAGCTTTCTCCATTGGTATAATGCATTGCAATGCTGGAGCATTGCAATGTATTATAACATTAATCAAAAGTGAAAGTCCCATAAAGGGACTAGGTAAAAAAAACATTTTTTTAAAAAAATTGTAAAAATAAAAAAAAAAATAACAAAATCCCCCTAAAAAATACACATTTTTATGTTAAAAAAAACAAAAAAAATACACGTTTCTTATCGCCGCGTCCGTAAAAATCCCATCTATAAAAGTGTAACCCTAGTTAAACCCTTCAGTGAAAGCCGTAAAAAAACACAAAAAAGTAGTAAATTATACTTTTTCCAAGCGGTATCATCATACCGCTTGGAAAAAGTGCAATAACACGAGATCAAAAAGATGGATATAAATAAACATGCTACCGCTGAAAACGTCATCTTGTCCCGCAAAAAACAAGCCACCAAACAGCATCATCAGCAAAAAAATTAAAAAGTTATAGCTCACAGAATAAAGTGATGTGTAAAGTGTAATCGCACCAACCCGAAGAATAAAGTTGCCTAATCACTAATACTGCAGGAGAAACGGCGTAAAAAACAAAAACAATTTTTCACCTTTTGTGGATTTGTTCATTCTGCCTCCCAAAGATCGCAGAAATGCGATCACAGTTGTTCCCCCCACAAATGGGGTATCAGCGTACTCAGAACAAATTGCACATTAACTTTTGGGGTCCTATTTCTCCTGTTACCCTTATAAAAACAAAAATTTAGGGGCAAAAAGATTTTTGTGGAAAAATTTTTTTTTTTATTTTCACGTCTCTATGTTATAAACTTCTGTGAAGCACTTGGGGTTCAAAGTGCTCACCACACATCTAGATAAGTTCCTTGGGAGGGTCTAGTTTCTAAAATTGGGTCACTTGTGGGGGTTTCTGCTGTTTAGGCACATCAGGGACTCTCGAAATGCGACATGGCGTCCAAATTTAATTCCAGCCAAAAAAGTCAAATGGCGCTGCTTCCCTTCCGAGCTCTGCCATGCGCCCAAATAGTGGTTTACCCCCACATGTGGGTATCAGCATACTCAGGACAAATTGCACAATAACTTTTGGAGTCCAGTTACCCTTTGGAAAATAAAAAATTGGGGGTGAAAAGATCATTTTTGTGGAAAAAATATGATTTTTTTTAATATTACAGCTCTACGTTATAACCTTCTGTGAAGCTCTTAGGGTTCAAAGTGCTCACCACACATTTAGATAAGTGCCTTGAGGGGTCTAGTTTCCAAAATCAGGTCACTTATGGGGGGTTTGCACTGTTTAGGTACATCAGGGGCTATTCAAACACGACATGGTGTCCGCTCTCGATTCCAGCCAATTTGACAATCAAAATCTAAAATAATGCTCCTTCTCTTCTGAGCACTGCCGTGCACCTAAAGATTGGTCTTCCTCCACATATGGGGTTTCGGTGTACTCAGGAGAAATTGTACAACAAATATTGTGGTTCATTTTCTCCTGATACCCTTGACAAAATTAAAAAAATTGTGTCAAAAGAAAAGTTTTGGGGAAAAAAAGTTAAATGTTCATTTTTTCCTTCCACATTGCTTCAATTCTTGTGAAGTACCTAAAGCGTTAATAAAATTCTTGTATGTGGTTTTGAACACCTTGAAGGGTGCAGTTTTTAGAATGGTGTCACTTTTAGGAATTGTCTGTCATATTGACCCCTCAAAATCATTTCAAATGTGAGGTGGTCCCTAAAAAAATGGTTTTGTAAATTTTGTTGTAAAAATGAGAAATCGCTGGTTAACTTCCTAACAAAAAAAAATTTTGGTTCAAAAATTGTGCTGTTGTAAAGTAGACATGTAGCAAATGTTATTTATTAACTATTTTTTGTGACATATCTCTCTGATTTAAGAGCATAGAAATTAAAATTTGAAAATTGCAAAATTTTCAAAATTTTTGCCATATTTCCATTTTTTTTCATAAACCCAAGTTATATTGAAGAAATTTTACCACTAACATGAAGTACAATATGTCACGAGAAAAAAATCTCAGAATCACCAAGATCCGTTGAAGCTTTCCAGAGTTATAAGCACATAAATTGACTGTGGTCAGAATTGTAAAAATTGGCCTGGTCATTAACCTACAAAATGGCTTGGTCCTTAAGGGGTTAAATGATTTTATTTTAATTTTTAAGTTACATTTAACCAGCTATTTTTGTAGGAGTCTCGCCTGAACTGCCTATTTTTAAGTTAGATGCTACAAACCTGTAGGAGTGAATGTCAAATATAATCACATTTGACATTCAATCAAATTCATCGCAGCAGGTGTCGGTCACTCTAAGTGCACTACAAACAATAAACAGTTTTTAAGCGTCTATGTCTAAAGTTGATGTCCCACTAGAAGAGAAGTGAAATAGCCAGCATGCTTTTTACCCACATGACTTCTAAATTCAATTTTCAGTTCTACTATTCAATTATCATTGTAGGAAAACAGCATTTGGGCATCAATGATCATGCCTTACCCTCTACCGTGTTTTGTGATGGGTGAAATTTTCAAAGATATGAAAATTGTATCAAGCAGTGGTGTTGTAGATATACTTCAATTAAGAGCAGCAGGGATTTGTCATCTATTTTGTTTGAGGAGTACAAAACTTTACTAAGTGCGCCAGAATAGTCACTTCAATCCTACAAGAGTAGTTGACTGTAAGAAATGTATTTGCATGAGATCAAATTGGAATTGAGTAATTTTGAGCAACATTATCCTGTCAATATAAAGCAATATTATCAATATAACAACAATTTAAAATTAATATCAAGCTTACTAAACTCATATTTGTTCATATTAGTAAAATATACACTATATAACATACACACATATATACACAGTTGTGCTCAAAAGTTTACATATCTGGGAGAATTTTTGCTTTCCTGGCATTTTTTTTTCAGAGAATATGAATGATTACACCAAAACTTTTTCATCACTCATGGTTAGTTATTGGGTGAAGCCAATTATTATCAAACTACTGTGTTTTCTCCACTTCTAAATCTTAATGACAACTCAAAACATCCAAATGACCCTAATCAAAAGTTTGCGTACCCTGGTGATTTTGGCCTGATAACATGCACAGAAGTTGAAACAAATGGGTTTGAATGGCTACTAAAGGTAACATCCTCACCTATGACCTATTTGCTTGTAATGAGTGGGGATGCATAAAAGCTGAGTGAGTTTCTGGGCTCCAGACAGACTCTTGCATCTTTCATCTAGCCACTGACATTTCCGGATTGTGAGTCATGGGAAAGCAAAAGAATTGTCAATGGATCTACGGGAAAAGGTATTTGAACTGTATTCAAGGAATTGATAATGTCACTCAGGAGCGTTCAGACTGTGATTAACAAATGGGAAATCAGGGGCTCTGTAAAAACAAAACCACGGTGAGATAGACCAACAAAAATTTTGTCCCCAACTGCCGGGAAAATTGTTCGGGACCAACAATAAAAACAGCTGAAATATTGGACTCTCTGAAAACTAGCGATGTGGCTGTTTCAAGATGCACAATATGGAGACACTTGAAGAAAAATGAGCTGCATGGTCGAGTCGCCAGAAGAAAGCCATTACTGTGCAAATGCCACAAAGTATCTTGCATGCAATACACAAAAGAGCACTGAGACAAGTCTCAAAACTTCTGGAACAAGGTAATTTGTAGTGATGAGACCAAAACTGAACTTTTTGTCCACAACCATAAATGTTACATTTGGAGAGAGGTCAACAAGGCCTATGATGAAAGGAACACCATTCCTACTGTAAAGCATGGAGGTAGATTGCTGATGTTTTGTTAATGTGTGAGCTAGAAAAGCACAGGAAACTTGGTCAAAGTTGAAGGAAAAATAAATGCAGCACATTATTTGCAAATACTGGAGGCAAATTTGTAATCATCAGCCCGGAAGCTGAGCATGGGATGTACTTGGACAATCCAACATGATAACTAATAAAATATTTTGTGTGTGACTCCAAATCCAGGACTCCATTCATTAATAAATTTGATTTCCATTGATGATTTTTGTTGTCAGCACACTCAACTTTGTACAGAACAAAGTATTCAATGAGAATATTTCATTCATTCAGATCTAGGATGTGTTATTTGAGTGTTCCCTTTATTTTTTTGAGCAGTATATACAGTGCCTACAAGTAGTATTCAACCCCCTGCAGATTTAGCTGGTTTGATAAGATGCAAATAAGTTAGAGCCTTCAAACTGCAAACGAGAGTAGGATTTATTAACAGAAGCATAAATCTTACAAAACAAAAAGTTATGTTGCTCAGTTGAATTTTAATACATTTTAAACATAAAAGTGTGGGTCAATTATTATACAACCCCTATGTTTAATATTTTGTGGAATAACCCTTGTTTGCAATTACAGCTAATAATCGTCTTTCATAAGACCTGATCAGGCCGGCACAGGTCTGTGGAGTTATCTTGGCCCACTCCTCCATGCAGATCTTCTCCAAGTTATCTAGGTTCTTTGGGTGTCTCATGTGGACTTTAATCTTGAGCTCCTTCCACAAGTTTTCAATTGGGTTAAGGTCAGGAGACTGACTAGGCCACTCCAACACCTTGACTTTTTCCCTCTTGAACCAGGCCTTGGTTTTCTTGGCTGTGTGCTTTGGGTTGTTGTCTTGTTGGAAGATGAAATTACGACCCATCTTAAGATCCTTGATGGAGGAGCGGAGGTTCTTGGCCAAAATCTCCAGATAGGCCGTGCTATCCATCCTCCCATGGATGCGGACCAGATGGCCAGGCCCCTTGGCTGAGAAACAGCCCCACAGCATGATGCTGCCACCACCATGCTTGACTGTAGGGATGGTATTCTTGGGGTCGTATGCAGTGCTATCCAGTCTCCAAACGTCACGTGTGTGGTTGGCACCAAAGATCTCGATCTTGGTCTCATCAGACCATAGAACCTTGAACCAGTCTGTCTCAGAGTCCTCCAAGTGATCATGAGCAAACTGTAGACGAGCCTTGACATGACGCTTTGAAAGTAAAGGTACCTTACGGGCTCGTCTGGAACGGAGACCATTGCGGTGGAGTACGTTACTTATGGTATTGACTGAAACCAATGTCGCCACTGCCATGAGATCTTCCCGGAGCTCCTTCCTTGTTGTCCTTGGGTTAGCCTTGACTGTTCGGACAAGCCTGGCCTCGGCACGGGAGGAAACTTTCAAAGGCTGTCCAGGCTGTGGAAGGCTAACAGTAGTTCCATAAGCCTTCCACTTACGGATGATGCTCCCAACAGTGGAGACAGGTAGGGCCAACTCCTTGGAAAGGGTTTTGTACCCCTTGCCAGCCTTGTGACCCTCCACGATCTTGTCTCTGATGGCCTTGGAATGCTCCTTTGTCTTTCCCATGTTGACCATGTATGAGTGCTGTTCACAAGTTTGGGGAGGGTCTTAAATAGTCAGAAAAGGCTGGCAAAAGAGATCATTAATTCACACATGTGAAGCTCATTATTCTTGGTGCCTGAACTACTTCTTAATACTTTAGGGGGACCAAACAGAATTCTTGTGGTTTGAGGGGTTGAATAATAAATGACACTCTGAATTAACTTTTAACGTTTTTAAAAAAAAAATAAAAAATTAAAACAAAAATTTTTGCTGCAGTGCATTTCCCACTTCCAGGCTGATCTACAGTACAAATGTCACAATGCCAAGTTAATTCCGCATGTGTCAACCAGCTAAATCTGCAGAGGGTTGAATACTACTTGTAGGCACTGTATATACAGTATATATATACAGTATATATATATATATATATATATATATATATATATATGTATATACATAATATATATTATATAATATATATATATATATATATATATATATATTATATATATATGTATATATATATATATGTCGACAGATAGAGATAGTTGGATAGATAGATGGAATGTAGATGATAATAGATAGATAGATAGATGATAGATAGATATATAGCTTATATAAGGAAAGAGGGAAGACTGATACACTGTGTTCTGCCCAGTATGGGAGTTGATGTGTAAAAACAGCGCCACTATACTTATGCATAGTCATTACTCGCTGTATACATTTTTGCCAATGTAATCTTTAACAACCTGAAATAAGGATTGTTCCACTATTTATTTATTGACACAATATAACAAAATCTGATGGTATGAAGAACTGATGAAAAAAGGAAAAGAGATGGATACTTTTATAAACCTCCAGGCTTTTCTCTAAGCTTGTGTAAGCTTAAAATTCTGGTCTCCAGGCATTCAATCTCCACTTGTACTGTTCTGACTTTTTGCCAAAAGGAATATAGCAATGCATATGTACAGTTTTATTTTCTTTATACTGTGAGCAGGTTGCGGGATGCAGTGACGGACAGGAGGCAGAGCAAGGGTTAACAGTTTAACTTAACAGGGGAATACTCCACGCAGGGAGGTGAACAGTTAAATGAGGGAATAAACAGTTCCAGTTGCAAAGGATATGGAGAGTTAAAGAACAAAGGATGGGGTAACAGCAGTTCTGTTGAATGTGGCTAGAAAGTAAGTAGTTCCTCAGAGAATGAATTTAAAATAGCCCCAACAATGGCTGTCACGGTGTCTTTTCCAATGGGATCCTGTAGACAACAATGCCCCATCTTCTGGCGGCAGTGGTCGGTCTCCGATACCTTCTGCTGAGCCCCTAGTCCATATGATGCAGTGGCTGATAAGGGTGTGGGCCACAGTACTGTACAAGCCCAATGTTGCTTGGCAAATATACACTGGCAAAATCAGAGCGCAAGTATCAGTCCCTTACCTGGTCACTCTTTTGTGGCATGTGCACTGTGCATTACGGACATGGAGCATATTGCGTCTTGCTCTCTTGTAGTCACCGGGCGCATACTGAATGACTCTCTCTCTCTGCTCCCCGCTGTTGGCGGCAGGAAACAGTATACGCAGGCCTGCGTGATGCTGGTGCTCCCAGAATGGAGCACTCCTCTCTCTGAACTGCTGCAGCACGCCCAGCTGCTCTCTCTGCAGCAGTCCCTTTGAAGATGACAGCATTGGTACTCGGTGGGGGAAAGTGGAATGCGCCACTCACCTGACTGCCAGCTGACCCAGGTTGGTGCCAAACTCCTCGCTGCTGAGCATGCTTTTTCTTTTATAGAACCCCGAGTCCCCTCAGTCAGGAGGTTAGTCTGGCTTACTATTACCTCAGGCAACAGGGGAATCAGCCTCGATAGTTCCAGCCCTGGCAAGCAGGTACCCATGGTGCGGTCCTTACCCTTACAACATTACAATCATTTGGTTATTTATGCTGCAGAGTTTGATAATTTATTTAGTAAGGCTTCATTGAGACATTTGTGTTTCCCATATGTGTGCTGTGCATGCTTTTTACATGTAAAAGTACCCATTAAAGTCTTGGCCAGGGTCGCTGGTCCTTTTAGTTATTTCCTGGGGCACACCCACCATGAGGCAAGTTGAGCACTCTGCCTCAGGCGGCGGTGCATCTCTGAAGAGAGGGGGCAGCAGATACTACTCTCCTGCATCTGCTGTGTTGCTCATACATTGCTGTTCTGTGTGCACAGGACCAGTGATGAGGTCACAGGAGGGGAGGCGTCAGGTGCCACACGATCAGTGGCCTCAGTGTATGCAGGACTCTGCTGTGCTGGTTGTCATGGTGCTGGATGAGTTGAAGTTTATGTGAGGGGTCAGGAGCAGTTTAAAGTGTGGATGTAGCAGAGTTGTGTGTGTATGAGGTGTATGGAGCAGAGCCACATGTGTACGAGGTGTGCGGAGTGGAGCCGCGTGTGTACGAAGTGTATGGAGCCCTGTGTGTGCGAGGTATGCAGAGCAGAGACGTGTGTGTACAAGATGTACAGAGTGAAGCCTGGTGTGTACAAGGTGTGTGGGTTAGAGCCGCGTGGGTACGAGTTGTGTGAAGCAGAGCCGCATATGTATGAGGTGTGCGGAGCCCTGTGTGTACGATGTGTGTGGAGCGGAGCCGCGTGTGTGTGAGGTGTGCAGAGCGGAGCGGCATGTGTACGAGGTATGCGGAACCCTGTGTGTATGAGATGTGCAGAGCCCTGTGTGTATGAGATGTGCGGAGCGGAGCTGTATGTGTACGAAGTGTGTGGAGCGGCATGTGTACGAGGTGTGCGGAGTGGAGCCGGGTGTGTATTAGGTGTGTGGAGCTGTGCATATACATGGTCAGTTTATGGTGGGGAGAATTCACACCTCTCAACCATCCCAGATCCAGCAGGACAGTCCCGATTTTGAGAGTCTGCCCGCTGTCCCGGCCGGGAGCTTACTTTTTCCATGGACAAAGGAGTATACGGCGGAGCCCCGAGGAGCACTTTAAAACTCACATGTGACGTTCCACCGGAAGTGCTGGAAGCTGACCGGAAATTAGGTCATTTCGGGAGGAGATTACGATCAACATGTCCTCCTATGACAGCATGGACAGCGGGATCGCCTTGGAATCGGGGATGTCGGCCTTGTGAGTGGATCATGATATGTACCACAAAACAACAATGGAGGGCACCATTCAATTATAAAATGCTTGCAACAAAAGCATCAACCCGGGGTATGTTAAAAACTGTACATGAAAAAAAGAAAGAAAAAGTACATACCAAAACACCAGGTGTTTTTTTTATGTACTTTTTCTTTCTTTTGATCATGATATGTCCTGCATCGGGAGGCTCAGGTGGGCATTACAATGGGAGCCGGGCTGCTATAGTATCTTTATAAAATATGTCTTTCTCTCTCTGTTTATTTCTCTGTCTCTGTTCTTTCTTTCCCTCTCTAATTTTTCTTTATCTCTCTGTTTCTTTCTTTGCCTCTGTTATTTCTTTCTCTGTTTTCTTTCTCTCTCTGCTCTTTATTTCTCTCTCTGTTCTTTCTTTCTCTCTCCTTTCTTTTTCTATCTCTGTTCTTTCTTTCTCTCTCTAATCATCCTTTCTTTCTCTCTCTGTTTCTTTCTCTCTCTCTGTTCTTTCTTTCCCTCTCTAAACACTTTCTTTCTCTCTGTTTCTCTTTCTCTCTCTGTTATTTCTTTCTCTCTCTGTTCTTTCTTTCTCTATATGTTCTTTCTCTCTCTGTTTTTTCTTTCTCTCTGTTCTTTCTTTCTCTCTCCATTCTTTTTTCTCTCTCTCTGTTATTTCTTTCCTTCTCTCTGTTCTTTCTTTTCCCTCTTTCTCTCTGTTCTTTCTTTCCCTTTTTCTTTCTCACTCTCTTTGTTTTTTCTTTCCCCTCTTTCTTTCTCTCTGTTTTTCTTTCTTTCTTTCCCTTTCTTTCTCTCTCTCTGTTCTTTCTTTCGCTCTCTGTTCTTTTTCTTTCCCCTCTTTCATTCTCTCTGTTCTTCCTTTCTCTCTGTGCTTTCTTTCTCTCTGTTCTTTCTTTCGTTCCCCTCTTTCTTTCTCTCTCTGTTCTTCCTTTTTCTCTGTATTTTCTTTCTCTCTCTGTTCTTTATTTCCTTCTCTCTCTCTGATCTTCCTTTCTCTCTCTGTTCTTCCTTTGTCTCTCTGTTCTTTCTTTCTCTCTCTGTTCTTTCTTTCTTTTTCTTTCTTTCTTTCTTTCACTCTTCTTTCTTTCCCCTCTTTCTTTCTCTCTTTCTCTGTTATTTCTTTCTTTCCCCTCTTTCTTTCTCTTTCTGTTCTCTCTTTCTTCTCCCTCTTTCTTTCTTTCTCTCTCTGTACTTTCTTTCTCTCTGTTCTTTCTTTCCCCTCTCTCTCTGTTCTTTCTTTCGCTCTCTGTTTTTTCCTATTTTTCTTTCTTTCTCTCTCTCTGTTCTTTCTTTCTTTCTTTCCCCTCTTTGTTTCTCTCTCTGTTCTTTTTTCCCTCTTTCTTTCTATGTTTTTTCTTTCCCCTCTTTCATTCTTTCTCTCTGTTCTTTCTTTCTGTCCCCCCTTTCTTTCTCTCTCTGTTCTTTCTTTCTCTCTGTTCTTCCTTTCTCTCTCTTTGTTATTTCTTTCTCTGTTCTTTCTTTCTCTGTTTTCTTTCCCTTTTTTTCTTTCTTTCTTTCTGTCTCTCTGTTCTTTCTTTCGCTCTCTGTTCTTTCTTTCTCTATTCTTTCCTTCATTCCTCTCTTTCTTTCTCTCTGTTCTTTATTTCACTCTCTGTTCTTTCCTTCTCTCTCTGTTCTTCCTTTCTCTCTCTCTCTGTTCTTTCTTTCTCTCTCTGTTCTTTCTTTCCCCTTTCTTTCTCTCTTTGTTCTTTCTTTCTCTCTCTGTTCTTTCTTTCTCTTTCTTTCTTCCTTTCTCTCTCTCTCTGTTCTTTTTTCTCTCTCTGTTCTTTCTTTCTTTCTTTTTCTCAGTACCAGTCAGTGTGGCCATAGTACCAGCCACTGAGCCCTCAGTACCAGTTAGTGAGATCAGCAGTGCTAAATGGGTGTGATTGGGGCGTGGATATGGGTGTGGCTAGTTGTGAAATGGGTGTGGTCATGGGTGTGGCCTACAATTTGCCGCGGGGCAGAATGGAGCACAGGGCGGCAGAAAGGAGCACCAAGCTCCTGTTTATAATGTCACTGGTGATCACTGCATTACCTGTACACTGACATTGTATAAAGAGATCCTTTGTAAAATGTCACCAGTGATCACTGTATTACCTGTACACTGACACTATATACAGAGCTCCTGTGTATAATGTCACCGGTGATCACTGTATTACCTGTACACTGACACTATATACAGAGCTCCTGTGTATGTCACTGGTGATCACTGTGTTACCTGTACACTATACACTATATACAGAGCTCCTGTGTATAATGTCGCCGTCTCCACCTTTTATCGGCGCCATCTTGTGACTGCAACTTCTGTCTGCGGGAAGTCAGAAGTAGCAGAAACCCTCTATCAGGCCACGTTCACACGTTCAGTATTTTACCTCAGTATTTGCAGGCCAAAACCAGGAGTGGAACAATCAGAGGAAAAGTATAATAGAAGCACGTCACCACTTCGGGATTTCTCACCCACTCCCGATTTAGGTTACAAATACTGAGGTAAAATACTGACCAAATACTGAGCGTGTGAATGTGGTTTTAGGCTGGTTTCACACATCCTGATATTTCTGGTACTGGAAAAACCATTAGTGGAGATATCCATGTCTGTGTCCATGTGTGTAATACGTGTGGCAACTGTGTGCCGCATCAGTACCACACGGACGGCCACTGGGGAAGAAGCGCTACAGTAGGCACTGTTCCCCGGCCAGGGGCGCACCTAAAATGAAGCAAATTGATCACTTCACCTCAGGTGGCATTGAATCACTGAAGAAGTGTAAAGATTAGTGTTGAGCGATACTGCTCGATATCTAAAAATATCGGATCGGAATGGTATCGCCGATATCACTAAATATCGTCGATATCCGATTCCGATACCGGAAGTCCCATGTAAGTCTATGGAACAAAATATCGCAACAAAAAAAACCCTTTCTTTCGTTGTAAACACAAAATATACACACATAGAATACATATATATATATATATACATGTCATTGTGACATATATATATACATATATTTATAGTTTATACACTTCTACATAGTAAAATAGACTCTGATTCAATTGCCGGGTAAAGCCGTGACATACCCCATAGAAGTCGACGGGCTCGGTGCCGAGTACCCCCAAAACCTCTGGCTCTGTGCGAATCAACTTGGGCGTCACGAACAGGATTCTGTAGCTCGCTATAAGCGAGTCCTGTGTGCCTGAATTGAACTGGTTTTGTGCTTGAGAATTGCTAAAATCATCAGAGAATGTATTTGCCATTTTTCCGCCATATCTGCGTCACGACGAGGCACTGGTGAAGAAGAAGGGCGTGCTCTTCGTGGGTGTACACTCACTCAGTGGCGCGAAAACGATGGCCGACCACTCTAAATGTTACTGCAATGTAAGATCGTGCCCCACAGCTCTTGAGTTCCGCCTCCTCATCCTCCTCAGTGTGCGGAAACTAACACGAAGGTCCCGCCTCACTACAAAAGAGGGGCCCTCTCCAGATGCTAATGACACATGTGACTTGGCAGAGATGGCTAATGGACACGAGCAGAAGTGTGAAGGGATGGAGCAGTCAGAGCTCTCCCCCCACGGAAGCGACCCGATCGCCACGGAACCACCGTTGGGCACCCGGCCTAGAAACCCTCCTACGCTGCAAGAAGCGGAGGATACCCTGAGAGCCTGGCCCGGCACCGGGAGGAGGTCGCCAGGATGGAAGCCAGCTGGCGTGCCCTAAAACTAAACTTGGAGCGGCGCCAATCCCTCTTACCTGAAGTGTCTGTACCGGAAGGTGAGGCACCTGTTCTAGTAGAGGAGTCCGTGCGGGCATCCCAGCCCTTGCAATGTGATCCGGTTGACGTTGTCGCAGTGGAGGCACCCGTTCCTGCAAAAAACGCTGCACCGGCAGCACCCCAGATCCCGCTGTCTGCCCCCGTCGCTGAGACAGAAGAAGCGACACCCGTCCTCATGGAGGAGGCCGCGCAGGCACCAGAGGTCTACCTGTCTGTACCGGAGCCCCGACTGTCATCTGTTCCAGAGCCGGCTGCTTCCTCCGCAGGTGAGCGCCGCCAGGACTGTCGGGCGCCAGGAGAGCTGCCGCAAACCGGACATCGTAAGCTGCAGTTTGATGGTGGAGACATGGAGATGCTGGTGGAGGAGAATTACAACCGGCGTCAGGAGGAAGAGTGTAGACGTTGGGAGAGAGAAGCCGAGCGACAAAGGGAGCAGCGCGAATCCTAGAAGCTTCGCCAACGTCACATTGAGAAGGACCGGGCAGATAAGGACCGGATGAGAAAAGATAAAAGTACGGTGAGGGAGCCGCGGCGTAAGGGTGCAGTACGGAGCTTTAAATTGAAAGCTGGTTGGGGCTTCATCCAGGAGCCTGGACTTTATTTAGAAGTGTTTGTGACCCGGCGGGACATGGAGACTCACCTCCCAGAAGGACACCCGGGGAGGGACCTGTTGCCAGGAGACTTGGTAACTTACACCCGACACTGGGGTTACAATGGATGGTATGCCCTATATGTCACCAGGTGCGACCCCTGGTCCCCAGAGTGTCAGGAACCTGTGAGACCCTCGGAGCCTTCAGCCTCCCACATCCAGGCCTCTGCACAAGTGCCCACCCCACGCCGTAAATCTCCCCAGCCTCCCTCAGTGGTCTCCTCAGCAGCCCCAGCTATGGACATGATAATGATAGCTGGTCCGTACCCGGCGCCTGTTAGGCCCCCTGGGGTTCGTTCTGTCCGGGACATAGGGCTCCAGACCCGGAGGGAGATGAAAGAGGTGGCCACACAGACATAGATAGCGGGTCACGACTTGACTGTACAGGCCACACGACGTCATCAGGTCCTGGTGGTCCTTGGTGTCTCGGATGTTTGGCAAGCATCAGAAGAGTACCAGGTGGTACCTGGAACACCCCTGCCAAAGAATTATAAATAACCCGGACAGGGTCCCTGTATGTAAATAGTTAAATTGTTGATGTACCCGGACGGGTGAATGTTCATAAAAAAGTTTTTTAATTTAATAAAAAAAACAACACAGTTTTCATTACTTTTATTACAGTCTCATCCTGCGACGCCATCGATCTCCTGTAAAAAAATGAAAAAAAAAAACAGCAGTATACCACCTGTCCGACGCAGTCCATAGTAACGAGTGTCCCACGACGATCCAGCTCTGCTACATCAGAATGACATCAGAGGCAGGCAAGCAGGCAGAGCCTGTCATCCCGGCGCAGCACAGCTGATTACCTGCTTCCCCGACGGTAACGTCATCGGACTGGTTTACGGCCGGGATTACCCTGCAGTCACTGCAGTTATCGCGAAAAACTGCATGTGACCGCCAGGGAGAAGATAATGGCGGCCATCAAGCAGTCCAGGACGTGACCGCCGGAGATCTTCTGCCAGGTAAGTGCCGCTGACTCCTGACAGACCCGACCGACGGACACTCACAGTGACAGTGACAAATCCGATTCCGGTATCCGATATGACGAAAATATCGGTACTCGGAATCGAAAGCCCGATACAGCTAATATCGGCCGATACCCGATATTTGCAGTATCGTATCGCTCAACACTAGTAAAGATCGATGTTTCAAATATATTCCTATTTAAAAGTGTATGTATTTTACATGTGCGTAAGGTTAGGCTAGTAAAGAGTAAACCAGATTTATTTGTACTGATTTTACTACAGGGAGTGCCATTTTGCAGTTCGCCTCAGGCAGCAGAGGCTAGGTTCATCCCTGGAGAAAGATTCTAGCAAATGGAAGTACACTGTTGAAAATGGTTCATTTTTTTCCAGTATGCAAAAAATTAAGACTGACTTCAAAAAGCCTTAAACAGGTAGCATGACAATCTCATTGATTCCAATATTTTTAACTTAATGATAGATTAGATTTTTCTGCTTAATTATTTATTCATTTAGTCTTAGCAAAGTTATCAATCTTTGTGATATACTTTATTACCTTATGTTATTTCCTTCTCTCTCAAACTCCATGCTCAAATGACTGTCCAACTGCCTTGTGAAGTCTCTTAGAATAGCTGTTTTAAACTGCAGGCCTGTTAACTTCTCACTGTATATGTCATATGCCAGTTTACTGACTTTAACATGAAGCCAGAATTTTTGCCGGCAGATGTGGCTGTGAGTCACATATCATCTGATTGTAACAGTTGGGGGTGGAGCGAAGCTGTTCCCGTGATTAATAACCTGTTAAATACCACCGTCAAACAAAGAGGCATGTCATTATGTGCTCTCATTGGTGCTCCCATGGTGTGATCGTGGGGTGCCGATGGCTTGCCATGATGGACAGGGGCTGCTATGCCTATCTTGATGGTAGTCTGTGCCTGTCATGATGGTACTCCTGTGAAAGCCAGTCCACTAAAGCCCTGCTATGTGTTGCACAAGTGATTGATCTCAGATTAAATACTCATAAGGAGACAATTGAAGACAGTGAAAAGTAAAAAAAATGTTTTTTTAAATATTAAAAAATAAAAGAGTTCAACTAACCCTCATAGAATCATAGAATCATAGAATGGTAGAGTTGGAAGGGACCTCCTGGGCCATCTGGTCCAACCCCCTGCTCAAAGCAGGATTCTCTAAATCATCCCAGACAGATGTCTGTCCAGCCTCTGTTTGAAGACTTCCATTGAAGGAGAACTCACCACCTCTCGTGGCAGCCTGTTCCACTCCTTGATCACCCTAACTGTCAAAAAGTTTTTTCTAATATCTAATCTGTGTCGCCTCCCATTCAGTTTCATCCCATTGCTTCTAGTCTTTCCTTGTGCAAATGAGAATAAAGATGATCCTTCTACAATGTGACAGCCCTTGAGATATTTGTAGACAGCTATTAAGTCTCCTCTCAGTCTTCTTTTTTGCAAGCTAAACATTCCCAAATCCTGCAACCGTTCCTCATAGGACATGGTTTTCAGACCGGTCACCATTCTGGTGGCTCTTCTTTGAACTTGCTCCAGTTTGTTGATGTCTTTTTTAAAATGTGGTGCCCAAAACTGGACACAGTATTCCAGATGAGGTCTGACCAAATAGGAGTAGAGGGCAATAATGACCTCACGTAATCTAGACTGTATGCTTCTGTTGATACATCCTAGAATTGTATTTGCCTTTTTTGCTGCTGCATCACACTGTTGACTCATGCTCAGTCTGTTATCAATTAGTATACCCAAGTCTTTTTCACATGTGCTGTTACTTAGCCCTATTCCTCCCATTTTGTATATGCTTTTTTCATTTTTATTGCCCAGATGTAGTACTTTGCATTTTTCCCTGTTAAAAACCATTCTGTTAGTTGCTGCCCACTGCTCCAGTTTATTTATATCTTTTTGAATCCTCTCTCTCTCTTCTCTAGTGTTAGCTACCCCTCCTAGCTTTGTGTCATCAGCAAATTTGATCAGTTTACCCTCAATTCCTTCATCTAAATCATTGATAAAGATGTTGAACAATACAGGGCCAAAACAGAGCCTTGTGGTACCCCACTTGAGACATTCTTCCAACTGGATGTGCAGCCATTTACGACCACTCTTTGATTCCGATCACTAAGCCAGTTATGAATCCACCTAACAGTTGCCTTGTCCATTCCATACTTAGTCATTTTTTCAATAAGGATTGTGTGAGATACTTTGTCAAATGCTTTGCTGAAGTCAAGATATACTATATCTACAGCATTTCCCTGATCCACCCAGTCAGTGATTCTGTCATAGAAGGAAATTAAGTTAGTCTGACATGACTTATTAGTTACAAACCCATGCTGACTCTGTTTAATCACTTCATTCTTATGCAGGTACTTACATACATGTTCTTTAATAATTTGTTCAAAGATCTTTCCTGGTATAGAAGTCAGACTCACCGGCCTGTAGTTCCCTGGGTCCACCTTCTTCCCCTTTTTGAAGATAGGAACAACATTTGCTCTTCTCCAGTCTTCTGGGACTTCTCCTGTTCTCCAAGAATTTTCAAAGATTATGGACAGTGGTTCAAGAATTTCTTCTGCTATCTCCTTCAGTATTCTGGGGTGTAATTCATCTGGACCTGGAGACTTGAATTCATTTAGGTTAGCTAAGTGTTTCCTCACTGTCTTTCTGTTTATAGATATCCTGGATTCTTCTATTCCTTTAATAGGACAGTGAAGATCAGTTGATGTTACATTTCCTTTCTGAGAGAAAACAGATGCAAAATAGGAATTTAACAGTTCAGCCTTCTCAACATCCTGTCTTACCATTTCATAATTTTCATCCTGTAAAAATCCTATAGCATCTTTGACTTTTCTTTTACTATTGACGTATCCGCAAAATCCTTTTTTGTTGCTTTTGACATCTCTTGCAAGCCTTAATTCATTGTCAGCTTTAGATAATCTGATTTGTGCCCTGCTGGTTCTGCAGATGGCATTATATTCTTCTTTAGATATGCCTCCTTCTTTCCATTTGATAAACATTTCTTTCTTTCTTTTTAGCATGTGTTTAAGTTCTGTGTTCATCCATCCTGGTTTCCTTAAATGCTTCCCATTTTTCCCTCTTTTCGGAATTGTTAATGATTGTGCTTTGAGAATCTCATTTTTCAAGATGTCCCATCCTTCCTGGACATTTTTGTCCTTAAGGATATCCTGCAATTGGATCCCTCCAATTCTCTTTCTGAGTCCCTTAAAATCTGCCTTTCTGAAATCTAACCTTGATGTCTGAGTCTTCACAGGTCTTCCTCCTCTTGTTATCCAAAATTCTAAAATAGCATGGTCACTACCTCCTAGGGTCCCAGCCACTCTTACTTCCTCAACCATTTCCTCCCTGTTTATAAGGATTAGATCCAAGGTAGCAGATCCCCTTGTTTTCTCCCCTACCTTTTGAAAGATAAAGTTGTCAGCAAGAGAGGATAAGAATTTCCTTGACCTGTTAGTTTTGCCTGAGAGAGATTCCCAACAAATGTCTGGATAGTTGAAATGTCCCATGACCACTATGTCATATTTTTTGGAGAACTTGGCCATTTGATGCATAAAGAGTACATCCATATCTTCAGCTTGCATAGGTGGCCTGTAGTAAATGCCTACAATGGTGTCCTTTCCATTGTTCTGTCCTTGTATTCTTACCCAAACAGTTTCCACAGAACTCCCAGTCTCTGAAGCGTCAATCTCTGTGCAGATATACGCTTTTCTAACATACAATGCGACACCTCCTCCTCGTTTATCAAGTCTGTTTCTTGCAAATAAGTTGTATCCTTCTAGCCTTGTATTCCAATCATGTGTATCGTCCCACCAAGTTTCAGTGATTCCAATGACATCATACTTCTTCCCCTGCGTTAGTAGTTCCAATTCTCCTTGTTTGTTGCCCATGCTTTGTGCATTTGTATAAAAACATTTTAGCTTGTGATTGGTTTCTCTTCCACCAATATTTTTATTATTTAGATTGTTTTGTCTTCGTTCTTCCTTTCCACTTCTAATAGCCGAGTTCTCAATAGTATTTGTCAGGTGTATGGCTTTTTCTGGCGTTTTGCTTCCCTTCCCACATTGTTCTAGTTTAAAGCTCTCCTGATGAGTGTAGCAAGGCGATTTCCAAATACATGTTTTCCAGTCTTCGTAAGGTGCACCCCATCTCTAGCAAGTAGTCCATCGTATAGGTAATTCACTCCGTGATCCAGAAAACCAAATCCTTGCTGACGGCACCATCGACGTAGCCAGTTGTTCACCTGCAGAATCTTATTCCACCTCCTTGTTCCATGGCCATCCACTGGGAGGATGGATGAGAAGACCACCTGCGCACCCAGTTCTTTCACTTTCTTGCCTAAGTTTTCAAAGTCACTGCAGATGGTTTCCAGGTCACTTCTTGTGGTGTCATTTGTCCCCACATGTATCAGCAGGAATGGGTAGTCATTATTAGATCTGAAGAGTCCTGATATCCTGTCAGACACATCTTTAATTTTTGCACCTGGAAGACAGCACATTTCTCTTGAGGTTATATCCGGTCTGCAGATAGCGGTCTCTGTTCCTCTCAACAGGGAATCCCCCATGACCACAACTCTCCTTTACTTCTTCACAACATTTTTCTTTCTCCATTCAGGAGGACTCTTAGGGCTTACAAGGTTGCTCTTTGAGGGCAAAGTTTTATCCTGATGTATTTCTTCATCATTCTCCTGTGTGAGAGCCTGGTACTGGTTCCTGAGCAGTATGGGTGCTGACTGCCTCACGATCCTCCTGCTTCTCTGGGTCACATGCTTCCATTCCTCTGTTTCTTCGGGTGCTCTTCTAATTTCTTCTCTTTCTGCACCATGAAGAGATAATTCTGCTCTGTCTAAGAACTCATCTTCCTTAATGATTTTCAATGTAGCTAATCTCTCTTCTAGATTTCGCAACTTTTCCTCCAACATGGACACAAGCTTGCATTTGTGGCATGTGAAGTTTGGCTTTTCCACTGGTAAATCTGTGAACATTTAGCAAGAAATGCAACTCACCACATGGCTCCTAGCCTCTTCCATGCTCTTATTGTCAAAGAGATATCACAGCGGTGAAAAAAGTGCCAAAATTACCGATTACCGATGTCCTCCTTTCAGCTGCAACAGCCAAAACCCAGTGTTCTTGGAGCTCGCGGAGACTCTTCACTTATCCCAGAATGAACTGGAAATATGCAAATGATCTCCTCAGGACTCCTCCCCTGGTTTACCGATGTCCTCCTTTCAGCTGCAACAGCCAAAACCCAGTGTTCTTGGAGCTCGCGGAGACTCTTCCCTTATCCCAGAATGAACTGAAAATATGCAAATGATCTCCTCAGGACTCCTCCCCTGGTTTACCGATGTCCTCCTTTCAGCTGCAACAGCCAAAACCCAGTGTTCTTGGAGCTCGTGGAGACTCTTCACTTATCCCAGAATGAACTGGAAATATGCAAATGATCTCCTCAGGACTCCTCCCCCTTCTTTTGCCCCATTCAAAATAAAATAATAAAAAAATTAAAAGTACACATATTTGGTATCGCTGCATTCAGAAATGTCCAATCTATCAAGATATAAAAAGAAGCATTCTGATCAATAAATGGTGTAAGGAAAAAAAAAACTAAAACACTAGAATTACGTTTTTTTTTGGGTGGTGGCTGCATTGCAATAAAATACAATAACAGGGGATATCTACCCCCAAATTATTTCAATAAATCTTCAGCTCAGTGTGCAAAAAGTAAGTCTTCATTCAACCCCAAATCTTGAAAAATGGAGACCCTACGGATCTCAGAAATCAAGGCCCTTCAAAAACAGTTTGAGAAAATAAGAAGCAAAATAATGACATGGAGTACTTTACAAAGAATCACAAATTTACAAAGACTGATCAATAATTTTTTAAAAGTTTGTTTTTTCTTAAATTCTACCCTTAGTCACTGCATGGACAATATGCATGGTCCCACAGTTTACCCATGGTAACAAGAGATTTGTAAGGATTAGGGCTCATACTCACATGCGAGGAAATCATCCGATGCTCGCATGTGAAATCCCAGCTCTGGTGCCGGCACTTGGGAGTGGAGCGAGAGGCTGCATAGAAATAAATAAAGCCGCGCACTCCACTCCCGAGTGCCAGCGCCAGAGCTGGGATTTCACATGCGAGCATCGGACGATTTCCTCGCATGTGAGTATGAGCCCTTAGTCTAGGCTCATGATAATATTTTCTCTCAACCAAGAGCATTGGGATAATCACACTCTGGTCAAACTCTGATCAGAATTGGATTGAAGTGTGATCATAGTGTGATCCAATTTTCTGAGATGAGTAGAAGATGAGGAAAAAAATTCTCCATCTTCTCTATTCTGTCAGTCTGTGAAAATGAGATGTCATCTGAGTCCATTTTCTTCCACAAACTCATTGATTTGCATGGCCTAGTCCCTAGTGCAATCCAAATATTGAATGTAAATTGAGCATTCTGCAATTTTTTTTCCTTGGACAGACTATCAGAGGAAAACAATGAGATATGTTCATGATCCCATAGAATAACATTGGTTCGGGTGCAAACCGAAGTTTTGTTGGATCGCACTTGGACCAAAATATGGTCATGTACACGAACCAAAACAAGTACACAAAATTGCAATAATTAGCTGATTTCAGCATCAGAAACGTGAAAAAAAGTACAGCAAGTATTTTAAGTTTAGTTTCAGCATTTAAGGTGTTTTTTTTTAGAAATGGAGGCTCACTTTAAAACCCCTTGTGCTTGCAGTGCCAATATCTAACAATATTAATTATGTGCAAAAGTGGGGGTCATCCTTGCTTGTAAATGCTTTTGATTTTGTTCATTTAGAAACAATTGTTTTGATAGTAACATAAAAACGCTATAGTTTTCAGTAACTCTTTACATTTGAATGTAAATCTTTTCAAGTGAATATTGTAAAGTGCAGCAGAATTAAAGTATTATCAGTGCGTAAGATCTTTCTAAGATTTAAGTTCCCTTGACAGTGCTTTGTGCCCTTTACTTTATAACAGTTCCACCTTTGCTAGAAAGGGTTTTCAAGCAATGGCTTAATTACATACTATCGTAGCTTCTTGGCATTTCATGATTTACCATTACAGCACCAGGAGTCAGTGAACATAGTTATTATGGATCGGCAATCATAGGCAGAGCAGGGAGACAAAGTGGATAGCTTCATAAATTGTTCTCAGGTTTCCATTGATAGTCAAACCGAAAGCTTGCTACAGTAGAATAAAACAATGAAAAACACTACCAGAGATTCTAAATCCCCGTGCATGAAGGCATATATGCTGAAAATTGTTCAAAATGGTTAAAACTTTATTCTTAATTTATATACAGAAAATAGATTTAAAAAGCAAGCATGGGTTTCTCAAAATGTAGCAAACAGACACCCCAGATCTTCAAATAAGAGTGAATGCACTCAAAATAACAAAAGGAAATATACACTCGAGTCAAAGGCAGTTTAGAGCAGAAAAATATAAGTAAATGGAAAAAGCAAAGTGCAAGTGTCACTGTAATTCTAAAAAGTTCCATTATCTAGTTATTTAACACTATTAATTAGCATGGAAGTACAAAATTGTAGATTTGTAGGAGGTGCATAATCATTCTAAATAGTTAAATGTTAGTATTTAGTAGAGTGACTGAGTGCTCCTTAGGCTAGTTTCACACTAGCGTTTGACCGACTTGCGTCGGTCTGCGCACGGCAGCCGCTAAGCTCTGCCCCGGCCACGCCTCCTCCCGATATCTCCGCCTATGGGTGCATGACTCTGCATGCGACCTGCGCACCCTATCTTTAGCATTGGGTTCGCAGGCCATACACAGGTCTTGTGCAGGTATGCATTTGCCGGCGCCTGCGTCCTTTTGATGGTGCGCTAAGTGCACCAAAATGCAACACGGTGCATTGGGCGCAGGTCAGCACACTGTCAAAAGGATGCAGGCGCCGGAAAACGCATAACTGCGCACGACCTGCGTACGGCCTGCGAACCCATTGCTAAAGATAGGGTGCGCAGATCGCATTCAGCGTCATGCACCCATAGGCGGAGCTATCAGGAGGAGGCACGGCCAGAGACGGAGCTTAGCGGCGGCCGTGCGCAGACCGACGCATGTCGGTCAACCCCTAGTGTGAAACTAGCTTTAATATCTGTCCCAATTAGTTGGCTAAATTACACATCCTGGTAACCAGGAGAGTCAGGGCATGTACTGTTTGCATGTACTGTTTGCTATCCTCTCATGAATGGAAAGTCACGTCTGGTACCGAACACTGGAATGCAAGTGTGGAACACTGGACATCCATGCTCCGCATGACCAGAAGTCGAAGAGAGTAGTGAATCAAATGAGCACAGTGCCTGAATGGCAATGTAAGAATGATGACAAATATGTCTCCACAAAAGTGGAGGGAGTGTGGTTTTATGTATTATTACGAAAGTTACAGAATACATATATGAAAGGTATATTGAATGGGTGAGGTGACGTATTGGTGAAGCAAAAGTTAGTGTGTATGGACTAAGTAACAAAGAGAAATAAAAAGGGTCAGGAAAGGATTGTGTGTAGGATGGGGCTCTTACAGCGCTTTATAGGAATTGTGTGCGAATGGGGGAAAAGCACAAAAATCAACACCACAATTGGTGCTAGCACCAATCGCTTGTGTTTAACCCCTCTGATGCCGCTGTCAATAGTGACAGCAACATTGTGGGGGCATCGCAGAGGGAGAAAACTCCCTCCCTGCTACCAACTGCACAACACGATTACGATCACCTTGTGCCAATAGTCTCCATGGTGATGCCTGGGCCGAAAGATGGCAGCGGGGTCTCCAAGGGATGGTGGCCTTTCAGCTAATGCTCAGAGAAGGAGACATGCCTTCTCCCTGTGTGAGAAACGCTAATCTAATGATCAAATGCAGAAGCATTGCAGAGTATTAGATCAGTGAACAGTCAGTGGAAAGTTGATTGGCCATCCTGGGACAAATAAAAAAAAAGTAAAAAATAGTTATTAAAAATTGAAATATAATATATATATATAATTATATATATATATATATATATAATCACAAAGTAAAGTACAAAAAATGGAAAAAATATTATTCTAATAAATACAATTATTTATGTAAAATATAAAAACCAAAAAAGTACACATATTTGGTATCGTCGCATCCGGAACGACTCAACTTAGAAACATTTTCCACTAGTTAACCCCTTTGGTGAACACCATTTAAAAAATAAATAAAAACCGGAACAAAAAGCAATGACTTATCATCATACCGCCGAACAGAAAGTGGAATAAAACACGATCAAAAACACAAATGCAGATAAAAATTATATCTCTGAAAATGTCATCTTGTTCGCCGAAAACAAGCTGCAATTTAGCTGTCAGCGGAAAAATAAAATAGTTATAGCTCTCAGAATAAAGCGATGCAAAATTATTTTTTTCAATAAAATAGTTTTTATTGTGTGAAAGTGCCAAAACATAAAAATAGAAATAAATGTGGTATCGCTGTAATAATAATAATGACCCGAAGAATAAATCTGCCTTATCAATTTTACCTCACGAGGAACGGAATAAAAGAAAACCAAAAAATTTCTAAAATACTGTTTTTTGTTCATTATGCCTCACAAAAATTAGAATAGAAAGTGATCAAAAAATGTCATATGCCCGAAAATGGTACCAATGAAAATGTGAACTTCTTCCACAGAAAACAAGCCATCAAATGATGGTCAGTTGAAATATGGAAAAATTATAGCTATTTAAATACAGGGATAAACTAGTTTTTGTAATAAAAAGCGTCTTTTAGCGCAAGAGCAGCCAAACATAAAAATTGAAATAAATCTGGTATCGCTGTAATCGCACGGAGCATGAAAATAAGGTCACCTAATTACTTATACCGCATGATGAATGGCATAAAAAATAAATAAAAGCAATTCTTCACCTGCTTTTGATTTGTTCATTCTGGCTTCCCAGAGATTGCAGTTTGACTCGGCTCCCATTTATTCTGTGCTCTGCTTGAAGCTCTCAAATATGAGATTCAGACTGAACTCCCTGCAGAAGATTCCCTATAATGAGACAGATGTCCATCTTTTTAGGCGTGCATAAAAGACGGACACTGCCTCCACAGTTTTTTACACTTCTGAAAAAAAAGGACAACGCTGAATAGAGGCCAGATGGAGTCCAGAATAACTCTGCGGCTGGATTATAGTGAGTGGCTCCCTCGTGAGTTTCATCTGAATCAAGTCACATGGAGATTTAGATGGAAACCCTAATATCAGTGCTCAGAGTATAGCGCAGAATAAATGTGATCCGAATGTTATTTAAAATAATCTCCCAGCAAAAGCTTCAACTCAATCCCCAAAAAATCAAGTCCCCACTCAGGTCTGTCATCTGTTAAAAGAAATATAAGGGGCTTCTACATCAACAGTAGTACAAAGACACTATAGCTCCTAGCCTGTCGAAAAAAATTCAACTAATTCTGAGCTCCCAAATCCAAATGCCACATCCATTCTGAGCCCCACAGTGTTCCTAAACCACATTTAGGGTCCACATGTTTAGCATTTCCTTAGAGATGAGTGCCCACTTAAATTATTGGTGCGTGTCTCGAGAAGCATGAGCTGGGAACTTCAACGTACTTAACACTATATCATACTGGTGACTACAATGTACTGCTCACTACAAACGGCAGTTTGCAATTTTCACTCAGCAACATCCACTGCTACTTGTTTCTGGAAAACATACATACCCAAAGGGGTATAATTTCCAAATTGGGGTCACTTGAGAGGGATTCTGCTCTTTTAGCATTTAGGGGCTCAGTATAAGGAGTCCTCAAACTATTCTAGCAAAATATGCGCATGAGGATGCAAATAGCACTCAGTCTCTCCAGAGTCTTGCTGTATGGCAAAGAAGGACTGTACAGCTATATATGGGGTATTTATACATTCATGAGAAATCGTGAGACAAATTTTGGTGCAATTTTTACCCATTTCCCAGTGTGAAAATGCAAAATATGGGGAAAAAACTACATTTTGTTGGTAACTTAATTATTTTTTCTTCACTGCCCAATGGTATAAAATTTTGTGACACACCTGTGGTGTCAATATGATCACAGCAGATGAATTAATTGAGAGGTATACTTTGTACAATGGGATCAATCATGGGGGGGTTACTGTTCTGGCACCTCAGGGGCTCTACCTATGTGACATTGCACCCTCAAACCATTATAGCAAAATTTGAACTCCAAAAAGGCGCTTCTTCCCTTCTGAGCCTTGCACTGTGCCTCAAGATTAGTTTTCAGCGTACTCGGCAGAAATTGCACAATAAATATTCTTTTTCACAGATCAACATTGTAAATTCTGTGAAGCACCTGTGCTCACTACACATCTAGATAAATTCCTAAGTAGTCTAGTTTCCAAAACGTGGTCACTTGGGGGTTCCACTATTTAGGCACATCAGAATTTCTCCAAATGTGACATGACACCCTTAGAAGATTCCTTCAATCTCTGTGTTTCAAAAAGTCACTCTATCTTACTGAGCCCTGCCGTGTACAAAATAGTAGTTTTCCTCCACATGTTGGGTATCTGAGTATTTAGGAAAAATTGCACAACAAATTGTATGGTGCATTTTCTCCTGTTACCATTGTGAAATTAAAAAAATTGGGGCGAACAGAATATTTTTGTGAAAAAATTTGATTTTTTTTTATTTTCACAACTCAACGTTATAAATTTCTGTGAAGTACCTGGTGATTCAACGTGCTTATCACACATCTAGTTAAGTTTCTTGACGGGTCAAGTTTCCAAAATTGGTTCACTTGTGAGGGGTTTCTTTTCTTTAGGCACATCAGGAAATCTCTATCCAAACACGACATCCCCAAGCAAAGTTAAATAAGAGACAAAGATAACACAAGAAATCACTTACGTCTTCACTCAGGGCCCTGTAGGTTTGGATTTCTTTTTCCTTTATTAATAGACCTTTATTTAAAAATTGCATTTTGTGTTTACTTGTGTTATTGGAAAGGAGCAAAACTCAGTACATTCACTTTTGAAAAGAATGCTCACCCTCTGACCTTATTTCAGATTTTTATCACTTGTAAAAACTATTTTGTCATCTTGTGTGTCGCTTTCGGTGCTTTAAGAAAGAAGAAAAAAATGTGGTGCAATTGTCATCTTTCCTACATTTGAATTACAATCACACTAAGTCGGGCATTGCTGTCAGCACCTCACCTATCTCTCTTCTTCTATCAAATCTATTTGTATTATTTGTAGACTACTACCATCTTTACTGCTGCAGTTATTAATCATATTACTGTCTAGAATGTTTTCCCAATGCTCTGGGGCTTTCTTTTCCTGTCTTTACTGCTGAGCTGGGATCTCTGACAAACTCTCACTATTCTAAAATCATTCTAAAATTGCTGCTTCTTCCTTATTTAGGCTTTTATACAGGCTACAATAGTCCTATTGGCTATTATGTGATATGACAGCTGCAAGATATTATGGAGAAACATGAATAGTGACTAAGGACGCGTCAGCCCTCTGTGATTGATACAAATTGTTCAAATTCACTGAGACCTGCAAATTTTATAAAATGACTAAAATTTGCTTTGAATTTATTTGTTTTTGTTATCTCTTCTGCAAATTAATTAATTCAACTATCATGAGCAGTACTACTAGTCAAATTTACCGCATTCATTTGAATCTGGATTTTCATAGAATCATAGAATGGTAGAGTTGGAAGGGACCTCCTGGGCCATCTGGTCCAACCCCCTGCTCAAAGCAGGATTCTCTAAATCATCCCAGACAAATGTCAGTCCAGCCTCTGTTGAAGACTTCCATTGAAGGAGAACTTACCACCTCTCGTGGCAGCCTGTTCCACTCACTGATCATCCTAACTGTCAAAAAGTTTTTTATAATATCTAATCTGTTTTTCCTCCCATTCAGTTTCATCCCATTGCTTCTAGACTTTCCTTGTGCAAATGAGAATAAAGATGATCCTTCTACAATGTGAGAGCCCTTGAGATATTTGTAGACAGCTATTAAGTCTCCTCTCAGTCTTCTTTTTTGCAAGCTAAACATTCCCAAATCCTGCAACCGTTCCTCATAGGACATGGTTTGCAGACTGGTCACCATTCTGGTGGCTCTTCTCTGAACTTGCTCCAGTTTGTTGATGTCTTTTTTAAAATGTGGTGCCCAAAACTGGACACAGTATTCCAGATGAGGTCTGACCAAATAGGAGTAGAGGGCAATAATGACCTCACATGATCTAGACTGTATGCTTCTGTTGATACATCCTAGAATTGCATTTGCCTTTTTTGCTGCTGCATCACACTGTTGACTCATGTTCAGTCTGTGATCAATTAGTATACCCAAGTCTTTTTCACATGTGCTGTTACTTAGTCCTATTCCTCCCATTTTGTATATGCTTTTTTCATTTTTATTGATCAGATGTAGTACTTTGCATTTTTCCCTGTTAAAATCCATTCTGTTAGTTGCTGCCTACTGCTCCAGTTTATTTATATCTTTTTGAATCCTCTCTCTTTCTTCTCTAGTATTAGCTACCCCTCCTAGCTTTGTGTCATCAGCAAATTTGATCAGTTTACCCTCAATTCCTTCAACTAAATCATTGATAAAGCTGTTTAAAAATACAGGGCCTAAAACAGAGCCATGTGGTACCCCACTTCAGACATTCTTCCAACTGGATGTGCAGCCATTTACAACCACTCTTTGGGTCCGATCACTAAGCCAGTTATGAATCCACCTAACAGTTGCCTTGTCCATTCCATACTTAGTCATTTTTTTAATAAGGATTGTGTGAGATACTTTGTCAAATGCTTTGCTGAAGTCAAGATATACTATATCTACAGGTTTTACCTGATCCACCCAGTCAGTGATTCTGTCATAGAAGGAAATTAAGTTAGTCTGACATGACTTATTAGTTACAAACCCATGCTGACTCTATTTAATCACTTCATTCTTATCCAGGTACTTGCATACATGTTGTTTAATAATTTGTTCAAAGATCTTTCCTGATATAGAAGTCAGACTCACCGGCCTGTAGTTCCCTGGGTCCACCTTCTTCCCCTTTTTGAAGATAGGAACAACATTTACTCTTCTCCAGTCTTCTGATACTTCTGTTTTCTAAGAATTTTCAAAGATTACGGACAGTGGTTCAAGAATTTCTTCTGCTATCTCCTTCAGTACTCTGGGGTGTAATTCATCTGGACCTGTAGACTTGAATTCATTTAGGTTAGATAAGTGTTTCCTCACTGTCTATCTATTTATAGATATCCTGGATTCTTCTATTCCTTTAATTGGACAGTGAAGATCAGTTGATGTTACATTTCCTTTCTGAGAGAAAACAGATGCAAAATAGGAATTTAAAAGTTCAGCCTTCTCAACATCCTTTCTTACCATTTAATCACTTTCATCCTGTAAAAATCCTATAG
This sequence comes from Oophaga sylvatica, assembly GCA_033576555.1. Taxonomy (NCBI): domain Eukaryota; kingdom Metazoa; phylum Chordata; class Amphibia; order Anura; family Dendrobatidae; genus Oophaga; species Oophaga sylvatica. Next base: position 130,883,058 of record JARQOD010000001.1, on the reverse strand, counting down.
CATCTTTGACTTTTCTTTTACTTTTGACGTATCCTCAAAATTTTTGTTGCTTTTGACGTCACTTGCAAGCCTTAATTCATTGTCAGCTTTAGATAATCTGATTTGTGCCCTGCAGTTTCTGCAGACGGCATTATATTATTCTTTAGATATGCCTCTCTCTTTCCATTTGATAAACATTTCTTTCTTCCTTTTTAGCATGTGTTTAAGTTCTGTATTCATCCATCCTGGTTTCCTTAAATGCTTCCCATTCTTCCCTCTTTTCGGAATTGTTAACGATTGTGCTTTGAGAATCTCATTTTTCAAGATTTCCCATCCTTCCTGGACATTATTGTCCTTAAGGATATCCAGCCATTGGATCCCTCCAATCTCTTTCTGAGTACCTTAAAATCTGCCTTTCTCAAATCTAACCTTGACATCTGAGTCTTCACAGGTTTTCCTCCTCTTGTTATCCAAAATTCTAAAATAGCATGGTCACTACCTCTTAGGGTCCCAGCTATTCTTACCTCCTCAACCATTTCCTCCCTGTTTATAAGGATTAGTTCCAAGGTAGCAGATCCCTTGTTTTCTCCCCTACCTTTTGGAAGATAAAGTTGTCAGCAAGAGAGGATAAGAATTTCCTTGACCTGTTAGTTTTGCCTGAGAGAGATTCCCAACAAATGTCTGGATAGTTGAAATCTCCCATGACCACTATGTCATATTTTTTGGAGAACTTGGCCATTTGAGGCATAAAGAGTTCATCCACATCTTCAGCTTGCATAGGTGGCCTGTAGTAAATGCCTACAATGGAGTCCTTTCCATTGTTCTGTCCTTGTATTCTTACCCAAACAGTTTCCACAGAACTCCCAGTCTCTGAAGCGTCAATCTCTGTCCAGATATACGCTTTTCTAACATACAATGTGACACCTCCTCCTAGTTTATCAAGTCTGTTTCTTGCAAATAAGTTGTATCCTTCTAGCCTTGTATTCCAATCATGTGTATCGTCCCACCAAGTTTCAGTGATTCCAATAACATCATATTTATTTTCTTGCGTTAGTAGTTCCAGTTCTCCTTGCTTGTTGTCCATGCTTTGTGCATTCGTATAGAAACATTTTAGTTTGTGACTGGTTTCTCTTTCTTCAATATTTTTATTATGTAGATTTTTTTGTCTTTGTTCTTCGCCTTCACTTCTAATAGCAGAAATCTCAATAGTATTTGTCAGGTGTATGGCTTTTGCTGGCTTTTTGCTTCCCTTCCCACATTGTTCTAGTTTAAAGCTCTCCTGATGAGTGTAGCAAGGCGACTTCCAAATACATGTTTTCGAGTCTTCGTAAGGTGCACCCCATCTCTAGCAAGAAGTTCATCGTATAGGTAATTCACTTCGTGATCCAGAAATCCAAATCCTTGCTGACTGCACCATCGACGTAGCCAGTTGTTCACCTGCAGAATTTCTTCCATCTCCTTATTCCATGGACATCCACTGGAAGGATGGAAGAGAAGACCACCTGCGCTCCCAGTTCTTTCACTTTCTTACCTAAGTTTTCAAAGTCACTGCAGATGGTTTCCAGGTCATTTCTTGCGGTGTCAATTGTCCCCACATGTATTAACAGGAATGGGTAGTCATATGTAGGTCTTAAGAGTCCTGATTAGTGTTGAGCGATACGATACCGCAAGTATCGGGTATCGGCCGATATTAGCTCTATCGACCTTTCGATACTTAGTTCCGATATTTTCGTCTTATCGGATACCGGAATCGGGATTGTCACTGTCACTGTCAGTGTCCGTCGGTCGGGTCTGTCAGGAGTCAGCGGCACTTACCTGGCAGAAGATCTCCGGCGGTCACGGGCTGGACTGCTTCATGGCCGCCATCATCTTTCCCCGGCGGTCACATGCAGTTTCTCGCGATAACTGCAGTGACTGCTGGGTAATCCCGGCCGTAAAGCAGTCAGTCCGATGACGTCACCGCCGGGGAAGCAGGTAATCAGCTGTGCTGCGTCGCGATGACAGGCTCCGCCTGTCATTGCGATGTAGCAGAGCTGGATTGTCGTGGGACTGTCGTTACTATGGACTGCGTCGGACAGGTGGTATACTGTTGTTTTTTTTTTTTCTTTTTTTACAGGAGATCGATGGCGTCGCAGGAATGAGTGTATAATAAAATTAATGAAAACTGTGCTGTCTCTTTTATTTCATTAAAAGACTTTTTTCTTGCTTTGTCTTTTTTTTATACATTTAATAACTTTGGGATTAATAATGGATCGGTGTCTTATTGACACCTCTCCATTATTAACCGGGCTTATTGTCACCGTACAATCAACGGTGACATTAACCCCTTATTACCCCACTTGCCACCACTACAGGGCAGTGGGAAGAGCCGGGTAAAGTGCCACAATTGGCACATCTTTTGATGCGCCAAATGTGGGGCTGCTGTAGCCTGGTATTATCAGGCTGTTGAGGGCCAAAATCCATGGGCCTTGACAGTCTTTTAATACCAGGCCGCAGCAGTCTGCATTTTACTTGGCTGGTTAACAAAAATAGGGGGACCCCTATGCCGTCTTTTTTTCGAGGGGATCCCTTATTTTTGTTAACCAGCCAAGTAAAATGCAGACTGCTGTGGCCTGGTATTATCAGGCTTGCAAGGTCCATGGATATTGGATCCTTACCAGCCTGAAAAACCAGGCCTCAGCGGTCTGCTTCATCTGGCTGGTTATCAAAAATAGGGGGGACCCGACGCCATTTTTTATTCGAAGGGAACCCCTATTTTTGTTAATCAGTTCCCTCTGACGTCACTGATTGTGTCCCTGGCTGACCTGAAGTGAAAGTGGAAAGCAATCAATTAAGCTTTCCACTTCCTCTCCTGTCAGCCAGGAGAGGAACTCATTCATTTGGGGGTTTACTGTGAGGCTGCAGCATTAGCTGCGGTCCCTGCAGTAAACATTAACCCTTTCTGAAGGATTACACCGTGGGACCTGACTGTGCATGGGATAGGTAAGAATAATTTTGCTTTTTTATTTTATTTTATTACAGGAAATGGTTTTTGCAGTCAAATAAAAGATGGTCAAAAACATGTGTCTTTATTTCATTAAAATGATTTTTAATTAAAGTGTGTGTGTTTTATTTTTATTTCATGCAATAGGATTAATAATTGATAGTTGTCTAATTGACAGCTCTCAATTATTAACCTGGCTTAAGGTCACCTTTCAATTGCAATGTGGCTTTAACCCCATATTAACCCGTTCGCCACCGCTACAGGGCAATGGGAATAGACGGGCAAAGTGCCAGAAAGGGCGAATCTAATTATAGATTTGTCTTTTCTGGGGTGTCTGGGAGCAGATGTTAGTAGCCAGGGGGGGCCAAAAATAATGGTCCCTCTCTGGGCTATTATTATCTGCCCCTATTCGCTGGCTTTGTCTGTCTGGTTGCGAAAATAGGGCGGGAGCCCACGCATTTTTTTAAACAATTTTACACCTCATATATATATATATATATATATATATATATATATATATACATGTCATTGAATTTGTGACACATATATATATATTTATATTTATGGTTCATACACTTCTACATAGTATAATAGCCGCTAATTCAATTGACGGCTTTTGTGAAAATGCAGAACCCGACATGAAATGACACTTGGTGTACATAGGGTTAACCATGTCTTTTCATGTCCTTTGCTATCTGATTTGCACAAACAATTACATCAGTCTATGTGTGCAAAATTTCACACCTGTAGGGGTTAATTAAAGGTGTAAATTCGTAGCAAAAAAGTCCGTTTTTTTTTACAACGAATTTACACCTTTAATTAACCCCTACAGGTGTGAAATTTTGCACACAGACTGATGTAATTGTTTGTGCAAATCAGATTGCAAACGACATGAAAAGACATGGTTAACCCTATGTACACCAAGTGTCATTTCATGTCGGGTGCTTCTGTCTTTTCACAGAAGCCGGCTTTACCCGGCAATTGAATCAGAGGATATTTTACTATGTAGAAGTGTATAAACTATACATATATGTATATATATGTCACAATGACATGTATATATATATATATATATATATATATATATGTATTCTATGTGTGTATATTTAGTGTTTACAAGGAAATAAAGGTTTTTTTTAGTTGCGATATTTTGTTCCCATAGACTTACATGGGACTTCCGGTATCGGAATCGGATATCGCCGATATTTAGTGATATCGGCGATACCATTCCGATCCGATATTTTTAGATATCGAGCAGTATCGCTCAACACTAGTCCTGATATCCTGTCAGACACATCTTTAATTTTTGCACCTGGAAGACAGCACATTTCTCTTGAGGTTAAATCAGGTCTGAAGATAGCGGCCTCTGTTCCTCTCAACACAGAATCCCCCATGACAACAACTCTCCGTTTCTTCTTCACAACAGTTTTCTTTCTCCATTCAGGAGGACTCTGAGGGCATACAAGGTTATTTTTTGTGGCCAAAGTCTTCTCTTGATGTACTTCTTCATCGTTCTCCTGTGTAATAGCCTGGTACTGGTTCCTGAGCAGTATTGGTGCTGACTGCCTCCCGATCCTCCTGCTTCTCTGGGTCACATGCTTCCATTCCTCTGTTTCTTCAGGTGCACTTTGGATTTCTTCTCTTTCTGTAACTTTTCTCTTGAGCAAATTACGTTTTCTTAGCAAGGAGCAAACTAAACAAAAAAAAAAAATGAATTCCAGAACAATACTAAATACATTTGATAAACTGTATACTCTGTCTGCATATAAACTAATAATGGACCTGCTAGAAATTCATATCACAGACAAAATAATATCAAAAAATGAAAGCTGACATAAAAGTAAAATAAATACTAAAAGTAGAGCATAGCTGAAAACTATGAAACACAGCCATCTTTGGTGAATAAAACTCTTCCTTCATTGCAGTTAGCCTGCTTCTGCTGATTTCTTTGAAATGTCATTTCTGTGGGATGTCAGTCCATTCCTTTATCAGCAGATTGCACCTGTGTCTGACTTTGATTTGGTGAAGCTGCTTTAATTTTTAATTTTTAAAAAAGTAGAGTATATCTGTGAATAGCCAGAAAATACTGAATATCCAGAGGAAAAAGTCAGTGCTCTAATTTTTCCAAAATATATGTCTTTCACTTAAAAAAAGATATTTTTAATGACTTTTTAAGACTTTTGGATTATATATATCTAGCATCTCAATTTGGAACCTGCTATAGGCTGTTTCATAGATGCCTGTTATATACTGTTAGATCAATGATCCCCCAGACATCCTAATGTCTTTCATATATTATTTGTTTAATAGATGTGTCTAAGCATTAGGGTTTTATGGTATTTGTCTACAGAGCATAAAACTATGTGAAGTGCTGTCAATTATCTGAGTAGAATCTACAAAATAAAGGGTGAAAAAAATACAAAAAATACAGTAAAGCTATAGTTTTTCATAAATACTTTATAAATTATATGTAACATTTTTATTTTAGAATTATTGCATTGTTGTAGATTCATTATATTCTTATATTTAGGTATTTTTTCATTGTCTCCCCGTTAGCTGAGCATATGAACAGCAATACTTAGTATCATAGCTACCAAGGAAACGGAGTGTCCGCCGTACTTCAATACAGCTAAAGTCTGCAGCTCAGCAGGGAGACATGGCCTCCATGCACTGCCACGCAGCCTCTGTGGGCACCCCGCAACTTCAACTGTATCAGCATGTGCCAAAACAGTTGAAAGTGATGATGGAGGAAGGAGCATCAGCTGATGCTTCCTCCCTCAATCATTCTCCTTGGCGTCTGGCGTCTCTATATGACGTTCTCTATGATGAGATGAGCAACGCTTCAGAAGACAAGCTGCAGAGACAGAAGCAGCAGTATTTTATTATTTTTTTATAACATTTTAGTGGCCATAAAACTGTATTGAGGACTATGGGATGCATTATACTGTATGGACCATGGGGTGCATTATACTGTTTGACCTCTGTGGTGCTTTATACTTTATGGGCTATTGGATTCATTATACTGTATTGACTATGGGGTGCATTATACTATATGAGCTATGCAGTGCATACTGTGTGGGATATGGGGTGCATTATACTGTATGGATTATTGGATGCATTATACTGTATAGTCTATGGGGTGCTCTCGGCACCAACAACGAAGCCATTTGTTCATTTGTAGAATCCTGTTCAATCTCCTTGATCCATGTCTATCCACTGGAGGATGGATGAGAAGACAACATGTGTTCTCAGTTCCTTCACTTTCTGGCCTAGCGCTTCAAAGTCTCTGCATATAGTCTCCGGATTCCTTTTTGCTGTGCCATTTGTTCCTACATGTATTAGTACATATGAGTGGTCATCTGTAGCACTAAAGTGTCTTGATACCTATCAGACACATCTTTGATTTGAAATACAGCACACTTCTCGTGAGGTAATGTCTATCTGGCAGATAGCGACTTCTGTGCCTCTCAGTAGGGAATCCCACACAACCACCTCTCTCCTTTTATTCTTCACCACAGTGCTTATTTTTCTCCAGTCAAGATACTTCTGAATTCATATTGGAGTGTTCTTTTTTGGTAAAAACACTTTCCTGATTTACATCTTCACAATTGTCCTGCATGAGAGCCTGGGAGCAGTTCTTCAGCATTATAGGTGCTGACTGCCTCCTCATCCTCCTGCCTCTTTGGGTCATATTCTTCAATTTCTCTTCTTCTGCAGGGACCTTGAAAGGTGCTTATCTTTGGACATTCAGAATAGTTATTTATACTCTATCCTTAGCATATCCAGGAACATTGAATAGTTCTACTCTTGCAGCAACATTCTTAAGAGATTTTTCTGCTCTTTAAAGGAAATCCCCATCTTCTTTGATGAGCTTCAGTGTAGCTATTCTCTCCTGAAGACTTTGCACCATTTCCTCTAACAGAGTCACAAGCTAGCATTTCTGACACATAAAGTTTGTCTTTTCCTTTGACAAGTCGGTAAACATATAGCACACATTGCAGCACACCATATTGGTAATCTCCTTCTCTGTGTTGAACAAAATTAATTTCTTTGGAATTTCTGTAAAGATTTCTGACAGTGTGGTTTGACGATTTCATTCAAGCACTCTTCACAGAATGCACCTGGAATACTCAAATTATCTCTCTTGAGCTTCAATTGCTTGCTTAATGATTTCCTTAAAGCAGCTCAATTCAGCTACACTCAAGGATCCTCAGACTTGCGGTGACTCTTTTATCTTCCGATCATGCACCAGGAATATGCAAATTATCTCCTTCGAGCTTTGATTGCTGGATAACTAGACAGGAGTGCTGGAAAATGATGTCATCAGAGGATAGCCTCGGAGTTACACAAAGCAGGCGACATGCAGCTCTAAGATCCCCTGCAACAAAATCTGCTTTTGCTGCGGTCAATTCTAGAGGAGGTGATCCTGTGTTTGCTAGTGGTGAAGACTCTACAGCCCCTCAAGAGGTCTGGTCGAGATGGTGGCATGTCAAACATGCTGGCATCTCATGGAGGGAGTTTATTTTGTACATTGCCACCAGATGATTCCTTGGCACTCTACAGGCTCTACGCGAGAAAAATAATCCATGTATTATTGACTAACATGGGTTGAAGTAGTGGTATTTCAACCACTAGGGGCAAAACTGGCAGTTAGCTTAATCAGGAATAGGAATGGGTCGGTACAATGAGGCAGCAATGTAGGTAAAGGATTAGCAGGTGGCATATTCAGGAATAGCCAGAGCTCAGAAAAAAGAAACAGCAATGTAGTTAAAGGATCAGCTGGTTACATAGTCAGGAATGGCCAGGATTCGGTAAACGGTAGCAGCAGTATAATTTTGGAATAAAGGATCAGGTGAAAAGAAAGCTTGACTAAAGGCTGGGCTCAATAATCTCGCAAGGAAGGAAGTGCAATGCCAGGTTCAAGTGGGGTGTTCAATCAGGGTAGAGCCAATCAGAAACTCAGGGTGGAGAAATCAGGTACTCAGGGTGGAGAAACTCAGTAACAACACAGGTACTAGTATACATTAATAATAACAATAATAATAATTTTATTTATATTGCGCCAACATATTCTGCAGCACTTTACAGTTTAACAGTACATACACAATAGTCATAAGTAACATAAGTAACGTTGGCAAGGAACTGTCCAGTGAGCTGAATAGCTGAGATTGAAGAGCTGCTGCCTGATGCACAAGAGCTGCTGTGTTCGAGTCCTGACAGTACTCCCCTCCTTTCAGACTGGCCTCTGGACATCTCAGGTGCTGGCTTCCCTTTGTCTCTGATGAAAAGCTGTAGTAAAGCTACCATGAATTATCTTCAGGTCCATAATGTCTCCATTGCACCAAATACTGTAATCTTCCTCTAAATTGTCTGGAGTTCAGAATTTCATGAACAATGTACTCTTCTTCACAATGGACTTTTCTTACTGAATGGTTTGAGCAAGGATACATGGAACTCAGGGTGAATTTTCAGGCTGAAAAGTTATATAAATTTTTTACCCAATTTAGAAGACGGTACATTAGTTTTAAGATTTTTTTGTAGAAAGCCAAATCTTGTCACCAACCTGAAGGGTAGGAAGGTCTTTGCTATGTTTATCTGCTGTTTCTTTATAATCTTCTTGGGCTTTTGTAACATCTCAATTAGTTCTTTCTGAGCTTTCTGAAACTCTGTAAGTCTGTTTATTAGAACAGGAACCAAAGTATTAAATGGAAGATTAGGAATAAATATTGGATGCAATACATAGTTAGCAAAAAATGTACTTTGGGTTATAGAACTGTGTTTGGAGTTATTATAGGCAAATTATGTTTTTGGTAAATGGTCCACCCTGTCATCCTGTTTTTTTCCCTCAACTTCCGGCCAGGTTCCCTGTCTAAACACGACCCTTCTTTTGGTGTAATGGGGCCTGTCCATTACCTTATTCCTTCCGCTGGGAAACAGGGGACGCAACCTTGTCATAGAAGGCATGTACTTCCAATTTTCTAGTGAAAATTGTACAATACATCCAGAACAGTTTCAATTTGAAGGACTTTGTGGTTCATATCATCCCACAAGATGACACTAGTTTCATACTTAAAAATTTTGGTGGAAAATAATTTCCCCACTGATAACTTCTATATGTTTATAATTATGTTACATCATTTGTGTGATTAATTATTCATACCTATTTTTTTCACAATATGTTCATCTTTTTCTTCAACGCTTTTGAATATAATGTAAGAGTTAAAGCAACTTGTTGAAGTGTGTTTTACCTCAAATGTGAAACTACTTGTCAATTGTCATCTTTACTATTTCTCCATTCCATGTGCAGCTAACCACCTCATTGATGTTATTGAGTCTTTGTCAAGAAAACAACAGCTACACCAATACCACGTGCATTTCCAATTAATTCATCATGCTGCTGAAGTAGAGGTGAGATTAGGGACCTACATAACATCTTGGGACTGTAGTCAACAAGACACTGTGCTCACACCCACTGGGGTACAGCTACCAAGTTGACATAGTTTGTGCACAGCTGAACAGAGTTGTCAGAAAAAAAAAAACATGTTTGATGGATTGCCTAGTGGAAACATCCATATAGTATTATCATCATTTAATTATTTATATAGCGCCATTAATTCCATGGTGCTGTACATGACAAGGGGTTACATACATAGCAATAGGTATCATTTACCCCCAAAAAATTACAATGACAGACTGTTACAGAGGGGAGAGGACCTTGTCCTTGCCGACTTTCATTCTGCGGGAGAATGGAAAGAGACAGAAGGTGGTGGGTGCAGCACCTCGGGTGGCAGAGAGGCTATAGCTCGTGTGGTGGTGTAGAAGTCACATCCCTGACCACCATGCTCTCCAACTGACATCTCTGGAAATGCATCCGAAAGGCCAAAATTTCTAGCTTCAATTATAGAAAATGCATGGGCTCCTTTTAAACATCAGGGTCCAACCAGTTCAGTATTAGCAGGTGAGGGCTTGTCAGAATCCTGCCCAGGAACACCAGGCTTCAGTAGTTGCGAGTTCTGTCCCCGTGATCTTCAACGATATCTTGCTATGGCTCTTCCAGGCATGATTTCATCAAGAAGATTTAGCCTTCGTAATACAGAGACAGAGTACAATACCGAGTACAACACCGCCTAAGCGTTCACCCTCTGCTACTCAGACTTTCTATCTGTGCAGTGACTGCCTGTAGGCTGAAGATGATGATGATGGTAGTAGTTGGAGCATTTAACACAGTCAAGAAGCTTCCATAACAACTTAAAAACAGAAATCTTTTTACCGACATACCCCGCTGCAAAAAAAATATTTAGCTTTTTTTGTGGATGCAAAAGAGTGCTGTATATAACAAGATTGACAGACTGCCCAAAAAAGGGAATTTAGGCCTAAAATGCCTCTATTTTTGGCACACGGATGTATGAGGCATGTCAGAGATAGACCCCACTGTAAAATGAGGCCTGTTTTTTAAAATAATGCAACATAGTGCTGTATATAACTTGAGTAACAGACAGGAAAACACTGGAATACCTGCCTAAAATCCTCAAATTTTTATCACACGGACGTATGATATGTGTCACACATATACCACACTGTAAAATATGTTTTTTTTTGATGGATGAAAAAGAGTGCTGGATATAACGAGATTGACAGACTGTCCAAAAAAAGGGAATTTAGATCTAAAATGCCTCAATTTTTGGCACACGGGTGTATGAGGTATGTCAGAGATAGACCCAACTGTAAAATGTGGCTGTTTTTAAAAATAATGCAACATAGTGCTGTAAATAATTACTGTGAAACCAAGGACAAAAAAAGGAAACTGCCGTAAACTGGCCAAACTTTGAGCACCCACAGATATGAACTGGCATGGAGAAACCACTGCAAAAAATGTGTGGCCTGTGTTTTTTTTATTTTTTTGCAAAATACTGCTGTTTATAAGTACTATGACACCCAGGGCAAAAAAAATGAAAGCCGGCCTAAACTGGCCAAACTTTGAGCACGCACACATATGAGCTGGAACGGAGATACCACAATGAAAAATGTGTGGCCTGTATTTTTTTTAATTTTTTTGCAAAATACTGCTGTACATAAGTACTGTGACACCCAGGACAAAAAAGGAAAAATGGCCTAAACTGGCCAAACTTTCAGCACGCACAGATATCAGCTGGCACGGCGATACCACTATGACAAATGTGTGCCCTGTTTTTTTTTTTATTTTTGGGCTAACTAATGCTGTATATCAGTACTGTGACACTCAGGACATAAAAAGGAAAACCAGCCTAAACTGGCCAAATTTGAGCACACACAGATATCTGCTGACACGGTGATACCACTACGATAAATGTGTGCCCTGTTTTTTTTTATTTTTGGGCTAACTAGTGCTGTATATCAGTACTGTGACACCCAGGACAAGAAAAGGAAAATCGGCCTAAACTGGCCAAACTTTGAGCGCGCACAGATATCAGCTGCCCCGGAGATACCACTACGACAAATGATTTTTTTTTTTTTGCTAAATAGTGCTGTTTATAAAGTACAGTTTCACCCAGGACTCAAAAAAGAAAACTGCCATAAACTGGCCAAAATTTGAGCACACACAGATATGAGCTGCCACGGAGATACCACTATGACAAACGTGTGCCCTTTTTTTATTTTTGGGTTAACTAGTGCTGTATATCAGTAATGTGACACCCAGGACAAAAAAAGGAAAACCAGCCTAAACTGGCCAAACTCTGAGCACGCACAGATATGAGCTGGCATGGAGATACAAGAACGACAAATGCTTTTTTTTTGTTGTTTTTTTTGGGCTAATTAGTGCTGAATTTAACTACAATTTCAACCAGGACAAAAAAGGAAAACCGCCGTAAACTGGCCAAACTTTGAGCACGCACAGATATGACCAGGCACGGAGATACCACTACGAGAAATGTGTGTTTTTTTTTCATTTTTTGGGGGGGTAAATACTGGAGCACGCACAGATATGAGCTGGTCCGTAGATACCACAACAAAATTGTGTGGCCTGTATTCCAATTACACCTGGGGCTAGCTATGTACGGCCAATATATCCTACATTTTGCAGCAGCAGCACCAGAACACAGGAAGGGAATGGACCCTCTTGATGTATGCAATGATCTATATACACACATACAGTGCCTGCAGCCCTTGCACTGATGTGTATAGAGCGACGTACACTACCCTGACTACCTAAAACTGTAACCTAAATACTCCAGAATTAGTCCTTAGAAGGACTGTTGGTTTAGCTGGATTTGAGTAGTTTAGGATGGTAGACCCCACACTAACTAATAAATCCCCATTTCTGACCCTATATCGGCAGCAGCTCTCCCTACACTATCTCAATCTGGAGCTGAATGCGCCGAGCAGGGCGGCGTCCGGTCTCTTATACCCCTGATGATGCTGTGCGGCCAGTTAATCACTGCACGACCACAACAAAGATGGCTGCAGCGTTTCATTGCCTGGCAAACAATCCCTGCATCGTGATAGAGTCTGTAAAGTCCGCCAAAAAAGCTGGGTGGAGACCCGAGTTCCTGCCGAGTAATCCCGGAAATGCTCGGTGCTCTGCGAGTACACCATGTACCATGATACTCGGGCAAGTAACGAGTAGTGGCAAACACGTTCGCTCATCACTACTTAGCATCTGTCTCATTCATGTGTGCGTTTAGCACAGTTCAGTTACAGAGCAAGCCCAACCTATGTGCTGTACTCCTCTGTGAAGTCAACAGGGTTTTGTACCTAGCATCATTTGAGTTATTGCTCTTGACTTAGCATCTGTTTCTTTCTAGTGTGCCGTTAGCACAGTTCAGTTACAGAGCAAGATCAACCCTATTGCACTATGCCTGTGTGAACTTAACAGAGCTGGATATTCTGTGTTCTGTTCTTACTGTGTGGAATTAGCGCAGTCTGATCATAGGTGAACGCTCGCTGCTTCGTTCCATCATTGTTCACACTAGCAGCAGTTATACTTCTCTGCACGGTGGACCCTGGGTTGCGATTGCACTTTATTTTTTATTTTACTTAATGCAATCTGACAACCCTAACAATAGGGTTAACCAGTTTGAACCTCTTTGAGGTCATTTCAATGCTGCTGAATTAGAAACAAAAGCAATAAGGAAGTGCAGGAACTAGCCAAAATAAATGGATTATAGCATTCTTAAACTGTTTTTAAGAACATGACTAGTAAAAGCATGTTTGTGGTTTATATGTTGACCATAACGGATATCAAAAGTAAAAGTGGAAAGAACATAATATGCAATGTTCTACATTTTACTCTATTAGAATTAAACTGCTTGCCATTTGACCACAATCAAATCTAAAAAGCAATAACATAACTTTTATGTCAACAGTTATTGTCATTGAACCAAATTAAATATCTTCTATGGATAAAAAAAATGCTTATTCTAGCTTATGCTAAAGATTTATCAAATTGTTTAGCAAATAAGTGTTCCATGTGTCTTTGAAATTAGCTGTATTATCTGGTAAAAGATTAACCACACCAACAAAGACTGATGTGCTGTAAAGTTCAGAACAAAGGTTTTACTCTGCCAATCAAAATCCAAATATCACCTTTGGAACTTTTCAACTGATGTAATGTTTCGAAAAACAATGGAGAACTTAAGGGTATGCCACACTAAACAACATCGCTAACGGGATCGCTAAAAAACGTCACTATTTAGCGATCCCGTTAGCGATGTTGTTGTGTGCGGCATCTACCAGCGACGAGGCCCCTGCTGTGATCTCGTTCATCACAGCGATCGTTCCGAACCCTATTTTCGTCGCTGGCGCCCCGCTGGTAAGTATCTAATCGCTGAGTGTGGCACCTTTTTTAGCGATTTAGCGGTACTTTTGTACCGCTAAAGTCGTTAAGGAGATCGCTAACCGCGATAGCGTCCTAACGACATCGCTAAAATAGGTAGCTACTAGCGATATAGAAACAATCCCGCTAGCGATCTCATTAGTATGCGACGCTAACGAGATCGCTAGCGGGATTGTGTAGTGTGGCAGTACCTTTAGTCATTGTCCCTTTTTCTGTAGAACTGCACAATGCTACTTGTAATCTCTAAAAACTGTATACAGCATTGAGCTTTGTGATTTCACATGGCAGCATAACAAATGTATTCATTTAAACCAGAGAATAATAAATAGAGATGAGAGAAAATATTTGAGTTTTATAGGATCACTGTAGACATCTTTATCATGTCATGTGCAGTAAGCCAAGGTGCTCATGAAGCCTGATAGAGTCTTTCTGAGGCAAGACCATAAAATTAGCATGCACTAGATTTCAAAGATTTCTGTGGAGCAATCAAAAGAGGGTATGTTTTGATGTATGACTTAAGGACTTGGCCAGGATCTTGTACAGCTCCAATGACTCAAGGTAAGGATTTTACCTGCAAAGTGGCAAGTTTTTAATTTATAGCTATGCAAACTGACATATCATACAGCTTACTACAAAACACACTTGTTATTATCGATTTGCTGATGTCAGGTATTCTTTAATAATACTTGGTGGACTACTCCTACATAAACATCAGTGTATTAATATGAAGCCAGTGTAGTTACTCTAGAAGACCAAAGTCATATATAAAAATAGATTTTATTTAGCAATGATTAAAATGACAAGAAGTGACAAAAAAGCAGTCTTTAGTAAGGTAATTCAAGATACTAGAGGGTCACAAGCAAGTTACAAACATTACAGGGTGAATCCAAATGTGAAGACGAAAACTGTTACATGAGGACCAGTTCCAATATCATGTAATATATAAAAAAAGATTAACATAAAATTCACAAGTGTAGAGGACAGTGCATGACAGCGTTGCTAAAAAAATCCTTCATAAGAGCTGTAAGTTAATCTCTGCTTTCTTATGTTAGATTATATTATTATTTGCATAAGCTTTCTCAAGAGCTCTCGGTATATCCTGCTGTCCTACTCCCATATATACAAATGTCTACTTGTTGACTAGGCTACACATCCGTTTTTTGCCGTCCTGCACAATCCGTCCAATATGTAAAAAGACGGATCCGGCGCAGATGGTGAAAAA
>JARQOD010000001.1:130706898-130867961 GCA_033576555.1 Oophaga sylvatica | reverse complement strand
CCCCTTTTTTGTTGCCGGTTCCCCTCATTTGTCCCCCTCACTTTTTTAGTATCCTGTGCCTTTGGTGAGAAAAGGATTTTTCTTTTTTGGCTTTACTTTCCGATGAAAGCCCTAGTAGTCCGAAAGCTTGAATTTGTTCCTATTTTCAGTTGCCCTAAACTTTATAAACCACAGAGGACTGTCAATATAAATATTTTTCTATTTTTGTAATTAAAATTTCATCATTTTATTTCGTAGTAAAAATTCATTTATTCTTGTTTTTAAGTACATACATTTGCAATGGCCACAACAAGGAATAACTCAATATTTTATCCCACACCCTCCTTTACCCTGGCTTCAACAGCGCCATTTTCTGTCAATTTTGATGCACAGATGAAAAAATCGCGAGTGTTTCTGGGGTTTATAACGCCTGCTGTTCCCCTGCTGTGTTTTTGCAAAAATTTTCTGCCAACTACAACTTTACTTCAAACCTTTATCAGGCCCTCCCACACCCTCCTGACCTGGCTTCAACAGCGCCATTTTTTCTCAATGCTCTTAGCCAGTCAACTTGCTCCTTTTTACTGGGGTTCTAAAGTCACTGCCCTGCTGTGTAACGCAAAAAAGTCTCGCCTCCCCCCTGTTCTCTTTCACCGGGTTACAACACCCCCACTTGTTTCTCGGAAAGGGTGTTACACAGTCTAACACTGCTCCCGTGTACTGGGTTCAGTAAAGTCACTGTTCCCCTGCTGTGTGAACCAAAAAGTCCCGCGCCTCCCCCATGTTCTCTTTTATCCCGGGGTACAAAACCCCCTTTTTCTCGGGAAATGTGTTAGCCGTCTACACTTCTCCGGTTACGGGGGTTTAGTAATGTCATGTTCCCCGCTGTGTAACGGCAAAAAGTCCCCGCTGCCTCCACCTTTTCCTTTTCTCCCCGGTTACAACACCCCAGTTGTTTCTCGAAGTGCTGTAGCACAGTTAAAACTTCTCCCCTGTTACTGGGGCATAAAGTAGCTGTTTCCCCCGCTGTTGAACGGGAAAAAAGTCCGCTCCTCCCCCATTTCTTTCTCATCCCTGGGGACACACCGCCAGTTGTTCTCGGGAAATGTTTAGCACA
This sequence comes from Oophaga sylvatica, assembly GCA_033576555.1. Lineage (NCBI taxonomy): Eukaryota > Metazoa > Chordata > Amphibia > Anura > Dendrobatidae > Oophaga > Oophaga sylvatica. Next base: position 130,866,868 of record JARQOD010000001.1, on the reverse strand, counting down.
GTCACACTTCTCCTGTGTTCCGGGGGGGCAGTAATGTCACTGGGTTCTGGGGTTCATAATGTCAGCTGTTCCCCTGCTGTGTGAACGGCATACAGTCCCTGCTGCCTCCACCCTGTTCTCTCTCACCCTGGCTACAACACCCCGTTGTTTTTCTCGGAAGTGCTTGTTAGCAACAGTCTACACTTGCTCCCTGTGTTATTACTGGGTTCAGTAATGTCATCTGGTTCCCCTGCTGTGTGAACGGCAAAAAGTCCTGCTGCCTCCACCATTTCTCTTGTCATCCCTGGCTACAACACCGCCAGTTGTTTTCTCGGAAGTGCTGTTAGCACAGTCAAACACTTGCTCCTGATGTTTACTGGGGTTCAGTAATGTCACTGTTCCCCTGCTGTGTGAACGGCAAACAGTCCTCTGCCTCCACCCTGTTCTCTTCTCATCCCGGGGTTACAACACCGCCAGTTGTTTCTCGGAAGTGCTGTTAGCACAGTCTAAAACTTGCTCCTTGTTTACTGGGGTTCAGTAAGTCCAGCTGTTCCCCTGCTTGTGAATGGCAAAAAGTCCTGCTGCCTCCACCATGTTCTCTTCTCATCCCGGGGCTACAACACCGCCAGTTGTTTCTCGAAGTGCTGTTAGCACAGTCTACACTTGCTCCTGTGTTACTGGGTTCATAATGTCAGCTGTTCCCCTGCTGGTGAACGCAAACAGTCCTCCTGCCTCCCCCCTGTTTTCTTCTCTTTCCCTGGTTACAACACCGCCAGTTGTTTCTCGAAGTGCTGTTAGCACAGTTAACACTTGCTCCCGTGTTACTGGGTTCAGAAATTTGTCAGCTGTTCCCCTGCTGTGTGAACAGCAAAAAGTCCTGCTGCCTCCACCATGTTCTCTTCTCATCCTGGGCTACAACACCGCCAGTTTTTTCTCGGAAGTGCTGTTAGCACAGTCTACACTTGCTCCTGTGTTACTGGGGTTCAGTAATGTCAGCTGTTCCCCTGCTGTGTGAACGGCAAAAAGTCCTGCTGCCTCCACCATGTTCTTTTCTCATCCCTTGGCTACAACACCGCCAGTTGTTTCGAAGTGCTGTTAGCACAGTCTACACTTGCTCCTGGTTACTGGGGTTCAGTAATGTCAGCTGTTCCCCTGCTTTTGAACGGCAAACAGTCCTGCTGCCTCCACCCTGTTCTCTTCTCATCCCTGGGTACAACACCGCCAGTTGTTTCTCGGAAGTGCTGTTAGCACAGTTACACTTGCTCCCGGTTACTGGGTTCAGTAATGTCAGCTGTTCCCCTGCTGTGAAACGGCAAAAAGTCCTGCTGCCTCCACCATGTTCTCTCTCATCCCTGGCTACAACACCGCCAGTTGTTTCTCGGAAGTGCTGTTAGCACAGTCTACACTTGCTCCTGTGTTCTGGGGTTCAGTAATGTCAGCTGTTCCCCTGCTGTGTGAACGGCAAAAAGTCCTGCTGCCTCACCATGTTCTCTTCTCATCCCTGGGCTACAACACCGCCAGTTGTTTCTCGGAAGTGCTGTTAGCACAGTCTACACTTGCTCCTGTGTTACTGGGGTCAGTAAGTCAGCTGTTCCCCTGCTGTGAACGGCAAAAAGTCCTGCTGCCTCCACCATGTTCTCTTCTCATCCCTGGGCTACAACACCGCCAGTTGTTTCTCGGAAGTGCTGTTAGCACAGTCTACACTTGCTCCTGTGTTACTGGGTTCAGTAATGTCAGCTGTTCCCCTGCTGTGTGAACGGCAAAAAGTCCTGCTGCCTCCACCATGTTCTCTTCTCATCCCTGGGCTACAACACCGCCAGTTGTTTTCTCGGAAGTGCTGTTAGCACAGTCTACACTTGCTCCTGTGTTACTGGGGTTCAGTAATGTCAGCTGTTCCCCTGCTGTGTGAACGCAAACAGTCCTGCTGCCTCCACCCTGTTCCTTCTCATCCCTGGGTACAACACCGCCAGTTGTTTTCTCGGAAGTGCTGTTAGCACAGTCTACACTTGCTCCTGTGTTACTGGGTTCAGTAAGGTCAGCTGTTCCCCTGCTGTGTGAATGGCAAAAAGTCCTGCTGCCTCCACCATGTTCTCTTCTCATCCCTGGGCTACAACACCGCCAGTTGTTTCTTCGAAGTGCTGTTAGCACAGTCTACACTTGCTCCTGTGTTACTGGGGTTCAGTAATGTCAGCTGTTCCCCTGCTGTGTGAACGCAAAACAGTCCTCTGCCTCCACCCTGTTCTCTTCTCATCCCTGGGTACAACACCGCCAGTTGTTTTCTCGGAAGTGCTGTTAGCACAGTTAACACTTGCTCCTGTGTTACTGGGTTCAGTAATGTCAGCTGTTCCCCTGCTGTGTGAACGGCAAAAAGTCCTGCTGCCTCCACCATGTTCTCTCTCTCATCCCTGGCTACAACACCGCCAGTTGTTTCTCGGAAGTGCTGTTAGCACAGTCTACACTTGCTCCTGTGTTACTGGGTTCAGTAATGTCAGCTGTTCCCCTGCTGTGTGAACGGCAAAAAGTCCTGCTGCCTCCACCATGTTCTCTTCTCATCCCTGGGCTACAACACCGCCAGTTGTTTCTCGGAAGTGCTGTTAGCACAGTCAACACTTGCTCCTGTGTTACTGGGTTCAGTAATGTCAGCTGTTCCCCTGCTGTGTGAACGGCAAAAAGTCCTGCTGCCTCCACCATGTTCTCTTCTCATCCCTGGGCTACAACACCGCCAGTTGTTTCTCGGAAGTGCTGTTAGCACAGTCTACACTTGCTCCTGTGTTACTGGGGTTCAGTAATGTCAGCTGTTCCCCTGCTGTGTGAACGCAAAAAGTCCTGCTGCCTCCACCATGTTCTCTTCTCATCCCTGGGCTACAACACCGCCAGTTGTTTCTCGGAAGTGCTGTTAGCACAGTCTACACTTGCTCCTGTGTTACTGGGTTCAGTAATGTCAGCTGTTCCCCTGCTGTGTGAACGGCAAAAAGTCCTGCTGCCTCCACCATGTTCTCTTCTCATCCCTGGGCTACAACACCGCCAGTTGTTTTTCGGAAGTGCTGTTAGCACAGTCTACACTTGCTCCTGTGTTACTGGGGTCAGTAATGTCAGCTGTTCCCCTGCTGTGTGAACGGCAAACAGTCCTGCTGCCTCCACCCTGTTCTCTTCTCATCCCTGGGTTACAACACCGCCAGTTGTTTCCCTGGGAAGTGCTGTTAGCACAGTTAACACTTGCTCCCGTGTTACTGGGGTTCAGTAATGTCAGCTGTTCCCCTGCTGTGAGAACGGCAAAAAGTCCTGCTGCCTCCACCATGTTCTCTTCTCATCCCTGGCTACAACACCGCCAGTTGTTTCTCGGAAGTGCTGTTAGCACAGTCTAACACTTGCTCCTGTGTTCCTGGGGTTCAGTAATGTCAGCTGTTCCCCTGCTGTGTGAACGGCAAAAAGTCCTGCTGCCTCCACCATGTTCTCTTCTCATCCCTGGGCTACAACACCGCCAGTTGTTTCTCGGAAGTGCTGTTAGCACAGTCTAACACTTGCTCCTGTGTTACTGGGTTCAGTAATGTCAGCTGTTCCCCTGCTGTGTGAACGGCAAAAAGTCCTGCTGCCTCCACCATGTTCTCTTCTCATCCCTGGGCTACAACACCGCCAGTTGTTTCTCGGAAGTGCTGTTAGCACAGTCTACACTTGCTCCTGTGTTACTGGGGTTCAGTAATGTCAGCTGTTCCCCTGCTGTGTGAACGGCAAACAGTCCTGCTGCCTCCACCCTGTTCTCTTCTCATCCCTGGTTACAACACCGCCAGTTGTTTCTCTGAAGTGCTGTTAGCACAGTCTACACTTGCTCCTGTGTTACTGGGTTCATAATGTCAGCTGTTCCCCTGCTGTGTGAACGGCAAACAGTCCTGCTGCCTCCACCATGTTCTCTTCTCATCCCTGGGCTACAACACCGCCAGTTGTTTCTCGGAAGTGCTGTTAGCACAGTCTACACTTGCTCCTGTGTTACTGGGGTTCAGTAATGTCAGCTGTTCCCCTGCTGTGTGAACGGCAAACAGTCCTGCTGCCTCCACCATGTTCTCTTCTCATCCCTGGGCTACAACACCGCCAGTTGTTTCTCGGAAGTGCTGTTAGCACAGTCTACACTTGCTCCTGTGTTACTGGGGTTCAGTAATGTCAGCTGTTCCCCTGCTGTGTGAACGCAAACAGTCCTGCTGCCTCCACCCTGTTCTCTTCTCATCCCTGGGTTACAACACCGCCAGTTGTTTCTCGGAAGTGCTGTTAGCACAGTCTAACACTTGCTCCTGTGTTACTGGGGTTCAGTAATGTCAGCTGTTCCCCTGCTGTGTGAATGGCAAACAGTCCTGCTGCCTCCACCATGTTCTCTTCTCATCCCTTGGCTACAACACCGCCAGTTGTTTTCTCGAAGTGCTGTTAGCACAGTCTACACTTGCTCCTGTGTTACTGGGTTCAGTAATGTCAGCTGTTCCCCTGCTGTGTGAACGGCAAACAGTCCTGCTGCCTCCACCATGTTCTCTTCTCATCCCTGGGCTACAACACCGCCAGTTGTTTCTCGGAAGTGCTGTTAGCACAGTCTACACTTGCTCCTGTGTTACTGGGTTCAGTAATGTCAGCTGTTCCCCTGCTGTGTGAACGGGAAACAGTCCTGCTGCCTCTACCCTGTTCTCTTCTCACCCCTGGGTTACAACACCGCCAGTTGTTTCTCGGAAGTGCTGTTAGCACAGTTAACACTTGCTCCCGTGTTACTGGGGTTCAGTAATGTCAGCTGTTCCCCTGCTGTGTGAACGGCAAAAAGTCCTGCTGCCTCCACCATGTTCTCTTCTCATCCCTGGGCTACAACACCGCCAGTTGTTTCTCGGAAGTGCTGTTAGCACAGTCTACACTTGCTCCTGTGTTACTGGGGTTCAGTAATGTCAGCTGTTCCCCTGCTGTGTGAACGGCAAACAGTCCTGCTGCCTCCACCCTGTTCTCTTCTCATCCCTGGGTTACAAAACCGCCAGTTGTTTCTCGGAAGTGCTGTTAGCACAGTCTACACTTGCTCCTGTGTTACTGGGGTTAGTAATATCAGCTGTTCCCCTGCTGTGTGAACGGCAAAAAGTCCTGCTGCCTCCACCATGTTCTCTTCTCATCCCTGGACTACAACACCGCCAGTTGTTTCTCGGAAGTGCTGTTAGCACAGTTAACACTTGCTCCCGTGTTACTGGGGTTCAGTAATGTCAGCTGTTCCCCTGCTGTGTGAACGGCAAAAAGTCCTGCTGCCTCCACCATGTTCTCTTCTCATCCCTGGGCTACAACACCGCCAGTTGTTTCTCGGAAGTGCTGTTAGCACAGTCTACACTTGCTCCTGTTTTACTGGGGTTCAGTAATGTCAGCTGTTCCCCTGCTGTGTGAACGGCAAAAAGTCCTGCTGCCTCCACCATGTTCTCTTCTCATCCCTGGGCTACAACACCGCCAGTTGTTTCTCGGAAGTGCTGTTAGCACAGTCTACACTTGCTCCTGTGTTACTGGGGTTCAGTAATGTCAGCTGTTCCCCTGCTGTGTGAACGGCAAAAAGTCCTGCTGCCTCCACCATGTTCTCTTCTCATCCCTGGGCTACAACACCGCCAGTTGTTTCTCGGAAGTGCTGTTAGCACAGTCTACACTTGCTCCTGTGTTACTGGGGTTCAGTAATGTCAGCTGTTCCCCTGCTGTGTGAACGGCAAACAGTCCTGCTGCCTCCACCCTGTTCTCTTCTCATCCCTGGGTTACAACACCGCCAGTTGTTTCTCGGAAGTGCTGTTAGCACAGTCTACACTTGCTCCTGTGTTACTGGGGTTCAGTAATGTCAGCTGTTCCCCTGCTGTGTGAACGGCAAAAGTCCTGCTGCCTCCACCATGTTCTCTTCTCATCCCTGGGCTACAACACCGCCAGTTGTTTCTCGGAAGTGCTGTTAGCACAGTCTACACTTGCTCCTGTGTTACTGGGGTTCAGTAATGTCAGCTGTTCCCCTGCTGTGTGAACGGCAAACAGTCCTGCTGCCTCCACCCTGTTCTCTTCTCATCCCTGGGCTACAACACCGCCAGTTGTTTCTCGGAAGTGCTGTTAGCACAGTCTACACTTGCTCCTGTGTTACTGGGGTTCAGTAATGTCAGCTGTTCCCCTGCTGTGTGAACGGCAAAAAGTCCTGCTGCCTCAACTTTAATTTCCATGGGTACCTTCTGCTACCCATCCGGGTTCCAGTACCGTCAGCTGGTTCTCCGCAGTGCCTTTGGCCTAGGTGCCTCCATGTCGGTATCCGAGTTCCAGCAACGTCTGCTGCTCCTTGGTAGTGCTTTGGAGCACAGGTACCTCCTGCTTAGTAACCATGTCCCAGTAACGTCAGCTGGTCCTCGGTTGTGCCATTGGCTCTTTTCCTTCTGCTGACCCTCCGGGTTCCAGCACAGTCAGCTGGTCCTCGTTACTTTCATTGGCTCTTGTACCTTCTGCTACCCATCCGGGTTCCAGTACCGTCAGCTGGTTCTCCGCAGTGCCTTTGGCCTAGGTGCCTCCATGTCGGTATCCGAGTTCCAGCAACGTCTGCTGGTCCTTGGTAGTGCTTTGGAGCACAGGTACCTCCTGCTTAGTCACCGTGTCCCAGTAACGTCAGCTGGTCCTCGGTTGTGCCATTGGCTCTTTTCCTTCTGCTGACCCTCCGGGTTCCAGCACAGTCAGCTGGTCCTCGTTACTTTCATTGGCTCTTGTACCTTCTGCTACCCATCCGGGTTCCAGTACCGCCAGCTGGTTCTCCGCAGTGCCTTTGGCCTAGGTGCCTCCATGTCGGTATCTGAGTTCCAGCAACGTCTGCTGCTCCTTGGTAGTGCTTTGGAGCACAGGTACCTCCTGCTTAGTAACCGTGTCCCAGTAACGTCAGCTCGTCCTCGGTTGTGCCATTGGCTCTTTTCCTTCTGCTGACCCTCCGGGTTCCAGCACAGTCAGCTGGTCCTCGTTACTTCCATTGGCTTTTGTACCATCACCAACAGGACAAAGAAGGTTAAGACAAACTACAAGATACAGAACAAGAGACAGAAGAACAATAAGCAGAAGATCAAAAAGCAGAAGAACATTAAGTATAAGACCAAAATGAAGAGCAAAATATATGCTCTAAATTCTAAGCAGAAGAAGACTAAGCAGTGTATGGGGTGAGTCCGTTCCTCCTCGTGGTGCCCCTGGAAAATGCCTGATGCTGCTGCAGGCTAAACTGAACGCGGACAAATACTGTTGTAATTAAAATCTTTCGTGACAGCAAGAACGGAAGGATGAAAATTCAGAGTTTTACAGATTTCAAGTACAGGAATGTCTGTCACAAATAAGAATATGATGAAAAGGATGAATAGGAAGAAGATGAAGAAGTAGAATATGAAGAATAATAACTGTTTAATAAGAACAATATAAGTAATGTTAACAAAAAGATGAATAGCAAGAAGTTTTAGAAGATTAAGAAGGTGAAGATGAAGAATAATTTGATGAGAAAGATGATGCTGCTGAAGATTATGAAGGAGAAAGTGTGTGAAAAGTTAAAATGGTGAAGAGCATGGAAGTTGTGAAACAGACATATTTGACAAAATAGAAAAAAGGTTAACAACATTGTCAATTTCTTCGTCAATCCAAACGTATTTCAAAAAAGAAATATTAATGCTATTCCATTGCATTGTGTTAAACATCTATGCCTTTAATGTCTCCTCAACCTCCCCCAATAAATTCTACATTACTCTTTGTTGTTTTCCTTCATGTACAATTAACCAACAAGGCAAGAATGGTTTTTTTTTAATTCCGATATTTTGTTCCCATAGACTTACATTGTATTTCCGGTATCGGTATCGGGTATCGCCGATATTTTTTGGGTATCGGCGATACCATTCCGATTCCGATACTTTTGGATATCGGAAAGTATCGCTCAACTCTAGTGACAACTCATTTGCAAGTTTTTTCTCAGCCGAAATCAGACTGAGAAAAAAATTGCAGCATGCTGCGATTCTCAGTCGAGACTTGCAAATACAAGTCAATGGGTGTGAGAAAAAAAATCGGACAGCACTCGCACCATGCGACCGGTAATTCATCCCCGGTGACTGTAAAATCACACTGTCAGCTCAGAAAACATTAGACATATACCCATAGAATGCATAAATAATATATACACATGTCAGTGACACATATATATATTATATATAGATATGTAATATCTATATATATATATATATATATATATATAGAAGAGAGAGAGAGATAATATATATATAATATATATACATAACATATACATATATATGATATATATAACATATATATATATATATATATATATATAACATATCTATATTAGTAAAATATATAGAATATGTTTATACATATACCGTATATACTCGTGTATAAGCCGATATTTTCAGCCCATTTTTTAGGGCTGAAAGTCCCCCTCTTGGCTTATACGCGGGTCATATACAGGGGTCGATGGGGGAGGGGAGCGGGGGTGTCGGATTATACTCACCTCTCCGCCGCCGCGGTCTCTGCAGCCCCCCTGCTTCTCCCACGATCTCCGGCTCCTTCCTTCAGCGGTCACATGGCACCGCTCATTAAAGTCATGAATATGCACATATTCATGACTTTAATGAGCGGTACCATGTGACCGCTGTAGGAAGGAAGCGCTGCAGAGATCACCGGGAGAAGAGGAGAGGTTGCAGGGAGCGCGGCGGAGGGGTGAGTACAGCGATATTTACCTGTCTTCTCTCCACCGCTGTGCTGCGTCCCCGTCTGACTCCTCTGGCTGTGAATGATCAGCAGAGGGCGCGATGACGTCATTAGTGAGTGCCGCGCCCCCTGCCAGATCATTCACTGCCGAGGACCAGGAAGAGGACGCAGCGCTGCGGTGCATAGAGGACAGGTAAATATCTCAGGTGCCGGGGTCCTGAGGAGCGGTGACGCCGGCACCTGTCCCCCATAGCGCGCCGGTGTCCCCGCCTGCTCAGGACCCCGGCACCTGGCCCCCAGCGACGAGAGGTGAGTATGTCATTTTTTTTATTTTTTTTTGCAGCAGCATATGGGGCATAATCTGGAACATATGGGGCATAATATGGAGCATATGGGGGCATAAACTGTGGAACATATGGGGGCATAATCTGGAGCATATGGGGCAAAATATGGAGCATATGGGGGCATAATATGGAGCATATGGGGGCATAAGCTGTGGAACATATGGGGGCATAATATGGAGCATATGGGGCATAAGCTGTTGAACATATGGGGGCATAATCTGGAGCATATGGGGGCATAAGCTGTGGAACATATGGGGGCATAATATGGAGCATATGGGGGCATAAGCTGTGGAACATATGGGGCATAATATGGAGCATATGGGGCATAATCTGGAGCATATGGGGGCATAATCTGTGGATCATACGGGGGCATAATCTGTGGAATATATGGGGCATAATCTGGATCATACGGGGGCATAATCTGTGGAATATATGGGGGCATAATCGTGAGCATATGGGGCATAATCTCTGAAGCATATTGGGCATAATCTGGAGCATATGGTGGCATAATCTGGAGCATATAGGGGCATAATCTGTGCAGCATATGGGGGCATAATCTGTGGAACATATGGGAGCATAATCTGGAGCATATGGGGGCATAATCTGTGGATCATATGGGGGCATAATCTGTGGGGCATCATATGGGGGCATAATCATTTGTCACCCTAGGCTTATACGCGAGTCAATAAGTTTTCCCAGTTTTTTGTCGCAAAATTAGGGGGGTCGGCTTATACACGGGTCGGCTTATACATGAGTATATACGGTAATAATATATTTAATATATATATATACACACATAACATAAATATATATGTGTATATATATATATATATATATATATATATATATACACATATATATATATATATATATATATATATATATATATATACAATTACTATGTAATATAATATATATATATATATATATATATAATATATATATATATATATATATATTATATATATATATATATATATATATATATATATATATATATATACACATAAAACAATATAGATACAATTTATATATATTTAATATATATAATTATATATAAACATATATATATATATATATATATATATATATATATATATATATTATACCTAATATATATTGATATATTATATATACATATCATATATATAATATACTGTATATATACATATAATATATATAATAAAAATATTATATATATAAACCGTATATTCCCGAGTATAAGCCGACCCCCCTAATTTTGCCACAATAAACTGGGAAAACGTGACTCGAGTATAAGCCTGGGGTGGAAATGAGATTATGCCCCATATGCTGCCCCATGTATTATGCCCCATAGATGCTCCATAGATTGTGCCCCCATAGATGATCCATAGATTGTGCCCCCATAGATGATCCATAGATTGTGCCCCATAGATGCTCCATAGATTATGCCCCCATAGATGCTCCACAGATTGTGCCCCCATAGATGATCCTAGATTGTGCCCCATAGATGCTCCATAGATTATGCCCCCATAGATGCTCCATAGATTGTGCCCCCATTGATGCCCCATAGATTGTGCCCCCATTGATGCCCCATAGATTGTGCCCCCATTGATGCCCCATAGATTGTGCCTCCATAGATTGTGCCCCCATAGATTGTGCCCCCATTGATGCTCCATAGATTATGCCCCCATATATGATCCATAGATTGTGCCCCCATAGATTTGCCCATTGTGCCCAAGATGTGCCCCCATTGATGCCCCATAGATTGTGCCCCCATTGATGCCCCATAGATTGTGCCCCCATATATTGTGCCCCCATAGATTGTGCCCCCATTGATGCTCCATAGATTATGCCCCCACATATGATCCATAGATTGTGCCCCCATAGATTGTGCCCCCATTGATGCCCCATAGATTGTGCCCCCATTGATGCCCCATAGATTGTGCCCCCATTGATGCCCCATAGATTGTGCCCCCATAATTGTGCCCCCATAGATTGTGCCCCCATAGATTGTGCCCCCATTGATGCTCCATAGATTATGCCCCATATATGATCCATAGATTGTGCCCCCATAGATTGTGCCCCCATTGATGCCCCATAGATTGTGCCCCCATTGATGATCATAGATTATGCCCCCATATATGATCCATAGATTGTGCCTTCATAGATTATGCCCCATAGTATAGGCCTCAATTGCTGCGCTGCTGATGCAGCTGAAAAAAAAAAAGACATGCTCACCTCTTGTCGCTGGTGGCCAGGTGCCGGTGTCCTGAGCAGGCGGGGACACCGGCGCGCTATGGGGGACAGGTGCCGGTGTCACCGCTCGCTCAGCGCCCCGGCACCTGAGATATTTACCTGTCACCCGGTGCACCGCTGCTCGCCGCTGTCTTCCGGGTCCTCCAGCAGTCAATGATCAGGCAAAGGGCGCGGCGCACAGTAACCATGTTATCGCGCCCTCTGCCTGAACATCACAGCAAGAGGACCTGAGGACACAGTGGAACGGGACAGGTAAATATCGCTCATACTTACCCTTCCGCCGGCTCATCTCTGCCCTGCTTTTCTCCCACGGTCCCGGCGCCTGTGTTCAGCGGTCACGTGTTACCGCTCATTAAAGTCATGAATATGTGCATATTCATGACTTTAATGAGTGGTACCAGCTGACCGCTGAACACAGGTGCCGGGACCGTGGGAGAAGAGCAGGGGTGCAGAGACCGCGCCGGCGGAGGGGTGAGTATATAGGACAGCTGCGCTCCCCCTCTCCTGTCGACCCCCTGGTATATGACTCGAATATAAGCCGAGAGGGGGACTTTCAGCCCTAAAAAATGGGCTGAAAATCTCGGCTTATATTCGAGTATATGCGGTATATACACATATACATGTTAGTGACAAATACAATTAGTCTACTGTTGGTTCAAAATTATGGACATGTACTGTATTTAATTAATAAATGATTATTTGAAGAAGCAAAATCATGTGGGGTCCCCCTATAATTTATAGACAGCAACACTATACTAATTGTATTTGTTACTGACAAATATATATAATTTTTTAAATATATATTTTATATGTATAGAATATATATATATATATATATATAGAAAATATAATATATATGATATGTATAAATTTATATATATATATATATATATTTTTTACATATATATATATATATATATATATATATATATACACATATATTTATATTGCACAGTAAGATTGAACAAAAGCCGTTAATTCATTTGTCGGCTTCTGTAAAATCATTACAAAACTCGACAGGATATGATACATGGTTTACATACAGTAAAACATTGCATGCCTGTTAGATTTATATATGTCCCTCACTAATAATGTTAGTTGTGTCTGTGTGTAAAATTTTTGAGCTGTAGGTGTTAAATTAAAGGATTATTTCACTGAAAAAACTGGCGTGGGCTCCCGTGCAATTTTCTCCTCCAGAGAGGGCAAGCCAGTCACTGAGGGCAGAAATTAATAGCCTAGAGAGTGATCATTGTTTTTGGGCCTCCCTGGCTAAAACAAATCTGCCCTCAGCCACCCTGAAAAGGCACATTTGTAAGATGTGCCTATTCCCGCACTTACCCTCTCTCTTCCTATTGCCCTGTAGGGGTGGCATATGCGGTAATAAGGTGTTATTGTCACCTTGCTATTGCAAGATGACATTAAACCTGGTTAATAATGCAGAGCTGTCAATAAGACACCTATCCATTATTAATCCACTAGTCTGAAAGAGGTTAAAAAAACACACACATTAAGAATAAAGACTTTTAATGAAACAAATAAACACCCTTTTTTTCCATCTTTATTACACTCCCAATCCATTCGAAGCCATCGTTTTCCTGGAAAAAATCCAAAATAAAAAAAACAACAATTTACCCATACCTGTCCGCCATACAGTCAAGTCCCACGCTGCAATACATCTGAAGGGGTTAAATAGTTTACAACCGGGACTGGCGCTAATGCTACCAACCCGGCTGTAAACCACGGAGGAATGAAGGAAAAGCTGCCTGAGCAGCCTCCCTGCCTGACTAGACAAGAACTGATTAGCGTGAGAACTAGAGATGAGCGACTTTGCCTCCGGGAGAGTCGAATCAGGTTTCGGACCACCCGACTTTCCCAGAAGTCAAGTAGCATGAAATCGGCTGACTATTGGAAAAAAGTCGAAGGTCCAACTGAAACTCGACCCGACCCCAATGCAAGTCAATGGGGAAGAAAAGTCGGCAGGGAGTGGAGGACAGTAAACACACCTAAAGTGCTCATTTCAATGCCAACGACAACAATTCTTATTACTTAAGCTTGTCAACCTTAATTTACTTTATAATAATAGTAATGCATTGAAAACTGGAGGTTTATTTTGGCTAACGTTGTGGGGGGGCAGGGCTTGTTCCAGGTTTTCGTTGTCCCCGGGCCAAAGAGTCTCAGTGGGCCCCTTTTACACATACCACAGTTCATGATGCTCCTATACGGCAGAGAAATATAGGTATAGTACAATTCCAAATACTTCACTTCTTACATTACATGAGTGATATCTATTGTAAATTCTACAATAGCTCAAAAACCGGACAGTATAGTCCTTCATACCATATTATTGGCACCACATAGTGCGCCATAGAGAATAATGAGCCCCATATATTGCTCCATACATAATTGGTCCCATATAATGTTCAATACAGTATATGATGAGCTCCATATAATGGTCCAGTATATTATGGTCCCCATATAATATGCCATACAGTATAAGACGGTCCCAATAGAGTATAATGAGCCCCACATATTGCTCCATAATGAGTCGCATATAAAGCTCCATACAGTATATGATGGGCCCCATATATTGCTCCATACAGAATGGGCTCCATATAAATCTCCATACAAAATAGGCCCCATATGTGTCCATATATAAAGGGCCCTATATGATTCCCCATAAATAATGAACCCCATATTATCCTCCAGTATATGATGGGCCCCATGGATGATGCTACAGTGTATGATGGGCCTATATAAACTATGTTCCAAATTATTATGCAAATTGGTTTTAAGTGTCATAGCGTTTTTTTTTTTTGTAAATGAAACCCATCGATGGTATTGTGTCTCAGGGTTCTTTGGATCACTGAAATCAATCTCAGATACCTGTGATAATTATTTTGCCATGTGAGCCCAATAAAAGGAAAACTGGATGTTCCACACTATTAAGCAGGCCAGAGTTTTCAAGTAAAATGGGAAAGAAAAAGGATCTCTCTGCTGCTGAAAAGCATCAATTAGTGCAATGCCTTGGTCAATGGATGAAAATATTACATATTTCCGGAAAACTTAAGCATGATCATCGTACTGTTAAGAGATTTGTGCTGATTCTGAGCACAGACGTGTTCGTGCTGATAAAGGCAGAATGAGGAAGGTTTCTGCCAGGCAAGTTCATTGGATTAAGAGAGCAGCAGCTAAAAAGCCATTACAAACCAGCAAACAAATATTTGAAGCTGCTGGTGCCTCTGGAGTCCTTCGAACCACAAGGTGTGGGATCCTTCAAAGGCTGCTGTGGTGCATAAACCTACGATTCGGCCACCCCTAAACAGTGCTCACTAGCAGAAACGGTTGCAGTGGGCCCAGACATACATGAAGACTATTTTTCAAACAGTCTTGTTAACTGATGAGTGTTGAGCAACCCTGGATGGTAACGATGGATGGAGTAGTGGATGGTTGGTGGATGGCCACCATGTCCCAACAAGGCTGCGAAGTAATCAAGGAGGTGGAGGAGTCATGTTTTGGGCTAGAATCATAGGAAAACAGCTGGTAGGGCCCTTTAAGGTTCCTGAAGGTGTGAAAATGACCTCTGCAAAGTATGCAGAGTTTCTGACAGACAACTCTCTTCCATGGTATAAAAAGCAGAAACGTGCCTTCAGGAGCAAAGTCATCTTTATGCATGAGAATGCACCATTTCATGCTGCAAAGAATACCTCTGAGACATTGGCTGCTATGGGCATAAAAGGAGATAAACTCATTGTGTGGCCAGCATCTTCCCCTGACCTCAACCCTATAGAGAACCTTTGGAGTATCATCAAGCAAAATATCTATGAGGGTGGGAGGCAGTTCACTTCAAAACAGCAGCTCTGGGAGGCTTCATGCAAAGAAATACAAGAAGAAACTCTCCAAAAACTCACAAGTTCAATGGATGAAAGAATTGTGAAGGTGATATCAAAGAAGGGTTCCTATGTTAACATATAACTTGGCCTGTTAGGATGTTTTGGAGTTAAGTAGCTTTTTTGTTCAGTGAATGTGACCTCCAAATTCAACAAATGAGCATTTTCAGTTCTTTAAAACAGATCAAATGTTCAGAAATTCTACTGTGCCTAATAATTTGGAACAGTGCATTTTGAGTTTTTTTTCCATTTTGGAGATTATACTGTTATCATTGGGAGGTTTCTTCAATAAAATTTGATGTATACTCTAACGGGTGATGACTTTTATTAGACTGACTATCATTTGCACCGACCACTTAGGAAAATCAAGAAAAATATCATTTGCATAATAATTTGGAACATAGTGTAATGTTCCATATATAATGGGCCCCATATGATGCTCCAGTATATGATGGGCCCCATGGATGATGCTCCAGTGTATGATGGGCCTATATAATGCTCCATATATAAAGGGCCTCATATGATGCTCCAGAGTATAATGTGCCCCGTATATGATGCTCCAGTGTATTATGGGCCCCATTTATAATGCTCCAGTGTATGATGTGCCCCATATATAATGCTCCAGTGTATAATGTACCCTTTCTATGATGCTCAAGTGTATGATGGGCCCCATATATAATTCTTCAGTGTATAATGCTCCCCATATATTGCTCCAAACATTAAAAAAATGAAATACCTCTCCTCGCTAGGCACTGCTCTACTCTGGACTCCTCAGCGTCACCATCTTCCAGCTCTCTGTACTGTGACTGTTCAGGCATAGGGCGCACAGACGTGATGTCATAGCGCTCTCTGACCTGAATGTCACTGTCAGGAAATGCGGAAGGTGTCACAGTGGTGGAGCAGGGAGAGGTAAGTATTGCAAGTACTGGGGCCCTGAGCAAGCAGGGAGGGGCCCACTCGTGGGTGCCGGCACTGGCACAGGGCCCCTCATAGTAAGCCAATGTCTCTGACGGCGAATGGGCCCCCCCACCTGCTCAGGGCACCGGCACTTGCCCGGGTGCGCCAGGTTCTGACGCCGGCCCTGGGGGGTGAAGCCTAGTTAGGGAGGTGGAAAAATTGGCATATGTTGAGGTGTAGGCTGGACGTTCAGCAGCTGCAAATGGAGGAATTGGAGAAGTCGGAGGAAGAAAAGGACAAAGCGAGCCATTTTGCTGACAAACTATGTGTCATCAGAGGAAGGTGGTACAAAATCCTTTGAAACCCAGGCATGGTTCATTTTAATGAAGGTGAGATCAGCAACATTTTGGGCCGACAGCCGGCTCCTTCTTTCTGTCAGGATTGATACAGTAGCACTCAAGACTCTTTCTGACAGCACACTACCAGCAAGCAAGCTCCTGTAAGGCATATTATGCCAATTCAGGACAGGTGTCCAGTTTACAGGCCCAGTAGTCAAAGGGGAATGACCTGTGAGGGAGAACATCGATAGGGGAGGAGAGGTAAATTTGAACCATAGTTGACAACTGCTGTCTCCTGTCTATTGCAATCGATTCAGTATTAACAGTCGTGTGAGCGGAACTCTAGAAATCAGTCCACAACATGGTCATGAAACCCCTCTCTCCAACGCCACTTCGGCTGTGTGCACAACGAACAGCTCTTCCATTTGGCCCAGTGCGGCTCGTGGTAGAACCTGCATCGCTGCTTTATGCTGGGAATGCCTCTAACAAACGTTTTACCAGAGTTGCTTGTGGGTTCACCAATATTAGCTCTATGTTCTCCTGTGGCATGATGTTGTGTACTTTGCCTTTATAGCGTGGATTGAGGATGCTGGCCAACCAGTAGTCGTAATCCTTCATAATTTTGGCAATGCGGGGGTCCCTTTTTAGGATCTGCAAGACATAATCACACATGTGGGCCAATGTTCCAGGTGTCAATAATGCACTGCTAATGGAGGGTGGAGGAGCACTTTCTGCCAAATCCACATCCCTCCAGTCACACACAAACCCTGTACCTGACCTTGGCAAGCCAACATTTTCTCTTGCCCCTGGGAATCATCCCCCTCATCCTCCTCCTCTTCCTCTTCTTCCTCCTCCTCATTCAGGACAGTTCCCTGAGCAGATAATGGCTGACTGTCATCAAGGCTTCCCTCCTCCTCCTCCAACTCTTCCTCCTCCGCTGCAGACGCCTGATCCTTAATGTGCGTCAAAGTTTGCATGAACAGATGCATAAGTGAGATGCTCATGCTTATGATGGAGTAGTCTGCGCTTACCAGCCATGTGCATTCCTCAAAACACTGAAGGACTTTACAGAGGTCTTTCAGCTTTGACCACTGCACACCCAAAAACTCGATGTCTGCCCTCAAACTGCCTGCCCGTGGATCCTCCCACAAATGCTTTACAGCCTGCCTCTGTTCGCACAGCGTCTCAACCATGTGCATGGTGGAGTTCCACCTTGTTGCAATGTCTATGTTTAGGCAGTGCTTGGTGAGGTGGAGCAATCGCTGCAGCCTCTGCATATGACTGGAGTCTACGGGTGAGCGACAGATGTGCGAGCACAATCTTCGCACCTTATGGAGCAGGGCTGGTAACTCCGGATAATTATTTATGAAGCACTGCACCATCAGGTTCAAGGTGTGAGCCAGGCAAGGTATTTGTCTGAGTTTTGCCATGGCTATGGCCGCCACAAAATTATGGCCGTTTTCACTGACTACCTTGCCTGGCTCAAGATGTAGACTGCCCAGCCATGAATCAGTTTCTCGCTGCAAGTAGTCGGCTAGTACCTCCGCGGTGTGTCTGTTGTCGCCCAAAGATATCATCTTTAAAACAGCCTGTTGACGCTTACCACTAGCTGTTCGATAGTGGGACACCTCGTATGCAACACTGACAGCTGCGGATGGAGTGCTCGTGCAACTGTGCTTTGTCGACGAGCTTTCGCTTCTGGAAGAGGAGGAGGGTCGAACGCCTACAGTCAACTGTTGCCTATACCGTGGGCTAGGCAGCACTGTTCCACCGCCGCTGTCCTCTGTGGACTCTGCATCCACCACATTAACCCAGTGCACAGTGATGGACACGTAACGCCTTGGCCATGCCTACTGGCCCATGCATCTGTTGTGAGGTGCACCTTTCCGCTCACTAATTGTTTGAGTGCATGGGCAATGCGGTCTTTCACATGCAGGTGGAGGGCAGGGATGGCTTTTCTAGAAAAGAAGTGGTGACTGGGTAGGTCATAGCGTGCGACAGTGTAGGCAATGAGCTCTTGGAATGCTGCGCTTTCAACCAAACGGAAGGGCATCATCTCTAATGAAATTAGTTTGGCAATGTAGGCATTCAAAGCCAGTGTACGTGGATGAGAGGATGAGTACTTTCTTGTCTTACTCAGAGTGTCTGCTAGGGTGAGCTGGACTTGAGAGCTGCATATGGGGGAACTAGCGGTGGACATGATTGACTGAGAGGTGGTTGGTGATGGTGATGGTGGTGGCCTAGATTCAGTCTTTCGTTGGAAAAACATTGTGATTCCCTGACTGCTTTGGCCTTGCGACAACACTTCAACATTTCTTTCTGGTGGTGTGCTAACCGGTGTGCTTACAGTGGGGGAAGTGATGTAGCGTTGCTGGCTACCTTCAGTCGGAGCAGGTGCACATGTGCTACCTGAGGTTTTGTAGTCCGTCCACGCTAGCAAGTGCATGGTGTTTAAATGTCTAAGCATGCAACTGGTATTCAAATTTTTGAGATTTTTCCCTCGGCTTAAAGTTTTTCCGCACTTCTTACAGATAACCTTTTCCTTATCAATAGGATTTTGGTCAAAAAAGTGCCACACTGCACTCTTCCTACTATGGGAAAACTTTTCAGGGCTTGCGAGCTGTGCTAATAATTTGACCATCTGGCCAAGCTGTCCTGTAACTCTTTTTGTTTTTTTTAACACGTTTTTGGACTGCTATGGGCCTGCCAGATAACCGCAGCTGCAATGTCGATGCCTGCTGCGGATCCTCCTCCTCTTCTGAGCTATTGCCAGCGGCACCCTCTTCCCCAATGGATGCCAATCCGGGTCAACAACTGGGTCATCCATCACCTCTTCTTCAATTTCATCTGCACCATCCTCTGTGTCATAGTGTAAGGTGGTAGAGTGTGCAG
The DNA here is from genome assembly GCA_033576555.1 of Oophaga sylvatica. Classification (NCBI taxonomy): domain Eukaryota; kingdom Metazoa; phylum Chordata; class Amphibia; order Anura; family Dendrobatidae; genus Oophaga; species Oophaga sylvatica. The sequence goes on along the minus strand of JARQOD010000001.1, from coordinate 130,847,593 downwards.
GAAGGGGCACCTGAGTTTCATCAGGGTCAGAATCTGGCTCAGTAGACTGAGAGGGCAATACAGTGCTCTGGATGAATGTACCAGCAGAATCATATAGCACTGGCTGTGCATCAGTGCACTCCATGTCATATTCATCTTGGACTGGGGAATTCAGGATTTCACTTGATAACCCAGGCATGGTATGTGAAAAGAGCTCCAGGGAGTAATCTGAAGTGTGGCCTGCCTCATCCTTCACTTTTGTTGGGGGTGACAGACACAAGGAAAGGTGTTGTTCCTGACCAGGAGCCTGCACTGACGACTCAGTGCTTGCAGTTTTTGAAACTTCAGAAGAGGAGGCGATAGAGCTGGCAGCTGTTTAAGCAATGTAAGCCAAAACCTGTTCCTGATGCTCTGGCTTTAAAAGCGGTTTACCTACTCCTAGAAAAGGGAGCCTTCCAGGCCTTCTGGAGCCAGACTATGATGCAGGCTCTACACCTCCTGCCTTAGGTGCTATTGTGCTTTTGGCACTACCAGCAGATGCACCACCACCACCATCAGTAACAGCTGGCCCCCCGCCCACGTCCGCGGCCTCTTCCACCATACTTCCTCATGTTTGGGAAAATTTACCAAAAATACCAGCAGATACAGTATATGGTACTGTATAAGAAGCGTACAGCTGTATACAGTGTGGGGGAAAATTTAAATCTCTGTATATATTTCCAGAGTCCAACACAGACACTCACTCAGTATTGATTTGACCGTAATACAAAAGGACGAAAACCGATACTGTATCAGAAGATACCAGCTGTATATATTTCCGGAGTTACACACAGACGCTCACTCAGTAAGGATTAAACCAAAATACAAAAAGCAGAAAAACGGTACTGTATCAGAAGCGTACAGCTGTATACAGTGTAGGGGAAAATTTAAATCTTCGGATATATTTCAGGAATCACACACAGACGCTCATTCAGCATGGATTTGACCGTAATACAAAAGGCAGAAAAATGGTACTGTATCAGAAGATACCAGCTGTATATGGTGAAGGGGAAAATTTAAATCTCCGTATATATTTCCGGAGTCACACACAGACGCTCACTCAGTATGGATTTGACCGTAATACAAAAGGCAGAAAAAATGTACTGTATCAGAAGCGTACAGCTGTATGCAGTGTAGAGGAAAATTTAGATCTCCATATATATTTCTGGAGTCACGCACAGACGCTCAAGCAGTATGGATTTAAACGTAATACAAAAGGCAGAAAAACGGTACTGTCTCAGAAGATACCAGCTGTATAAGGTGAAGGGGAAAATTTAAATCTCCGTATATATTTCCGGAGTCACACACAGACACTCTCTCAGTATGGATTTGGCTGTAATACAAAAGGCAGAAAAAAGGTACTGTATCAGAAGATACCAGCTGTATATAGTGTAGGGGAAAATTTAAATCTCCATATATATTTCCGAAGTCACACACAGATGCTCACTCAGTATGGATTTGACCGTAATACAAAAGGCAGAAAAACGGTACTGTATCAGAAGATACCAGCTGTATACGGTAAAGGGTAAAATTTAAATCTCTGTATATATTTCCGGAGTTACACACAGACGCTCTCTCAGTATGGATTTGACCGTAATACAAAAGGCATAAAAAAGGTAGTGTATCAGAAGATACCAGCTGTATACAGTGTAGAGGAAAATTTAAATCTCTGCATATATTTCCGGAGTCACACACAGACGCTCTCTCAGTGTGGATTTGACCGTAATAGAAAAGGCAGAAAAACAGTACTGTATCAGAAGATACCAGCTGTATACGGTGAAGGGGAAAATTTAAATCTTCGTATATATTTCCTGAGTCACACACAGACTCTCACTCAGTATGGATTTGACCAGAACACAAAAAGCAGAAAAACGGTACTGTATCAGAAGCGTACAGCTGTATACATTTGAGGGGAAAATTGAAATCTTCGTATATATTTCCGGAGTCACACACACATAGTCAGCATGTTTTTGTCCATGATACCAGCCGGTACACGGTAGTGTGTGAGGAGCATACAGCTCTATACGGTGTGGGAAAAAATGAACGCTCGGTAATTGTGCAGAAAAAAAGAATAAAAGTATTAGTGCTGGATAAAAAACAGTTTGCACAGCAGTGTACACACAGCAATACAGCTATCAGGCAGGCTAATAACCAGCGCTGCTGAACACAAGAAAATCCTGCCCTGTCACTGCACAGTAACTGTACAGCACAATTGCTATCAGCACAAGCATATAAGAACTTCTCTTTCCAGCCCTAAATCTCTCTCTACTGATAAACAGCGTCAGCAACCTCTCCCTACTGTTAAGAACAGCAGAAGTAAAATGGCGGTCGGCGGTCAGGGCTTTTATAGACACTATGACGCCCCCCCAAGCCAATCACTGCAATGCCCTTCTCTAAGATTGTGGTGGACGCTGCCCATGTCATCTCGTTGCCCACAGTGTAAGTCCTTGCTCATTGTCTGAAAAATGGCGCCTGGAAGTATTATGGGAAAACCGACTTTGGTGCTCATTTTGCCGAACGCATGGCCGACTTCACGCTATGGTCGATATTTGCTTGGCGAAACCCTACTTTAGCGAAAGTCGGCGACTTATGAATCTGACCGACCTGTTTCGCTCAACTATAGTGAGAAAGTTTCTGAATATATTCCCATGCTGGTGAGTTCACCTCAGGTCAGGTGGGGGGTCTACGCAGCCTCAGTAATGTCAGATGCGCCTTTTCTGGGGTGGCTGGGGCAGATTTTTGCAGCCGGGGGGCACAAAAACAATGGTCCCTCTGTAGGCTATTAATTTCTGCCCTCAGTCACTGTCTTGACCTCTCTGCGCAGAAGCCCACAACAGTTTTTCAGTGAATTAATCCTTTAATTTAACAACTACAACTCCAAAATTTTATACACAGACACTTCTAACATTATTAGAGAGGGACATATAAAAAATAACGGATATGCAATGGTTTACTGTATGAATTATCACCTATTCTGCTATCTATATCTCTATGAAATATAAATACATATATATATATGTTTGTCAATGACATATATATATATATATGACTATTCTACTAGTATATATCTATTCTATATATTATATTCTAACCCATTCTATACTGTACCCAGCATCTGCTGGCTTTTAAGATATATATATATATATATATATATATATATATATATATATATATATATATATACAGTGCAGACCAAAAGTTTGGACACACCTTCTCATTCAAAGATTTTTCTGTATTTTCTTAGCTATAAAAGTTGTAGAATCACACTGAAGGCATCAAAACCATGAATTAACACATCTGGAATTATACATTACACTTTACAAAAAAGTGTGAAAGAACTGAAAATATGTCTAATATTCTAGGTTCTTCAAAGTAGCCACCTTTTGCTTTGATTACTTTTTTCACGCAGAAAAGGTGAACGGATGGATTCTACATGCCTGGTTCCCACCGTGAAGCATGGAGGAGGTGGTGTGATGGTGAACGGATGAGGGCCCCGTCTCACATAGCGACGCACCAGCGATCCCGACAACGATATAAACATGTCAGGATCGCTGGTGTGTCGCTACATGATCGCTGCTGAGCTGCCAAACAGGCAGCTCAGACAGCGATCAGTACAAGCGACACTGCGGGTAACGTCGCTTCAGCTCAGCCGGGGACACCGCACAGCATCAGTGACGTCAGAGGGAATCCTGGCTGACCTGAAGTGAACTGATTAGCCTGAGAAGCAATCAATTAAGCTTCCCACACTAATCACTTCCTCTCCTGTTAACCGGGAGAGGAAATCATTAATTCGGGGGCTTACAGCTGAGCTGCCAGCATTAGCTGTGCTGCTAGCTGTAAGCCAGTTAACCCTTTGTGAAGGATTACAGCGTGGGACCTGACAGAGCACCGGATAGGTAAGAATAATGTTGCTTTATTATTTTATTTTTATTACAGGAGAACAAGGGATTCGCACGGATTACCTGTAAAATAAAAGATGGTCAGAAACTGTGTGATTATTTCATTAAAATGATTTTTAATTAAAGTGTGGGTGTTTTATTTTTATTTCATTCAATAGGATTAATAATTGAGAGTTGTCTAATTGACAACTCTCAATTATTAACCTGGCTTAAAGTCACCTTTTAATAGCAAGATGGCTTTAACCCATTATTAACCCATTAGCCACCGCTGCAGGGCAATGGGAATAGACGGGCTAAGTGCCAGAAAGGGCGCATCTAATTATAGATTTGCCTTTTCTGGGGTGTCTGGGGGCAGACGTTAGTAGCCAGGGGGGCACAAAAAAATGCACCCTCCCTAGGCTTCTATTTTCTGCCCTCACTCACTGGCTTTCCCTGTCTGGTGGAGAAAATAGCGCGGGAGCCCACGCATATTTTTTCAACGAATTTACACCTTTAATTAACCCCTAGCTGTATGAAGTTTTGCACACATACACTCATGTGTTGTGAATGGGTTTGAGATGAGTTCTGAGCAGAGGCTTCCTCTGGTGGTTACAAGCGGTGCTGGTCTGTCCAGTGAAGATTGTGAGGACTGGGAATCAGGTGTTACTGACTGGTCTTATATAAGGGAGTCACCTTCCCATCAGGGTTGCCGGTGATCAATTGTTCTGGTCTGAATCCTTCATTCCTGTTTCCCTTGTAGCCTGCTGTGTCGTGTCTGCATCTCCTGCTAACAGATAAGACATTTTCTTCTTTTTGTTTTTGTGCTATATTTTTGCATTTTGTCCTGCACTTCTGTGGGGGCCTTCAGGGTTCCCTCCGGGGGCTTTTGCCCTCTCAGTTTAGTTCAGCCACTGATGTTTGTACTTTTGCTTTTTCCAGTTTTTTCAGTGGCTGCTGTTTTGATTTGGTTACACCAGAGAACTAATTTAGGTGGTAGAGGTCGTGTGATCTCAGGTGTTTTTGAAATTAGTAGAGTTGGTGCTTTTCAGGGTTTTCTGGGATTGCAGTAAGTGCCCTTCCTATCCTTTTCTATTTAGTTAGTTTGGGCCCCAGCGTTTGCTCATACTATTTTCTTTCTGTGTCAGTATTTCATCTTGTCTAACCGCCATTACTTGTTTGGGGGCTTTCTATTATCTTTGGGGTTCTGCTCCGGGGCAGATAGCTTTCCTATTTCTATCTTTAGGTGTAGTTAGTTTCTCAGGCTGTGACGAGGCGTCTAGGACCAACGTAGGAACGCTCCACGGCTGCCTCTAGTTGTGGTGGTTAGTCAGGGTACTGCAATCTCATAGATTCCAACTGCTCTGGTGTATTGCCTTTTTTACCTGCACTCCTCAGCTACCGAAACATAACACTCATGTTATTGTTAGTGAAAACCATATATCAAACTACATGAAATGACATGGTTAACTGTATATAAACCATGTGTCATTTCATGTTGGGTCTGTAATTTCACAAAAGCCGGCAATTGAATTAGCGGCTATTACACTATGTAGAAGTGTATGAACTATTAATATACATATATATGTGTCACAATGACATGTATATATATATATATATATATATATATGTATTCTATGTGTAATTATCTAGTGTTTTGTGAGCTGTCAGTGTGATTTTACAGTATTGACTATGGTAGCAATATGTATGGGAACTTCCGATTCCGGTATTCGATATGCAAAGAGTATCGGAACTCAGTATCGGAATTCCGATACTGCGAATATCGGCCGATACCCAATATTTGCAGTATCAGAATGCTCAACACTATTCTAGACCCATGCTACAAGGAGAACTTTAAATCTCTTATTCCAGAGACAGACAGGTGTATTAAAATGATGCAGTACCAGAGTGCCATTGTTGCTGAATTACTGAAAATATTCCCATCTTAAAACACTGACTGCAGAGGTCACAGTTCGTTGAACAACCAAGGAGTAGTGGCGAGAGAGACCCAACTGCAATCCAGCAGAGGCAGGGGAACACTGGCAAAGTACTGGGACACTTTTCTCAGACCCTCCCATCCACTGGCCCAGAGTCGCAGGGTAGCCTCACAAGGTCTGGAAAGTTTGGGAAGATGTTGAAAGAGTATCTTGCTGACTGTACCAACGTCCTCCATGATTCCTATGTGCCTTTTAATTATTGGGTTTCCAAGCTGGACATGTGGCATGAACTGGCTCTCTACGCCTTGGAAGTCCTGGCCTGCCCTGCCGTAGCGTTTTGTTAGAGCGGGTTTTTAGCGCTGTTGGTGGAATATTACTGATAAGCACATCCGCCTGTCAACAGAAAATGCTCTCAGGCTGACTCTTATAAAGATGAAAAAGGCATGAATTGGGCCAGACTTCTCTACACCACCAAATGAGAACAGCAAAACATAACCTTCAATACAGTAAAGTTTTTGGGGAGGTGTATTTTCATGCACCTCTTCACACCCACACATGGGTATACGCTTCATGACTTTGGACATTTGGTGTGTTAAGCCCCCGTCACACTAAGCGAGATCGCTAGCGAGATCACTGAATCGTCACTGATTTTGTGACGCAACAGCGACCTAGCCAGCGATCTCGCTTAGTGTGACACACAGTGACTACCAGCCCCCTGCTGGGTTTCGTTGATCGTCGTTGAATGTCCTGGACCATTTTTTCATCATTGGTCTTCCACTGGCCAGGGTGCATCGCTGCGTGTGACAGCGGGAGACCAACGATCAGCGAGCTGGGAGCTGGTATCCAATGTACATATCGGGTAACTAAGCATCGCGCGGCACCTAGTTACCCGATATGTACCCTGGTTACCGGCTCCCAGCTTCTGCTGTAGAGCGCTGAGAGCCAGTATGTAGGGTACATATCGGGTAACTAGGTGCCGCGCTGTGCTTAGTTACCCGATGTGTACATTGGATACCAGCGTGCTCGCTGGTCCTGATCGCTGGTGAGTCTGCCCATGTGACAACTCACCAGCGATCAGCTAACGATGTCCCAGTGAACCCATCCACGTCATATCGTTGGTGGGATCGCTGGGACATTGAAGAGTGTGACGGGACCCTTATTATCCTCCTCCTTCTCCTCATACTCATCATCCACCACCACTAGAACACAAGGGTGACAGTGGTCTGTGATGCAACAGCCAGTATTAATTTTTTCAAGGGTGTTTTGCTGCCCGTTCAATAAATGTTAAGATAAGAATAAAAGGTGCTCACCGTTTAAAGATAGGTGCTCAGGAGGAAAAAATTCCAATAATATAGAAAAACTCCGGCACACAAAAAACAACTTTCCAAAATTTTTGAAGACAAGTCAGCGGACTCAATATAAAGAAAAAGCACTTGATAGTTCTTTCATGTAGTCACATGTGGAAAATTTATGAAACGTAATGACTTAATTAATTCATGTAGACACAAGTAATAGATTCGACATTTCGGCTCACGTGCCTTTTGACTCGCCAACGTGAACAACGGGACACCTATAGCCGGACCTCCAGACCCAGAGATACACCTCGTGAAACTTACCCGGAACCTTCCGCCCAGAGTGCACAGTGGGAAGTTTATCCCTTTCTGTTCAAGTCTTCATAATCAAACTAGACATATCTTGATAAAGGCACGAGAGCTGAAACGTTGAATCTATTACTTGTGGCTATATGAATTAATTAAGACATTACGTTTCATAAATTTTCCACATGTGACTAAATGAAAGAACTATCAAGTGCTTTTTCTTTATATTGAGTCCGCTGACTTGACTTCAATATATTTTGGAAAGTTATTTTTTGTGTGCCGGAGTTTTTCTATATTATCGTTCAAAAATGTTTACACTCCATGTTGAGGTGTCACCCCCCAGGGGTATAAGTTTTTCAGCCTATGCACTTAGCGTATGGACATTACAAGTATAGGAGACTGGCTCATTTAAACTGGGAAGACCTTTTTCGCAGGCCGTCCTCCACATCTCTTCCTACACCACCACTAGATTACTAGGGTGGACTTGTTCCGTGATGAAACGGCCACTATATTGTTTTGCCAGGGTGTTTAGGATGTCCATAACTACTAATATTTACACAGTCGGTTGATGTGCCTCTCCCCAGGGAAAATGTTTTTCAACCCATGCACTCAGTGTATGGCCATTCCAAGTACAGGAGACATGCTCCTTTAAACTGGGAAGACCTTTTTCGCAGACTGTACTCCACGTCTCTTCCTACACCACTCCTAGATCATCAGGGTGACCATGTTCCGTGATGAAACAGCCACTATATTGTTTTGCCAGGTTGTTTAGGATGTTCGTAACTACAAATATTTACAGTCAGTTGATGTGCCCCTCCCTGGGGAAATCGTTTTTCAGCCCATGCACTTAGTGTATGGCCATGCCAAGTATAGGAGACCCACTCCTTTAAACAGGGAAGACCTTTTTCGCAGGCCATACTCCATGTCTCTTCCTATACCACCCCTAGATCACCAGGGTGACCATGTTCCGTAATGAAACAGTCACTATATTGTTTTGCCAGGGAGTTTAGGATGTACGTTACTACAAATATTTAAACCAGGGGAGGAGTCCCGAGGAGATAATTTGCATATTCCCAGTGCCTTCTGGGATAAGTGAAGAGTCTCCGCGAGCTCAAGGAACACTGGATTTTGGCTGTTGCAGCTGAAAGGAGGACATCAGTAAACCAGGGGAGGAGTCCCGAGGAGATAATTTGCATATTCCCAGTGCCTTCTGGGATAAGTGAAGAGTCTCCGCGAGCTCAAGGAACACTGGATTTTGGCTGTTGCAGCTGAAAGGATGACATCAGTAAACCAGGGGAGGAGTCCCGAGGAGATAATTTGCATATTCCCAGTGCCTTCTGGGATAAGTGAAGAGTCTCCGCGAGCTCAAGGAACACTGGATTTTGGCTGTTGCAGCTGAAAGGAGGACATCAGTAAAAAGTTTTGGCTTATATTTCACCGCTTGATTATCTCTTGAACAATAAGAACATGGAAGAGGCTAGGAGCCATGTGGTGAGCTGCATTTCTTGCTACATGTTCATAGACTTACCAGTGGAAAAGCCAAACTTTACATGCCAGAAATGCAAGCTTGTGTCCCTGTTGGAGGAAAAGTTGCAAAATCTGGAAGAGAGGTTATCTACATTGAAGACCATTAAGGAAGGTGAAGAGTTCTTAGACAGAGCAGAATTATCTCTTCATGGTACAGAAAGAGAAGAAATTCGAAGTGCAACTGAAGAAACAGAGGAATGGAAGCATGTGACTCCGAGAAGCAGGAGGATCAGGAGGCAGTCAGCATCAATTCTGCTCAGGAACCAATACCAGGCTCTTACACAGGAGAACGATGAAGAAATACATCAGGATAAGACTTTGCCCACAAACAACCTTGTACGCCCTCAGAGTCCTCCTGAATGGAGAAAGAAAACTGTTGTGAAGAAGAAACGGAGAGTTGTTGTCATGGGCGATTCACTGTTGAGAGGAACAGAGGCCGCTATCTGCAGACCGGATATAACCTCAAGAGAAATGTGCTGTCTTCCAGGTGCAAAAATTAAAGATGTGTCTGACAGGATATCAGGACTCTTCAGACCTAAAGATGACTAACCATTCCTGCTAATACATGTGGGGACAAATGACACCGCTAGAAACGACCTGGAAACCATCTGCAGTGACTTTGAAAACTTAGGCAAGAAAGTGAAAGAACTGGGAGCGCAGGTGGTCTTCTCTTCCATCCTCCCAGTGGATGGCCATGGAACAAGGAGGTGGAATAAGATTCTGCAGGTGAACAACTGGCTACGTCGATGGTGCCGTCAGCAAGGATTTGGATTTCTGGATCATGGAGTGAATTACCTATACGATGGACTACTTGCTAGAGATGGGGTGCACCTTACGAAGACTGGAAAACATGTATTTGGAAGTCGCCTTGCTACACTCATCAGGAGAGCTTTAAACTAGAACAATGTGGGAAGGGAAGCAAAACGCCAGCAAAAGCCATACACTTGACAAATACTATTGAGATTTCTGCTATTAGAAGTGAAGGGGAAGAACAAAGACAAAAAAATTTACATAATAAAAATATTGAAGGAAGAGAAACCAATCACAAACTAAAGTGTTTCTATACGAATGCACAAAGCATAGGCAACAAACAAGGAGAACTGGAGCTACTAACGCAGGAGAAGAAATATGATGTCATTGGAATCACTGAGACTTGGTGGGACGATACACATGATTGGAATACAAGGCTAGAAGGATACAACTTATTTGCAAGAAACAGACTTGATAAACGAGGAGGAGGTGTTTCATTGTATGTTTGAAAAGCGTATATCTGTACAGAGATTGACACTTCAGAGACTGGGAGTTCTGTGGAAACTGTTTGGGTAAGAATACAAGGACAGAACAATGGAAAGGACACCATTGTAGGCATTTACTACAGGCCGCCTGTGCAAGCTGAAGATATGGATGAACTCTTTATGCATCAAATGGCCAAGTTCTCCAAAAAATATGACATAGTGGTCATGGGAGATTTCAACTATCCAGACATTTGTTGGGAATCTCTCTCAGGCAAAACTAACAGGTCAAGGAAATTCTTATCCTCTCTTGCTGACAACTTTATCTTCTAAAAGGTAATGGAGAAAACAAGGGGATCTGCTACCTTGGATCTAATCCTCATAAACAGGGAGGAAATGGTGGAGGAGGTAAGAGTGGCTGGGACTCTAGGAGGTAGTGACCATGCTATTTTAGAATTTTGGATAACAAGAGGAGGAAGACCTGTGAAGACTCAGACGTCAAGGTTAGATTACAGAAAGGCAGATTTTAAGGAACTGGCTGGATATCCTTAAGGACAAAAATGTCCAGGAAGGATGGAAAATCTTGAAAAATGAGATTCTCAAAGCACAATCGTTAACAATTCCGAAAAGAGGGAAGAATGGGAAGCATTTAAGGAAACCAGGATGGATGAACATAGAACTTAAACACATGCTAAAAAGGAAGAAAGAAATGTTTATCAAATGGAAAGAGGGAGGCATATCTAAAGAAGAATATAATGCCGTCTGCAGAACCTGCAGGGCACAAATCAGATTATCTAAAGCTGACAATGAATTAAGGCTTGCAAGTGACGTCAAAAGCAACAAAAAGGATTTTGGGGATACGTCAAAAGTAAAAGAAAAGTCAAAGATGCTATAGGATTTTTACAGGATGAAAATGATGAAATGGTAAGTCAGGATGTTGAGAAGGCTGAACTTTTAAATTCCTATTTTGCATCTGTTTTCTCTCAGAAAGGAAATGTAGCATCAACTGATCTTCACTGTCCTATTAAAGGAATAGAAGAATCCAGGATATCTATAAACAGAAAGACAGTGAGGAAACACTTAGCTAACATAAATGAATTCAAGTCTCCAGGTCCAGATGAATTACACCCCAGGGTACTGAAGGAGATAGCAGAAGAAATTCTTGAACCACTGTCCATAATCTTTGAAAATTCTTGGAGAACAGGAGAAGTTCCAGAAGACTGGAGAAGAGCAAATGTTGTTCCTATCTTCAAAAAGGGGAAGAAGGTGGACCCAGGGAACTACAGGCCGGTGAGTCTGACTTCTATACCAGGAAAGATCTTTGAACAAATTATTAAAGAACATGTATGCAAGTACCTGGACAAGAATGAAGTGATTAAACAGAGTCAGCATGGGTTTGTAACTAATAAGTCATGTCAGACTAACTTAATTTCCTTCTATGACAGAATCACTGACTGGGTGGATCAGGGAAATGCTGTAGATATAGTATATCTTGACTTCAGCAAAGCATTTGACAAAGTATCTCCACAATCCTTATTGAAAAAATGACTAAGTATGGAATGGACAAGGCAACTGTTAGGTGGATTCATAACTGGCTTAGTGATCGGACCCAAAGAGTGGTTGTAAATGGTGCACATCCAGTTGGAAGAATGTCTCAAGTGGGGTACCACAAGGCTCTGTTTTGGGCCCTGTATTGTTCAACATCTTTATCAATGATTTAGATGAAGGAATTGAGGGTAAACTGATCAAATTTGCTGATGACACAAAGCTAGGAGGGGTAGCTAATACTAGAGAAGAGAGAGAGAGGATTCAAAAAGATATACATAAACTGGAGCAGTGGGCAGCAACTAACAGAATGGATTTTAACAGGGAAAAATGCAAAGTACTACATCTGGGCAATAAAAATGAAAAAAGCATATACAAAATGGGAGGAATAGGGCCAAGTAACAGCACATGCGAAAAAGACTTGGGTATACTAATTGATCACAGACTTAACATGAGTCAACAGTGTGATGCAGCAGCAAAAAAGGCAAATGCAATTATAGGATGTATCAACAGAAGCATACAGTCTAGATCACGTGAGGTCATTATTGCTCTCTACTCCTCTTTGGTCAGACCTCATCTGGAATACTGTGTCCAGTTTTGGGCACCACATTTTAAAAAAGACATCAACAAACTGGAGCAAGTTCAGAGAAGAGCCACCAGAATGGTGACTGGTCTGCAAACCATGTCCTATGAGGAACGGTTGCAGGATTTGGGAATGTTTAGCTTGCAAAAAAGAAGACTGAGAGGAGACTTAATAGCTGTCTACAAATATCTCAAGGGCTGTCACATTGTAGAAGGATCATCTTTATTCTCATTTGCACAAGGAAAGACTAGAAGCAATGGGATGAAACTGAATGGGAGGAGACACAGATTAGATATTAGAAAAAACTTTTTGACAGTTAGGGTGATCAATAGTGTTGAGCGATACTGCTCGATATCTAAAAATATCGGATCGGAATGGTATCGCCGATATCACTAAATATCGTCGATATCCGATTCCGATACCGGAAGTCCCATGTAAGTCTATGGGAACAAAATATCGCAACTAAAAAAACACTTTCTTTCGTTGTAAACACAAAATATACACACATAGAATACATATATATATATATATATATATATATATATATATACATGTCATTGTGACATATATATATATATACATATATTTATAGTTTATACACTTCTACATAGTAAAATAGACTCTGATTCAATTGCCGGGTAAAGCCGTGACATACCCCATAGAAGTCGACGGGCTTGGTGCCGAGTACCCCAAAACCTCTGGCTCTGTGCGACTCAACTTGGGCGTCACGAGCAGGATTCTGTAGCTCGCTATAAGCGAGTCCTGTGTGCCTGAATTGAACTGGTTTTGTGCTTGAGAATTGCTAAAATCATCAGAGAATGTATTTGCCATTTTTCCGCCATATCTGCGTCACGACGAGGCACTGGTGAAGAAGAAGGGCGTGCTCTTCGTGGGTGTACACTCACTCAGTGGCGCGAAAACGATGGCCGACCACTCTAAATGGTACTGCAATGTAAGATCGTGCCCCACAGCTCTTGAGTTCCGCCTCCTCATCCTCCTCAGTGTGCGGAAACTAACGCGAAGGTCCCGCCTCACTACAAAAGAGGGGCCCTCTCCAGATGCTAATGACACATGTGACTTGGCAGAGATGGCTAATGGACACGAGCAGAAGTGTGAAGGGATGGAGCAGTCAGAGCTCTCCCCCCACGGAAGCGACCCGATCGCCACGGAACCACCATTGGGCACCCGGCCTGGAAACCCTCCTACGCTGCAAGAAGCGGAGTATACCCTAAGAGGCCTGGCCCGGCACCGGGAGGAGGTCGCCAGGATGGAAGCCAGCTGGCGTGCCCTAAAACTAAACTTGGAGCGGCGCCAATCCCTCTTACCTGAAGTGTCTGTACCGGAAGGTGAGGCACCCGTTCTAGTAGAGGAGTCCGTGCGGGCATCCCAGCCCTTGCAATGTGATCCGGTTGACGTTGTCGCAGTGGAGGCACCCGTTCCTGCAAAAAACGCTGCACCGGCAGCACCCCAGATCCCGCTGTCTTCCCCCGTCGCTGAGACAGAAGAAGTGACACCCGTCCTCATGGAGGAGGCCGCGCAGGCACCAGAGGTCTACCTGTCTGTACCGGAGCCCCGACTGTCATCTGTTCCAGAGCTGGCTGCTTCCTCCGCAGGTGAGCGCCGCCAGGACTGTCGGGCGCCAGGAGAGCTGCTGCAAACTGGACATCGTAAGCTGCAGTTTGATGGTGGAGACATGGAGATGCTGGTGGAGGAGAATTACAACCGGCGTCAGGAGGAAGAGTGTAGACGTCGGGAGAGAGAAGCCGAGCGACAAAGGGAGCAGCGCGAATCCCAGAAGCTTCGCCAACGTCACATCGAGAAGGACCGGGCAGATAAGGACCGGATGAGAAAAGATAAAGGAACCCTGTGGGAGCCGCGGCGTAAGGGTGCAGTACGGAGCTTTAAATTGAAAGCTGGTTGGGGCTTCATCCAGGAGCCTGGACTTTATTTAGAAGTGTTTGTGACCCGGCGGGACGTGGAGACTCACCTCCCAGAAGGACACCTGGGGAGGGACCTGTTCCCAGGAGACTTGGTAACTTACACCCGACACTGGGGTTACAATGGATGGTATGCCCTAAATGTCACCAGGTGCGACCCCTGATCCCCAGAGTGTCAGGAACCTGTGAGACCCTCGGAGCCTTCAGCCTCCCACATCCAGGCCTCTGCACAAGTGCCCACCCCACGCCGTAAATCTCCCCAGCCTCCCTCAGTGGTCTCCTCAGCAGCCCCAGCTATGGACATGATAATGATAGCTGGCCCGTACCCGGCGCCTGTTAGGCCCCCTGGGGTTCGTTCAGTCTGGGACATAGGGCTCCAGACCCGGATGGAGATGAAAGAGGTGGCCACACAGACACAGATAGCGGGTCACGACTTGACTGTACAGGCCACACGACGTCATCAGGTCCTGGTGGTCCTTGGTGTCTCGGATGTTTGGCAAGCATCAGAACAGTACCAGGTGGTACCTGGAACACCCCTGCCAAAGAATTATAAATAACCCGGACAGGGTCCCTGTATGTAAATAGTTAAATTGTTGATGTACCCGGACGGGTGAATGTTCATAAAAAAGTTTTTTAATTTAATAAAAAACACAACACAGTTTTCATTACTTTTATTACAGTCTCATCCTGCGACGCCATCGATCTCCTGTAAAAAAATGAAAAAAAAAACAGCAGTATACCACCTGTCCGACGCAGTCCATAGTAACGAGTGTCCCACGACGATCCAGCTCTGCTACATCAGAATGACATCAGAGGCAGGCAGGCAGGCAGAGCCTGTCATCCCGGCGCAGCACAGCTGATTACCTGCTTCCCCGGCGGTAACGTCATCGGAAATTCTTATCCTCTCTTGCTGACAACTTTATCTTCTAAAAGGTAATGGAGAAAACAAGGGGATCTGCTACCTTGGATCTAATCCTCATAAACAGGGAGGAAATGGTGGAGGAGGTAAGAGTGGCTGGGACTCTAGGAGGTAGTGACCATGCTATTTTAGAATTTTGGATAACAAGAGGAGGAAGACCTGTGAAGACTCAGACGTCAAGGTTAGATTACAGAAAGGCAGATTTTAAGGAACTGGCTGGATATCCTTAAGGACAAAAATGTCCAGGAAGGATGGAAAATCTTGAAAAATGAGATTCTCAAAGCACAATCGTTAACAATTCCGAAAAGAGGGAAGAATGGGAAGCATTTAAGGAAACCAGGATGGATGAACATAGAACTTAAACACATGCTAAAAAGGAAGAAAGAAATGTTTATCAAATGGAAAGAGGGAGGCATATCTAAAGAAGAATATAATGCCGTCTGCAGAACCTGCAGGGCACAAATCAGATTATCTAAAGCTGACAATGAATTAAGGCTTGCAAGTGACGTCAAAAGCAACAAAAAAGGATTTTGGGGATACGTCAAAAGTAAAAGAAAAGTCAAAGATGCTATAGGATTTTTACAGGATGAAAATGATGAAATGGTAAGTCAGGATGTTGAGAAGGCTGAACTTTTAAATTCCTATTTTGCATCTGTTTTCTCTCAGAAAGGAAATGTAGCATCAACTGATCTTCACTGTCCTATTAAAGGAATAGAAGAATCCAGGATATCTATAAACAGAAAGACAGTGAGGAAACACTTAGCTAACATAAATGAATTCAAGTCTCCAGGTCCAGATGAATTACACCCCAGGGTACTGAAGGAGATAGCAGAAGAAATTCTTGAACCACTGTCCATAATCTTTGAAAATTCTTGGAGAACAGGAGAAGTTCCAGAAGACTGGAGAAGAGCAAATGTTGTTCCTATCTTCAAAAAGGGAAGAAGGTGGACCCAGGGAACTACAGGCCGGTGAGTCTGACTTCTATACCAGGAAAGATCTTTGAACAAATTATTAAAGAACATGTATGCAAGTACCTGGACAAGAATGAAGTGATTAAACAGAGTCAGCATGGGTTTGTAACTAATAAGTCATGTCAGACTAACTTAATTTCCTTCTATGACAGAATCACTGACTGGGTGGATCAGGGAAATGCTGTAGATATAGTATATCTTGACTTCAGCAAAGCATTTGACAAAGTATCTCACACAATCCTTATTGAAAAAATGACTAAGTATGGAATGGACAAGGCAACTGTTAGGTGGATTCATAACTGGCTTAGTGATCGGACCCAAAGAGTGGTTGTAAATGGTGCACATCCAGTTGGAAGAATGTCTCAAGTGGGGTACCACAAGGCTCTGTTTTGGGCCCTGTATTGTTCAACATCTTTATCAATGATTTAGATGAAGGAATTGAGGGTAAACTGATCAAATTTGCTGATGACACAAAGCTAGGAGGGGTAGCTAATACTAGAGAAGAGAGAGAGAGGATTCAAAAAGATATACATAAACTGGAGCAGTGGGCAGCAACTAACAGAATGGATTTTAACAGGGAAAAATGCAAAGTACTACATCTGGGCAATAAAAATGAAAAAAGCATATACAAAATGGGAGGAATAGGGCCAAGTAACAGCACATGCGAAAAAGACTTGGGTATACTAATTGATCACAGACTTAACATGAGTCAACAGTGTGATGCAGCAGCAAAAAAGGCAAATGCAATTATAGGATGTATCAACAGAAGCATACAGTCTAGATCACGTGAGGTCATTATTGCTCTCTACTCCTCTTTGGTCAGACCTCATCTGGAATACTGTGTCCAGTTTTGGGCACCACATTTTAAAAAAGACATCAACAAACTGGAGCAAGTTCAGAGAAGAGCCACCAGAATGGTGACTGGTCTGCAAACCATGTCCTATGAGGAACGGTTGCAGGATTTGGGAATGTTTAGCTTGCAAAAAAGAAGACTGAGAGGAGACTTAATAGCTGTCTACAAATATCTCAAGGGCTGTCACATTGTAGAAGGATCATCTTTATTCTCATTTGCACAAGGAAAGACTAGAAGCAATGGGATGAAACTGAATGGGAGGAGACACAGATTAGATATTAGAAAAAACTTTTTGACAGTTAGGGTGATCAATAGTGTTGAGCGATACTGCTCGATATCTAAAAATATCGGATCGGAATGGTATCGCCGATATCACTAAATATCGTCGATATCCGATTCCGATACCGGAAGTCCCATGTAAGTCTATGGGAACAAAATATCGCAACTAAAAAAACACTTTCTTTCGTTGTAAACACAAAATATACACACATAGAATACATATATATATATATATATATATATATATATATATACATGTCATTGTGACATATATATATATACATATATTTATAGTTTATACACTTCTACATAGTAAAATAGACTCTGATTCAATTGCCGGGTAAAGCCGTGACATACCCCATAGAAGTCGACGGGCTTGGTGCCGAGTACCCCCAAAACCTCTGGCTCTGTGCGACTCAACTTGGGCGTCACGAGCAGGATTCTGTAGCTCGCTATAAGCGAGTCCTGTGTGCCTGAATTGAACTGGTTTTGTGCTTGAGAATTGCTAAAATCATCAGAGAATGTATTTGCCATTTTTCCGCCATATCTGCATCACGACGAGGCACTGGTGAAGAAGAAGGGCGTGCTCTTCGTGGGTGTACACTCACTCAGTGGCGCGAAAACGATGGCCGACCACTCTAAATGGTACTGCAATGTAAGATCGTGCCCCACAGCTCTTGAGTTCCGCCTCCTCATCCTCCTCAGTGTGCGGAAACTAACGCGAAGGTCCCGCCTCACTACAAAAGAGGGCCCTCTCCAGATGCTAATGACACATGTGACTTGGCAGAGATGGCTAATGGACACGAGCAGAAGTGTGAAGGGATGGAGCAGTCAGAGCTCTCCCCCCACGGAAGCGACCCGATCGCCACGGAACCACCATTGGGCACCCGGCCTGGAAACCCTCCTACGCTGCAAGAAGCGGAGTATACCCTAAGAGGCCTGGCCCGGCACCGGGAGGAGGTCGCCAGGATGGAAGCCAGCTGGCGTGCCCTAAAACTAAACTTGGAGCGGCGCCAATCCCTCTTACCTGAAGTGTCTGTACCGGAAGGTGAGGCACCCGTTCTAGTAGAGGAGTCCGTGCGGGCATCCCAGCCCTTGCAATGTGATCCGGTTGACGTTGTCGCAGTGGAGGCACCCGTTCCTGCAAAAAACGCTGCACCGGCAGCACCCCAGATCCCGCTGTCTTCCCCCGTCGCTGAGACAGAAGAAGCGACACCCGTCCTCATGGAGGAGGCCGCGCAGGCACCAGAGGTCTACCTGTCTGTACCGGAGCCCCGACTGTCATCTGTTCCAGAGCTGGCTGCTTCCTCGCAGGTGAGCGCCGCCAGGACTGTCGGGCGCCAGGAGAGCTGCTGCAAACTGGACATCGTAAGCTGCAGTTTGATGGTGGAGACATGGAGATGCTGGTGGAGGAGAATTACAACCGGCGTCAGGAGGAAGAGTGTAGACGTCGGGAGAGAGAAGCCGAGCGACAAAGGGAGCAGCGCGAATCCCAGAAGCTTCGCCAACGTCACATCGAGAAGGACCGGGCAGATAAGGACCGGATGAGAAAAGATAAAGGAACCCTGTGGGAGCCGCGGCGTAAGGGTGCAGTACGGAGCTTTAAATTGAAAGCTGGTTGGGGCTTCATCCAGGAGCCTGGACTTTATTTAGAAGTGTTTGTGACCCGGCGGGACGTGGAGACTCACCTCCCAGAAGGACACCTGGGGAGGGACCTGTTCCCAGGAGACTTGGTAACTTACACCCGACACTGGGGTTACAATGGATGGTATGCCCTAAATGTCACCAGGTGCGACCCCTGATCCCCAGAGTGTCAGGAACCTGTGAGACCCTCGGAGCCTTCAGCCTCCCACATCCAGGCCTCTGCACAAGTGCCCACCCCACGCCGTAAATCTCCCCAGCCTCCCTCAGTGGTCTCCTCAGCAGCCCCAGCTATGGACATGATAATGATAGCTGGCCCGTACCCGGCGCCTGTTAGGCCCCTGGGGTTCGTTCAGTCTGGGACATAGGGCTCCAGACCCGGATGGAGATGAAAGAGGTGGCCACACAGACACAGATAGCGGGTCACGACTTGACTGTACAGGCCACACGACGTCATCAGGTCCTGGTGGTCCTTGGTGTCTCGGATGTTTGGCAAGCATCAGAACAGTACCAGGTGGTACCTGGAACACCCCTGCCAAAGAATTATAAATAACCCGGACAGGGTCCCTGTATGTAAATAGTTAAATTGTTGATGTACCCGGACGGGTGAATGTTCATAAAAAAGTTTTTTAATTTAATAAAAAACACAACACAGTTTTCATTACTTTTATTACAGTCTCATCCTGCGACGCCATCGATCTCCTGTAAAAAAATGAAAAAAAAAACAGCAGTATACCACCTGTCCGACGCAGTCCATAGTAACGAGTGTCCCACGACGATCCAGCTCTGCTACATCAGAATGACATCAGAGGCAGGCAGGCAGGCAGAGCCTGTCATCCCGGCGCAGCACAGCTGATTACCTGCTTCCCCGGCGGTAACGTCATCGGACTGGTTTACGGCCGGGATTACCCTGCAGTCACTGCAGTTATCGCGAAAAACTGCATGTGACCGCCAGGGAGAAGATAATGGCGGCCATCAAGCAGTCCAGGACGTGACCGCCGGAGATCTTCTGCCAGGTAAGTGCCGCTGACTCCTGACAGACCCGACCGACGGACACTCACAGTGACAGTGACAAATTCGATTCCGGTATCTGATATGACGAAAATATCGGTACTCGGAATCGAAAGCCCGATACAGCTAATATCAGCCGATACCCGATATTTGCAGTATCGTATCGCTCAACACTAGTGATCAATGAGTGGAACAGGCTGCCACAAGAGGTGGTGAGTTCTCCTTCAATGGAAGTCTTCAAACAGAGGCTGGATAGACATCTGTCTGGGATGATTTAGAGAATCCTGCTTTGAGCAGGGGTTGGACCAGAAGGCCCAGGAGGTCCCTTCCAACTCTACCATTCTATGATTCTATGCGCCCCATGCACTTAGTGTATGGCCATTCCAAGTATAGGAGACCTGCTGCCTTGTAATGGAAACTGATTTTTAGGAGGACGTCATACACGTCTCATACACGTCTCTTCAAATTTGTATTTTGGCATGTCCAAATTTAGGACAGACCTTCCATTCAATGCATAGGCAAATAGTATGTGAGACCCACTTTATAATAATGTGAACTTTGTTGGTTGTTAATATTCTTCAACAATGCAATTCTTCTATGCCAGTTCTTCAGCCTCAACACTGCAATGCTAAAATGCAGGTTCTTCTAACTCAACACAGCAATTGATCAATGCAGGTTCTTAAGCTTTAACAGTGCAATTATCCACTGATTATTCTTCAGGCTCATCACTGAAATTCTCCATCGCTTGGTCTTTAGCATCAACACTGCAACTGTCCACCGCTGGGTCTTTAGCATCAACACTGCAATTGTCCACTGCCAGGTCTTCAGTCTCAACTATTGCGTAGCCAAACAATATGGGAGTATCCATCAAGTACGTGGGTTCAAGGCTTATTGGGGTGTGTGTTACTTTGATGCAGGGAGGGCCTTGCAGTCAATGCATAGGCTAACAGTATGGCAGAACAAAATGAATAATGTGAACTTAGTTTTCCTGTGTACATCCACTAGGTCACTTGTAAGCTTTTTTGGGGTGCGTTTCAATTTGATGCAGGCAGGTTCTTGTAATCAATGCATAAGCTAACAGTATGGCAGTGGCAAAAGAGTATTGTGAACGTGGTTTTCCTGTGTACATCCACTAGGTCGCTTCTAAGCCTTTTTGGGGTGTGTTTCAATTTGATGCAGGCAGGGCCTTGTATTCAATACATAAGCTAACAGTATAGCAGTGGAAAAAGAGTAATGTAAACTTTTCTTGTGGCCATCCAGTACCTGGGTTCAAAGGCTTATTGGGGTGAGTGTTACTTAGCTGCAGGGCAGGCCTTGCATTTAATGTATAGGCTAACATTATGGGAGACCTATTTTATTATAATTGGAACACTTTTTCATGAGGCTTTCCCGTACGTCTCATCAGAGGGGTATTGGGGTGCATCCTAATTTTTGGCAGCCCAGCTACTCAGTACCTAGGCAATAACAGTATATGGCTTTGTGACTTTAAGAGTCCCTCCTTCATAAATTAAATAAGATGTGTCTGATGTGTCACACGTTACATGGCCAGCTAAGGTTGTTAAATGCTACAATGACATTTCACAGTAAATGCATTTGTATTGGTTGAAAGCAATGGTAACGATGAAAAACGCATCAAAAACGCTACGTGTAAACATAGACAAATTGGTGGAGGAACTTTTTACTTTGGGTTAATTATTTTGCTTTGTATAAAAGTCATTAGCCTGGAAAGGATGTTCCTTGACATATTTCCCAGGAAAATCCATTTTGGTTTTAATTTTGTATGTTTTTTGGTGTGCCTGTAAAATTGGCGTAAGACTCTGACAACATTGCTCACAGCTGTGACCTGGGAGTCAGAAATGCTTCCAGGGGCATTCCCCATGATGTTCCCGTGTCATGTGAGCTGTGTTTCCATTATTTACAGATGTTTTTAGACTTTAAAAGGACCCCCGGGGGGATTGCAGCAAAAATGCTCGGTTTGCCCCTAGACTTACATTGGGCTCATTGCTCGGGTCGAGTACCCGTGTATTCCAATTTGCTCGACCCAAATAACAAGCACCCAAGCATTTTAGTGCTCGCTCATGACTAGTGGTCACGTAACTGCCCAACCACATAGTAAATACAGAGATTTGTGAGCAAAGCACACTCCAACAATTTACTAACATGTCATAATACAAAAATCAAGACACCCCCCTTGGGGGGAACAACCCTGCAATATCATGTATCACTGCCGCAAAAAGTATAGCGCAGGCAAGTACAGTGCTTACCAGTCTGAAAGTCCATGTATACATTTAAGAGGCTGCAGCACTTGCCATGACCCCTACAAATAGCTACATGGCCCCCACTGATCCAATATTGATGGCTTTTACGGAGGACTGGTCATCAATATTAGAAAGCAGGATAAACTCTTTAAGTGAAACTGATTCTTCTTAACCATACACTAACACTAATCAAAGAGCAATAATTCATTGTTCTTATTGCCATACACTAACACTAATCAAAGAGCAATAATTCATTGTTCTTAATGTTAAATGGCTTTACGGAATGCAAAGCAAAGGCAAACAGACCCTGTGCATCATTGGTCATGTGGAGAGAGATTTCCTTTTTTCAGATAGATTTCCGCTCCATTCAGATTTAATCTTCTTGAGTAATGTGAAGATATCTTTACGGCATTTTAAACAGCAGTTTATGTCTTTTATAACTCACACAAGACACCAAAGATGCTGGAATTTTATGATAAAGTAAAAATAGTCGAGTGTTTAAGCCTTGGTGTTATAATTTCCGACTGGCTTTGTTGACATTCTTATAATACTAAGAAAAAACATAATGCTATCTTTTTTTCTTAAATTTCAAGAGAGGGTCGGTCAAATAAATAAGGCACTTAAAAAAAAGACCCCCAAAAAAAACAGTGGCAGACGCAGCGAAATAAATAAATAATGGTAATCTTTATTAGAAATTAATCCCACATAAAAAGAATATAAAAGGGGGAGAAATGTGACACAGAGACACCAGCAGTCCAGGAAATAGATCAACATCAAAGATTCAAAAGCTACATACATAGTCCCATAGAACATATGGGACTCAAGACTGCATATCATAAAGAAGCCATGAAGTGGTATACTGTAAGCATTGGCACAACAGAGTCCACAGTAATATCCCTTAGTGGGTAATAAACAGAACATGCCAATAGTAAGCAAGAAAATCACAGAATGAATAAATAATACACGTCTGAACGTCCTCAAGCAGGTGAATAGAGGTATCCCTAAAGTTTGCTTTCACGTTAGCTTCTTCTTGGGGATTGCTTAGGGGACACATGGGATTCTTTTTATACAGGGACTCAATAAATAATCAATGGTGGCAGCAGAATATGGCAATTCCGATGGCAGAGCGAAGTGCCAGAAGTACCTGGTTCAGTGTGCAACATCACAAGTCCCCGCCCCAGCTGATGTTGCAGGAACGAGGACTCAAAGGACCTCTCCTCATCTCCTCCAGGTTGTTCACACATGTATTATTTATTAATTATGTGATTTTCTTACTATTGGAATGTACTGTTTATTACCCACTGCGGGATATTACTGTTGACTCTTCCATCCCCATATCTATGCCACTTCATGGCTTCATTATGATTTGCATTTTTAAGTCCCATATATACTATTGGACCATTTATGTACAGTCAGGGCCAGAAATATTTGGACAGTGACACAATTTTCGCGAGTTGGGCTCTGCATGCCACCACATTGGATTTGAAATGAAACCTCTACAACAGAATTCAAGTGCAGATTGTAACGTTTAATTTGAAGGGTTGAACAAAAATATGTGTTAGAAAATGTAGGAATTGTACACATTTCTTTACAAACACTCCACATTTTAGGAGGTCAAAAGTAATTGGACAAATAAACATAACCCAAACAAAATATTTTTATTTTCAATATTTTGTGGCGAATCCTTTGGAGGCAATCACTGCCTTAAGTCTGGAACCCATGGACATCACCAAACGCTGGGTTTCCTCCTTCTTAATGCTTTGCCAGGCCTTTACAGCCGCAGCCTTCAGGTCTTGCTTGTTTGTGGGTCTTTCCCTCTTAAGTCTGGATTTCAGCAAGTGAAATGCATGCTCAATTGGGTTAAGATCTGGTGATTGACTTGGCCATTGCAGAATGTTCCACTTTTTTGCACTCATGAACTCCTGTGTAGCTTTGGCTGTATGCTTGGGGTCATTATCCATCTGTACTATGAAGCGCCGTCCAATCAAGTTTGCAGCATTTGGCTGAATCTGGGCTGAAAGTATATCCCGGTACACTTCAGAATTCATCCGTCTACTCTTGTCTGCTGTTATGTCATCAATAAACACAAGTGACCCAGTGCCATTGAAAGCCATGCATGCCCATGCCATCACGTTGCCTCCACAATGTTTTACAGAGGATGTGGTGTGTCTTGGATCATGTGCCGTTCCCTTTCTTCTCCAAACTTTTGGCTTCCCATCATTCTGGTACAGGTTGATCTTTGTCTCATCTGTCCATAGAATACTTTTCCAGAACTGAGCTGGCTTCTGGAGGTGTTTTTCAGCAAATTTAACTCTGGCCTGTCTATTTTTGGAATTGATGAATGGTTTGCATCTAGATGTGAACCCTTTGTATT
This sequence comes from Oophaga sylvatica, assembly GCA_033576555.1. NCBI lineage: Eukaryota > Metazoa > Chordata > Amphibia > Anura > Dendrobatidae > Oophaga > Oophaga sylvatica. Next base: position 130,823,035 of record JARQOD010000001.1, on the reverse strand, counting down.
TACTTTCATGGAGTCTTCTCTTTACTGTTGACTTAGAGACAGATACACCTACTTCACTGAGAGTGTTCTGGACTTCAGTTGATGTTGTGAACGGGTTCTTCTTCACCAAAGAAAGTATGCGGCGATCATCCACCACTGTTGTCTTCCGTGGGCTCCCAGGTCTTTTTGGATTGATGAGTTCACCAGTGCTTTCTTTCTTTCTCAGGATGTACCAAATTGTAGATTTTGCCACTTCTAATGTTGTAGCAATTTCTTGGATGGTTTTTTTTCTGTTCTTGCAGCTTAAGGATGGCTTGTTTCACCTGCATGGAGAGCTCCTGTGACCGCATGTTTCCTTCACAGCAAAACCTTCCAAATGCAAACACCACACCTCAAATCAACTCCGGCCCTTTCATCTGCTTAATTGAGAATGACATAACAAAGGGATTGCCCACACCTGTCCATGAAATAGCCTTGGAGTCATTTGTCCAATTACTTTTGGTCCCTTTAAAAACAGGGTGGCACATGTTAAGGAGCTGAAACTCCTAAACCCTTCATCCAATTTTAATGTGGATACCCTCAAATGAAAGCTGAAAGTCTGGACTTCAACTGCATCTGAATTGTTTTGTTTCAAATTCATTGTGGTAATGTCTAGAACCAAAATTAGATAAATGTTGTCTCTGTCCAAATATATATGGACCTAACTGTAGTTTTTGATTCATTCATATTGATCTGTTCCCTGGACTGGTGGGATCTCTGTGTCACATTTTTCCCCTTTTTACCTTTTTATGTTGGATTAATTTTTAACAAAGATTACCCTTTTTTTTCTTAGTAGCTACATCAAATAAATAACATTCAAAATATGTTACGCTGTGTCCAGAAGTATTTGGACAGGGACAAAATCTTAATAATTTAACCATCGTACAAGAGTAGAATGGATGTCAATCAAAGCTATCAATATGTGATTTTGATGTAGACTTTCAGCTTTAACTACTTAATGTCCATTGACGTGCACAGTCAATTACCAATTTCACCACACGCGGAACAGAGGAAAAAAAATATTTCTGAATTGCTGTTTTTTGTTCATTCTGCTTCCACAAAAATCGGAATAGGAAGCGATCAAAAAACGTTATTTTTCCAAGTATGGTACCAATGAAAACGGCCGCTCATCCCGCAAAAAATAAGCCTGCACATAACTCTGTCGGCCGAAATATGGAAAAATTAGAGCTCTCAAAATACAGCGATGCAAAATTTCTTACAAAAATTCTTCCAAAAAAAGCGTCTTTTAGTGTGTGACAGAAGCTAAACATGAAAAAAGGATGTTTATCTGGTATCGCTGTAATCGCACTGACCCGAAGAATAAAGTTGCCTAATCACTAATACCGCACGAGGAACGGCGTAAAAAATAAAAACAATTCTTCACCTTTTGTGTATTTGTTCATTCTGCCTCCCAAAGATCGCAGTAAGGGTGAGTTTCCATGGTCAGGAAACGCTGCGTGTTTGGCGCTGTGCGCTGGCGCAGCGCCAAACACGCAGCGTCCAGATGTTACAGCATAGTGGAGGGGATTTCAAGAAATCCCGTCTCCACTATGCGTAACAATACGCAGGTGGCAGACCTGCGTAAACGGACATGCGGCGCGTCTTTTTAGACCGCAGCATGTCCTCGCGTATTGCGGGTATCAACGTACTCAGGTCAAATTGCACATCAACTTTTGGGGTCCTATTTCTCCTGTTACCCTTATAAAAATTAAAATTTGGGGGCAAAAAAATCACTTTTGTGGAAAAAATATGATTTTTTTATTTTCACAGCTCTACGTTATAAACTTCTATGAAGCACAAAGTGTTCACCACACATCTAAATAAGATCCTTGGGGAGGTCTGGTTTCCAAAATGGGGTCACTTATGGGAGGTTTCTACTGTTTAGGCACATCAGGGGCTCTCCAAACGCGACATGATGCGAGAAGAACATTCCATCAAAGTCTGCATTCCAAAACGGCGCTCCTTCCTTTCTGAGCTCTGCCATGCGCACAAATACTGGTTTACCCCCACATATGGGGTATCAGCATACTCAGGACAAATTGCACAATAACTTTTGGGGTACTGTTACCCTTTGGAAAATAAAAATTGGGGGTGAAAAGATCATTTTTGTGGAAAATAAATGATTTTTTTAATTTTACGGCTTTACGTTATAACCTTCTGTGAAGCCCTTGGGGTTCAAAGTTCTCGCCACACATCTGGATAAGTTCCTTTGGTGGTCTAGGGGTCTAGTTTCCAAAATGGGGTCACTTTTGGGCGGTTTCCACTGTTTATGTACATCATGGGCTATCCAAACGCGACATGGTGTCCACTCTCGATTCCAGCCAATTTGACATTCAAAATCTCAAATGATGCTCCTTCCCTTCTGAGCACTGCCATGCGCCTAAAGATTGGTCTTCCTCCACACATGGGGTATCGGTGTACTCAGGAGAAAACAAACATTATGGTCCATATTCTCCTGATACCCTTGGCAAAATTAAAAAATTGTGTAGAAAGAAAAATTTTGGGGAAAAAAAGTAAAATGTTCTTGTGAAGTACCTAAAGGGTTAATAAAAATTTTATGTGGTTTTAAACACCTTGAGGGGTGCAGTTTTAAGAATGGTGTCACCTTTGGGTATTTTCTGCCATATTGACCCCTCAAAGTCACTTCAAATGTGAGGTGGTACCTAAAAAAAATGGTTTTATAAATTTTGTTGTAAAAATGAGAAATCGTTGGTCAACTTTTAACACTTATAAATTCCTAATAAAATAAAATTTTGGTTCCAAAATTGTACTGATGTAAAGTAGACATGTGGGAAATGTAATTTATTAACAACTTTTTGTTACATATCTCTCTGATTTAAGGGCATAAAAATTAAAAATTTTGAAAATTGAAAAATTTTCGCCATATTACCATTTTTTTCATAAATAAACTCAAGTTATATCAAAGAAATTTTACCACTAACATGAAGTACAATATGTCACGAGAAAAAATTCTCAGAATCGCCAAGATCCGTTGAAGCGTTCCAGAGTTATAACCATATAACTTGACATTGGTCAGAATTGTAAAAATTGGCCTGGTCAATAACCTACAAAATGGCTTGGTCCTCAAGGGGTTAAAGTGGTTTTATAAAAATATTGATGCAACTATTCAGGATTTAAGGATATTTTTACATAATACCTCATTTTGTTTTTCAGATTCTTAAGCTATTGGAGAAATGACTGCTGAACTAATTTATGAACTCATATGACTGGCATGTTGATATTTCATGGTAAACTACATAAAAAATGGTCTGAAGTAAATTCCAAGTGTTCAATAAGCATTTTGTTGCTGACCTCCGGAACTCTCAATATGCAGCACTTGAAAGAGTCAATGCAAGTGAAGAAGGACATAACAAACAAAATGTTGCCTTCTGGCCACTAACTAATCATCAGCAGTAGATTTCTATACACAAATGTAACTCTCCATCTGCAGCTTGTTTGAAAGCTCCTCCCTGCAGAGCAGTTGACATATTGTCAGCAATGCTAACAATAGAAGACCCAGGGAACAGTTCTTGAGATAACAGTTATCTTAAAAGCTGTATGTGGGCTTATTTTTTTCCTCCCTAAATGGATATTTGGTAATTATATTTTGTAGTACATATTTTGATTGCTTTTTATTGCTTTTGCAGGTAAGTGTAGTCATCAAAAAATGGCAATTCTAGTATTCCAAATTTTCTGGGGGGGGGGAGTTTAATTTTTGGAAGATCAGTTCCTTTTGGACAAGATGATACCAAAATATGTTTATTTTGCAATGTTTTAATTCCTTTGTTTTTGAAGAGAAAAAGGGGGTTATTTAAACTTTTATATATTGTTTATTTTTTATGTTTTTCCAACTTTATTTTATATATTATACATGGTGATCCAAAAGTAGGTGGACAGTATGTGTAATAGGGTTATGAATGCGGTAAATGGTTTGTCTCTTTGGGGCTTGAGTACCAAATGTTTCAACCCAATTTGCTCTAACTGTTTCAGCATTTTGAAATTTCCAATATTCTTTTTAAATCCATTTTCTTTGATCTGTATTTAAATTATTTGCCATTTTGGGGGAGATTTATCTGTGAAAACTGGATCTGTGAAACTGACTCTGTTGCCCTTAGCAACCAATCAGATTCCACCTTTCATTTTCCAAAGAGTCTGTGAATAATGAAAAGTGGAATCTGATTGGTTGCTAAGGGCAACTGAGTCAGTTTCACTTTACACCATGTTTGATAAATTTTACCCCTTCATAACCCTATTACACCTACTGTCCACCTACTTTTGGCCCACCCTGTATATTACATTTTTTAGTATCTTTGAGAACTTGAGCCTGCATTTGAATTATCTCTAATATAATATTCTGAAATACTATGGTATTGCAGTATAAAGTGAAAGTATAAAGTGGTTCTCCTTTAAATCTCAGCTTGTGACCGAGATAACAACCATGCAGCCATTAGCAAACAACCAGCTTCTATAACCCATAGGTTCCCCACAATCACATCTCAGGAGGCCAAGTAATGATGTCATATAAAATGCTGCTGTTAGAAATTGACAGCAGCATTTAAATTGTTAAATTACAGCATTCAGAGCAAGTTCCAGAGACTGCAATTACAGGAAGTAACAAAGTCAGCAACTTCCCGGAATTAAGCAGACTTGGCTCCTGCGCCAGCCTATAACTTCTCTTAGCAATTTATGATAATAAATGTCATAGGTTATTATAGGAAATCTGTCACCAGGTTTTGCTATGTAATCAGAGAGTTACCTGATGTATGGGCAGAGACCCTGATTTCAACAAGTTTTTACTTACTCGACTGATTGGTGTAGTTTTTTAAAAATCCCTGTTTTATCTGTTGTAGATGTAGCAGCGGTCAGAATGCTGGGCTGTGAATAACTGCCCCACCACTGATTGGCAGCTTCCTGTATACACTTTATTGTCAGCATGCTGCAAATCAGTGGTATTGAATTCAGCACTCTTCAAATAATTAAGATATTGGGGTGTGATCATTGAATCATCAAAATTTTATTGCAAATCATCAACAGGATTGAAAAAAGAGCAAGAGCCAGACATGACGCGATCAGTAACTTGTTATCCTCCAGTGCTGTGATACCCAAGTACTGCAACCTCCATGGAGTGTCCAGAAGTAAAAGGTCTTCAGTGCATACATGGCCGAGGTAAGGGAGGCTGAATCCTGACCAATACTGGTCAATACACAGGAGTTGAATTGTCAACACTGGGCCGAGCAATATCTGAAGACAAAATTGGACTGAATCTTGACAGACCAGATGGATAAGCCCATGGCTGGATCAGTATTAGGTACAGACCTCCTCTGAAGGTACTGCCACACTACACAATCCCGCTAGCGATCTCGTTAGCGTCGCATACTAATGAGATCGCTAGCGGGATTGTTTCTATATCGCTAGTAGCTACCTATTTTAGCGATGTCGTTAGGACGCTATCGCGGTTAGCGATCTCCTTAACGACTTTAGCGGTACAAAAGTACCGCTAAATCGCTAAAAAAGGTGCCACACTCAGCGATTAGATACTTACCAGCGGGGCGCCAGCGACGAAAATAGGGTCCGGAACGATCGCTGTGATGAACGAGATCACAGCAGGGGCCTCGTCGCTGGTAGATGCCGCACACAACAACATCGCTAACGGGATCGCTAAATAGTGACGTTTTTTAGCGATCCCGTTAGCGATGTTGTTTAGTGTGGCATACCCTTTATACTCAGGTGCCAACAACATGGAGGTGGGTATAGCTATGGGCTGGTATTATTAATAAGCTATTTTGACCTTTTCAGGGTCAAGATGCAATATGCTGAATTCACCATCCATGGGTTCACTGGTGAATCTCCACTGCTGCTCCGGTGTCTGACATAAGTTGCAATGTATGGCAGCCAACAGTGGCGTAGCGTGGGGGACGCGGGGGGGGCGGTCCACCCCAGGCGGCACGTGTGTGTGGGGGCGGCGCAGCAGCAATTCCATATGCACCCCTTCATTGCCCTCCCAACTTTGCACAGCCAGCATTTACCATTGCTGTGCTGTGCTTTGTAAAGGTGGTAGCAGGACCTGTGATGAGGTCACAGGAGGGGAGGAGTTAGGTGTCACATGATCTTCAGGCCCCTGTGTGCAGGAAACTGCTGTTTTGGTCGTCATGGTGCTGGATGATGGTAAGTTTATATGTGGGATCATAAGGGTTTACAGTGTGGATGTAGCTTAGCTGTGTGTGCATGAGGTGTACGGAGCGGAGCCGTGTGTACGAGGTGTACGGAGCGGAGCCGTGTGTACGAGGTGTACGGAGCGGAGCCGTGTATGTGTACGAGGTGTACGGAGCGGAGGTGTACGGAGCGGAGCCGTGTGTGTACGAGGTGTATGGAGCGGAGCCATGTGTGTACGAGGTGTACGGAGCGGAGCCGTGTGTGTACGAGGTGTACGGAGCGGAGGTGTACGTACGAGGTGTACGGAGCAAAGCAGTGTGTGTACGAGGTGTACGGAGCGAAACCGTGTGTGTACGAGGTGTACGGAGCGAAACCGTGTGTGTACGAGGTGTACGGAGCAAAGCCGTGTGTGTACGAGGTGTACGGAGCGAAGCCGTGTGTGTACGAGGTGTACGGAGCGGAGCCGTGTGTGTACGAGGTGTACGGAGCGAAGCCGTGTGTGTACGAGGTGTACGGAGTGGAGCCGTGTGTGTACGAGGTGTACGGAGCGAAGCCGTGTGTGTACGAGGTGTACGGAGCGGAGCCTTGTGCGTGTGAGGTGTGTGGAGCGGACCCGTGTGTGTACAGGGCCACAAAGAGCAGAGCCGGGCATATACAAGGGTCCTGTTACTTGCGGGATCTGTGTGCTTGGGGGCTGCAGGGGGGAAGGAGGGGTGCCATTATGTGCATGGGTCTGCGTGGGGACGGAGCGAATGCAGTTATCTGTGTAGGGCTGGGTCCCTGTCCCGCTGTCCTGGCCGGGAGGTTTACTTTCCCGCATTAGAATCGTACATGCGGAAACCCGGGGACCTCCCACACGTTCTGGCAGCCACATGTCACGTTCCACCGGAGGTGACGTGCTGTAAGTCAGCTGAATGCTGGAAATGACCGCTGACCTCATTTCCGGCGGTCAGCTTACAGCAGCAGGTACTGTAACTCGTTCTCGGGAGAGTCTTCAGAACGGCGACGCATCAAGCCGCTGGATCTGTTGGAGTGAGAGCCGGGTATTGTACGGACCGCTGCATACAATACCCGACTCTCACTGAGCAAGACAAGCAGCATGTGGGGATCTCAACATGGGATCTGTTCAACAGATGAAGAGATCCCCAGATCCTGCCTGTCTCGCTCAGTGAGAGCCGGGTATTGAATGGAGCGCCTCATAGCTGGTGAGATCCCCACATCCTGGGGAAATGAGGTCAGCGATGGAACGTGACTTGTGGCTGCCAGAATGTGTGGGAGGTCCCGGGACGATTCTAATGCGGAAAGTAAACCGCCTGGCCGGGACAGCGGACAGGGTCCCGAAATCGGGACTGTCCCGCTGAAACCGGGACGGTTGAGAGGTATGTGTTTATAATTATTGTTTATGAAACAGTGTGATCAGCAGTGCTAAGTGGGTGTGGTCAGGGTGTGGATATGGGTGTGACCAGTGAAATGGGTGTGGCTAGGGGTGTGGTCTAAAATTTGCCGCCCCGGGCGCCACAAACAGTTGCTACGCCACTGGCAGCCAATGAGTAAGGTCATCGTCTCTGCCAGAACACCCCACTTAGAGCAAAAAGCTCATTGGTTAATTGCCATCCTGTTGACATGACATCAACATCTCAGTCAATGCCAAATACAATGACAACGAGCAAAGTTTGCTTATTTAGGTCAAACTGCACCAGGTGATAAAGATTTACTGTAAAGAGATAACCCTTTTGATGTTAATTTGAATGCTGTTGTTTGATATGAGGCAGGAACAGACCATAAACTTATGTAATTTTCCAATTGTAAAATATGTTGAAAAAAAAATCATATTATCTTTCCTATGTAACTGAAGGTGTAAAAATTTGCAAAAGAATTACATTTATTATGTTAAAATCAACCTGACAGCTTGCTCAGCACCCACAAAACACTAAAATATACTTGTATTATTAATTAATAACCTTCATAACAATCCCTTTTTATTGTTCAATTGATTTTGGCATATTGAAAAAAAAAAAAAAAAATGGAACTGGTAACCTGGCAAATAGTTGGTGATATTTCAGGGCTTCCTTGTTTTCTAAAGCCTAGTCATCCCACTAATCATTTTATCTCCCTTTTGTGGGCATGTGTACCATAATTTGCAGGAGTGGCATCACTGCCCATTCTTTGCAAATTTCTGAATCTCTGACAAAGCGCAATAAGTGTGGCTATCCTGGCTCACTGTGCATGTCCAGGGAGGCAGCAGTGAGGTAGGACTCAGCCAGACGTTACCATTGGTTCTGCAAATCTCATGGCCGTTTAAGTCTTATGTTACTTCTAGCAAGTGTAATAACATAGTACTAATTGCACAGTAGCGGTTTGGGGTACCTGAGCAAGCTATCAAATTTCCTTTAATAATCTCTTCACATTTAGGGGCAGATTTGCTAATCCTCTGTAATAGTTTGAGAGTGTAACTTCAGACCAGACAAAAATTTATTAAAGTGGCCCATGCTGCATAACAAATCTGGTGCATTTGTAGACTGTCTAGTGTAAGTTTAGACCATCTATTGGTTGGTTTAAGTGGGTGGCCCGAAGTCAAAATTAGTTTTACTCCTCAATCCCTATCTAATTACTTCTACAATCTAAATTATTTTCTCGTATACTTGAATTAAAAATTTCTCATCCTTCCCTAACTACACTATCTTATGCGTTTCTATTTTTTTTTCACTACCTTTTTGATGATGTTGTGTTTGAGAATCCAAGTGCATGCTGGGACACTCAAACAAAACATCACAAGGGGAAGAGGCTGTTCTTGTGGTGGCTCGTCACTTCTGATCTGAGTCCGAGAAAGTACACTGGCTTTGTGCACATCACGCAGTTCACAAGGAGCATGAACTAGCCCAATGTCACGCTGTATAGCAGATATATATAAATATAATGTCAGTAATCTATATCAAGTGGGACAACATTCTATATAACATATACATAGGTAATATTAACATGTACATATAGTATTTGATAACATAGAATTACCTGACATAATATCCAGTGGGTCAATACTGAATCCGTTTCACGCTGTCTCCGGCTAGAGGTGGACCGGGGTCTATGCTGACCCTAAACTAGGGTCCTGACTAGTCCCTCTACCTGGAGGTACTGTTAAAGGTACAGAGGTCCAGGCCGCCAGCGTAAACCCTGTCTCCTATAAATCCCTGACCACTGTAATCTAGTCCTTAGAAGGACCCTGATTACCACCACAGGGAATGAGCAGGTAACGGTTAACAGACAGTAAAGACAAACGAGAAAGACAAGGGATAAAGTAAATACTGTCTTACATACAACACTCAAACACAGAGGGAACACAAAAGGTCTAGGAGATAAACTATAAGCAAGAAGAGGGAAAACCACAAAGGAGCTCTTAGCTTAAGTCTTCTCAGAACCGATCCAATCTGCTGGTCTGCATGAATGCTTTCACCGGCATCTCACAAGCAGACTGGCAGGTATTGTCACGCTGTCTAATGATTTGAATACAATGTCAGTAAACTATTTATACAGGAACCACACTCTATACAACATATAGATTAGCAACATCAGAATGTAAGTATAAAATAGATTTACCTGACACAATCTCTGCAGAACTTAGGGTTAATCTTGAGGACTAGATGTGCAGAAACGATATAGTTGAACTCAGGGTTAATCTTGAGGACTTGATGAGCTGTAACTGGAAAGAGGAGGACTGGGGTCTAACCTGACCCTGCACTGGGGTCCTAACTAATCCCTTACCTTGGAGGTACTGATTATGGTTCAGAGGTCCAAGTCTCCAGCCTAACCCTGTCTCCTGTCAGACCCTGAACCCTGTAATCAGTCCTAAGAAGGATCCTGATTACCACCAAAGGGATATGGGCTGATCTCAGCTAAATACACAGATTAGACATATAAGACAGACAGGATAGCACTCACTTGCATACACACTCAAACACCGAAGGAACATAAATGGTCTGGGAAATAAACTATAAGCAAGTTGAGCTTAAAACAGCTAAGGAGCTCTCAACTTAAGTCTATACAGATTCATTCCTATCTGTGGTCTGAATGAAGGATTTCACTGGCAACTCCCAAAGCAGACAACCAGGAATTTAAAGGAAACCAATCAACAAATAATCAATTGCAGCCGGAGAAACTGCACCCAGTCCCAGCACCGAGCACAGACAGAATTAACTCCCTAGCTGCCAAACACAAAGAAACAGCAACTCAGCTGTGAGAAGTCAACATGTGCAACCGCGACGATCTTCGTGGTAATGCACACATGACAGTACCCCCCCTTCTACGAGGGGCCTCCGGACCCTCAGGGCCAGGCCTGCCCGGGTGAGTTCTGTGGAAGGTCAGAACCAAACGATCTGCGTTAACATCAGACGCAGGGACCCACGTCCTCTCCTCCGGACCATACACCTTCCAATGCACCAAGTACTGAAGGGACCGGCGATTCAGACGAGAGTCAATGATTTTTGATACTTGAAATTCCAAATTACCATTGACCAACACTGGAGGAGGAGGTAGAGGTGACGGTATGACTGGTGCCACATACCTTTTAAGTAATGACTTGTGGAACACATTATGAATTTTAAACGTAGAAGGGAGTTCCAGACGAAATGCCACAGGATTAATTATGGAACTGATCCTGTACGGCCCGATGAATCTGGGACCCAGTTTCCAGGAGGGCACTTTAAGTTTTATATTCCTGGTAGACAACCATACCAAATCGTTCACATTCAGATCTGGACCAGAAACTCTCCTCCTATCAGCCATACGTTTGTAACGGTTCCCCATAGTACTCAAATTATTCAATACACCTCGCCACACAGAAGCAAGTGACGACGAGAAACGCTCCTCCTCAGGAACCCCAGAAGGACCCCCCCCATTGAAAGTACAAAACTGGGGATGAAAACCATATGCCCCAAAAAACGGGGACTTACCAGTGGACTCGCTCCGCCTGTTGTTAAGAGCGAACTCTGCCAGAGGCAAGAAAGAAGACCAGTCCTCCTGGTTCTCCGATACAAAACACCGGAGATATGTCTCTAAACTCTGATTCAGACGCTCTGTCTGACCATTGGTCTGTGGATGAAAAGCCGAGGAAAACGACAATTGCATCCCCCGACGTAAACAAAATGCCCTCCAAAATTTGGACACAAACTGAGACCCCCTATCTGACACCACATCAGAAGGCAACCCATGAAGTCTCACGATCTCCCTAATGAACACCTGCGCCAGAGTTTTAGCATTAGGGAGTGCAGGAAGAGCAACGAAATGTGCCATCTTACTGAACCTGTCAACAACCACCAGTATGACAGTATTCCCAGACGACGGAGGAAGGTCCGTAATGAAGTCCATAGATAAATGAGTCCATGGACGCTCCGGAAGTTTCAAGGGTAAAAGGGTCCCAGACGGACGGGTATGAGGAGTTTTAGAGCGAGCACAAACCCCACAGGACGCGACAAAAGTTATAACATCTTTATTAGCGTTAGGCCACCAAAATCGGCGGGAAAGGAGATCTAAAGTAGCCTTACTCCCTGGATGTCCTGCTAAAGCAGAATTATGATGTGCCTCAATAACCTTTTGTCTCAACTGATTCGGGACAAACAGTCTCCCTGGAGGTCCTGCAGGGGCGTCCCCCTGAGCCTCTAACACCTCCTCCTCAAGCTCAGAACATACAGCCGACACTACCACCCCTCCTGAAGGATAGGAATAGGGTCGTCCGTTTTCCCGGCCCCTGGGAAACTGCGAGACAAGGCATCAGCCTTTACATTCTTAGACCCCGGACGATAAGTGACGACAAAATTAAACCTGGTAAAAAACAACGACCATCGAGCTTGTCTGGAATTCAGACGCTTAGCGGACTCTAAATACAGCAGGTTCTTGTGATCAGTAATAACGGTGACCGGGTGGACTGCCCCCTCCAAAAAGTGACGCCATTCTTCAAAAGCCAATTTAATGGCCAAAAGTTCCCTATTGCCGATATCATAATTCCTTTCGGCGGACGACAATTTCTTAGAAAAGAAAGCGCACGGATGCCATTTACCAGGGGACGGACCCTGGGACAATATAGCACCCACTCCTACGTCAGACACGTCCACCTCCACAATAAACGGCTGAGATACATCTGGTTGGATGAGAACGGGTGCCGAAGCAAAACATCTTTTTAAAGAGGAAAAGGCTTGGCAAGCTTTGTCCGACCACTTAGAAAAATCCGTCCCTTTTCTCGTCATGTCAGTGAGAGGTTTGACGACAGACGAGAAATTACAAATAAATTTCCGGTAGTAATTAGCAAACCCCAAAAAACGCTGCAGAGCCTTAAGATCCCCTGGCTGATCCCATTCAAGCACTGCTCTCACCTTTTCAGGGTCCATCCGGAAACCGGAGGCTGACACCAAAAAACCCAAAAACTGAAGTTCCTGTACGGCAAAAACACACTTCTCCAGTTTGGCGTATAGTTTATTGTCTCGCAAGATCTGCAACACCTGTCTCACATGCTCCTGGTGAGACACAAGATCTGGCGAGTAAATTAAAATGTCATCCAAATATACGACCACAAACACCCCCACAAGGTGACGAAAAATGTCATTAACAAAATGTTGGAATACTGCTGGAGCAGTAGTCAGACCAAAAGGCATGACCAGGTTTTCATAATGTCCCTCCGGCGTGTTAAACGCCGTTTTCCACTCATCCCCCTCTTTTAACCTAATCAGATTATACGCCCCCCTGAGATCCAATTTAGAGAACCATTTGGCGCCAACAATTTGATTGAAGAGATCAGGAATAAGAGGAAGTGGATACGGATCTCGAACAGTAATCCGATTAAGTTCTCGGAAATCCAAGCAAGGGCGTAGGCCTCCATCTTTTTTCTTCACAAAGAAGAACCCGCGGCCACAGGGGAAGATGAAGGTCTAATATGCCCTTTGGCCAGACTTTCAGAAATATAATCTTTCATAGCCTGTCTTTCAGGACCAGAAAGATTATACAACCTAGCTTTAGGCAACTTAGCATCAGGAAGTAGATTAATAGAGCAGTCATACACGCGATGAGGAGGCAACTCCCGACACCCCTCCTCAGAGAAAACATCCCAAAATCCTCCAAAAAAGGAGGCAATGTACTAGGCACGACCGCACTGATGACTGTGTTCATGCAGTTGCTTTTGCAAAACTCACCCCATTGGCTTATCTCTCTGGACTGCCAATTAATCACAGGGTTATGTTTAACCAGCCAAGGAAGTCCCAACACAATGGGAGTAGGTAGACCCTCGAACACATAACAAGATAATTGTTCCCTATGTATTGCCCCTATCCGAAGGTCAATGTTATGAACCTCATGAACAAAGCTACCTTGGCCGAGAGGCCTGGCGTCAATGGAGAAAATAGGGATCGGTTTGACCAATACATTCAGATGCATACCTTGAGCCTGAGCAAACTGAGCATCAACCAGATTAGCCCCAGAACCACTATCCAGAAGAACAGACAATCTCTTCACTCTAGTACCAACCACCACCTCCACTGGTACAAGGAACTGAGAAGAACCGGCGGATGAAATACATACTCCCAGGTTGTCATCCACCACACAACCTGGGATTAGCAGTTTTCCGGCGACTTTTTACTTAACAAGACACGGGATGGACAATCTCCAACAAAATGTCCCTCTTTCCCGCAGAAAAAACACCTTCTAGTCCTGCGGCATGCCGCCAATCCCCTACTACGAAAAGATGTCCCTCCCAACTGCATAGGCTCATCCGAACAGACAAGGGGAACCTCAACATAAGGGACTTTAGTAGTAGGTAGAGAAACAACAGGGAGTGGAGTTACCTCACCCCTCTCCCGAAGCCGTCTATCAGTACGGATAGCTAGAGCCATAGCAGCCTCCAGAGAAGGAGGAGACTCATACTGAGCCAAAACGTCTTTTAATTTGTCAGAAAGCCCATGACAAAACTGGCTCCTAAGAGCTGGGTCATTCCACTGAGTATCCGTGGCCCATCTACGAAACTCAGAAGCAAATTCCTCCGCCGGACGATCTCCCTGCTGTAACTTACGTAATTTGGTCTCAGCAAGAGAGACCCGATCTGGGTCATCATATACCAATCCCAGAGCAGTAAAAAATTGATCTACAGACTGTAGAGCCGGGGATCCCGGAGGAAGGGAAAATGCCCAGGATTGGGGGTCCCCTTGAAGAAGTGAGATAACAATTCCCACTCTCTGCTCATCACTCCCTGATGATCGCGGCCGAAGCCGAAAATACAATTTACATGCCTCCCGGAAGGTAAAAAATTTGTCTCGCCCACCAGTGAACCTATCTGGAAGAGCAACTTTAGGTTCAACTCTGGTTTGCTCCAGGGGAGACAAAACTTTGGACTTAATGTCCGTCAGCTCCATGGATTAATCCCTGCAACTGCAGAGCCAGCTGGGCTACTGGATCCATGGTAACTAGAGATAATTTTTTATGGCCAGTGAAAATGTCACGCTGTCTAATGATTTGAATACAATGTCAGTAAACTATTTATACAGGAACCACACTCTATACAACATATAGTTCAGCAACATCAGAATGTAAGTATAAAATAGATTTACCTGACACAATCTCTGCAGAACTTAGGGTTAATCTTGAGGACTAGATGTGCAGAAACGATATAGTTGAACTCAGGGTTAATCTTGAGGACTTGATGAGCTGTAACTGGAAAGAGGAGGACGGGGTCTAACCTGACCCTGCACTGGGGTCCTAACTAATCCCTTACCTTGGAGGTACTGATTATGGTTCAGAGGTCCAAGTCTCCAGCCTAACCCTGTCTCCTGTCAGACCCTGAACCCTGTAATCAGTCCTAAGAAGGATCCTGATTACCACCAAAGGGATATGGGCTGATCTCAGCTAAATACACAGATTAGACATATAAGACAGACAGGATAGCACTCACTTGCATACACACTCAAACACCGAAGGAACATAAATGGTCTGGGAAATAAACTATAAGCAAGTTGAGCTTAAAACAGCTAAGGAGCTCTCAACTTAAGTCTATACAGATTCATTCCTATCTGTGGTCTGAATGAAGGATTTCACTGGCAACTCCCAAAGCAGACAACCAGGAATTTAAAGGAAACCAATCAACAAATAATCAATTGCAGCCGGAGAAACTGCACCCAGTCCCAGCACCGAGCACAGACAGAATTAACTCCCTAGCTGCCAAACACAAAGAAACAGCAATTCAGCTGTGAGAAGTCAACATGTGCAACCGCGACGATCTTCGTGGTAATGCACACATGACAGGTATATAAAGGAAGCTAATTAGTGCATAAACAACAGCAGCCGGGCGAGGCTGGACCTAGTCTTAGCACAGAGCTAGGTAAAATTAACTCCCTCACTGCCAAACACAAAGTAACAGCAACTCAGCTGCGAGAAGTCAGAATGTGCAATTGCGACGATGTTCGTGGCGATACACCCATGACAGTACCCCCTTCTACGAGGGGCCTCCGGACCCTCAGGGCCAGGTCTGCCCGGGTAAGTTGTGTGGAAGGTCCGTATCAATCGATCTGCGTTAATATCAGACGCAGGGACCCACGTCCTCTCCTCAGGACCATACCCCTTCCAATGAACCAAGTACTGAAGGGACCGGCGATTCAGACGTGAGTCAATGATTTTCGACACTTGAAATTCTAAGTTACCATTGACCACCACTGAAGGAGGAGGTAGAGGTGACGGTATAACTGGCGCCACGTACCTCTTAAGCAACGATTTGTGGAACACATTGTGGATTTTAAACGTAGGAGGGAGGTCCAGACGAAATGCCACAGGATTAATTATAGAACTGATCCTGTATGGACCGATGAACCTGGGACCCAGTTTCCAGGAGGGAACCTTGAGTTTTATATTCTTGGTAGACAACCATACCAGATCGTTCACACAAAGGTCCGGACCAGACACTCTCCTCCTATCAGCCATACGTTTGTAACGGTTCCCCATAGCACTCAGATTATTCAGCACTCCTCTCCAGACTGAAGCAAGTGACGATGAGAATCGTTCCTCCTCAGGAACCCAGAAGGGCCCCCCCATTGAAAGTACAAAACTGGGGGTAAAAACCATATGCCCCAAAAAATGGGGACTTACCAGTGGACTCGCTCCGCCTATTGTTAAGAGCGAACTCTGCCAGAGGCAAGAAAGAAGACCAGTCCTCCTGGTTCTCTGAGACAAAACACCGAAGATATGTCTCTAGGCTCTGATTCAGACGCTTTGTCTGACCATTGGTCTGTGGATGAAAAGCCGAGGAAAATGACAATTGCATCCCCCAACGTGAACAAAATGCCCTCCAGAACTTGGACACAAACTGAGACCCCCTATCTGACACCACATCGGAAGGCAACCCGTGAAGTCTCACAATCTCCCCAATGAACACCTGCGCCAGAGTTTTAGCATTAGGAAGAGCAGGAAGAGCAATGAAATGTGCCATATTACTGAACCTGTCAACAACAACTAGTATGACAGTTTTCCCTGACGACGGAGGGAGGTCCGTAATGAAGTCCATAGACAGATGAGTCCATGGACGCTCCGGAACTTTTAAAGGTAAGAGGGTCCCAGACGGACGGGTATGTGGGGTCTTGGAGCGAGCACAAACCCCACAGGACGCGACAAAAGTTACTACCTCTTTATTTAAGTTAGGCCACCAAAACCCGGCGTGAAAGGAGATCAACAGTTGCTTTACTCCCTGGGTGTCCTGCCAAAGCAGAATTATGATGTGCCTCTATAACTTTCTGTCTTAACTGATCTGGAACAAACAGTTTCCCTGGAGGTCCTACAGGGGCGTCCCCTGAGCCTCCAATACCTCCTCCTCAAGCTCAGAGCATACCGCCGACACCACAACTCCCTCCTGAAGAATAGGAACCGGGTCATCCGTCTTCCCGGCCCCGGGAAACTACGAGATAAGGCATCAGCCTTAACATTTTTTGACCCAGGACGATATGTGACGACAAAATTAAACCTGGTAAAAAACAACGACCATCTAGCTTGTCTGGAATTCAGACGTTTTGCAGATTCTAAATACAGCAGGTTCTTGTGATCAGTAATGACGGTGACCGGGTGGACTGCCCCTCCAAAAAGCGACGCCATTCCTCAAAAGCCAACTTAATGGCCAAAAGTTCCCTATTGCCGACATCATAATTCCTCTCGGCGGACGACAATTTTTTAGAGATGCGCATGGATGCCATTTACCAGGGGACGGACCTTGGGATAATACCGCTCCCACCCCTACGTCAGACGCGTCTACCTCCACAATGAACGGTTGTGATGCATCTGGTTGAATGAGTATGGGTGCCGAAGCAAAACATTTTTTCAAGGAGACAAATGCTTGACAAGCTTTGTCAGACCACCTAGAAAAATCCGTCCCTTTTTTTGTCATGTCAGTGAGAGGTTTGACAACAGATGAGAAATTACGAATAAACTTCCGGTAGTAGTTAGCAAACCCCAAGAAATGCTGCAGTGCCTTAAGATCCTCTGGCCGATCCCATTCAAGCACTGCTCTCACCTTCCCAGGGTCCATACAGAAACCGGAAGCTGACACCAGGAAACCCAAAAACTGAAGTTCCTGTACGGCGAATACACACTTTTCCCATTTGGCATACAGTTTATTGTCTCGCAAGATCTGCAACACCTGTCTCACATGTTCCTGATGAGACACAAGATCTGGCGAGTAAATTAAGATGTCATCTAAATAAACGACCACAAACTGCCCCACAAGGTGGCGAAAGATGTCATTAACAAAATGTTGAAACACCGCCGGGGCAGTAGTCAGACCAAAAGGCATGACAAGGTTCTCATAATGTCCCTCCGGAGTGTTAAACGCCGTCTTCCACTCATCCCCCTCCTTTATCCTGATCAGATTATACGCCCCCCTGAGATCCAACTTAGAGAACCATTTGGCGCCCACAATCTGATTGAAGAGATCAGGAATAAGTGGGAGCGGATACGGATCTCGGACCGTCATCCGATTAAGCTCACGGAAATCCAAGCAAGGGCGTAGGCCTCCATCTTTTTTCTTCACAAAGAAGAACCCCGCGGCCACTGGGGAAGATGAAGGTCTAATATGCCCCTTGGCCAGACTTTCCGAAATATAATCTTCATAGCCTGCCTCTCAGGACCAGAAAGGTTATATAACCTAGATTTAGGTAACTTAGCATCAGGAAGCAATTTTATTGAACAGTCATACGCGCGATGAGGAGGTAATTCTTGACACCCTTCCTCTGAGAACACATCTTCAAAGTCCTCCAGAAAAGGAGGCAAAGTTCTAGGCACGACCGCACTGATGACCGTGTTCATGCAGTTACTCTTGCAAAATTCACCCCACTGGCTTATCTCTCTGGATTGCCAATTAATTACTGGGTTATGTTTAGCCAACCAAGGAAGTCCCAACACAATAGGAGTAGGAAGACCCTCCAACACATAACAAGACAATTGTTCTTTATGTAATGCCCCTACTCGAAGGTCTATGTTATGAACAGCTTGTACAAAGCTACCTTGACCGAGAGGCCTGGCGTCGATAGAGAATATAGGGATCGGTTTGGCCAATACACTCAGTTTCATACCTTGCACCTGGGCAAAACCGAGCGTCCACCAGATTAGCCCCGGACCCACTATCAAGAAGAACAGAAATCCTCTCAGCTCTCGTACCTACCACCACCTCCGCTGGTACGAGAAACTGAGACGGACCTGGGGATGAAGTACGTACTCCCAGGTTGTCGTCCACCACACAACCTGGGATTAACAGTTTTTCCGGCGACTTCTTGCTCAGAGAGGCACGGGATGGACACCCCTCAACAAAATGTCCCTCTCTCCCGCAGAAGAAACACTTTCTTATCTTGCGGCGCACCGCCGATCCCCTCCCTCGAAATGATGTCCCTCCCAACTGCATAGGTTCCTCAGAACAGACCAGTGGAACCTCAATATAAGGGACTTTAGTAGAAGGTGGAGTCATCACAGGGGGCGGAGTTACCTCGCACCTCTCCCGAAGCCGTCTATCAATGCGAATAGCAAGGGCCATAGCAGCCTCCAGTGACGGAGGAGAATCATACTGAGCCAAAACATCTTTTAATTTGTCAGATAACCCTTGACAAAACTGGCTCCTAAGAGCTGGGTCATTCCACTGAGTATCTGTGGCCCATCTACGGAACTCAGAAGAAAATTCCTCCGCCGGACGATCTCCCTGCTGTATCTTACGTAACTTCGTTTCAGCAAGGGAGACCCGATCCGGGTCATCATATACCAGACCCAGGGCAGTAAAAAATCGATCTACTGACTGGAGAGTCGGGGAGCCTGGAGGAAGAGAGAACGCCCAGGATTGAGGGTCCCCTTGTAAGAGTGAGATGACAATTCCCACCCTCTGCTCTTCACTCCCCGATGACCGAGGCCGCAGCCGAAAGTACAATTTACATGCCTCCCGGAAGGTAAAAAATTTGTCCCGCCCACCAGTGAACCTGTCCTGAAGAGCAACCTTAGGTTCAGATCTGGTTTGCTCCGGGGGGGACAAAACCTTGGACTTAATGTCCGTCAGCTCCATGGACAAACTCTGCAACTGCAGGGCAAGCTGGGCTACTGGATCCATGATAGCTGGGGAGAATTTTTAGTATGGCCGGTGAAAATGTCACGCTGTATAGCAGATACATATAAATATAATGTCAGTAATCTATATCAAGTGGGACAACATTCTATATAACATATACATAGGTAATATTAACATGTACATATAGTATTTGATAACATAGAATTACCTGACATAACATCCAGTGGGTCAATACTGAATCCGTTTCACGCTGTCTCCGGCTAGAGGTGGACCGGGGTCTATGCTGACCCTAAACTAAGGTCCTGACTAGTCCCTCTACCTGGAGGTACTGTTAAAGGTACAGAGGTCCAGGCCGCCAGCGTAAACCCTGTCTCCTATAAATCCCTGACCACTGTAATCTAGTCCTTAGAAGGACCCTGATTACCACCACAGGGAATGAGCAGGTAACGGTTAACAGACAGTAAAGACAAACGAGAAAGACAAGGGATAAAGTAAATACTGTCTTACATACAACACTCAAACACAGAGGGAACACAAAAGGTCTAGGAGATAAACTATAAGCAAGAAGAGGGAAAACCACAAAGGAGCTCTTAGCTTAAGTCTTCTCAGAACCGATCCAATCTGCTGGTCTGCATGAATGCTTTCACCGGCATCTCACAAGCAGACTGGCAGGTATATAAAGGAAGCTAATTAGTGCATAAACAACAGACCTAGTCTTAGCACAGAGCTAGGTAAAATTAACTCCCTCACTGCCAAACACAAAGTAACAGCAACTCAGCTGCGAGAAGTCAGAATGTGCAATCGCGACGATCTTCGTGGCGATACACCCATGACACCCAGCTCCTGAAATAAGCATCACTGACGACACTTTATTTCAGGGAGGGGGCAGAGGCTTTTGTCACTGCCCCCTCCCTGAAATAAAGTGTCGTCAGTTGACGCTTCATTTGAGTATCCCAGCATGCACTAGTATTCTCAAACAAAACATCACCAAAGAGGAGGTGGAAACAGTGTAAAAGCACTTAGATTGTGTAGTTAGGGAAGAAGAGGAAATTTTTATCTAAAGTATATTAGAAAATAGTTTAGATTATGCCATTAAATAGACAGGAATTGATGATGAAAATTACTTTAGACTTCCGACCATCCCTTTAACGTAGGCCCTGATTTTATACAATAAAAATAGAGTGCCACCTTAGTAAATATGGAATGATTTACAAACATATCTACCCACACCCATCTTTATAGATACTTTTTAAAAGCATAATATGAGGTTCAGAAAGTGTCTAAAGCTCTAATAAATATGCCATAAGGCATGAATGTCACAATTTTGATTTACTTCGACACATATTTCTTCTGTATTATTATTAGTAAAACTGCTCTTAGTGTTTTGACCATTTTAAGAATATTTTTAAACTATTTTAAACATTATTTTTGCTTTTTTTGTTGCTTTTTTTAAGTGACAGCGTAATACTCGATAGCATTTCATGCATTTTACATTCATTACATTTCCATTTGTGGGAGCGGTAACGTTGTGCTTCATCTGAGCGCTTTTAACATTTTCATCATTTAAAAAAAAATGCTGAATGCTTTAATTATGGAATGGTTTTCCTGGCATTTCCTCATAGGCATACCTATAGAAAGCCTGACATTTTAATTTTAAAATATACTCTCACCATTCAAAGTACAATAAGCAATGTTATTAAAACTTTTGTTTAAAAAAACAACATATTTTTAACTTTCAAATGTAGGGAAATAGTGGGAAGCAAGACTTGTATGGGTCAGATAAGAATCAGACAAGAGTAATGGCCTTCATATCAGAAATCTTTTTCAAAGGAACCACAGAAAAAATGTATGTTTATATATCTGCTAATTGTAAATTGAGAGAAATTATCAACATCAGACAGCAATTTACACCCCAGTCTCTACCAATGCAATCTTACATCAAATTCCTTCTTACAGAATCCAAAGAACAAGTTAGATTGTTAGATTTTTCTTCCCACACTATGATTTATTTCTATTGATCAAACCTCCTGCTGATTCATTTATATGAAGTGCATGTGAGATCTGAACTGCTAAAATTGTCATAGCGGGGTGTGAAAAAACCTTTTAAGCGTAGAGCAGCCATAGTTTAAGATTTCAAGTCTTGCGCATTGAATGAAAATGCAGAAATCCAGAGTATAATATGTGACTGAACTTTAAAATAATGTACAAGTGAATATTATTTTTATGTTTGAAACTTGAAAATTAATGTGTTATTTAGCCCCTTCATGCAGAACCCTTTTTTCACCCTCCTTACCTGGAAAGATTTTACAAATCTGACCCTTTATGTGGTAATATGATAGGAATGCTTCTGCACATTTCAGCTACCCTGAAAATAAATTTTCATGACACATTTTGCTGTATGTTAGAGGTAAATTTAGTTTGAAATTATTTGTGTTTATGAAAATATCAGAAATTTAACTAATTATGAAAAATTCCCAACTTTCGAATTTTGAATTTTTTATGCATTTATAAAACTTAGTCATACCTCAAAAAGAGTTTACTTTATGGCAGCATTATGTTTGAAAGGTTTTATGTGAAAATGTTGGAAGGGTTAACGTTTGGCAGCAATTTTAAATTTTATTTTAACAAAATTTCTGAAACCTTATTTAAGGGACTGTTTCACATTTGAAGTGACTTTGATAAAACTGTCAGAAACCAGCAAACAAGACCACATTTTCAAAACCAATGAAATTCAAAACCACATTCAGTATGTTTGATAAAGCTTCATGTATTAATGTAAAACGAAGTGAAAAATATTTTTTTCCAGCAAAAATATTAATTTAGTATTTACTGCAATTTTTTTTTACTTTCACAAGGAAAACAGGAAAAAAAGTTGTGTAATTTATCTTGAGTGAGCCAATATTCATTATCTAGTTGGTAAATACTGTTTAGGCACACAGCAGGCTTCGGATGGGAAGTAGCTATTATAGATTCCTAATGAAATGTGGCAGTCTAAGACGGCGACATGCCAAACCTCATATAAAAGACCCCATCATGGAAACTAGCCTCCTCAAGGAATCATTTAAAGGTGCAGTAACCGTTTTATACCCACAGTTGCTTGCTAAGATTTTTAATATCAGGACACAAAATTAAATTTATAGGTTTTTTTTCAAATAAATAGGGTTTTTTTAGTCCCAAATTTTTCACTTTCACAAGGGTAAGAGGAGAAAATGCTATTTTTTTCAATGAATGCAAAGATTTGTGCAATTTTTCCTGAGTACTCTGATATTATATATGTGGATAGAAACTACTGTTTTAAGTCGCAGCAGAGTTCGGAAAAGAAGGAGTGCTGTTCGAATTTTGGTACACAGTTTTGGTTGGAATAGTTTGTGGACCAAAAATTGTATTTTAGAGCCCCAGCGATACCAAACAATCATGTCAATCAGTGCCGGGATGTGGTTACAGCTGCTGCTCACTAGGTACTGAGCGGTGACAGAAGTCTGCTGCACGTCTATTACTAAAAGCTCAGGATTTCTGGGGGAATAAGGCCTGCATTACACTAATGTAGAATACAGGCTAGTGCTATGCAACAAAACATTGCATAGCACTCGGACCAGTATTAATCTATGGTACAGCTCACATCACCGTATTTTTTATCTGGCGTATTCGACGTGCAAGTAAAATCGCAGCATGCTGCGAATGTACATGTATATCGCCAGAGACTCGCCAATGCAAGCCAATGGGTACAAGAAAAACTCGGATGCCACATGGACCATGCTTGTAGATTGATATAAATACACACACATTTTCCTAATTTCAGTGCATGTTAAGGGCCTTTGGAACGCACCTAATAGATATTCAGGAGAGGTGCGTTCGCAGCCTGGGGTTCACCGTGCAGGCAGAGCCTGCTGCTAGTAAGATGGCGCAAATAGGCAGTATGAGCGAACTCTGTTATCCCGCAGAGTCACAGATGTAAACGCCGTAGCACTATATGGTGGTATGGGCGAACTCTGTTATTCCACAGAGTCGCTAACTAAAATACTGTAGCGCTATATGGCGATATAAGCCGACTCTGTTAATTCACAGAGCCGCTGTGACAAAGACTGTGTCCTGTTAGACTCACAGGAGACACAGATGACTGCTAAGCGGATTGCAGTATGTGGTCATGCAATCAGAAAACAAGCAATAATCTCCTCACCGGAGTAGCCGGTATTCTAATGGCGTTTTCAGCCAAGCCCTGAACACGTGCATACAAAACTCCTCACCGGAGGTGCCAGTATTCTGGGGGCTTATTTCAGCCAGACTTAACCACATGCATACATGACCACACTGGCGCAAGCACATAACAGATTTGATACTAGCACGCGGCCGTGCGGTTATGCCACCTTTTTATAGTAGCAGCTACAGGACCTTCCAGAAAAGGACAATGAGAAACTGTTCCAGAACACAAGCACTTTCAGGACCTTCCTGGCGGACCAATGTGAGTCGCTGCTGTAACCGAGCATCTGACCCCTGATCTCCAATGGGAGATCTTGCCCTGGGCATGCTCAGAAGGAGAAAGCGAGGACTTTGTCCCAGGACTGCCTGCTCCAGCACTGGTTATAATAGAGGAACCAGGAGAGGCAGCAACAAGCCTCTGCACAGCATTAGACCGAGGGAGACGCTGGGACCGACGCCTCTGCTGAGCAGGCTCCACTGCGGCCGGAGATGGATGGGGGACCGCAGCGGGACTGGTTCGAGATTCCCCTTGTGCAGCAGCGGGAACTCGATCCCTAACAGCCCATTGAGCCATTTAATTAAATGGGGAAAATCAGTGAGAAATGTAAAGCCATACGCATGTCCTACTGATGACATAGGTGCGAGAAAATCGCATAATTGCATTGCAAACGCATTACACATGGATGACCATACCGAGATCATTTCTGTGACTCTTGGCAGGGAGACTAGGACCAATGTTCAATAAGTTTAGTGTCTCCAGCCTAAAGCTAATTTCCTCATCGTAAGGGAGCATACCCATCTCTGTAAAATGAATATGTGAGTATAATGCGATTTTAATCTCCTAACATCCAATTGACATGCGAATGTGATCTGATTGCAATGCAGTCGTAACATGAGCTTTTAATAGGGTAATTCTCTATATCATTTAACCATAGTTTTCCCAGGAAATTTTTTTCCCTATATTATATATACAGTGCCTTGGGAAAGTATTTGGCCCCCTGGAACTTTTCAACACTTTCCCACTTATCATGTTTCAAACATAAAGATACCAAATGTAAATTTTTGGTGAAGAATCAACAACAAGTAGGACACAATTGTGAAGTTGAACGAAATTTATTGGTTATTTTAAAGTTTTGTGATAATTCAAAAAAACTATATTATTCGGCCCCTTTACTTTCAGTGCAGCAAACTCACTCCAGAAGTTCGTTGTGGATCGCTGAATGATCCAATATTGTCCTAAATGACTACTGATGATAAACATAATCCACCTGTGTGTAATCAAGTCTCCCTATAAATGCACCTGCTCTGTGATAGTCTCAGGGTTCTGTTTGAAGCACAGAGAGCGTCATGAAGACCAAGGAACACAACAGGCAGGTCCGTGATACTGTTGTGGAGAAGTTTAAAACCGGATTTGGATACAAAATGATTTCCAAAACTTTAAACATCCCAAGGAGCACTGTGCAAGCGATCATATTGAAATGGAAGAAGTATCATAACACTGCAAATCTACCAAGATCCGGCCGTCCCTCTAAACTTTCATCTCAAACAAGGAGAAGACTGATCAGAGATGCAGCCAAGAGGCCCATGATCACTCTGGATGAACTGCAGAGATCTACAGCTGAGGTGGGACAGTTTGTCCATAGGACAACAATTACTCGTACACTGCAGAAATCTGGCCTTTATGGAAGGGTGGCAAGAAGAAAGCCATTTCTCAAAGATATACATAAAAATTTTTCTTTAAAGTTTGCAACAAGCCACCTGGGAGAGACACCAAACAAGTGGAAGAAGTTGCTCTGGTGAGTTGAAACCAAATCAAACTTTTTGGCAACAATGCCAAACGATATGTTTGGCATAAAAGCAGCAGAGCTCATCATCCTGAATACATCATCCCCACTGTCAAACAAGGTGGTGGCAGCATCATGGTTTCTGCCTGCTTTTCTTCAGCAGGGACAGTGAAGATTGTTAAAATTGATGTGAAGATGGATGGAGCCAAATACATGGCCATTCTTGAAGAAAGCTTTTTGGAGTCTGCAAAAGACCTGAGACTGGGACGGAGATTGGTCTTCCAACAAGACAATGATCCTAAACATAAAGCAAAATCTACAATGGAATGGTTCACAAATAAACATATCCAGGTGTTAGAATGGCCAAGTCAAAGTCCAGACCTGAATCCAATCGAGAATCTGTGGAAAGAGCTGAAAACTGCTGTTCACAAACGATCTCCATCCAACCTCACTGAGCTCGAGCTGTTTATCAAGGAAGAATGGGCAAGAATTTCAGTCTCTCAATGTACAAAACTGGTGGAGACATACCCCAAGCGACTTGCAGCTGTAATCGCAGCAAAAGGTGGCACAACAAAGTATTAAGTTGAAGGGGCTGAATAATAATGCACCCCCCACTTTTCAGTATTTGTGTTTCCGCAAAAATTTAAAATAACCAATAAATTTCATTCAACTTCACAATTGTGTCCCACTTGTTGTTGATTCTTCACCAAAAATTTACATTTGGTATCTTTATGTTTGAACATGATATGTGGGAAAATGTTGAAAAGTTCCAGGGGGCAGAATACTTTCGCAAGGCACTGTATATACAGCTCTGGCAAAAATTAAGAGACCACTGCACAGTTTTATAAAAATCAACATCTCTACATGTCTGACAGCCATTCCATTCCAGTATCAGTTGAATTCCAACCAGAATACACCTCATTCTACTTAATGTGCTTCTGATTAGGTGATCATTTGAACCAAATCTTATTTAATGAAAGAAAGTATAAAAAACACTGCTGTTGTGTTCACAATCCTCTTGCAATAGGACAAGCTGGATGGCAAAACAAGTGCTAGTAATTAGAGTTGAGCGAAACAGGTCGGTCAGATTCAAAAGTCGCCGACTTTCGCCATGTCCGCCATGTGGTCAGCAAAACGAGCGCCAAAGTCGATTTTCCCAGAATGCTTTCAGGCGCCTTTTTTCAGCCAATGAACAAGGACGCACACTGTGGGCAGCGAGATGACTTGGGCAGCGTCCACCAACATCTTAGAGAATTGCATTTCTGTGATTAGCTTTCTTTGGGCGGCATCATAGTGTCTAGAAAAGCTCTGACCACCGACCGCCATTTTACTTCTGCAGATCTTAACAGTAGGGAGAAGTTGCTGATGCTGTTTATCAGTAGGGAGAAAGTTAGAGCAGGAAAGAGAAGTTCTTCTGTGCTTGTGCTGATAGCAATTGTGCTGTACAGTTAGTGTGCAGTGACAGGGGAGGATTTTCTTGTGTGCCACAGCGCTGGTTATTAGGCTGCCTGATAGCTGTATTGCTGTGTGTACAGTACACTGCTGTGCAGACTGCTTTTTACAGGCACCAATGCTTTTATTCTTTTTTTCTGCACACTTAACAACCATTAATTTTTTCCCACACCGTATAGAGCTGTACGCTCCTCACACACTACCGTGTAGCGGCTGGTATCACGGACAAATACATGCTGACTATCTGTATGTGCCTCTGGAAAATATATACGGAGACTGAAATTTTCCTGTACACCGTATACACCTGTCCGCTTCTGATACAGTACCATATATCTGCTCTTTGTATTACGGTCAAATCCATACTGAGTGCCTGTGTGTGACTCCAGAAATCTATACGGAGATTGAAATTTTCCTGTACACCGTATACACCTGTCCGCTTCTGATACAGTACCGTATATCTGCTCTTTGTATTACGGTCAAATACATACTGATTAAGCGTCTGTTTGTGACTCCGGAAATCTATACGGAGATTAAAATTTTCCCATACACCGTATACACCTGTCCGCTTCTGATACAGTACCGTTTATCTGCTCTTTGTATTACCGTCAAATCCATACTGAGTGAGCGTCTGTGTGTGACTCCTGAAATCTTTACGGAGAAGGAAATTTTCCCGTTCACCGTATAAACCTGTCCACTTCTGATGAGGTACCGTATATTTGCTCTTTGTATTACGGTCAAATCCAGACGGAGTGAGCATCTGTGTGTGACTCTGGAAATATATACGGAGATTGAAATTTTCCCGTACACTGTATACACCTGTCCACTTCTGATACAGTACCGTATATCTGCTGGTATTTTCGGTACATTTTCCCAAACATGAGGAAGTATGGTGGAAGAGGCCGCGGACGTGGGCGGGGGGCCAGCTGGTACTGATGGTGGTGGTGGTGCAACTGCTGGTAGTGCCAAAAGCACAATAGCACCTAAGGCAGGAGGTGTTGAGCCTGCATCATCGTCTGTCTCCAGAAGGCCTGGAAAGCTCCCTTTTCTGGGAGTAGGTACACCGGTTTTAAAGCCGGAGCATCAGGAACAGGTTTTGGCTTACATTGCCGAAACAGCCTCCAGCTCTATCGCCTCCTCTTCTGAAGTTTCAAAAAATGCAAGCACTGAGTCGTCAGTGCAGGCTCCTGGTCAGGAAAGACAACTTTCCTTGTGTCCTTCACCCCCACCACAAGTGAAGGATGCGGCAGGCCACACTTCAGATTACTCCCTGGAGCTCTTTTCACATACCATGCCTGGGTTAACAAGTGAAATCCGGAATTCCCCAGTCCAAGTTGAATATGACATGGAGTGCACTGATGCACAGCCAGTGCTATATAATTCTGCTGGTACATTCACCCAGAGCACTGCATTGCCCTCGCAGTCTACAGAGCCAGATTCTGACCCTGATGATACCCAGGTGCCCATTCCCGCATACTATACCACCTTACACGGTGACACAGAGGAAGGTGCAGATGAAATTGAAGAGGAGGTGATGGATGAGCAAGTTGTTGACCCGGATTAGCATCCTTTGGGGGAAGTGGGAGCCGCTGGCATAACCTCAAAGGAGGAGGAGGATCCGCAGCAGGCATCGACATCGCAGCTGCTGTTATCTGGCAGGCCAGTAGCAGTCCAAATACGTGTTAAAAAAACAAAAAGAGTTGCAGGTCAGCTTGGACAGACGGTCAAATTAGCACAGCATGCAAGCCCTGAAAATTTATCACATACTAGGAAGAGTGCAGTGTGGCACTTTTTTGACCAAAATCCTATTGATGAGGCAAAGGTTATCTGTAAGAAGTGCGGAAGGACCTTTAGCCAAGGAAAAAATCTCTGAAAATTGAATACCAGTTGCATGCTTAGACATTTAAGGACCATTCACTTGCAAGCATGGACGCACTACAAAACCTCACTGGCTTTGAACGCCTTCATTGCCAAACTGATCTCATTAGAGATGATGCCCTTCCATTTGGTTGAAAGTGCAACGTTCCGAGAGCTCATGGCCTATGCTGTCACACACTATGACCTACCCTGTCGGCACTTCTTTTCTAGAAAAGCCATCCCCGCCTCCCACCATTATGTGAAAGACAGCATTGTCCATGCACTCAAACAATCAGTGTGTGGAAAGGTGCACCTCACAACAGATGCATGGGCCAGTAGGCATGGCCAGGGCCGTTACGTGTCCATCACTGCACACTGGGTTAATGTGGTGGGTGCAGGGTCCACAGGGCAGAGCGGCAGTGGGACAGTGCTGCCTAGCCCACGGTATAGGCAACAGTTGGCTGTAGGAGTTCGACCCTCCTCCTCCTCGAGAAGCAAAAGCTTGTCGATAGAGTACAGTCGCACGAGCACTCCATCCGCAGCTGCCAGTGTTGAATACGAGGTGTCCCACTATCGAACAGCTAGTGGTAAGCGTCAGCAGGCTGTTTTAAAGATGATATCTTTGGGCGACAACAGACACACCGCGGAGGTACTAGCCGACTACTTGCAGCGAGAAACTGAAATTTTAGAAATTACGGCAGTTATCACTGACTACCTTGCCTGGCTCAAGATGTAGACTGCCCTGCCATGACTCAGTTTCTCGCTGCAAGTAGTTGGCAAGTACCTCCGCGGTGTGTCTGTTGTCGCCCAAAGACATTTATAATTGTTGTATATAAAAATATTCTTATTCATACCACCTCACTTGTAATAATCTTTTGCTTATGAGATAATTATTGTCTACTATGGTATTTTTACTCCAATCTCTTTTCTGTGTTATATGCATGTGTCTGCAGTTCCATATGGGCATTGCCCAGTACTGTTTAGGTGGTAACAGTCATATTGTTACATATATGAATTAACTGATAGATCTTGACCCGAGATTATGTTGTTTATCCTTCACTTGTGGTGGGGGGAAGGACACAAGGAAAGGTGTCGTTCCTGACCAGGAGCCTGCACTGACGACTCAGTGCTTGCATTTTTTGAAACTTCAGAAGAGGAGGCGATAGACCTGGAGGCTGTTTCGGCAATGTAAGCCAAAACCTGTTCCTGATGCTCCGGCTTTAAAACCGGTGTACCTACTCCCAGAAAAGGGAGTCTTCCAGGCATTCTGGAGACAGACGATGATGCAGGCTCAACACCTCCTGCCTTAGGTACTATTGTGCTTTTGGCACTACCAGCAGATGCACCACCACCACCATCAGTACCAGCTGGCCCCCCCGCCCACATCCGCGGCCTCTTCCACTATACTTCCTCATGTTTGGGAAAATGTACCAAAAATACCAGCAGATATACGGTACTGTATCAGAAGAGTACAGCTGTATACAGTGTAGGGGAAAATTTCATTCTCCGTATATATTTCCGGAGTCACACACGGACGCTATCTCAGTATGGATTTGACCGTAATACAAAGAACAGAAATACGGTACTGCATCAGAAGCGGACAGCTGTATACAGTGTAGCGGAAAATTTCAATCTCCGTATAGATTTCCGGAGTCACACACAGACGCTCTCTCAGTATGGATTTGAACCTAATACAAAAAGCAGATATACGGTACTGTATCAGAAGCGTACAGCTGTATACAGTGTAGGGGAAAATTTCAATATCCTTATATGTTTCCTGAGTCACACAATGACGCTCTCTCAGTATGGATTTGACCGTAATACAAAGAGCAGATATACTTTACGGTACTGTATTACAAGCGTACAGCTGTATACGGTGTAGGGGAAATTGCAATCTCCGTATATATTTCCGGAGAAACACACAGATAGTCAGCATGTATTTGTCCGTGATACCAGCCGGTACACGGTAGTGTGTGAGGAGCGTACAGCTCTCTACGGTGTGGGAAAAAATGAACGCTCGGTAACTGTGCAGAAAAAAAGAATAAAAGTATTAGTGCTGTGTAAAAAGCAGTCTGCACAGCAGTGTACACACAGCAATACAGCTATCAGGCAGCCTAATGATCTGCGCTGCTGCACACAAGAAAATCCTCCCCTGTCACTGCACAATAACTGTACAGCACAATTGCTATCAGCACAAGAATATAAGAACTTCTGCTTCCAGCCCTAACTCTTTCCCTACTGATAAACAGTGTCAGCAACCTCTCCCTACTGTTAAGATCGGTAGAAGTAAAATGGCGGTCGGCGGTCAGGTCTTTTATAGACACTATGTCGCCCCCCCAAATCAAGCCAATCACTGCAATGCCCTTCTTTAAGATGGTGGTGGACGCTGCCCATGTCATCTCGTTGCCCACAGTGCATGTCCTTGCTCATTGACGGAAAAAAGTGCCTGAAAGCATTCTGGGAAATTCGACTTTGGCGCTCGTTTTGCTGACCGCATGCCCGACTGCACGCTATGGTCGGGTTTGGCGAAAGTCGGCGACTTTTGAATCTGATCGACCTGTTTCACTCAACTCTATTGATGAGTCTAATTTTCAGCTTTACCCAGTACCTGGTCATTTAATGATTAGACAGAGACCTGGAGAGGTGTACAAGCCACAGTGTCTTGCACCTACTGTGAAATTTGGTGGAGGATTGGTGATGATCTGGGAATGCTTCAGCAAGGCTGGAATTTGGCAGGTTAATCTTTGCGAAGGACATTTGAATCAAGCTGCATACAAGGATATCCTGGAAAAACAGTTGATTCCTTCTGCTCAATGTTCCCCAACTCTGAGGACTGTTTTTTCCAGCAGGACAACGCACCATGCTACAAAGCTAGGTCAATCCATGTGTGGATGAAGGACCACCACATCAAATCCCTGTCATGGCCAGCCCAATCTCCAGACCTGAACACCATTGAAAAGCTCTGGAATGTAATAAAGAGGAAGATGGATAGTCACAAGCAATCCAGCAAAGAAGAATTGCTTAAATTTTTGTACCAGGAGTGGCATAAGGTCACCCAAAAGCAGTGTGAAAGACTGGTGGAAAGCATGCCAAGATGCATAAAAGCTGTGATTAAAAATCATGGTTATTCCACAAAATATTGATTTCTGAACTCTTTCTGAGTTAAAACATTGCTACTGTTGTTTCTAAATGATTATGAACTTGTTTTCTTAGCATTATTTGAGGTCTGCAAGCACTGCAATTTTTTGTTATTTTGACCATTTCTCATTTTCTGAAAATACATGCAAAATTAATAGCTTGGAAAATCAGAGATATGTTGACAGTAGTTTATAGAATAAAACAGCAATTTACATTTTACTAAAAACTATACCTGTAAAGAGAAAAATCAGACAAACTGAAAATTTTGTAATGGTCTCTTAATTTTTGCCAGAACTGTACAAACAGTGGGTTCGGAAAGTATTCAGACCCCTTTAAATTTTTCACTCTTTGTTTCATTGCAGCCATTTGGTAAATGCAAAAAAATCTTTTTTTTCTCATTAATACACAATCTGTACCCCATCTTTACTGAAAAAAACAGAAATGTATAAATTTTTGCAAATTTATTAAAAAAGAAAAACTGAAATATCACATGGTCATGAGTATTCAGACCTTTCGCTCAGCATTGAGTAAAAGTACGCTTTTGAGCTAGTACAGCCATGAGTCTTCTTGTGAATGATGCAACAAGTTTTTCACATCTGGATTTGGGGATCCTCTGCCATTCTTCCTTGTAGATACTCTCCAGTTCCATCAGGTTGGATGGTGAACAGCCATTTTCAGGTCTCTCCAGAGATGCTCAATGGGGTTTAGGTCATGGCTTTGGCTGGGCCAGTCAAAAATGGTCACAGAGTTGTTCTGAAGCCACAAGTTTGTTATTTTAGCTGTGCGCTTTGGATCATTGTGTTTTTGAAAGGTGAACCTTTGGCCAATTCTGAGGTCCAGGGCGCTCTGGAAAAGGTTTTCATCCAAGATATCTCTGTACTTGGCTGCATTCATGTTTACTTCAATTGCAACCAGTCGTCCTGTCAATGCAGCTGAAAAACACCCCCATAGAATGATGCTGCCACCACCATGTTAAACTTTTGGGATTGTATTGGGAAGGTGATGAGCAATGCCTGGTTTTCTCCAAACATACCGCTTGGAATTATTATCAAAAAGTTCTATCTTCAGCTCATCAAACCAGAGAATCTTATTTCTCATAGTATGGGATTCCTTCATGTGTTTTTTTAGCAAACTCTATGTGGGCTTTCATATGTCTTGCACTGAGAAGAGGCTTACGTTGGCCACTCTGTCATAAAAGGCAGACTGGTGGAGGGCTGTAGTGATAGTTGACTTTGAGGAACATTCATCCATCTCCCTACTGCATCTGTGGAGCTCAGCCACAGTGATCCTGGGGCTCTTCATTTCCTTTCTCACCAAGAATCTTCTCCCATGATTGCTCAGATTGGCTGGATGGCCAAGTCTACGAAGACTTCTGGTGGTCCCAAACTTCTTCCATGTAAGGATTATGGAGGCCACTATGCTCTTAGGAACCTTGAGTACTGCAGAAATTCTTTTTTAACCTTGGGCAGATGTGTGCCTTGCAACAATTCTGTATCTGAGCTCCTTGGCCAGTTCCTTTGACCTCATGATTCTCATTTGGTCTGACGTGCACTGAGAACGGTGAGGTCTTATATAGACAAGTGTGTGCCTTTACAAATCAAGTCCTATCAGTTTAATTAAACACAGCTGGACTTCAATGAAGGAGTAGAACCATCTCAAGGAGGATCACAAGGAAATGGACAGCATGTGATGTAAATATGAGTGTCTGAGCAAAGTGTCTGAATACTTATGGTTATGTGATATTTCAATTTTTTTTTCAATAAATTTGCCAAAATGCCTACATTTCTGCTTTTTATCAATCAAGATGGGGTGCAGAGTGTACATTAACCCCTTCAACCCCAAGGATGGTTTGCACGTTAATGACCGGGCCAATTTTTACAATTCTGACCACTGTCTCTTTATGAGGTTATAACTCTGGAACGCTTCAATGGATCTTTGCAATTCTGAGAATGTTTTCTCGTGACATATTGTACTTCACGTTAGAAGTATAATTTCTTCAATATAACTTGCAGTTATTTTTGAAAAAAACGCAAATATGGCGAAAATTTTGAAAATTTTGCAATTTTCAAACTTTGAATTTTTTTTCCCTTAAAACAGAGAAATATGTCACACAAACTAGTTAAGAAATAACATTTCCCACATGTCTACTTTACATCAGCACAATTTTGGAACCAAATTTTTTTTTTGTTAGGAGATTATAAGGGTTAAAAGTTGACCAGTGATTTCTCATTTTTACAACAAAATTTACAAAGCCATTTTTTTAGGGACCACCTCACATTTGAAGTCACTTTGACGGGTCTATATAGCAGAAAATACCAAAAAGTGACACCATTCTAAAAACTGCACCCCTCAAGGTACTCAAAACCACATTCAAGAAGTTTAATAACCGTTCAGGTGCTTCACAGGAGCTGAAGCAACGTGGAAGGAAAAAATTAATATTTAACTTTTTAGCCACAAAAATGATCTTTTACAAACTTTTTTTTATTTTGACAAGGGTAAAAGGAGAAAATGGGCAGATAAAGTTGTTGTGCAATTTTTCCTGAGTATGCCAATACCCTATAAGTGGGGGAAAAACCACTGTTTGGGCACACGGCAGAGCTCGTAAGGGAAGGAGCGCCGTTTGACTTTTTCAAACTAAAATTGGCTGGAGTTGAGATTGGACGCCATGTCGTGTTTGGAGAGCCCCTGATGCGCCTAAACAGTGGAAACCCCCCACAAGTGACACCATTTTGGAAACTAGACCCCCTAAGGAACTTATCTAGATCTGTTGTGAGCACTTTGAACCCCAAAGTGTTTCACAAAAGTTTATAATGCCTGGGTGTGAAAAAAAAATAACAATTTTCCACAAAAATTATTTTTTAGTCCCAAATTTTTGATTTTTCCCAAGGAAATTGGACCCCAAAAGTTGTTTTTCAATTTGTCCTGAGTACGCTGATACCCCATATGTGGGGGGGGGGAACTGTTTGGGCGCACGGCAGGGCTTGGAAAGGAAGCAGTAACGTTTTGGAATGCAAACATTGATGGGGGTCATGTTCCGTTTGTAGTGCCCCAGATGAGCCTAAACAGTGGAAACCCCCCACAAGTGACCCCATTTTGGAAGCTAGACCCCCTAAGGAACTTATCTAGATCTTTGGTGAGCACTTTGAACCCTCAAGTGCTTCACACAAGTTTATAATGCCCGTGCATGAAAATAAAAAATCCTATTTTTTTCCCACAAAAATTATTTCTTAGTCACTGATTTTTTATTTTCCCATAGGTAACAGGAGAAATTGGACCTCAAAAGTTGTTGTCCAATTTGTCCTGAGTACGCTGATACCCCATATGTGGGGGGGAACCACTGTTTTGGCGCATGGCAGAGCTCGGAATGTAAGGAGCACCATTTGACTTTTTCCAACCAAAATTGGCTGGAATTGAGATTGGACGCCATGTTGCATTTGGAGAGTCCCTGATGTGCCTAAACAGTGGAAACCCCCCACAAGTGACCCCATTTGGGAAACTAGACCCCATAAGGAACTTATCTAGATCTTTGGTGAGCAATTTGAACCCCAAAGTGCTTCACACAAGTTTATAACGTAGAGCCGTAAAATTAAAAATCATATTTTTTCCACAAAATTGATCTTTTCACCCCAATTTTTATTTTCCCAAGGGTAACAAGACTCCAAAAGTTATTGTTCAATTTGTTCTGAGTACGCTGATACCCCAAATTTGGGGGTAAACCACTGTTTGGGTGCATGGCAGAGTTTGGAAGGGAAGGAGCGCCGTTTGACTTTTTCAACGCAGAATTGGCTGGATGCCATGTCGTGTTTGGAGAGCTCCTGATCTGCCTAAACAGTGGAAACCCCCACAAATGACACCATTTTGGAAACTAGACCCCTCAAGGAACTTATCTAGATGTGTGGTGAGCACTTTGAACCCCAAAGTGCTTCACAGAAGTTTATAACGTACAGCCGTAAAATAAAAAAATCTTCTTTTTTTTTTACAAAAATGATTTTTTTGCCCTAATATTTTATTTTCACAAGGGTAACAGGAGAAATTGGACCCCAAAAGTTGTTGTCCAATTTGTCCTGAGTACGCTGATACCCAATATGTGGGCGTAAACTACTGTATGGGCGCACGTCGGGGCTCGGAAGGGAAGTAGTGACGTTTTGGATTGCAGACTTTGATGGAATGGTCTGGGGGCATCATGTCGCATTTGGAGAGCCCCTGATGTGCCTAAACAGTAGAAACCCCCCACAAGTGACCCCATTTTGGAAAATAGACCCCACAAGGAACTTATCTAGATGTGTGGTGAGCACTTTGAACCCCGAACTGCTTCCCAGAAGTTTATAACGTACAGCCGTAAAAATAAAAAATCCTTTTTTTTTTTTACAAAAATGATCTTTTCGCCCCCAATATTTTATTTTCACAAGGGTAATAGGAGAAATTGGACCCCAAAATTTGTTGTCCAATTTGTCCTGAGTACGCTGATACCCAATATGTGTGAGAAAACTACTGTATGGGTGCACGTCTGGGCTCGGAAGGGAAGTAGTGACATTTTGGATTGCAGACTTTGATGGAATGGTCTAGGGGCGTTATGTCGAATTTTGAGAGCCCCTGATGCGCCTAAACAGTGGAAACCCCCCACAAGTGACCCCATTTTGGAAAATAGACCCCACAAGGAACTTATCTAGAAGTATGTTGAGCACTTTGAACCCCGAAGTGCTTCACAGAAGTTTATAACGTACAGCTGTAAAAATAAAAAAACTTTTTTTTTTACAAAAATGATTTTTTCGCCCTCAATATTTTATTTTCACAAGGGTAACAGGAGAAATTGGACCCCAAAAATTGTTGTCCAATTTGTCCTGAGTACGCTGATACCCAGCATGTGTGAGAAAACGACTGTATGGGTGCACGTCTGGGCTCGGAAGGGAAGTAGTGACGTTTTGGATTGCAGTCTTTGATTGAATGGTCTGGGGCGTCATGTCGCATTTGGAGAGCCCCTGATGCGCCTAAACAGTGGAAACCCCCCACAAGTGACCCCATTTTGGAAAATAGACCCCACAAGGAACTTATCTAGAAGTGTGGTGAGCGCTATTAAGCCCCAAGTGCTTCACAGAAAATTTATAACATACAGCCGTAAAAACAAAAAAATCATTTTTTTTTTACAAAATGATTTTGTCGCCCCCAGTTTTTTATTTTCCCAAGGGTAACAGAAGAAATAGGACAAATTGCACAATAACTCTTGTGGTCCAGAGTACGCTGATACCCCATATGCGGGGGTAAACTACTGTTTGGGCGCATGGCAGAGCTCAGAAGTGAAGGAGCACCATTTGACTTATTCAACGTAGAATTGGCTGGAATTGAGATCAGATGCCATGTCACATTTGGAGAGCCCCTGATGTGCCTAAACACAAGAAACCCCCCAATTCTAACTCCAACCCTAACCCCAACACACCCCTAACCCTAGTCCCAACCCTAACCACAAACCTAACCCTAACACACCCCTAATCCTAATCCCAACCCTAATCCTAACGTTAGCGCCAACTCTAACCCTAACTTTAGCCGCAACCCTAACCCTAATGGGAAAATGGAAATAAATACATTTTTTTAATTTTATTATTTTTCCCTAACTAAGGGGGTGATAAAGGGGGGTTTGATTTACTATTTATAGCGGGTTTTTGTGATTGGCAGCTGTCACGCTAAAAGACGCTTTTTTTTGCGGGACAAGATGACGTTTTCAGCGGTAACATGGTTATTTATATCGGTCTTTTTGATCGCGTGTTATTCCACTTTTTGTTCGGCGGTATGATGATAAAGCATTGATTTTTTGCTTAGTTTTTTTTTTTTTGAAGTGGTTCACTAAAGGGGTTAACTAGTGGGACAGTTTTATAGGGGGGGGTCGTTACGGACGCGGCCATACCAAATATGTGTACTTTTATTGTGTTGTTTTTATTATTTACAGGAAGAAATGAATTTATTGGGGAATATTTTTTTTTTTTATGATTTTTTTTACCACTTTTTATTTTTATTTTTTTTACTTTTTAACTTTGTCCCAGGGTGGGACATCACAGTATTTTATCAGATCACTGGTGTGACAGTGTGCACAGCACTCTGTCACACCAGCGATCGCTCTGGCATCGCTGCAGGCTTCCTCAGCGCCTGCTCTCAGCAGGCACTGAGGAAGCCGCCTCCCTGCAGGACCCTGGCGCCATCTTGGATCCGGGGACCTGGAGGGAGGACGGACCCTCGGAACAGCGCGACACATCGCGCTGCTCTGAGGGTCTCAGGGGAGCGCGCAGGGAGCCCCCACCCTGCACGATCCTCCCCTTTGCCCCGGGTGCCAGGGGTTAATGTGCCGGGAGCGGTCCGTGACCGCTTTTTAGACCGCAGCATGTCCTATTCCCTTGCGGCGACGCTGCGTCGCCGCAAGGGAAATAACATAGGGCTATGCAGCCCTGCGGTCATTCTTGATGTGTTCCGGAGGTGTCCTGAACACATCGGGAATGAGCGTGCGTTCAAAAGGGGGCGGGGCTTTGGGCGGAGCAGAATTTCCGCTCCGTCCAAAGCGCTGTGTTTCCGGACCATGGAAACACAGCCTAACTTTACTGTTTAGGTTTGCTCATC
The DNA here is from genome assembly GCA_033576555.1 of Oophaga sylvatica. Lineage (NCBI taxonomy): Eukaryota > Metazoa > Chordata > Amphibia > Anura > Dendrobatidae > Oophaga > Oophaga sylvatica. The sequence goes on along the minus strand of JARQOD010000001.1, from coordinate 130,784,284 downwards.
TCTACTTGTTGACAAGCTATTGCTTTTTCACTTTTCAAAGAGCTAGCATTTTGTGCTACTGTAAAAAGGTATAATTTTTTGTAAGCCTTGATAAGAAAGTTTTTATAATTACTTGACCATTTTGAGAATAGAAAACCTATTACGGATCAAAAAAGGGATATTGTTTTCACTATTAGCTGTGAAGCCATTACTAATAAGCTTTTACAATGTGTAGACTTTTTTTCATTTCACTTGATATGCTCCTGATATTCCACAGAAAGAGATAATTTTTGCATCACCCCAGTGTGAAAAAGCCACAGCTTCTTCTGTTTGAATTGCTGTCCATTAATAAGTCAGTCATCTACTCCTAAAAGTGGATTTTTGTTGGATCATTTTTACAATTTGAAAGGGTTGTGCCATCAAAAACTTTGGTGTTAAAAGTTCATAAACAAGTATAAGCGCCCACAAAAAATGTTTAAAACAGTTATTTTGAAATAAAAAAAGCATTTTATGTCTTTTATGGATCATGATTCGACCTGCGACTGTTCCAGGCACATGTCAGCTATTCAAAACAAGTGACATGTGCCAGTAAAGATTTGGGCTCAGTGCCGGATTCCACATCAAAGGGAGGAAGTCTCACATCTGCCTACTATTACGCATGATGTCAGAAAGGGGTTAAAACTCACAGTAAAAGTTATGTATACATTTTAACTTTCTGGTGCTCGAGTTTGGTCCTGAAGAATCTCTTATCCATTTTGACCTGGAAGCCAGTGTTATGTTTTCTCACTCACTGCACCACACCCGAACCAATGATTGTCTCTCAAGGAATCTAATATGAAATTCCTATGAATCTCCTTTTGTTCACTGAAACTATCAGAAGGGAGAACTGAATATACCCCTTACTCAACATTTCACCATTCATTCTACCAAACAGTGTACTGAAAAATGGCAAAAATATACTAGTGCAGTGAAATGGTTGAAAAAAACATCTCATCCTTGTGTCATCAGTGTGCACTCGTGGGGGACGTTTTGTGGCTTGTGCTGCTGATAAAAAATGGACATTAGGGTGTTTTTCCCAAGGACACAGAGTCCATGGAAACACACTGATGTGCACAGACCCATTAATTTGATTGGAAGGTTGTGTGTAGGAGTCTCAGAGACGTGCACTGCTTTGTCAACTCAGTTATATAGCTCAACAGTTAGATGACAAGATCTTTGCAATTGCTAAATGCTGCACTGAAAGAAGCAATTGAAAATAAAAGAAAGCCACTGAAAGCTTTACATTTTCATCCAGCCTCCACAAAGCGAAAAGGGGTGGGTGGGAAGTGTTAGGCATCAGTAGACAGCAGGATCCAAACCTGGATCTGAGGAGTCTGTGGTTTCCCATCAAGGTTCAGCCAAGGAAGATGCTGCTCAGCTTCACCGTCAATCACAACGCCTAGCTAGCACAAGTTGTTATGAGAGTCATTGTTCATAGTAGCCTTAAGCCTAGGTTACAGAACAGGAAATGGCTGTTGCAAGCCTTAGTCCAGAAATGCCTGCACTGAGCATGTCCGTGACATGGAGAGCCAGGATTGGTGGTTAATGTCAGCTGATCCTCTGACCAGGCATCGCCTGATTGGTCGTGGATGACGTCATTGGTTATGCGATTGATGAGATGGCTGAAGGCGGAGCTTAGCCCTTAAATAGCTTGTCTGTCCGCGGCGAGGTCAGATCATACTAAATAGGTAGTGCTCATGTGTGACGTACCAGAATCTGGGCTCTACATGTTCTCTAGCTCTCCGGGACCTGCCGATGCCAGAGTTAGCTTGGCTAATTAGCCCAGGTCCTTCAGGCAGGTTAATGAATGCTATGCAGGTAGCGATCGTAGTGCAGTCTGTCTCTGTCAAAGGGGTAGCTATACACCCCGAGCAGACTGTGCGGCTCGTATTCTGTGCATCACCTGCTAACGAAAGGAGAGTTGCTCAGTTCGGTGGCACAACGGCTGGCATCACGTACACCTGGCGTGAGTCGCACGCACTTCCTAATATCTGGCAAGTGGCTTCGGTGCTATTAACAGGGCTACTTCTGCACCAGCCTGCAGCACATGGTGCAGATCTAATATCTGACAAGTGGCTTCTGTGCTATTAACAGGGCTACATCTACGCCAGCCTGCAGCATATGGTGCAGAGCTAATATCGGGTAAGTAGCTTCAGTGCTGTTAACAGGGCTACGTCTGTGCCAGTCTTCAGCACATCTCCTGTGAAGTTAACAGACATAGTGCCAGTACAATACCTCTCTCCTTGTGTGAAGTAACAGAGGCGAGATCTAATATAATCCTTTATTTGTCAGCTGCTACCCTGATACCCAAAGGGTGTTCGGCAGCAATGACTTAAACTGCATCGTGGACCCCAGTTCGGTTGCAATCCATTATATAATAAAATTGTTGCTACTGAGCTCATAACAGTATCTGAATGCCATGGTCTAGCTGCAGCGCTATGTTCAGCAACTAGAGGCCAGACTTAGGTCACTGGAGCAGGCCGCTCCGGTTGCTGATCTCACTGCAGTAGCTACTCAGGCAGCCGCACAAGCAGCAAGTCTCATAAATAATGCTGCGATAGCTGCTAAAATTTCATTACCCCGTTTTGCTCTCCCGGAAAAATTTTCTGGTGATAGCAGATCCTGCAGAGGGTTTATTAATCAATGCTCCATTCAGCTAGAGATGATGGAGGCATGGTTCCCCTCCGAAAGGGCTAAAGTGGGTTTTGTTATCTTACTACTTACCCGCAAGGCCTTGGAGTGGGCTACTCCTCTGTGGGAGCAGAATGACCCGGTAGTGGCCAATGTGGGTCTCTTTCTTAGAACCCTAAAAAGTGTGTTCCTCGGTCCTCAGGTTACACATGATACGGCTCTTAGGCTGCTTTCATTATTGCACGGTTCGACCACCGCCAGTCATTATGCCATCCAGTTCAGGACATTAGCAGCAGAACTGGATTGGTCTGAACCGTCGCTAATCCCGGTGTTCTGGAAGGGTCTGGCTGGGCATATAAAAGATGATCTGGCCACCAGGGAGATTCCAACCTCTCTGGAAGAGCTAATGACCCTTGCCAACCGAATATATGTACATCCTGCAGAAAGCAAGCTGGAGCTGGAGGTCTATAAACCTCGGTTTCCGTTGGCACTGTCATTTTCTAGACCTATTTCCGAACCCGTGGTTCCAGACACGGAACTGGAGCCTATAGATATATCCCTGACTAGGAAATGGTCCCAACGTTCCCGTCCTACACATCTCTTGGAGTACCCCAATAATAAGGGTTCCAAGCAGGCGGGAGAGCGAGTGTCTAACCACCATTGGAGGAGGTGTGTTAGATTCAGAGACTTCTTCCTCCAGACTAGCCTATAAGGTGACGTTGCTCTACGGAACAACCATGGTTTCTGCCAAGGTGGTGGTGGATTCTGGGGCCGATGGCAAGTTTTTGTCGTCAACCTTTGCCCAGAAGCACGCCGTTCCTGTGGAGTTACTGTTCTGACCCGTAAACATCAGGGTAGTCAACGGTTCCATGTTATTAATAAGTAAAACTAGGCACTCAACTTAATGCTAAAGAAGAACTTTTAATGGTCCAGTGGTAGTCAAATTTGTGGCAAAACGTTTCGGCTACAACATAGCCTTCATCAGTTGCCAATATATACATATAGGGTGGACCTGGCAAAACATGTTAACAAAAAGAAATAAAACGTGCAAAATAGGTATATACAGATATTGTCACAACAAAAAATTGGGTATATGAGATTGTATGAGACAAATCGTTGATGGAATAAATTTTGTATGACACAATCCAAATTACTAGTAACCTTCAAAAAAACGTACCGTTATAATGAGAAGTTAGGATCAACTGTCCTATTCAGAATTATACAAAGGAAATACACCTAAGAAAAAATGAGTGCATTTGATAGAATTACAGATTCACATGTATGAGGCTTAAATATGTGCTACTATAGTAGAGAGCGTACCCTTGTAATAGATCCAGAGCGCTGATGAGCAAAAAAGTGAATCACTATAGCTGGCCTGTGAGAGACGAAATAATGTTGCCAGTATTATGAGGATGTGCGCTTATGTAAAGATACATGGCTGAGCATGATTATGCATAGTGAAAGTGCTTACCGTTCCTGAGGCAGACGCGGGATCCACCGCTTGTCTGTCGGGCCGTGGTCGTGCCCGATAGGTATATCGGCACTGTGGGGCTGTGCTTACCCTGTTTAAGAGCACTGTGTCCGGAAGTGAGGGGCGTGTGGTGTCGGCGTTCAAGCCGCTAGTGAACTTCCGGTACAATGGATGGTGGAACCGGAAGTGACTTGCGTTCCACCGCCTTGCGTTCCAAAAAGTGTCATGTGAGGTATAGAGGCCCGCCTCCGGTTCTTTAGGTTATGTCCTACGGGGATGACGTGCTCAGTGCTCAGAACAATGGGTAACATCGGTGATGTGAATCTAATAGTGGCTATGACACAGAGTGAGTTCATTCTGTATCAAGGTGGTCAGTGCCAGTGAGATGGATGATGCTCAATATAAGCGGCTCTGCAAAAAAACAACAAGAAGCAGTGATTAGCCATGCAATATAAATATCTAAATGAAAGACATTAGATCGAAATCTCTATTTAACCTTTTGGTGCCAAGGTCTCCAATGTGTGGATCCAAAAGGACTCTCTTTTCTTAAGCTGTAGAATCCTGTTACCACCCCGTCTGGGTTGGGGAACAGTTTCTAAAATCTGGAATTTGAGTTGAGAAATAGTATGGCCAAATGTATGAAAATGATGGGGAATGGGGAGAAGCAGATTCTTGCAACGAATTGTGGATTTGTGCTTAGAAATCCTGTTGCGTACTGATTGGGTGGTTTCACCAATGTACAACAACCCACATGGACACTTAATAGAGTATACCGCAAAAGATGATTCACATGTGTGAAATCCCTTTATATGAAAACTTCTTCCTGTGTGTGGGTGTTGTATTGTGGAGCCTTTTTGTACATTGCCACATTGGGCGCAATGAAGGCAGGGAAATGTGCCTAAACGGGGCTGTGATAGAAACAGTTGTTTTTTAGTTTGCGATGAGCCCAAATCCGCCCGTACGAGACCATCTTTAAGATTTGGCGGTCTTTTGAAACATGGTAAGAACGGTTCTGCGAATTCCGGTATATTCGGATGGGCCTGGGATAACAACGGCCAATGACGTCTAATTGCCCTGTGGAGAATGAAAGCATAGGGGTGGAACGTGTGGACAAACGGAATGCGTTTGTTGGTGTTAATTGGGCGACTAACAGTGCAATGGCTTCTTGCTGAAGAGAGTAATTTGGGAGGGTAGCCTCTGCTTAGAAATTATTGGTCATTTCTGTGTGTCGAAGATCACAAAGTTGCGAGTCAGTGACTATCTTTTTGACCCGCTGATACTGTGAAATGGGGATAGCCCGTTTTACAGCGGGAGGATGAAAACTTTGAAAGTGTAGGATACTGTTGCGGTCTGTTGTTTTTCTGAAAAGGTCGGTGGTGAGATGGCCCTGGTGATCCTTGATGACGATTGTATCTAAAAAATTTACTCGGGAAAGATCTGACGTCATGGTAAATTTTATACCAGGCCATGATGTGTTAAGAAATGAAAGGAAATCAAGTAATGCCTCTTGAGTGCCATTCCATAGACAAAATATGTCGTCTATATATCTTTTCCATAGACGTACATTATGAATGTACATGGGATGTTTGAAAATAATCGTAGTTTCAAACTCTGACATGTAGGTGTTAGCGTACGGGGGCGCCACGTGGGATCCCATGGCTGTCCCCCGTACTTGTAAGTAAAAGGTGTCCTGAAAAAGGAAGAAGTTATTGAATAAAATAATGGATAACAGGTCAATGCACAGATTAATTTTGTTGATTTCCATTCCTGAATTTGTGAGTAGATGATGTACCGCATTGATCCCTTCGACATGTGGGATCGATGTATATAAGTCGCTGACATCTAAGGTGACCAATATGGTATCTGGTGGTACGGTGTCTAGGTCTCTAATTATTTGTAAAAAGGCACCGGTATCGAGGAGGAAGGAAGGAGACATTTGTGTCAGTGGAGTTAGAATCTTCTCCAAGAATTTGGAGAGAGGAGACAAAATTGAATCAGTGGAAGCCACTATGGGTCTCCCAGGTGGATTTTCCAAGTTTTTGTGCACTTTAGGTAAAGTGTAGAAGACAGGCGTGATTGGATTAGACTTATGTAAGTATTCGCAGGTTTGAGTGTCTAGCACATTGGAATATTTGTCCAATGCAATCTGAATTTTGCGAGATATCTCGTGTGACGGATCACGAGTGAGTTTTAAATATACAGTTTGATCGTTCAACTGTCTATGTATCTCGGTTGTATATTTTGTTTTATCCATGATAACTAATGCTCCGCCTTTATCCGCGGGCTTGAAGATCAAATTTGTATCGTTTTGTAGTGAGTGTAATGCCTGTTTTTCTATGGGAGACAAATTAAATGGAAAGAATAATCTCCCTTTTTCTATGTCACTCCTGATGGAGGAAAATGACCTCTGTATAAAGTTAATGAAAGTCTCAACCGCGTGAGACCCAGGTGGAGGTCGGAAATTGCTCTTATTATGCAGGCCCATAGATTTGGCAGAAAATGAACTGGTAGAGGTGGTTTCCGTTGGAACGGTGTTACTAGAGTTGGAAAAATATACTTTAAGTCTAAGTAGACGAAAAAATCGTTGTAAGTCCATCTCTAGTTCAAATGTTTTGCACTTATAGGCTGGACAGAAGGATAGACCTTTCTGTAGTATGTTATGCTCAGCTACCCCAAGTGTCCTTGAGGAGATGTTGATGACCAGTGATTCCGTACCTGGGATCTCGTGACGCGGGAGAAATTTTGACTGTTTCCTCCTGTAGCCGCCCCTCCTCGTCTTCTTCTTGGGAAGCGTCTCTGTGATCCTAAAAAATTGCTAGAGGTGGAGGGTGTGTTGCTTCTCTCTTGTTCAGATTCTGAGGTGGAATAGTCAGTGGAAGATTTCTGGAAACGGGTCTGACGTCTAGAAGATGGATGTTCCTGCCACCTGTATACTCTATTGAGTTCGTAGTCAGTAGTATCCCTTGCGAACTTGTTCCGTTTGCGACTCTCGGTGTCGATTCTGTGTTGGTCTAAGCAAACTTGAATCTGGGATTTGAGTGTGGAAAGTTCCTCAGTGGTGCCAGTGGTGGCTAGTTGTGATTCAATGTTCCGGATTTCGGTATTGTTCTTCTCGATGGCTTGGTTGAGATGCTCTAGGGTGAGTACCATGAGGTCAAAGGAACATTTATTAAGAATTTGTTCGTATCTTGTACAGAATTCAGGAGAGTCGTGAAATAGAGTGGGGCGAAAAGGGACCCGTAGACCTCTAGGGATTCTTTTCACCCGTAAGTATTCGGAAAGTGTGGCACTGTGTAATTCGAGATTAATGTGATTTCTAAGTGCCCGTTCCAGATCCCTCCCACGTGACTCTCGTGGGGGTGCTTTGAGAAAATCACTAGAGAATTTAGATTGTGCCAAAATAGTGGTGTATTCCTCAAGATTGTAGGAGAAGGTGGACGACATACCCACTTCGGCGTGCTACACGTATGGGGAATAATACAAGTATATAGAACGTGTGCACAGCTGGTGGTGATGGTGCCAGGTTAGGTTCCCGAACCCGAAAATATTAATAAGTAAAACTAGGCACTCAACTTAATGCTAAAGAAGAACTTTTAATGGTCCAGTGGTAGTCAAATTTGTGGCAAAACGTTTCGGCTACAACATAGCCTTCATCAGTTGCCAATATATACATATAGGGTGGACCTGGCAAAACATGTTAACAAAAAGAAATAAAACGCGCAAAATAGGTATATACAGATATTGTCACAACAAAAAATTGGGTATATGAGATTGTATGAGACAAATCGTTGATGGAATAAATTTTGTATGACACAATCCAAATTACTAGTAACCTTCAAAAAAACGTACCGTTATAATGAGAAGTTAGGATCAACTGTCCTATTCAGAATTATACAAAGGAAATACACCTAAGAAAAAATGAGTGCATTTGATAGAATTACAGATTCACATGTATGAGGCTTAAATATGTGCTACTATAGTAGAGAGCGTACCCTTGTAATAGATCCAGAGCGCTGATGAGCAAAAAAGTGAATCACTATAGCTGGCCTGTGAGAGACGAAATAATGTTGCCAGTATTATGAGGATGTGCGCTTATGTAAAGATACATGGCTGAGCATGATTATGCATAGTGAAAGTGCTTACCGTTCCTGAGGCAGACGCGGGATCCACCGCTTGTCTGTCGGGCCGTGGTCGTGCCCGATAGGTATATCGGCACTGTGGGGCTGTGCTTACCCTGTTTAAGAGCACTGTGTCCGGAAGTGAGGGGCGTGTGGTGTCGGCGTTCAAGCCGCTAGTGAACTTCCGGTACAATGGATGGTGGAACCGGAAGTGACTTGCGTTCCACCGCCTTGCGTTCCAAAAAGTGTCATGTGAGGTATAGAGGCCCGCCTCCGGTTCTTTAGGTTACGTCCCACGGGGATGACGTGCTCAGTGCTCAGAACAATGGGTAACATCGGTGATGTGAATCTAATAGTGGCTATGACACAGAGTGAGTTCATTCCGTATCAAGGTGGTTAGTGCCAGTGAGATGGATGATGCTCAATATAAGCGGCTCTGCAAAAAAACAACAAGAAGCAGTGATTAGCCATGCAATATAAATATCTAAATGAAAGACATTAGATCGAAATCTCTATTTAACCCTTTTGGTGCCAAGGTCTCCAATGTGTGGATCCAAAAGGACTCTCTTTTCTTAAGCTGTAGAATCCTGTTACCACCCCGTCTGGGTTGGGGAACAGTTTCTAAAATCTGGAATTTGAGTTGAGAAATAGTATGGCCAAATGTATGAAAATGATGGGGAATGGGAGAAGCAGATTCTTGCAACGAATTGTGGATTTGTGCTTAGAAATCCTGTCGCGTACTGATTGGGTGGTTTCACCAATGTACAACAACCCACATGGACACTTAATAGAGTATACCGCAAAAGATGATTCACATGTGTGAAATCCCTTTATATGAAAACTTCTTCCTGTGTGTGGGTGTTGTATTGTGGAGCCTTTTTGTACATTGCCACACTAGTTACTAGTAATTTGGATTGTGTCATACAAAATTTATTCCATCAACGATTTGTCTCATACAATCTCATATACCCAATTTTTTGTTATGACAATATCTGTATATACCTATTTTGCACGTTTTATTTCTTTTTGTTAAAATGTTTTGCCAGGTCCACCCTATATGTATATATTGGCAACTGATGAAGGCTATGTTGTATCCGAAACGTTTTGCCACAAATTTGACTACCACTGGACCATTAAAAGTTCTTCTTTAGCATTAAGTTGAGTGCCTAGTTTTACTTATTAATATTTTCGGGTTCGGGAACCTAACCTGGCACCATCACCACCGGCTGTGCACACGTTCTATATACTTGTATTATTCCCCATACGTGTAGCACGCCGAAGTGGGTATGTCGTCCACCTTCTCCTACAATCTTGAGGAATACACCACTATTTTGGCACAATCTAAATTCTCTAGTGATTTTCTCAAAGCACCCCCACCAGAGTCACGTGGGAGGGATCTGGAACGGGCACTTAGAAATCACATTAATCTCGAATTACACAGTGCCACACTTTCCGAATACTTACGGGTGAAAAGAATCCCTAGAGGTCTACGGGTCCCTTTTCGCCCCACTCTATTTCACGACTCTCCTGAATTCTGTACAAGATACGAACAAATTCTTAATAAATGTTCCTTTGACCTCATGGTACTCACCCTAGAGCATCTCAACCAAGCCATCGAGAAGAACAATACCGAAATCCGGAACATTGAATCACAACTAGCAAACACTGGCACCACTGAGGAACTTTCCACACTCAAATCCCAGATTCAAGTTCGCTTAGACCAACACAGAATCGACACCGAGAGTCGCAAACGGAACAAGTTCGCAAGGGATACTACTGACTACGAACTCAATAGAGTATACAGGTGGCAGGAACATCCATCTTCTAGACGTCAGACCCGTTTCCAGAAATCTTCCACTGACTATTCCACCTCAGAATCTGAACAAGAGAGAAGCAACACACCCTCCACCTCTAGCAATTTTTTAGGATCACAGAGACGCTTCCCAAGAAGAAGACGAGGAGGGACGGCTACAGGAGGAAACAGTCAAAATTTCTCCCGCGTCACGAGATCCCAGGTACGGAATCACTGGTCATCAACATCTCCTCAAGGACACTTGGGGTAGCTGAGCATAACATACTACAGAAAGGTCTATCCTTCTGTCCAGCCTATAAGTGCAAAACATTTGAACTAGAGATGGACTTACAACGATTTTTTCGTCTACTTAGACTTAAAGTATATTTTGCCAACTCTAGTAACACCGTTCCAACGGAAACCACCTCTACCAGTTCATTTTCTGCCAAATCTATGGGCCTGCATAATAAGAGCAATTTCCGACCTCCACCTGGGTCTCACGCGGTTGAGACTTTCATTAACTTTATACAGAGGTCATTTTCCTCCATCAGGAGTGACATAGAAAAAGGGAGATTATTCTTTCCATTTAATTTGTCTCCCATAGAAAAACAGGCATTACACTCACTACAAAACGATACAAATTTGATCTTCAAGCCCGCGGATAAAGGCGGAGCATTAGTTATCATTGATAAAACAAAATATACAACCGAGATACATAGACAGTTGAACGATCAAACTGTATATTTAAAACTCACTCGTGATCCGTCACACGAGATATCTCGCAAAATTCAGATTGCATTGGACAAATATTCCAATGTGCTAGACACTCAAACCTGCGAATACTTACATAAGTCTAATCCAATCACGCCTGTCTTCTACACTTTACCTAAAGTGCACAAAAACTTGGAAAATCCACCTGGGAGACCCATAGTGGCTTCCACTGATTCAATTTTGTCTCCTCTCTCCAAATTCTTGGAGAAGATTCTAACTCCACTGACACAAATGTCTCCTTCCTTCCTCCTCGATACCGGTGCCTTTTTACAAATAATTAGAGACCTAGACACCGTACCACCAGATACCATATTGGTCACCTTAGATGTCAGCGACTTATATACATCGATCCCACATGTCGAAGGGATCAATGCGGTACATCATCTACTCACAAATTCAGGAATGGAAATCAACAAAATTAATCTGTGCATTGACCTGTTATCCATTATTTTATTCAATAACTTCTTCCTTTTTCAGGACACCTTTTACTTACAAGTACGGGGGACAGCCATGGGATCCCACGTGGCGCCCCCGTACGCTAACACCTACATGTCAGAGTTTGAAACTACGATTATTTTCAAACATCCCATGTACATTCATAATGTACGTCTATGGAAAAGATATATAGACGACATATTTTGTCTATGGAATGGCACTCAAGAGGCATTACTTGATTTCCTTTCATTTCTTAACACATCATGGCCTGGTATAAAATTTACCATGACGTCAGATCTTTCCCGAGTAAATTTTTTAGATACAATCGTCATCAAGGATCACCAGGGCCATCTCACCACCGACCTTTTCAGAAAAACAACAGACCGCAACAGTATCCTACACTTTCAAAGTTTTCATCCTCCCGCTGTAAAACGGGCTATCCCCATTTCACAGTATCAGCGGGTCAAAAAGATAGTCACTGACTCGCAACTTTGTGATCTTCGACACACAGAAATGACCAATAAATTTCTAAGCAGAGGCTACCCTCCCAAATTACTCTCTTCAGCAAGAAGCCATTGCACTGTTAGTCGCCCAATTAACACCAACAAACGCATTCCGTTTGTCTACACGTTCCACCCCTATGCTTTCATTCTCCACAGGGCAATTAGACGTCATTGGCCGTTGTTATCCCAGGCCCATCCGAATATACCGGAATTCGCAGAACCGTTCTTACCATGTTTCAAAAGACCGCCAAATCTTAAAGATGGTCTCGTACGGGCGGATTTGGGCTCATCGCAAACTAAAAAACAACTGTTTCTATCACAGCCCCGTTTAGGCACATTTCCCTGCCTTCATTGCGCCCAATGTGGCAATGTACAAAAAGGCTCCACAATACAACACCCACACACAGGAAGAAGTTTTCATATAAAGGGATTTCACACATGTGAATCATCTTTTGCGGTATACTCTATTAAGTGTCCATGTGGGTTGTTGTACATTGGTGAAACCACCCAATCAGTACGCGACAGGATTTCTAAGCACAAATCCACAATTCGTTGCAAGAATCTGCTTCTCCCCATTCCCCATCATTTTCATACATTTGGCCATACTATTTCTCAACTCAAATTCCAGATTTTAGAAACTGTTCCCCAACCCAGACGGGGTGGTAACAGGATTCTACAGCTTAAGAAAAGAGAGTCCTTTTGGATCCACACATTGGAGACCTTGGCACCAAAAGGGTTAAATAGAGATTTCGATCTAATGTCTTTCATTTAGATATTTATATTGCATGGCTAATCACTGCTTCTTGTTGTTTTTTTGCAGAGCCGCTTATATTGAGCATCATCCATCTCACTGGCACTAACCACCTTGATACGGAATGAACTCACTCTGTGTCATAGCCACTATTAGATTCACATCACCGATGTTACCCATTGTTCTGAGCACTGAGCACGTCATCCCCGTGGGACGTAACCTAAAGAACCGGAGGCGGGCCTCTATACCTCACATGACACTTTTTGGAACGCAAGGCGGTGGAACGCAAGTCACTTCCGGTTCCACCATCCATTGTACCGGAAGTTCACTAGCGGCTTGAACGCCGACACCACACGCCCCTCACTTCCGGACACAGTGCTCTTAAACAGGGTAAGCACAGCCCCACAGTGCCGATATACCTATCGGGCACGACCACGGCCCGACAGACAAGTGGTGGATCCCGCGTCTGCCTCAGGAACGGTAAGCACTTTCACTATGCATAATCATGCTCAGCCATGTATCTTTACATAAGCGCACATCCTCATAATACTGGCAACATTATTTCGTCTCTCACAGGCCAGCTATAGTGATTCACTTTTTTGCTCATCAGCGCTCTGGATCTATTACAAGGGTACGCTCTCTACTATAGTAGCACATATTTAAGCCTCATACATGTGAATCTGTAATTCTATCAAATGCACTCATTTTTTCTTAGGTGTATTTCCTTTGTATAATTCTGAATAGGACAGTTGATCCTAACTTCTCATTATAACGGTACGTTTTTTTGAAGGTTACTAGTAATTTGGATTGTGTCATACAAAATTTATTCCATCAACGATTTGTCTCATACAATCTCATATACCCAATTTTTTGTTGTGACAATATCTGTATATACCTATTTTGCACGTTTTATTTCTTTTTGTTAACATGTTTTGCCAGGTCCACCCTATATGTATATATTGGCAACTGATGAAGGCTATGTTGTAGCCGAAACGTTTTGCCACAAATTTGACTACCACTGGACCATTAAAAGTTCTTCTTTAGCATTAAGTTGAGTGCCTAGTTTTAATTATTAATATTTTCGGGTTCGGGAACCTAACCTGGCACCATCACCACCGGCTGTGCACACGTTCTATATACTTAACGGTTCCATGTTAGACACACATATCACTCACCAGTCTATTCCCCTCGTCATGTCGTTTCCTCAGTGTCACCGGGAGGATATCTCGTTCCTTATTCTCCCCGGTGGATTGGATGAGGTGTTATTGGGACTTCCATGGCTACGGTGTCACAATCCACATATAAACTGGAGCACGGGGTTTGTTTATTCATGGGGTGAGAAAGTGTTTTGCCCAGTGTATGGTGGCATCAACCCGGAAGGTGGCCTTAGACCCGCCGGTCGGTCTGGATGCGCTTCCAGAGCAATATTGGAGCTAAGCCGATGTGTTCTCTAAAATGGCTGCAGAGACATTGCCTGCCCACAGCCCGCATGACTATAGATCTGATCCCCAGATCAGAGCCTCCTCGCGGTAGAGTTTATCCCCTGTCTGTCCCCGAGACCCACGCCATGTCCGATTACATCAAGGAGAACCTGGCTCAGGGGTTTATCAGGAAATCGGTCTCTCCTGCTGGAGCGGGGTTCTTCTTCATCAAGAAGAAAGGAGGTGTAAGGTTCTTTGTCTCTGTTGACATGTTCCTTGAAACTCAGTTTTCCGTCGGCCATTTTGCTTTCTGTCTTTCTGCAGCTCTTGCCCTCAGTTAATATGGAGTTTCCAGTTTTCATGTTCCCGCCCTGATTCTTCCCTCTTGCTTCTTAAGCAGCCTCAGCTGAACAATCAGTGCTCCTGAATCAAGCCTCAGTCAGTCTGTGACCTGACTCCTGGAAGCCTTGGACTTGTACTCCAGCTATTCCCTACTGAGGAACCTTGGAACACTTTTGGACTCTGGAAACCTGCTGTCTGGTGAATCCATGTTTGCAGAGGAATTACGGTACAGAGAAGAGATCCTGAACCTGCTTTGGAGATTTATTGTAGAGCTTGAAGTTACTCTGGCCTGCTGTGTCTCCTGTCGCTGTTCCTGCAAACTGTGTGAACTTTTCAGCATGCTTGTATGAAGTAATACAAGTCATTTCATTTCAACCTATGTCTCCTGTGTTTTCCTCGCACCCAAGCACAAGACGCTATAGGAACTGTACACTATACATGACAAGATTCAGGAGCCAATGTTTAGTGTCTGCTGGGTCTGGGAAAGCCGTGTCTGCTGTGACTGTGGATATCAGATGTCCGTTTAATACCTTATGTGATGACAGTGGTTGTGACTTCTCACAACCATTCCAGGTGAGCGCATTCCCTTAAAATTTTACTCTGGAGTGTTACCACAGGTAAACACTATTGTTTTTTTTTTTGTTTTTTTTCCTTTCCTCTTCTCCTTCCAGCACCTCTGCCTTAAAAGATCTGGAAGATGGAGGCCCGCATAAAGGAACTTTGCGGAGTGACTGATACAATCCTTTCAGATGTACAGACTTTAAAAACCCGTTTTGCAAGCCTACAGGACCTCACTAATCATAATTTGCAAGTGTTTGGACAGACTACCCAGGAATTGCGAGCCAGGATTGAGGCTCTAGAGGAACGAGCCCAGGCTCCTGCCATAACCCCAAGTTCTTGGATCCCCAAATTAACTCCTTTTCGTTTTGGCGGTGAACGTGAGAAATTCAGGGGATTTATTAATCAATGCAATTTATTTTTCTCTGCACATGCTTCACAATTTCCCACTGAACGATCCAAAGTGCTTACTATAATCATGTTGCTTACCAATAAGGCTTTGATGTGGGCAAACCCTCTGATTGAGACTGAGGATGATTGTTTGAATCACCTTGATGCTTTTATTTCAGGCATGGGGCAGGTGTTTGATGACCCCAATCGAGGTGCAACAGCTGAAGCAGCCATGTTAACTTTGCGCCAAGGTAAGCGTTCAGTAGCCGAATATGCCCTGGATTTCAGGAGATGGGCTCTTGATACCACTTGGGACACTTCCGCTAAAAAATCTATTTTTCGGAAAGGGTTGTCTCCACTGATTAAGGATGAACTTGCTCATGCCGACCCTCCCACTGCGTTAGGTGACTTTATTAACTATTGTATCCGTATTGATGCTCGTCTGACTGAACGCAGACAAGAGAGATGGTTCGAAAATAATAGCACTAACCTTTTCCTACCTCCCTCCTCAGCTAAGGAACCTTTGAGTAGGATCACAAGGGAACCAGAACCTGAACCCATGCAGGTGGACTCTTTACAAAGACGGGTTAGTGATGCACACAAAGAACTTCGTATAAAGGAAAATCTATGTTTCTACTGTGGTAAGTCAGGGCACTTCATTATAAACTGCCCCAGCCGTTCTCGTAAGACTACTGCAGCAGTCATTCACTGTGAGTGTTGCGAGAGGAGCTCTGTCATGTCCGAGCCTCAGGCTCCAGAGAGATCTGCTGCAAGAGATCTTGATTTCTCGGACTTAAACTCTGTTAGTTCTGGGGACAATGACGGTATAAACGCTGCAATTTTTCAAGTTTCCTCAGCGGTGTCCCAGCTGAGTTGTAAAAGAAACAATTCTCATTGCTTCCTTTCCATCAAACTCTGGGTTGACTCAGTCTGGGTGTCTAGCTCTGCTATGATCGACTCAGGAGCAAGTGGAAATTTTATGGATATCTCCTTTGCTCTGAAACAGGGGATACGTTCAGTGAAGAAGGCTACTCCAGTACAGATGGAGACTGTGGATGGCTCTCTACTGACTTCTGGACCAGTGGATCAAGAAACAGAGCCTTTGAGGGTCCTTATGGGTAAAGATCATCAGGAGAAAATGTCTTTTTTGCATATCTCTTCTCCCCACTTTCCCATCATTCTAAGGCTACCATGGCTGCAGGCGCAGAATCCTACGATTAACTGGGAGACCAAGGAATTACACTTTCCGGAGAAACAGATGAGTCAAGGAGTTTCAGCTTGCTCTGTTCCTAAAGGAATCATGTCAGTCCCTGAACTACCAGCTGTATACCAGGACTATGACGATTTATGTGACAAGAAGAACGCTGATCAGCTTCCTCCTCACCGTCCATATGATTGTCCAATTGAATTATTACCCGGAGCCGAGATACCTTTTGGTAAGATCTACCCCCTAGCGGGGCCCGAGCTAAAAGCTTTGAAGGATTATATAGACGAAAATTTAGCCAAGGGCTTCATACGCCCCTCTTCATCTCCCGCAGGTGCACCCATCTTCTTTGTGAAGAAGAAAGATGGATCTCTGAGACCCTGCATAGACTATAGAGTACTCAATAAGGTTACTATTAGAAACCGTTATCCATTGCCTTTAATCCCTGAGTTGTTGGAGAGAGTGCGGCATGCCAAAATTTTCTCTAAACTGGATCACCGTGGGGCCTATAACTTGGTCCGTATCAGACCTGGGGATGAATGGAAGACTGCTTTCAGGTCACGCTATGGACACTTTGAATATCTAGTTATGCCTTTTGGTCTGAGTACCGCCCCAGCTACTTTCCAACACTTCGTGAATGATATCTTCAGGGATCTCCTAGATACATTTGTGGTGATTTATCTGGATGATATTCTAATTTTTTCTAACTCCACAGAGGAACATCATGGACATGTGAGAATGGTCTTAGAACGCCTAAGACAAAACCATCTCTACATCAAACTTGAAAAATGTGAATGCCATAGGACCGGAATTCAATTTCTGAGGTATGTACTATCTACGCAAGGGATTAGTATGGATGGAAGCAAGACCCAAGCCATCAAGGATTGGCCAATTCCTAGAAATGTGAAGGAGGTGCAGCGTTTCATCGGGTTTGCCAACTTCTATAGACGTTTCATTAAGAATTTTTCTGAGGTAGTGTCACCTATCACCCAACTTACCCGGAAACAGTCTAGGTTCTCCTGGACCCCGCAAGCTCAGGAAGCATTTTCCTGTTTAAAGGATAAATTTACCACCGCACCTATCTTAGTACATCCCAACCCCAAGCTTGCCTTCATAATAGAAGTGGATGCTTCAGACTGTGCCGTTGGAGCTATACTCTCTCAGAGAACAGGTGAGAAGAATGTCTTGCATCCCTGTGCCTTCTTTTCCCAGCAGTTGTCTTCGGCTGAGAGGAACTACGATGTGGGCAATAGAGAATTGTTGGCCATTATTGCCGCCTTCAAGGAATGGAGACACCTTCTTCAGGGAGCTGCACAGCAAATAGTCGTCCTGACAGACCATCGTAACCTTGAATTTATCAGGTCGGCTAAGTGCCTGACTCCTCGCCAGGCTCGTTGGAATCTTTTCCTAAACCAATTTAATTTTGTCATTTCTTATAGACCAGGATCGCGCAATGGAAAGGCTGATGCACTCTCTAGGATTCATTCAGCAGAGACACGTCCACTTACTCCTCCTAAGACTATTCTTCCTGACTCTAGATTCATGGGAGTGATTCATAATCAAGACCTACTTAAGGACATCAAGGAAGCACACCATGCGGATTCTTTGTTGGCTCAACCCCCAAGGGACGTAAGTCTTGTCTTTAAGAATGGTGTGTGGATTCAGGGACAACGTCTGTATATACCTGAAACAGTCAGATTGAGAGTATTGCAACTCATCCACGATTCCAAGATAGCCGGGCATAGGGGAATTCTAAAGACACAAGAATTTCTTTCTCGTTTCTTTTGGTGGCCCACTTACAGGAAAGATGTCTTAAACTATGTCACTTCATGTGAAGTCTGTGCAAGATGCAAAACACCTCGCTCCTCACCAACTGGTCTGTTGCAACCTCTTCCCACCCCGTCCCGCCCGTGGGGATCCATTTCTATGGACTTCATTGTGGAGTTACCAACCTCTCAAGGGAAGAACACCATTCTAGTGGTGGTTGACCGTCTAACAAAGGCAGCTCATTTTATCCCTTGTGTCGGCTTACCCACTGCAAAACAGACATCAGACTTGATGATTAAGAATGTGTTTCGCTTACATGGAGTACCGGATGAGGTCATTTCGGATCGAGGGGTGCAATTCACTTCAAGGTTTTGGCAAAATTTCTGTGCAGCATTGGACATTAAAGTAAACCTTTCTTCTGCTTTTCATCCCCAGACTAATGGACAGACAGAACGAACCAATCAGACCCTGGAGCAGTATCTCCGCTGTTTTATCTGCCACCTACAGGATGATTGGGTGGATCTACTTCCACTGGCTGAGTTCTCTTATAACAACTCTCAGAGCGCCTCCACTAAGCAGTCTCCTTTTTACTCCAATCTAGGTTATCATCCTAACATTCTTCCTCGATTTCCCATAGATACGCCCTTGCCGGCAGTGGCTGAAAGAATCACTTCTTTACAAAAGAATATGGATCTTCTAAAGGAAAATCTAAAATTGGCTCAGGAAAGGTACAAGAAAGCAGCAGATAAATTTCGTAAACCTGCACCAGCTTTCAAGGTAGGAGATTTGGTCTGGCTGTCAACCAGAAATCTTAAATTAAAGATTCCATCGTCTAAATTGGGACATAAGTACATTGGACCTTATAAGATCAATAAGATTATAAGTGCTGTTGCTTGTCGTCTTCAACTACCCAGAACTATGAGAATCCACCCTGTCTTTCATGCATCCCTACTAAAGGCTGCAACACCCAATATGTTTCCTGGACGTTCTTCTCCTTGCCCTGACCCAGTGCTGGTCGATGGTCAGGAAGAATTTATGGTGGAAAGGATTCTAGATTCCAGGTTGTACAGAAATCAGTTGCAATATTTGATTAAATGGCAGGGCTACCCAGTGGAGGACAACTCATGGGAACCAGTCAATAATGTAAATGCTCCTCGCCTTCTCCGCCAGTTTCATCAGAGGTACCCTGACAAGCCTGGTCTGAGGTCATCCGGAGGTTGTCCCTAAGGGGGGAGTAATGTAAGGTTCTTTGTCTCTGTTGACATGTTCCTTGAAACTCAGTTTTCCGTCGGCCATTTTGCTTTCTGTCTTTCTGCAGCTCTTGCCCTCAGTTAATATGGAGTTTCCAGTTTTCATGTTCCCGCCCTGATTCTTCCCTCTTGCTTCTTAAGCAGCCTCAGCTGAACAATCAGTGCTCCTGAATCAAGCCTCAGTCAGTCTGTGACCTGACTCCTGGAAGCCTTGGACTTGTACTCCAGCTATTCCCTACTGAGGAACCTTGGAACACTTTTGGACTCTGGAAACCTGCTGTCTGGTGAATTCATGTTTGCAGAGGAATTACGGTACAGAGAAGAGATCCTGAACCTGCTTTGGAGATTTATTGTAGAGCTTGAAGTTACTCTGGCCTGCTGTGTCTCCTGTCGCTATTCCTGCAAACTGTGTGAACTTTTCAGCATGCTTGTATGAAGTAATACAAGTCATTTCATTTCAACCTATGTCTCCTTTGTTTTCCTCGCACCCAAGCACAAGACGCTATAGGAACTGTACACTATACATGACAGGAGGTGACCTACGTCTATGCATTGATTACAGAGGATTAAACGCCATTAAAAACAAATATCCCCTGCCCCTGATCTCTGAATTGTTCGACTGACTTCGAGGGGCTAAAATTTTCACAAAGTTAGATCTGCGATGGGCCTATAACCTCATACGAATCCGTGAGGGCGACGAGTGGAAGACGGCCTTTAATACTCGTAATGTCCACTACGAGTACCTCGTCATGCCCTTCGGATTGTGTAAAGCTTCCCAGTCTTCCAGGATTTCGTTAATGATGTCTTTCGGGATTTATTGCTATCTTTGGTGGTGGTATATTTTGACGATATCCTAATATTTTCCCCGGACCTCTCTAAACACAGAGAGGATGTTCGCAGAGTTTATGAACGTTTGCGCCCAAATTCTCTGTATTGCAAGCTTGAGAAATGCCAGTTCGAGCAAGAGTCCTTACCATTCTTGGGGTACATTGTATCCAGTAAGGGCTTGGCCATGGATCCTCAAAAATTGGTAGCCATACAGAATTGGCAGGAGCCCCATTCTCTGAAGGCAGTACAGCGCTTCATGGGGTTCATCAACAATTGTCGGCAATTTATACCGCATTTTTGCACACTGGTGGCTCCTTTGGCCGCGCTAACCAAGAATAGTGCCAACTAGTGTTGAGCGATACGATACCGCAAGTATCGGGTATCGGCCGATATTAGCTCTATCGGCCTTTCGATACTTAGTTCCGATATTTTCGTCTTATCGGATACCGGAATCGGGATTGTCACTGTCACTGTCAGTGTCCGTCGGTCGGGTCTGTCAGGAGTCAGCGGCACTTACCTGGCAGAAGATCGCCGGCGGTCACGGGCTGGACTGCTTCATGGACGCCATCATCTTTCCCCGGCGGTCACATGCAGTTTCTCGCGATAACTGCAGTGACTGCTGGGTAATCCGGCCGTAAAGCAGTCAGTCCGATGACGTCACCGCCGGGGAAGCAGGTAATCAGCTGTGCTGCGTCGAGATGACAGGCTCTGCCTGTCATTGCGATGTAGCAGAGCTGGATCGCCGTGGGACAGTCATTACTATGGACTGCGTCGGACAGGTGGTATACTGTTGTTTTGTTTTTTTTATTTTTTACAGGAGATCGATGGCGTCGCAGGAATGAGAGTATAATAAAAAAAATGAAAACTGTGTTGTCTCTTTTATTTCATTAAAATACTTTTTTCTTGCTGTGTCTTTTTTTTTATACATTTAAAAACTTTGGGATTAATAATGGATCGGTGTCTTATTGACACCTCTCCATTATTAACCGGGCTTATTCTCACCGTGCAATCAACGGTGACATTAACCCCTTATTACCCCGCTTGCCACCGCTACAGGGCAGTGGGAAGAGCCGGGTAAAATGCCACAATTGGCACATCTTTTCATGCGCCAAATGTGGGGCTGCTGTAGCCTGGTATTATCAGGCTGTTGAGGGCCAAAATCCATGGGCCTTGACAGTCTTTTAATACCAGGCGGCAGCAGTCTGCATTTTACTTGGCTGGTTAACACAAATAGGGGGACCCCTACGCCTTTTTTTTTCGAGGGGATCCCCTATTTTTGTTAACCAACCAAGCTAAGCAAACTGCTGTGGCCTGGTATTATCAGGCTGGCAAGGTCCATGTATGTTGGCTCCTTAACAGCCTTAAATACCATTCCTCAGCAGCAGGGGCGTACATATAAATCATGGGGCCCCATAGCAAAAGTCTGAATGTTCCCCACCCGCCCAAAAAAAAAACACAGAGGTGTTATGGTACGGTAGCTGAGGAGTGCAGGTAAAAAAGGCAATACACCAGAGAAGTTGGAATCTATGAGATTGCAGTACCCTGACTAACCACCACAACTAGAGGCAGCCGTGGAGCGTTCCTACTTTGGTCCTAGACGCCTCGTCACAGCCTGAGAAACTAACTACACCTAAAGATAGAAAGAGGAAAGCTATCTGCCCCGGAGCAAATCCCCAAAGAACATAGGAAGCCCCCAAACATGTAATGGCGGTTAGACAAGATGAAATACTGACACAGACAGAAAATAGTATGAGCAAACGTTGGGGCCCAAACTACCTAAATAGAAAAGTATAGGAAGGGCACTTACTGCAATCCCAAAAAACCCTGAAAAGCACCAACTCTACTAATTTCAAAATCACCTGAGATCACACGACCTCTACCACCTAAATTAGTTCTCTGGTATAACAAAATCAAAACAGCAGCCACTGAAAAAACTGGAAAAAGCAAAAGTACAAACATCAGTGGCTGAACTAAACTGAGAGGGCAAAAGCCCCGGAGGGGACCCTGAAGGCCCCCACAGAAGTGCAGGACAAAATGCAAAAATCAAGCACAAAAACAAAAAGAAGAAAATGTCTTATCTGTTAGCAGGAGATGCAGACACGACACAGCAGGCTACAAAGGAAACAGAACTCAAGGATTGAGACCAGAACAATTGATCACCGGCAACCCTGATGGGAAGGCGACTCCCTTATATAAGACTAGTCAGTAACACCTGATTCCCACTCCTCACAATCTTCACTGGACAGTCCAGTACCTCTTGTAACCACCAGAGGGAGCCTCTGCTCAGAACTCATTTCAAGTCCATTCACAACAGTACCCCCCCTTGAGGAGGGGTCACCGAACCCTCACTTGAGCAACCAGGTCGGTCAGGATGGGTTCTATGATATGCACGATGAGTCTCCTAGCATGGATGTCCGAAGCAAACACCCAAGAATTGTCTTCCTGACCATAACCTCTCCACTTAACCAAATACTGGAGTTTCCGTCTAGAAAAACGAGAATTCAATATTTTCTCAACCACAAACTCCATATTGCCCTCAACCAGAACAGGGTCAGGAGGCAAAGCAGTAGGAACCACTGGCTCAACAAACCTCTTCAACAAGGACTTGTGGAACACGTTATGGATTTTAAATGTCCCTGGAAGAAGCAAACGAAAAGAAACAGGATTAAGAATCTCCATGATCTTATAAGGTCCAATGAACCTAGGCTTAAATTTAGGAGATGCCACTCTCATAGGAATATTTCTTGAGAACAACCAGACCAAGTCCCCCACTTTAAACCGAGGACCATCAGTCCTATGCCGGTTAGCAAACTGCTGGGCCCTCTCCTGAGAGAGGGACAACCTCTCCACTACCTGGTCCCAAATCTGTTGCATACGCTCCACAACAGAGTCAACACCTGGACAGACAGAAGCCTCCGTCTGTCCTGAAGAAAATCGAGGGTGAAACCCAGAATTACAGAGAAATGGAGACATCAAAGTGGCAGAGCTAGCCCTATTATTAAGAGCAAACTCAGCCAAAGGCAAAAAAGAGACCCAGTCATCCTGATCAGCAGACACAAAGCATCTTAGATAAGTCTCCAATGTCTGGTTTGTTCTCTCAGTTTGACCATTGGTCTGAGGATGAAACGCCGAGGAGAAAGACAATTGAACACCAAGATTAGAACAAAAGGTCCTCCAAAATCTGGAAACAAACTGGACTCCTCTGTCAGACACAATGTTCTCAGGAATGCCGTGTAAACGAACCACGTGCTGAAGGAACAAAGGCACCAATTCAGAGGAGGAAGGCAACTTAGGTAATGGCACAAGATGTATCATCTTGGAAAACCTATCACAAATCACCCAGATGACGGTCATTCTCTGAGAAACAGGGAGGTCGGAAATGAAATCCATAGAGATATGGGTCCATGGTCTCTTGGGCACAGGCAATGGCATCAACAAACCACTAGAGCGAGAGCAAGGCTTGGAGCGAGAGCAAGTCCCGCAGGACTGCACAAATTCCCTGACATCACGAGACAAGGTAGGCCACCAAAAGGACCGACTAACCAAGTCTCTGGTACCAAAAATTCCGGGATGCCCAGCCAACGTGGAACAATGAATCTCAGACATCACACTCTTTTTCCACTGGTCCGGGACAATTTTCCAAAAGGGCAGCGCTCGGGCCTATCCTCCTGACACCCCTCCAGAGCAAGTCTCAAATTGGGTGAGATGGCGGAAAGAACTACACCCTCTTTCAAAATAACAGAAGGATCATATAACTCAGGAGAGTCCGCAAGGAAACTCCTCGAGAGGGCATCCGCCTTAACATTCTTAGTGCCAGGAAGAAAGGAAACCACAAAATTAAAACGTGTGAAAAACAAGGCCCACCTGGCCTGTCTAGGATTGAGTCGCTTGGCAGATTCCAGATAAACCAGATTCTTATGGTCCGTAAGGACCACCACCTGATGTTTGGCTCCCTCCAGCCACTGTCTCCACTCTTCAAAAGCCCACTTCATGGCCAGTAACTCCCGATTACCCACGTCATAATTACGTTCAGTAGGAGAAAATTTTCGAGAGAAAAAGGCACAAGGGTTACTTTTAGAGGTCTCTGGATCTTTTTGGGACAAAACGGCACCTGCCCCAATTTCAGAGGCATCAACCTCCACCTGAAATGGCAGAGAAACATTAGGCTGCCGTAGAACAGGAGCAGAAGTGAATCTCTGCTTAAGTTCCTGAAATGCAGAGACTGCCTCAGGAGGCCAATTCACCACATCAGAACCCTTTCTGGTCAAATCAGTCAATGGTTTAACAATAACCGAGAAATTACCAATAAATTTACGATAAAAATTGGCAAAACCCAAAAATCTTTGCAGAACCTTTAATGAAGTAGGTTGGACCCAATCACAGATGGCCTGAACCTTGACCGGGTCCATTTCAATAACAGATGGGGACAAAATGAATCCCAGAAATGAGATCCTCTGTATGCCAAAAAGACACTTTGATCCCTTCACATACAGAGCATTCTCTCTCAAAATCTGGAATACAGTTCGAACATGTTTCACATGAGAGTCCCAGTCATTACAAAAAATCAAGATATCATCCAAATAAACAATCAGAAATTTATCCACAAAATCCCTGAAAATGTCATGCATGAAGGACTGGAAGACAGAAGGAGCATTAGTGAGCCCAAAGGGCATCACAAGGTACTCAAAATGCCCCTCCGGGGTATTGAATGCCGTCTTCCATTCATCCCCGTGCTTAATGCGAATAAGGTTATATGCCCCCTGAGGTCAAGCTTGGTAAACCAAGTAGCGTTTTTCACCCTGGAAAACAGGTCAGAAATCAAAGGTAACGGGTATTGATATTTTACAGTAATATTGTTCAAAAGACGATAATCAATACACGGCCTTAATGAACCATCCTTTTTGGCCACAAAGAAAAAACCGGCACCTAAGGGTGAAGAGGATGGTCTGATATGACCCTTCTCCAATGATTCCTTGATATAAGACCGCATAGCGTCATGTTCAGGTACAGACAAGTTAAAAAGGCGACCTTTAGGGAATTTACTACCAGGCACTAATTCAATAGCGCAGTCATAGCTCCTATGGGGAGGCAAGGATGCAGATTTACTTTCGCTAAACACATCAGAAAAATCAATCAAAAAGTCAGGAACATCCTGAGCCTGGGGGGAGGCAGAAAAAACAGGAGTGTTGGTATTAACACATTGGCAGCCCCAACTGGTTACAGACACAGATTTCCAATCCAAAACAGGATTATGAGACTGCAACCAAGGGAAGCCCAGTACGATAATATCATGCAGATTATACAGAAACAAAAATTTACAGCACTCCAGATTATCAGGTTCAACCCTCATTATCACCTGAGTAGAGAACTGAGGTTTATTCTCAGCCAAAGGGGTAGAATCGATCCCAGTAGGGGAATAGACTTCTGTAGGGGTATCAAGGGAAACCCACAACGTTTAGCAAAATCATAATCCATCAGGTTAATAGCTGCTCCAGAATCAATGAAAGCCTGAGCAGAAAATGAGGACAGAGAGCATATCAGAGTGACAGTTAATAAAAACTTAGTCTGAACACTACCCAAGACAACTGAGCGTGCAAAACGTCTTCCCCGCTTAGGGCAGACTGAAATAGCATGAGAGGCATCACCACAGTAGAAACATAACCCATTGTGCTTTCGAAACTCATGACGCTGTGCCCCAGACACCACTCTATCACACTGCATGGGTTCAGAAGCAGGTTCACAAGGCAACACCATTCCACGCATACTTCTCCGCTCACGCAAACGTCTGTCAATTTGAATCGCTAATGACATAGAATCATTGAGACCAGAGGGGACAGAGAATCCCACCATAACATCCTTTACATTATCTGACAGACCCTTCCGAAAAAGAGCCGCCAAAGCGTCGTCATTCCACTTGGTCAGGACTGCCCACCTACGGAATCTCTGACAGTATAACTCAGCGTCATCAAGACCCTGATTTAATGCCAACAAGGCTTTTTCAGCTTGATCAGTGACATTAGGCTCATCGTACAATAACCCCAAAGCCTGAAAAAATGCATCAACATCACTCAAAACAGGATCCCCAGGTGTCAGGGAAAAAGCCCAATCCTGAGGATCGGCAGGAGAGAGATGACAATTTGAACCTGCTGCGCTGCGTTCCCTGAGGACTTAGATTTTAAGGCAAAAAAACAATTTACAATTATTTTTGAAATTCTGAAACTTAGCTCGATCCCCTAAAAACAAATCTGGCATGGGAATCCTAGGTTCCACAACAGGCAACCTAGCAGGATAGGCAGCAATACTCCGAACCTCAGTGGCAAGCTGATCCACACGGCCAGACAACTGTGCAAACTCCATTGAGAGAAAAAAAAAATATCCTCCACAGCACCCAGAGATACAGAGGGAAAAAAAATGCAACAAACAGAAAAATATCTCTGACAACTCTGACAACCTTTTTTCTTTCACAATATTTTTTCCCTTCTGTGAGTACCATACAATTTTCAATTTTTAGGCCGGTGATACTGTTATGTTACGGTAGCTGAGGAGTGCAGGTAAAAAAGGCAATACACCAGAGAAGTTGGAATCTATGAGATTGCAGTACCCTGACTAACCACCACAACTAGAGGCAGCCGTAGAGCGTTCCTACGTTGGTCCTAGACGCCTCGTCACAGCCTGAGAAACTAACTACACCTAAAGATAGAAAGAGGAAAGCTATCTGCCCCGGAGCAGATCCCCAAAGAACATAGGAAGCCCCCAAACATGTAATGGCGGTTAGACAAGATGAAATACTGACACAGACAGAAAATAGTATGAGCAAACGTTGGGGCCCAAACTACCTAAATAGAAAAGGATAGGAAGGGCACTTACTGCAATCCCAAAAAACCCTGAAAAGCACCAACTCTACTAATTTCAAAATCACCTGTTATCACACGACCTCTACCACCTAAATTAGTTCTCTGGTGTAACAAAATGAAAACAGCAGCCACTGAAAAAACTGGAAAAAGCAAAAGTACAAACATCAGTGGCTGAACTAAACTGAGAGGGCAAAAGCCCCGGAGGGGACCCTGAAGGCCCCCACAGAAGTGCAGGACAAAATGCAAAAATCAAGCACAAAAACAAAAAGAAGAAAATGTCTTATCTGTTAGCAGGAGATGCAGACACGACACAGCAGGCTACAAAGGAAACAGAACTCAAGGATTGAGACCAGAACAATTGATCACCGGCAACCCTGATGGGAAGGCGACTCCCTTATATAAGACCAATCAGTAACACCTGATTCCCACTCCTCACAATCTTCACTGGACAGTCCAGTACCGCTTGTAACCACCAGAGGGAGCCTCTGCTCAGAACTCATTTCAAGTCCATTCACAACACAGAGGCATTGTAAATGTAAAGTGCCAGCACAGTGAGGGAAGTTGAGTCGCACAGAGACAGGGGTTTTGGGGGTACTCGGCACCGATCACGTCGACTTCTATGGGGGATGTCACGAGTAGCACAGCTCGGTCTGTGACCTGGGCGATCACTGGAATGTGGGATATTTCCAGGGGATGATAGAATGTTCGTGTAGTTTGTCGTGACGCCACCTGTAGTACCTGGTCAGGGTGTCCAGCGCTGCTGTGCAGGTCCTCTGGAAGGGATGGTGTAGTGCAGGTAGGTGAAAAGTCTTCTACAGGTAACACGCTATCCTTCCAGGGCAGATAGATGTGAGATAGAGCAATGGTGCAAAGTGATGTAGCAGAGTGGACTATGCGACGTAGTAAGAAAGCAGGAAACACTTCAAGTTAAACGTTGCATAATAAAATTTTTAATAATAACATTACAAAAGTGCAAATGGCTTATATTATGTGACATGTTTTGTTACTGTTCATACCCTTGATATGTGTTATACATGTGTGTTAATAAATACATATTCAACAAAAGTGCAAATAGCATTAGTGCCGAAGTTCGTGGAGACTTCTTAGGACTACCCCCACCGGGGTAACTTCACAGTGTCCTTTACTTGTGCTTGTGGAGGACCCGCTCCAAACCTCCAACTGTGGTCTTGGGTGGGCTGCAAGACTTTCCTTGAGCAGACCTCACTTTCGGTCACATTAAACGGGTTTTTAGTTTCTGAGGTAGTTGAAAATAGTGCACAATAAAGTTTTTTGTAAACCAAGATGGAGCACCGAAGTGCCAACTATTTACAGAAAAGTTTGCGAGCCAGTACAGTTCATGGCTTCAAAGTTCAACATTTTCATTACAGTGAAACACCATTACCCAACCTGGGTATATTAAGGCAACAATAAACTTGTTCTTCTGAACATTCACCCGTCCGGGTACATCAAACCATTACCCAACATGGGTATATTAAGGCAAAAATAAACTTGTTCTTCTGAACATTCACCCGTCCGGGTACATCAAACCATTACCCAACATGGGTATATTAAGGCAACAATAAACTTCTTTTTATGAACATTCACCCGTCCGGGTACATCAATAATTTAACTATTTACATATAGAGACCCTGTCCGGGTTATTTAGACTTCTTTGGCTGGCCTCTTCCAGGTACCA
This sequence comes from Oophaga sylvatica, assembly GCA_033576555.1. NCBI lineage: Eukaryota > Metazoa > Chordata > Amphibia > Anura > Dendrobatidae > Oophaga > Oophaga sylvatica. The sequence continues at coordinate 130,755,484 of JARQOD010000001.1, read as the reverse complement.
CCTGGTACTGTTCTGGAGCTTGCCAAACATCCGTGACAGGAGGGTCCACCCAGACCTGATGACGTCATGTGGCCAGTACAGTGACGTCGTGACCCGCTATCTGGGTCTGTGTGGCCACCTCTTTCGTCTCCCTCCGGGTCTGGAACCCTATGTCCCAGACTGTACGAACCCCAGGGGGCCTAACAGGCGCCGGGTACGGGCCAGCTATCATTATCATGTCCATAGCTGGGGCTGCTGAGGAGACCACTGAGGGAGGCTGGGGAGATTTACGGCGTGGGGTGGGCACTTGTGCAGAGGCCTGGATGTGGGAGGCTGAAGGCTCGAGGGTCTCACGGTTCCTGACACTCTGGGGACCAGGGGTCGCACCTGGTAACATTTAGGGCGTACCATCCATTGTAACCCCAGTGTCGGGTGTAAGTCACCAAGTCTCCTGGCAACAGGTCCCTCCCCGGGTGTCCTTCTGGGAGGTGAGCCTCCACGTCCCCCGGGTTACAAAAACTTCTAAATAAAGTCCAGGCTCCTGGATGAAGCCCCAACCACCTTTTAACTTAAAGTTCCGTACTGCACCCTTACGCCGCGGCTCCCTCACCGTACTTTTATCCTTTCTCATACGTGCCTTCTCTGCCAGGTCCTTCTCCAGGTGACGTTGCCGAAGCTTTTGGGATTCTCTCTGCTCCCTTTGTCGCTCTGCTTCCCGCTCCCGACGTCTCCACTCTTCCTCCTGACGCCGGTTGTAATTCTCCTCCACCAGCTGCTCCATGTCTCCACCATCAAATGCCAGCTTACGATGTCCGGTTTGCGGCAGCTCTCCTGGCGCCCGCCAGTCCTGGCGGCGCTCACCTGTGGAGGAAGCAGCGGCTCTGGAACAGATGACGGTCGGGGCTCCGGTACAGGCAGGTAGTGCTCTGGTGCCTGCGCGGCCTCCTCCATGAGGACGGGTGTCGCTTCTTCTGCCTCAGCGACGGGGGCAGACAGCGGGATCTGGGGTGCTGGTGCGGTGTTTTCTGCAGGAACGGGTGCCTCCACTGTGATACTGGCAACCGGTTCAGATTGCAAGGGCTGGGATGCCCGCACGGCCTTCTGTACTGGAACGGGTGCCTCCACTGAGATACTGGCAACCGGTTCAGATTGCAAGGGCTGGGATGCCCGCACGGCCTTCTGTACTGGAACGGGTGCCTCCACTGAGATACTGGCAACCGGTTCAGATTGCAAGGGCTGGGATGCCCGCACGGCCTTCTGTACTGGAACGGGTGCCTCACCTTCCGGTACAGACACTTCAGGGGATAAGAGGGATTGGCGCCGCTCCAATTGTAGTTTTAGGGCCCGCCAGCTCGCTTCCATCCTGGCGACCTCCTCCCGGTGCCGGGCCAGGTCTCTCAGGGTGTCCTCCGCTTCTTCCAGTGTAGGAGGGTTTCCAGGCCGGGTGCCAAACGGTGGCTCCGTGGCGATCGGGTCGCTTCCGTGGGGGGAGAGCTCTGACTCCTCCATCCCTTCCCACTTCTGCTCACGTCCATTCGCCATCTCAGCAAAGTCACATGTGTCATTAGCATCAGGAGAGGCGACATCTTTTGTAGGGAGGCGGGACCTTCGCGTTTGTTTACGCCCACTGAGGAGGATGAGGAGGCGGAACTCCAGAGCTGTGGGGCACGATCTTACATTGCAGTAACATTTAGAGTGTGCGGACATCGTTTTCGCGCCACGGAGTGAGTGTACGCCCACGAGAGCACGCCCTTATTCTTCACCTGTGCCTCGTGGCGCAGATATGACGGAAAAATGGCAAATACAGTCTATGATGATTTTTGCAATTCTCAAGCAAAAAAACAGTTCAATTAAGGCACACAGGACTCGCTTATAGCGAGCTTCTGAATCCTGTTCGCTGGGTGCGATGCAACATCTCTGTGGCGACTGGACCCTTGGGTGCTTCTGTCTTTTCACAAATGTCGGCTTTACCCGGCAATTGAATCAGAGGCTATTTTACTATTTAGAAGTGAATAAACTATAAATATATGTATATATATATATATATATATATATGTCACAATGACATGTATATATATATATATATGTATTCTAAGTGTGTATATTTTGTGTTTACAAGGAAAGAAAGTGTTTTTTTAGTTGCGATATTTTGTTCCCATAGACTTACATGGGACTTCCGGTATCGGAATCGGATATCGACGATATTTAGTGATATCGGCGATACCATTCCGATCCGATATTTTTAGATATCGAGCAGTATCGCTCAACACTAGTGCCAACCCAAAAAACGGGTCTAAAGAGACATCTGAGGCATTCCGGGAGATCAAGTCTTATTTTTCGAAAGCTCCCGTCCTACATCGGCCAGATGTCAATAAGCCATTTTTTCTGGAGGTCGATGCCTCCTCTGTAGGAGCGGGTGCTGTCCTTTCTCAAAAGAATGGGCAACGTCAGAGAAGACTATATTTCTTCATCTCTAAGATCTTTTCTCCAGCGGAGAGGAATTATACGATTGGGGATAAAGAATTACTCGCCATAAAATTGGCTTTTGTTGAATGGAGGTATCTTTTAGAGGAGCTAAACATCCGTTTGTGGTGTATTCCGACCTTAAGAATCTCTTGTACCTGCAGACGGCGCAGCATCTGAACCCGAGGTAGGCTCGGTGGTCCCTCTTTTTTTCCCTATTCAATTTTACCATCAACTTTCCAAAAGGGGAAAAGAATCCTCGGGCGGATGCTCTATCTTGGTTTATGGATACAACGGATGACGATGATGAGCCCAGACTTATCATTCCTCCTGAGAGCATGCGAACAGTGGCACGGTTGACTCTAGACCAGGTTCCACCCGGGAAGATGTTTGTTCCTCCTAATCTACAGAATGAGGTGCTCTTATGGGCACATGCCTCTAAGATAGGAGGTCATTTTGGTAACAAACGTACCACTGAGTTCGTCCAACGCTCATATTGGTGGCTTCGGTTATCTCAGGACGTTAAAGAATACGTCCAAGCATGCATCTCCTGCGCGAGAAATAAATCGTCTCATCAGAGTCTGGTGGGTCTTCTACATCCGTTACCGTAGCTGATAGTCTTCGGGAGCTGATTGGGATGGATTTCGTGGTTGAGTTACCTAAGTCCCGGGGTAATACAACCATATGGATGGTTTCTGACCATTTTTCTAAGATGGTTCACTTGGTACCCCTTCCTAGGGTACCTTCTTCCCGGGTTCAGGCATCACTGTTTATCCGTTACGTTTTCCGTCTTCACGGTATGCCTGATAGGATTGTCTGTGATGGAGGCCCTCAGTTCACCTCTCGGTTTTTGAGAGAATTGTGTAATTTGTGTAGTATTAAACTGAACCCTCTACTGCCTATCACCCAGAGACCAATGGACTGGTGGAACGCACTAATCAGACGCTTGTGAAATTCTTGCGCCATTTGTTTCTGCCAAACATAATAATTGGGCAACTTTGCTTCCTTGGGCAGAATTTGCTCTAAACAATGCAGTGGCGGATTTCACAGGTCAGACCCCTTTCCTTTTGAACAATGGTCAGCACCCACGTGTTCCAGTCACTATGCCAGTTAACTCTGGGGAGCCTGGGGTCAGTTATTGGGCTATGGAGGCGCGGGACATCTGGGACCAGACGCAGGAAGCATTATTGGCATCCAAAAATCAGATGAGACAGTCGGCTGACACCCATCGTCGTCCAGCTCCTGTATTCGCTCCGGGCGACAGGGTCTGGCTTGCGGCTCTCAATTTCAGAAATAGCGGGGAATCTGCTAAATTCGCTCCCCGTTTTATTGGTCCCTTCTAAATTCTGGCCCAAGTAAATCACGTGGTGTATCGTCTGCAATTGCCTCGGCTCTTAAAGATACATGACACGTTCCATGTGTCACTCCTGAAACCCGTTCACCTGACAAAATTCTCGGAAACTCAGCATGCTGCTGACACCGGGGGTGAGTATTTCAAGGTAGAGGCGATTGTGGGGTCTAAGATGATTAGTGGCAAAAAATTCTATTCGGTACACTAGAGGGATCGTGGTTCTGAGGATCACACTTGGGAACCTGTGGTCCATATTCATGCTCCACTGCTCATTGAGGAATATGAGCGTCAAGTGGGGGAGATATTAGAGGGGGGATAATGTTAGACATCGGGCAACGGCAGGATCCAAATCAGGATCTGAGGAGTCTGTGGTCTCCCCTCCAGGATCAGCCGAGTCAGATGCTGCTCAGTTTCACCATCGATCCCAATGCCTAGCTAATAACCAAGAGGCACAAGTTATGAGAGTCTTTGTTCATAGTAGCCTTAAACCTAGGTTACAGAACAGGAAAAGGCTGTTGTAAGCCTAAGTCCAGAAATGCCTGCACTGAGCATGTCCCTGACATGGCGAGCAAGCATTGGTGGTTAATGTCAGCTGATCCTCTGACCTGGCATTCCCTGATTGGTCGCGGATGACGTCATCAGTGATGCGATTGACGAAATGGCTGGTGGCGGAGCTTAGCCCTTAAACAGCTTGTCTGTCCGCGGCGCGGTCAGATCATACTAAATAGGTAGTGCTCATGTGTGACGTACCAGAATCTGGGCTCCACATGCTCTCTAGCTTTCGCTCTCCGGGACCTGCCGATGCCAGAGTTAGCTCGGCTAATTAGCCAGGTCCTTCAGGCAGGTTAAAGAATGCTATGCAGGTAGCGATCGTAGTGCAATCTGTCTCTGTCAAAGGGGTAGCTTTACACCCCGAGTAGACTGTGGGGCACGTATACTGTGCATCGCCTGCTATCGAAAGGAGAGTTGCTCAGTCCAGTGGCACACCGGCTGGCAGCACGTACACCTGGCGTGAGTCGCACGCACTTCTTAATATCTGGCAAGTGGCTTCTGTGCTATTAACAGGGCTACATCTACGCCAGCTTGCAACACATGGTGCAGAGCTAATATCTGGCGAGTAGCTTCTGTGCTGTTAACAGGGCTACGTCTACGCCAGTCTTCAGCACATCTCCTGTGAAGTTAACGGAGATAGTGCTAATACAATATCTCTCTCCTTGTGTGAAGTAACACAGGCGAGATCTAATATAATCCTTTAGTTGTCAGTTGTTACCCTGATACCCAAAGGCTGTCCAGCAGCAGTGACATAAACTGCATCGCGGACCCTGGGTTCAGTGGCAATCCATTATATAATAAAGTTGTTGCAACCAAGCTCATAACGGGGGCGATATATTTATCAAAAAATCCAGCATAACCAACATTTTGCTTATAATATAAACTGTCATTATATGTTATTTATTTTTATTTGCTGTGGCACAAGAGAATAAAATCTTGACCTGTGATGTGCTTTAAGCATCTATATACAGGCAGTTCAGAAGATCTCAGTGCATACCTGCATTCAGTCAGCTGGGTGAGGTCTGGCTAACATAGAGTGATACTACTTCATGGCTGAGGTGGCGATTTCAAAGAGAAGGAGAAAGGCATGCTCAACCACTTAAACAGACAGACCTAGCGCCAGCAATGCTGATAATAGCGTGGGTTATGATAAATAACAAATATAATTATCTTTTAAATTTAGCATTATTTTTGATACATTTTAAATGAAAAAAAAAGTTAGTTTACAAGATTTTTGTAGCAGTACATTCATGTTGCATTGTGGCACAACCCATTTAACCCCTTAATGTCCATTGACGTGCACAGTCCGTCATGGTCGGGTGTCAATTCCGGCACCAGGACGGACTGTGCAAGTCATCCCTTTGAACTACCACTGCGTGTAAACACGCAGTGGTAGTTCGGTGCCGACAGCTGTCGTCAATCTGACTGACCAAACACAGCAGCGATCGCGCAGGAGATGCTGAAATTTCAGCATCTCCAGCGTGATCAGTGCAGGAGCCGGCGCTGCAGTGGCCGAGCTTCCTGCACTGACTGCCAGGAGCGGAGCCCCCGCCGCCCCAGGCTGTTAACCCCCTGACTGCTGCGATCGAACGCGATCGCAGCGCTCAGGGGGGAGGCAGAGGGTCGGGAGCTCCCTTTGCCTCAGATAGGCACCCTGCAATGTATTTGCAGGGCCCGATCTCTGCCTTGATGACCTGGGGGTTGTCATGACAACCTCCGGGTCATCTAGCTATGGAAAGCTGCTGTGATCATGCTCACAGCAGCTTTCACCATAGGTACAATGCATTGCAATGCTGGAGCATTGCAATGAATTGTAACTGCAATAAAAAGTAAAAAAAAGTGAAAGTCTCATAAAGGGACAAGTTAAAAATTATCATTTTTTAAAAAAAATTGTAAAAAAAAATTTAAAAATAATTTTAAAAAATCCCCTAAAAAATACACATTTTTATGTAATAAAAAAAATAAAAAACAAAAAAATACACATGTTTGGTATCGCCACGTCTGTAAAAATCCCATCTATAAAAGCGTAACCCTAGTTAACCCCTTCAGTGAAAGCCGTAAAAAAAAAACACAAAAAAGTAGTAAATTATACTTTTTCCAAGCGGTATCATCATACCGCTTGGAAAAAGTGCAATAACACGCAAACAAAAAGTCAGATATAAATATTCATGGTACCGTTGAAAACGTAATCTTGTCCCTCAAAAAACAAGCCACGATACAGCATCATAAGCAAAAAAATAAAAAAGTTATAGCTCGCGGAATAAACTGATGCAAAAATAATTATTTTTTCTATAAAACTTTTTATTGTGTAAAAAACGCCAAAACATAAAAAAATATATAAATGAGGTATCGCTGTAATCGCAGTGACCCGAAGAATAAAGCTGCTTTATCAATTTTACCACACGCGGAACGGAGGAAAAAAAAAAAACAATTTCTGAATTGCTTGTTTTTGTTCATTCTGCTTCCACAAAAATCGGAATAGGAAGCGATCAAAAAACGTTATGTGCCCGAATATGGTACCAATAAAAACATCAGCTCGTCCCGCAAAAAATAAGCCCACAGATAACTCTGTCGGCCGAAATATGGAAAAATTAAAGCTCTCAAAATACGGCGATGCAAAATTTTTCTTACAAAAAATTATTCCAAAAAAAAGCATCTTTTAGTGTGTGACAGAAGGTAAACATGAAAAAAGGATGTAAATCTGGTATCACTGTAATCGCACCGATCCGAGGAATAAAGTCACCTAATCACTAATACCGCACGAGGAACGGCGTAAAAAAGAAAAACAATTCTTCACCTTTTGTGGATTTGTTCATTGTTCCTCCCAAAGATCACAGTAAGGCGATCACAGTGGTTCCCCCCACATAGGGGGTCCAATTTCTCCTGTTACCCTTATAAAAATAAAAATTTGAGGGCAAAAAGGTCATTTTTGTGGAAAAAAATATGATTTTTTTATTTTCACGGCTCTACGTTATAAACTTCTGTGAAGCCCTTGGGAGTTCAAAGTGCTGACCACACATCTAGATAAGTTCCTTGGGGGGTCTTGTTTGCAAAATGGGGTCATTTGTGGGGGGTTTCTACTGTTTAGGCACATCAGGGGCTCTCCAAGCGCGACATGACACCCGCAGACCATTCCATCAAAGTCTGCATTTAAAAACGGTGCTCCTTCCCTTCCGAGCTCTGCCATGCGTCAAAATAGTGGTTCCCCCCCACATATGGGATATCAGCATACTCAGGACAAATTGCACAATAGCTTTTGGGGTCCTATTTCTCCTGTTACCCTTATAATAATAAAAATTTGGGGGCAAAAAGATTATTTTTGTGGAAAAAAATATGATTTTTTTATTTCCACGGCTCTACGCTATAAACTTCTGTGAAGCACTTGGGGGTTCAAAGTGCTCACCACACATCTAGATAAGTTCCTTGGGGGGTATAGTTTCCAAAATGGAGTCACTTGTGGGGGGTTTCTACTGTTTAGGCACATCAGGGGCTCTCCAAACGTGACATGACACCCGCAGACCATTCCATCAAAGTCTGCATTTGAAAAAGGCGCTCCTTCCCTTTCGAGCTCTGCCATGTGTCAAAATAGAGGTTTACCCCCACATATGGGGTATCAGCGTACTCAGGACAAATTGCACAATAACTCTTGGGGTCCTGTTACCCTTTGGAAAATAACAATTGGGGGTGGAAAGATCATTTTTGTGGAAAAGATATGATTTTTTAATTTTACAGCTCTACGTTATAACCTTCTGTGAAGCCCTTGGGGGTTCAAAGCTCTCACCATACATCTAGATAAGTTCCTTGGGGGGTCTAGTTTCCAAAATGGGGTCACTTGTGGGGGGTTTCCACTGTTTAGGCACACAGGGACTCTCCAAATGCGACATGGCGTCCAATCTCAATTCCAGCCAAAAAAGTCAAATGATGCTGCTTCCCTTCCGAGCTCTGCCATGCGCCCAAATAGTGGTTTACCACCACACATGGGGTATCAGTGTACTCAGGAGAAATTGTACAACAAATATTGTGGCTCATTTTCTACTGATACCCTTGACAAAATGTAAATAAATTGTGTCGAAAGAAAAATTTTGGGAAAAAAAGTTAAATGTTCATTTTTTCCTTCCACATTGCATCAATTCTTGTGAAGTACCTAAAGGGTTAATAAACTTCTTGAATGTGGCTTTGAACACCTTGAGGGGTGCAGTTTTTAGAATGGTGTCACTTTTGGGTATTTTCTGTCATATTGACCCCTCAAATTCACTTCAAATGTGAGGTGGCCCCTAAAAAAATGGTTTTGTAAATTTTGTTGGAAAAATGAGAAATTGCTGGTCAACTTTTAACACTTATAACTTCCTAACATTTGGTTCCAAAATTGTGCTGATGTAAAGTAGACATGTGGGAACTGTTATTTATTAACTAATTTTTGTGACATATCTCTCTGATTTAATGGCATAAAAATTAAAATTTGAAAATTGCAAAATTTTCAAAATATTTGCCATATTTCCGTTTTTTTCATAAATAAACACAAGTTATATTGTAGAAATTTTACCACTATCATGAAGTACAATATGTCATGAGAAAACAGTCTCAGAATCGCCAAGATCCGTTGAAGCGTTCCAGAGTTATAAGCACATAAAGTGACAGTGGTCAGAATTGCAAAAATTGGCTTGGTCTTTAACCTACAAAATGGCTTGGTCATTAAGGGGTTAAGTAACCTAAAAATTCTGACACAGTTGTGTCTGTTTAAATAGTTTATCTTCTTTTTATCCTAGCTAGATAAGTGGAGATCTTTTGGACATTATTAGGGCTGTGTTATAGATGTATTTTCCAGGCAATGAAACCTTTACAGTTTTGATATCAAATTTATTTTTAAAATTCAGTGAAGCTGTTATATTAACATTTCAACAAACCACTTATCTCTAGTTACTAATGTATAAACTGATAATATTTGGTTGAGGACTGTTGGTATTATTTGACTCTTATATTTTACTGTAGATAATAATTTAGGCTTTTGATACAATAGTATTTAATAATGATTAGTACCTTGGCATTAACAATTATTAAGTGTTATTAGTTACATTGGACTGTTAAAGTGACAACACTTTTAGGCTATGTTCACATTTACATTTGTACATCCTTCATGTCTGTTTTGTTTAGAGGAACAGACAAATAGAATTAATTTGCCAAATTGATATGTTTCATACACTGACTAGAAAAATGGTACAATGTTTTGAACTGTTAACCTTCAGGCTCGTTGTCTCATCATCCACTACTGTTTTGAATATGAGACTGACATAATATTTTAGACACTGCATTGTTACTGTTTTTCTCCTGGTGGCGGCAAAAATCTTTTTCTTCCTGAATACTACAAAATATAACCTGTTTTCACATTCCCTAATATTTCAATGAGTTATTATGTGGATTCCCAAGTGAAAGGTTACTGGTTCAAATTGAAGAGCAGATATGAAGATGGTTTCCCAAGAAAAGAGAAATAGCATCATCTAGCTCATCAATAGCTGTCTCTCAGCAAAGAAAATTGCCAAACTGCATAATGTGAGTACCATGACAGATGGAAGAATGCAAAATGAAGTCCATCCATCGATTCAAAAGCCAGGATGTGGACATCCAGGCAAAATATAGGAGTCAACAAGTTGGCTCATCACAAGGTCTATCAGTTCTGCCACAAAAAACACTGCAATGAAGGTTGCTCGTATGCTTCGTAATAGTGAGATCACAGATGTTCATGCAAGCACTGTGCAATTCACATTACATAAGTCTGGAATGATGGCTTGAAAAATGGTTAAGAACCATCAACTTCTACATTGTGAAGAAGCATCGGCTCGTGAATGCAAAAAAAGTACAAAAAGTGGGCAGTAGAAGATTGGAAATAGGTGACTTGGACAAAAGTCAATAGAGGAGGAGTCCCGAGGAGATAATTTGCATATTCCCAGTGCCTTCTGGGATAAGTGAAGAGTCTCCGCGAGCTCAAGGAACACTGGATTTTGGCTGTTGCAGCTGAAAGGAGGACATCAGTAAACCGCGCGCCGGTTTTGGCTTATATTTCACCGCTTGATTATCTCTTGAACAATAAGAACATGGAAGAGGCCAGGAGCCATGTGGTGAGCTGCATTTCTTGCTACATGTTCATAGACCTACCAGTGGAAAAGCCAAATTTCACATGCCACAAATGCAAGCTTGTGTCCCTGTTGGAGGAAAAGTTGCAAAATCTGGAAGAGAGGTTATCTACATTGAAGACCATTAAGGAAGGTGAAGAGTTCTTAGACAGAGCAGAATTATCTCTTCATGGTACAGAAAGAGAAGAAATTCGAAGTGCAACTGAAGAAACAGAGGAATGGAAGCATGTGACCCAGAGAAGCAGGAGGATCAGGAGGCAGTCAGCACCAATTCTGCTCAGAAACCAGTACCAGGCTCTTACACAGGAGAACGATGAAGAAATACATCAGGATAAGACTTTGCCCACAAAGAGTAACCTTGTACGCCCTCAGAGTCCTCCTGAATGGAGAAAGAAAAATGTTGTGAAGAAGAAACGGAGAGTTGTTGTCATGGGGGATTCCCTGTTGAGAGGAACAGAGGCTGCTATCTGCAGACCAGATATAACCTCAAGAGAAATGTGCTGTCTTCCAGGTGCAAAAATTAAAGATGTGTCTGACAGGATATCAGGACTCTTCAGACCTAAAGATGACTACTCATTCCTGCTAATACATGTGGGGACAAATGACACCACAAGAAGTGACCTGGAAACCATCTGCAGTGACTTTGAAAACTTAGGTAAGAAAGTGAAAGAACTGGGAGCGCAGGTGGTCTTCTCCTCCATCCTTCCAGTGGATGGCCATGGAACAAGGAGGTGGAATAAGATTCTGCAGGTGAACAACTGGCTACGTCGATGGTGCCGTCAGCAAGGATTTGGATTTCTGGATCACGGAGTGAATTACCTGTACGATGGACTACTTGCTAGAGATGGGGTGCACCTTACGAAGACTGGAAAACATGTACTTGGAAGTCGCCTTGCTACACTCATCAGGAGAGCTTTAAACTAGAACAATGTGGGAAGGGAAGCAAAACGCCAGCAAAAGCCATACACCTGACAAATGCTATTGAGAACTCTGCTATTAGAAGTGAAGGGGAAGAACAAAGACAAAAAAATCTACATAATAAAAATATTGAAGAAAGAGAAACCAATCACAAACTAAAGTGTTTCTATACGAATGCACAAAGCATTGGCAACAAACAAGGAGAACTGGAGCTACTAACGCAGGAGAAGAAATATGATGTCATTGGAATCACTGAGACTTGGTGGGACGATACACATGATTGGAATACAAGGCTAGAAGGTTACAACTTATTTGCAAGAAACAGACTTGATAAACGAGGAGGAGGTGTTGCATTGTATGTTAGAAAAGCGTATATCTGCACAGAGATTGAAGCTTCAGAGACTGGGAGTTCTGTGGAAACTGTTTGGGTAAGAATACAAGGACAGAACAATGGAAAGGACACCATTGTAGGCATTTACTACAGGCCGCCTGTGCAAGCTGAAGATATGGATGAACTCTTTATGCATCAAATGGCCAAGTTCTCCAAAAAATATGACATAGTGGTCATGGGAGATTTCAACTATCCAGACATTTGTTGGGAATCTCTCTCAGGCAAAACTAACAGGTCCAGGAAATTCTTATCCTCTCTTGCTGACAACTTTATCTTCCAAAAGGTAATGGAGAAAACAAGGGGATCTGCTACCTTGGATCTAATCCTCATAAACAGGGAGGAAATGGTGGAGGAGGTAAGAGTGGCTGGGACCCTAGGAGGTAGTGACCATGCTATTTAGAATTTTGGATAACAAGAGGAGGAAGACCTGTGAAGACTCAGACGTCAAGGTTAGATTTCAGAAAGGCAGATTTTAAGGAACTCAGAAAGAGAATTGGAGGGATCCAATGGCTGGATATCCTTAAGGACAAAAATGTCCAGGAAGGATGGAAAATCTTGAAAAAGTGAGATTCTCAAAGCACAATCGTTAACAATTCCGAAAGAGGGAAGAATGGGAAGCATTTAAGGAAACCAGGATGGATGAACATAGAACTTAAACACATGCTAAAAAGGAAGAAAGAAATGTTTATCAAATGGAAAGAGGGAGGCATATCTAAAGAAGAAAATAATGCCGTCTGCAGAACCTGCAGGGCACAAATCAGATTATCTAAAGCTGACAATGAATTAAGGCTTGCAAGTGACGTCAAAAGCAACAAAAAAGGATTTTGGGGATACGTCAAAAGTAAAAGAAAAGTCAAAGATGCTATAGGATTTTTACAGGATGAAAATGATGAAATGGTAAGTCAGGATGTTGAGAAGGCTGAACTTTTAAATTCCTATTTTGCATCTGTTTTCTCTCAGAAAGGAAATGTAACATCAACTGATCTTCACTGTCCTATTAAAGGAATAGAAGAATCCAGGATATCTATAAACAGAAAGACAGTGAGGAAACACTTAGCTAACCTAAATGAATTCAAGTCTCCAGGTCCAGATGAATTACACCCCAGGGTACTGAAGGAGATAGCAGAAGAAATTCTTGAACCACTGTCCATAATCTTTGAAAATTCTTGGAGAACAGGAGAAGTCCCAGAAGACTGGAGAAGAGCAAATGTTGTTCCTATCTTCAAAAAGGGGAAGAAGGTGGACCCAGGGAACTACAGGCCGGTGAGTCTGACTTCTAACCAGGAAAGATCTTTGAACAAATTATTAAAGAACATGTATGCAAGTACCTGGATAAGAATGAAGTGATTAAACAGAGTCAGCATGGGTTTGTAACTAATAAGTCATGTCAGACTAACTTAATTTCCTTCTATGACAGAATCACTGACTGGGTGGATCAGGAAAATATTTAGAGTTGAGAGTCCTCAGTGGTTGATACCTTTTAATGGCTAACTGAAAAGATGGTAACAAATTTCAAGCTTTCGAGACTACTCAGGTCTCTTCATCAGGCATCAAAATGGGTGGATCAGGGAAATGCTGTAGATATAGTATATCTTGACTTCAGCAAAGCATTTGACAAAGTATCTCACACAATCCTTATTGAAAAAATGACTAAGTATGGAATGGACAAGGCAACTGTTGGGTGGATTCATAACTGGCTTAGTGATCGGACCCAAAGAGTGGTTGTAAATGGCTGCACATCCAGTTGGAAGAATGTCTCAAGTGGGGTACCACAGGGCTCTATTTTGGGCCCTGTATTCTTCAACATCTTTATCAATGATTTAGATGAAGGAATTGAGGGTAAACTGATCAAATTTGCTGATGACACAAAGCTAGGAGGGGTAGCTAATACTAGAGAAGAGAGAGGATTCAAAAAGATATACATAAACTGGAGCAGTGGGCAGCAACTAACAGAATGGATTTTAACAGGGAAAAATGCAAAGTACTACATCTGGGCAATAAAAATGAAAAAAGCATATACAAAATGGGAGGAATAGGGCTAAGTAACAGCACATGTGAAAAAGACTTGGGTATACTAATTGATCACAGACTTAACATGAGTCAACAGTGTGATGCAGCAGCAAAAAGGCAAATGCAATTCTAGGATGTATCATCAGAAGCATACAGTCTAGATCACGTGAGGTCATTATTGCCCTCTACTCCTCTTTGGTCAGACCTCATCTGGAATACTGTGTCCAGTTTTGGGCACCACATTTTAAAAAAGATATCAACAAACTGGAGCAAGTTCAGAGAAAAGCCACCAGAATGGTGACCGGTCTGCAAACCATGTCCTATGAGGAACGGTTGCAGGATTTGGGAATGTTTAGCTTGCAAAAAAGAAGACTGAGAGGAGACTTAATAGCTGTCTACAAATATCTCAAGGGCTGTCACATTGTAGAAGGATCATCTTTATTCTCATTTGCGCAAGGAAAGACTAGAAGCAATGGGATGAAACTGAATGGGAGGAGACACAGATTAGATATTAGAAAAAACTTTTTGACAGTTAGGGTGATCAATGAGTGGAACAGGCTGCCACAAGAGGTGGTGAGTTTCCTTCAATGGAAGTCTTCAAACAGAGGCTGGATAGACATCTGTCTGGGATGATTTAGAGAATCCTGCTTTGAGCAGGGGGTTGGACCAGATGACCCAGGAGGTCCCTTCCAACTCTACCATTCTATGATTCTATGATTCTATGAAGCTCTGATGGGTGCAAATGATTCTGAAAGAAACAAGGGAAAAAGGGGCTAATGAAGAGAGTAATTGAATAAACTGTCAAGTTCGGTAGAGGAAGCCCAATGATATGGGGTTGTTCATAGCCAAAGACGTTGGACACTTGGCCAGGATCGATGGTGACCTCAATGCTGAGCTATACGTGAGCATCTGTCAATAAGAATTACCTCATATACTCGAGTAGTATGGGTATGAAAAAACAATATAATGTTCCATCAGGATAGAAACCGAAAGCATTTGTCGAAATGGTCAAATGCATGGTTCAATAAAGCAAAGGTACTGGATTAGCCCCCACAATCCCCAAACCTCAACACAATCAAACACTTATGAGTAGAGTTGAATTAAAAGCTATATACATACCCAAGTAACACGACCAGTATCTATCATATTTGGAAATTTGTAGAAATGAAAGTGGGACCAGATTTTGATTGAGATGTGCTTATATCTGATCAAGAGCATGCCCAGAAGGATTAAGGCAGTGTTGAAAATCAAAAGTGAATTTACATAACAATAAAAATTTAAATTTTGATTTTTAGGAAAAAAACATAACAATGCAGTTACATAACAAAATCTGCAAAACTAACCATATGCTGAATAGTTTCAAGTCAAATTTATGTATGAGACACTCACAAAGAAAAGCGGTAGGCACTGCTCACACCTCCTGTGCCATCAGGCAAACTGTGCAGGAGCTGCAGTCGGCTCCAAAGTCCAAAACCCACGGGTGCTTATCCAAAAAACAAGAAATCCAAATGCAACATAGAAGAGAAAGATGGAAAGCACTCACCGGGTAAAATTCAATCCTTTATTCAGACATGCGTGGCGGTAGAACGGGAGCTGGGGAGTAGCAACGTGACGACGATCGTTTCGCGCACACTGCACTTCCACAGGTCACCTTTTTCTTCTATGATGCATTTATGTATGAGATAACCAAGATGATTGTCTATAACATTATCTCACGTTCAAAGCAGTAGTGGATGGTGAGTTATGGAGACCATAAGTCAAAAGTACAAAATATTTGTTATCCTTTTGCTCATCAGTGCAAAGTGAAACAGAGGGGCCCCATTGAATATTATTCTGGCATTCTGTGTTCAGTTTGTGTCAGCTTCAAGAAAGAATAAAAATGTTACATAAAGAATTTTTTTTTCTAACCTAAAAACTGAGTAATAATGGACCTAATGCTAATCAATTGGGCCCCTCTGCTTCTCTTTTTACAATCCTTTTAATAATTTTGTAAGGCATTGGGTATTTATGTATAGTAAAAGTTCAATCTCTTTCCACAGTTGTATTTGTCCTAAAGGTATGATAACTGCAAAGATGCTTTAGATGCTTTATCATCTTGCTCATTCACTCATGACCAACATAAGGTGTTTGTTAAGAGTGCTTTTCACTGCATGATGCCTCTAAGGATAATTAAATAGAAGCCTGAGATGTCTCAGTTTTGTTCAAAAGAATTTATAAATAACAGAACAAGCAAACAATAAAAAAAGGAAAAATCTGAAGAGCACAATAGTACAATGAAGTGAAATTTCATCTCTGTTTTATTGTATTTTGGATTTCTCATTGAAACTGCTAATAGATTTCAGGAGCTACATCTGTTCAAAGAATTTTTTGCTAAAAAATTATAATTTGCCAAAAGAAAAAATAATAATAATGATGAATTGAAAAAAATGAAATACTAGCTATACTCTATCATATGCTTCCATAACAAGTATTGTTTTTCTATCTGAAGTGCAATGTGCAAAGTTGGTGATCCGATACATTTACTAATAGTATTGTGCAAATGCGGATTTATCAGTCCAAGCAAGCAACAACCTGGTTACGGTTATTCTGATTGTTTTCTCTTTGCAAGTCTATTTTTAATATTTCTTTTCTACTGACAAAAAGTCAATACAAGAAAATAATTTGTCATATAATTGATTCAGTCTGATTTATAAGGAAAACTTCATCCAAAAATGTTTTAATTCTTGGCTCTACTGATTTGCTGATTTGTTTTTCGAATGAGCATCTGTCGCGACTTTTTGAGCTACATTGAAAAATATCATAGAATATATTCAGTTTAGAGTATTTGGTGAAATTATACACTGTCATGCCAAAGTGTGTTGGAAACCTTGAAATTGTTCATAAAAATTACGGTAGGTATTTCTCCAAGAAAATTATGGCAATTACAAATGTTTTGTTATACACATGTTTATTTCCTTTGTGAGTGTTGGAACAACACAAAAAAACAAAGGAAAAAAGAAAAAAGGCAAATTGGACATAATTACACACAAAACCACAAAATTAGGACACATACCTGTGTCTTTAGATCGAGACTCCGAAGTCCTTCCTTTGTTCCCAAAATGGTTCATTTAGAAAGTAAATTCACAGCACCAAAATAAGCCCTCACACAAATTAAAAAAGTGCTAACATCATACTTTTTATCCTCCTAATATATTACAATCATCATATTATGTAGGACTGCATATTTACAATTGCTCATTTAGCCCCTTTTACTCAGCTAATTCTTCTCTTTTCCATTAGGTTTATACCATGACATGATTAACCCCTTTATCCCATCAGACGTACTATTCCGTCCATGTGACCTTGGACCTAATTCCCAAGGACGGAATAGTACCTCACATGCGATCAGCTGAGCTCCCGGGGGGAGCGCAGCTGATCGCGGCCGGGTGTCAGCTGTTTATCACAGCTGACACCCAGCACTATGTGCCAGGAGTGGAAGCGGACCGCTCCCAGAACATTAACCCCTGGCACACTGCGATCAAAGATGATCGCAGTGTACTGGGGGCATAGGGAAGCATCGCGCTGTTCCGAGGGACCCTCCTCCTTGCAGGACCCCGGATCCAAGATGGCCGCGGGGTCCTTCTGGGTCCTGCAGGGAGGCGGCTTCCTCGGTGCCTGCTAAGAGCAGGTGCTGAGAAAGCCTGCAGCAGTGCCAGTGAGATCACTGGTGTGACAGAGTGCTGTGCACACTGTCAGACCAGCGGTCTGACCTTATACAGTGATGTCCCACCCTCTGACAAAGTAAAAAAGTCAAAAAAATAAAAATAACATATATAAAAAAAAATCCTTAATAAAGAAAAATTCCTTTCTTCAAGTAAATAAAAACAAACAAACAATAAAAGTGCACATATTTAGTATCGCTGCGTCCGTAATGACCTGCCCTATAAACCTGTCCCATTAGGTAATTCCTTTAGTGAACCTCTTAAAAAAACAATGATAAAAAACAATGATTTATCATCATACCGCCGAACAAAAAGTGGAATAACATGCGATCAAACTGACGAATATAAATAAACATGGTACCACTGAAAACGTCATCTTGTCCCGCAAAAAATGAGCCATGATACAGCATCATCAGCGAAACAATAAAAAAGTTAAAGCTCGCAGAATAAAGCGATGCAAAAATATTTTTTTTATATATATATAATCGTTTTTATTGTATAAAAGCGCCAAAACATAAAAAAATTATACAAATGAGGTATCGCTGTAATCGTACTGACCCAAAGAATAAAATTGCATTATCAATTTTACAACACGTGGAACGGTATAATTGCCCCCCAAAATAAATTCATAAATTGCTGGTTTTTGTTCATTCTGCCCCCAAAAATCATAATAAAAAGCGATCAAAAAATGTCATGTTCCCAAAAAAGGTACCAATAAAAAACGTCACCTCGTCCCGAAAAAATTAGACCTCACATGACTCTGTGGGCCAAAATAAAAAATTATCACTCTCAAAATGTGATGATGCAAAAACAATTTTTTGCAATAAAAAGCGTCTTTTAGCGTGTGACAGCTGCCAATTATAAAAACCCGCTATAAATAGTAAATCAAAACCCCTTTACCACCCCTTAGTTAGGGAAAAATAATAAAATTAAAAAATTGCATTTATTTCCATTTTCCCATTAGGGTTAGGTTTGGGGCTAAATTTAGAGTTAGAGTTGGGGCTAAAGTTAGGGTTAGGGTTGGGATTACTAGGGTTACGGGTGTGTTAGGTTAGGTTTGTGTTTAGGGTTACGATTAGGGTTGGGATTAGGGTTAGGGGTGTGTTGGGGTTAGGGTTGGAGTTAGAATTGGGGGGTTTCCACTGTTTAGGCGCATCTGGGGCTCTCCAAACGTGACATGGCATCTGATCTCAATTCCAGCCAATTCGGCGTTGAAAAAGTCAAACGGTGCCCTTCACTTCTGAGCTCTGCCATGCGCCCAAACAGTGGTTTACCCCCACATATGGGGTATCAGCGAACTCAAGACAAAATGCACAATAACTCTTGGGGCCCAATTTCTTCTGTTACCCTTGGGAAAATAAAAAATTGGGGGCGAAAATAACATTTTTATGGAAAAAATATGATTTTTTATTTTTATGTCTCTACGTTATAAACTTCTGTGAAGCAGTTGGGGGTTCAAAGTTCTCACCACACATCTAGATAAGTTCCTTTGGGGGTCTAGTTTCTAAAATGGGATCACTTGTGGGGGGTTTCCACTGTTTAGGCACATCAGGGGCTTTCCAAAGGCGACATGACACCGGCAGACCATTCCATCAAAGTCTGCAATGCAAAACGTCACTACTTCACTTCCGAGCCCGACGCGTGCCCATACAGTAGTTTTCTCTCACATATAGGGTATCAGCATACATTGGAAAACAACTTTTTGGGTCCAATTTCTCCTGTTACCCTTGGGAACATAAAAAAAATTTGACTAAAATATCATGTTTGTGGATAAAATATGATTTTTTGATTTTCACGCCCGGGCGTTATAAACTTCTGTGAAGCACTTGGGGTTAAAAGTTCTCACTACACATCTATATAAGTTTCTTTGGGGGTCTAGTTTACAAAATGGGATCACTTGTGGGGGGTTTCCACTGATTAGGCACATCAAGGCCTCTCCAAACACGACATGACACTCGCAGACTATTCCATCAAAGACTGCATTAATAAACATCACTACTTCTATTCCGAGCCCTGACGTGTGCCCACACAGTAGTTTTCGCCCACATATAGGGTATCAGCGTACTCAGAAAAATTGGACAACTTTTGGGGTCCAATTTCTCCCCTTACCCTGGGGTAAAAAATTGGTGACTAATAGATAATTTTAGTAGGAAAAAATTAGGATTTTTTATTTTCATGTCCTGGCATTATAAACTTGTGTGAAGCATTTGGGGGTTCAAAGTGCTCACCACAGATCAAGATAAGTTCCTTAGGGGGTATAGTTTCCAAAATGGTGTCACTTGTGGGGGGTTTACACTGCTTAGGCACATCAGGGGCTCTGCAAACTGATCATGACACCCATCAAGGTCTGCATTCCAAAATGTCATTACTTCCTTTCCGAGCCCTGCCGTGCGCCCAAACAGTATTCCCCCCCCACACATGGGGTATCAGCGTACTCAGGAAAAATTGAAGAACAACTTTTGGGGTCCAATTTCCTTGGGAAAAATAAAAAAATGGAAAATTAGGGACTAAAAAATCATTCTTGTGGAAAAATATTTTTTTCACATCCAGGCATTATAAACTTTTGTGAAACACTTGGGGGTTGAACATGCTCACAACAGATATAAATAAGTTCCTTAAGGGGTCTAGTTTCCAAAATGTTGTCACTTGTGGGGTGTTTCCACTGTTTAGGCACATCAGGGGCTCTCCCAACGCGACATGGCATACAGCCAATTCTGCGTTGAAAAATTCAAAATTCGCTCCTTCCCTTCCGAGCTCTGCCATGCACCCAAACAGTGGTTTACCCCCACATATTGGGCATCAGCATACTCAGGACAAATTGCACAATAACTTTTGAGGTGTTGTTACCCTTGGGAAAATAAAAATTGGGGTGAAAAGATAATTTTTGTGGAAAAAAAATGATTTTTTTAATTTTACGGCTCTACGCTATAAACTTGTGTGAAGCACTTGGGGTTCAAAGTGCTCACCACAGATCTAGAAAAATTCATTAAGGGGTCTAGTTTCCAAAATGGTGTCACTTCTGGGGGGTTTCCACTGTTTAGGCACATCAGGGGCTCTCCAAACGCGACATGGCATACAATCTCAATTCCAGCCAATTTTGGTTTGAAAAAATTAAACGGTGCTCCTTCCCTTCCGAGTACAGCCGTGCGCCCAGACAGTGGTTTTCCCCCACATATGGGTATCGGCGTACTCAGGAGAAATTGCAAAACATATTTTTCAGTCCATTTTCTCCTTTTACCCTTATTAAAATAAAAAATTGTTTGTAAAAGATCATTTTTTTGCCTAAAAAGTTAAATGTTCATTTTTTCCTTCCAAGTTGCTTCAGCTCCTGTGAAGCACCTGAAGGGTAAAAAACTTCTTGAATGTGGTTTTGAGTATCTTGAGGGTGTCAGTTTTAGAATGGTGTCACTTTTGGGTATTTTCTGGCATACAGACCCTCAAAGTGACTTCAAATGTGAGGTGGTCCCTAAAAAAATGGTTTTGTACAATCTGTTGTAAAAATGAGAAATCGCTGGTCAACTTTTAACCCTTATAGCTTCGTAACAAAAAAAAATGGTTTCAAAATTGTTCTGTTGTAAAGTAGACATGTGGGAAATATTATTTAGTAACTATTTTGTGTGACATATTTCTCTGTTTTTAGAGAATAAAAATTCAAAGTTTGAAATAGAAAAATGTTCAAAATTTTTGCCATATTTCCATTTTTTCATAAATAATTGCAAGTTATATCGAAGAAATGTTACAACTATCATGAAGTACAATATGTCATAAGAAAACATTCTCAGAATCGTGAAGATCCGTTGAAGCGTTCCAGAGTTATAGTCTTATAAAAAGACTGTGGTCAGCATTGTAAAAATTGGCCCAGTCATTAACATGCAAACCACCCTTGGGGGTTAAGGGGTTAAAAACGGACTAGATGACTCCTCCTAAGCTGTATGTACAAAAAGGAGTGTCATTTCCCTGTATAAGTCATGAATAACTGCAAAAATTCATGGCAGGGGTGAGGAGTGAGCAGCTGGTTCAGGAGGTGAAGAGGAGAATGCTAAATTCAGCATCAAGAAACTTCCTGTTTCTACATAGACTAGAGAAAAGAAAATAATTAGCTGGGTTGAAAGGCAAAAATGAACAATTTTTAAGTACTCAGTGCTATATAATCTGATGGTTGCAATATTTTAAGAGGATAAAATTTGATGCGAGTACTTCTTTAACTTATGTGAGGACTTATTTTTTGTGCGGTGAAAACTGACTTTCTTAATGTACCATTTTGGGAACAAAAGTTTTTTTTTTAATGAATGTTATCCTTTTTGGAAGTTTAAAGAAGCTGTCCACTACTTGGACAACCCCTTCTCACACCTCATGCTTGGCTCCGATAAAATAAAAAAACTTATACTTCCCTCACAGCATGGTTGGCATTTGCATTGTATGGTTTTTATGACACCTGAGCCTGGTGCCCAATCAGGCCATCGTCACTGACCCCACCCTCGGTCAAATCGAACATCAAGAGGAAGTCAGGGTTGTGGCTGCTCTCTCACTTCCTCTTAATGTTTGGTTTATCCCAAGGCAGAGAAAACAACTGCATGAGAGCCCTGGGAACATGAGTGTCGACAGTGCTGGAATGGTGCCAGCAAGGGAGGCGAGTATAAGCTTTTTTTATTTTATCGACGCCAAATATTTAGATCAAGAAGGAGCTGTCCTAGTAGTGGACAATGCCATTAGTGAATATGCATTTTACAGCATTCACTGTACACGTAAAATAAGTTAAAACATTTATTTTAGGTTACATAGATAAAAATTGGTGATACCAATTTTTTTTATTATTTTATTTTTTTACAGATTAATAAGCATAATGTACTGATTTAGGAGATGAGTGCTATTTGGAAACATTCTTTGAATATTTTTTAACATGTCAATAAATGATTTATTTTAGTCCTAAGGCATTTAAACTTCAACGACCTTCCTCTTATATAATACACAATACGGTAGTTTATTATGCCTGTTAGCCAAACACTGACAGGTATTCTATTAGAATCTGGAAAGGTCTAATAGGAAGATTCAGGTAGGAACCATATTGTCACTGTCATGTCAAACATGGCTCCCATGTCAAGACCACTTTCCACCCCCTGAAATGACATTGCAAAGGTGCCGTTGTACTGTTGGAATTGCTGTGATTTTGCAATAGTTGTTGAACATGGTATAAAAAAAATGTGAAACAGCATGAATTTATCACACATAACTAAATATGAGCAGAACAATTCACAGAGAATGGAGTTTCATTAGAATTGTCAAATTTCTAGAAAATTGCGGTTTCACACGAATTCGATCACATTGAGATTCGTTTTGCAGTTCTCAAAAATTCCTAGCCAGACACCATTTCCCATATTGGTGAAGCATCAGAGAGCAGGCAAACATACTTTTGCATTGCTGTTTGGACTTTGCCATAAAGTCAAGTATCTATGACATCTTGCGTATTTTATCACTTGTACAGTGGTGGTCAATACCTTGGCCATGAGAAATCAATGGTTCTCAGTAAGTAATTTCTATTTCTTGAATAAATGGGTAAGTTTCTCTCTTTTTTATAGTAAAAGCTCTTATAGTCAGCAGTGCTGTCTCTTTTTAGAGTGTAAGCTCTAATGGTCAACAGGATCCATTCACTCTCTAGCCTGTAATGTGTAAACTCTTATGATCAGTGGGCCCTCTCACTCCTATAGAATATAGGCTCTTATAGTCAGTGGGGTCATCTCTTTCTCACCTGTAAAGTGTAAGCTTTTATGATCAGTAGGATGCTTTGTCTCTGACCCACACCTGTAAATTATATGCTCTTACTGTCAGCAGGATCCTCACTTTCTCACACGTGAAAAGTAGGGTCTTAAGGTCAACAATATTCTCTCTCTCCTCTCCCCATGTCTATTTTATGAGTAATTACAAGTTCCAGGTGCAGTGGTGGCTGGATAATGTGGGGTGTCTGTCCTGTGGGAGTTCATATAGTTTGTGCAGCTAGCCTGAGGTAACAGTAGGAGTGTTAGTAGTATGCTGTTATACGGACAGCAGTGCATCTCATGTAATGGTGTGAATGGCATCCTATACAAGCCTGTGTGCATTTTTCTGGATTAGTAAGTGGTTGTTTTATTAGTATTTTGCACCTGTGCGGTCCTCAACTTTAACATTGGGGACCAGCTGCATCCTGTTGTGCATTTGTGTCGGGTCATGGTATTGCAACTTTGGCTGCTATTTCATTTTCGGTGATGTTTTCAATTACAAACTTTCCAGTATTGAAATTCAATAATAATAATTTGTTCACCACAAATAAAATTTTGGGGGAGAATTCAGCAAAGTTGAAATTCAAAAGATTTGCTCATCTCTATAAATAACATTGCCTTTACAAGGAATAAACACCCACCCTGATACTTTAGTAATTGATATACAAAGTTGCAGCATCATACATTTTTCTTCTCATCTTCATTTATCATCCCATTTGTATGCTTACATCAGCCAATAGTCTATTACTTTCACCTTCCCTTATTACATTCTCTCACTCCCATTCTATACTGCATTCACTTTGTGAAAACCATAACATTTCCAAAACTTAGCTATTTAAAGAGAATGTTTCATCAAAAAAGTAACTACAGTATTGTTTGAATTTAGGTTTTTGTGTTAAATATATTTTTCTTATCTTTACTGTTTTACTAGTCAAATTTGACATCTGCATACGCAAACAAATACTGCTTCCATATTTTGCTTTTTGTAGATGTACCCATCTATCATTTAATTCCTGTTATGTTGTTTTCGGCAAGGGTTAAATAGCTGAAGTTGAAAAGGTTGTCTAAAGTTCATTTTCATATTGCACATAAAGTTTGGTAAAAGTAGAAATTGCAATAGATGGAGTGGGGATACGAAATGAACACATGCGACAGCTAAGAATTTGATAGCTTGTAGCAGCAGAAAAAGCACATCCACCACTATTGTCACCTATTAACTAAGCTATAGCACTATCAAACGTAGACCTCCTTTGCCATATTATTGGGCAGGAAGACAAGAAGATAAGAGTATTATGGAATAAAGAGTACATCACTCATTTGTGTTACAGCTGGATGATGGTATCTCTGACCAAAACACTGTCAGTTTGAATCAGTGTTGTGTAAAGAACATGAAAAATCTGTTAGTATGCTGTCTTATTAACTGAGCTATTGTCTACTTTATGTTATCATCCATTTCTATAGTTCACTTGGACATTAGCTGAGTTTGCATTTAAGAGCTTGAAAGGATATGTGTTATAACTGACAGAGGCTCTAAAAGGCTACCTTTGACAGATTTGGCACAAGGCACTTTTTTCTGGCAGATTCCAGGGAAACCCAGACCACACTTTAACCACTATACAGGGATATGGTCTTACAATGGGATCCAGTGGATTACTTACACGCAAGTGAACTATGAAGCATTGCTCAGCAAAGTCAAAGTCAGGAGGCTACATCAAGGCCAAAATTAGAAGACAGGAGGGTAATCAAATTTCAAGTCAGAGTCAGAAAACGTTAAATGCAAAGAAGACCATAGGTGTCACGGGGCAGTTGTAGAAATACAGGGGACGAGGAATGTGGGCCTCTGAACTGCCCCTAAGGCTAAGGAAAGGCCCTGTCTCTCCTTTACTTGGGGGTACACTTGAAGGTAGTGAGGCCCAAGCCACCGACCTGTCCCTGTCTCCTGTTTAGCCCTGAGCTAAACCCACCAAACCCCTCCCCAGGAGGTGAGACAGGGAATAAAGTGAATTACGCCAAAACAACAAAAATGAAAGACAGACACCTAGGGGTTAAATAACTAAACAATAAACACTTAGCTTGCACTGCTGCAATGCACCGAACAGCAGAGAAAGGCACCAAATCAGGGAAACAGCAGAACCACTGTGCTCAGCAAGCTCCTGACTTCAGCTTGGTGGGTCTCCAAAAGGTAGCAATATCACCAACCGTCAGCTAAGCCTCAGGTGACCTTTTAAAGGATGGTTGGAGTGGTCACCACCTTCCCCTGACAAGTCAGCAGCAATGTAATTACACCAGCGGCCACCAGAGAAAAGACTGACATTAACCCCCGATTGCCTGAAAGGAAAAAGGTTTCAACATGGAAAGCAAGATCTGTCACAGATCCAAAAGTAGTTCGTGACATTACCCCCCTTTTAATGAGGGGCCTCTGGACCCTCAACATCGCTCCTCATATACAACCTATGGTGAGGACACCTCCAGCAGTCACCTGACTCGGGTTTATGGCAAACGCGGACAGATGGAAGGGACAATAACGTATGCTCCGGAGGTGCCACAAATCTCCAGAGCGCCGACCTTGGGAATGAGTTATGTACGGGCATAACTGGGGGTAACTCCAGCTGGTAAGTCCCCGGGCCGAGAATGGCCGATACCCGATACGTCCCGATAACCCGAGAACTCCAGATTCCAGCAGCTCACTTCCATCGGATGTTTTTTGTGGACACCCATACATACTCATTCACACACAGGTCCGGGCCTGAGCGTTTCTTGCCACACACATGTTTGCCTCAAGATGGTGAACTCTTTGAGGAACTGACAACAGAGGCATTACCCTGTGTCACCAGACTCCAACAATTCTGAGAGGAAACCACCACCCTCCCTGACCCCTCCTCCCAAGGGGGCTCTGACTCACAGAGTTGGCTAGTGGTGAGGGTTGGGACTTGCCCCTATTCCTTGGGATCACCTCTGCTGCCCCCACTGGAGAAAAAGGGGAAGGTTGCAGAAAGACGGCAGAGACAGTAGCCCTCGGGCAGCAGCCCTCACATGACTGACCCCAGCTGACTACTTTCATGGAACGCCAATCTATTACCGGTTTGTGTTATGCTAGCCAAGAGAGGCTTAAAACGATGGGTATTGGCATATCCTCCAAGATGTAGCATGACAGGGACTCCTCATGACGAGTCCCTATATGCAGGCGTATATCATGCACGACCTGGGTTACACTCCCCTGGCTGAGTGGGACAGAGTCAATGGTCTGGACGCCTAATGGTTTAGCTAGCGTCCTACACATCAGACCATTGGTCCAGACAAAGTGAGCATCCAACAAATTGACTCCTGCTCCACTGTCCACAAGCACCAGAATTCCCTTTGTTACCACACCAATCACCACTCTTGCTGACAGGGTACACTGAGGGGAAGAAATTGAGGAAATATACACTCCCTAGTTGCCTCCCTCCACACGACCAGGTGGATGTGGCTTCTAAGATGACGTAGGCATTTTTGCACGGGCATGGCAGACCCCAATAAAATGACTAGTTTGCCCACAGTAAAAACATGCCCCCACACCACGCCGAACTGCAGGCGGCCATGTTCGGGCACCAACTGCTCCCACCTGCATGGGTTCGTCCGACTACTTAACTATGTCCTCCTCCCTACCAAGGAAAACCTTGGGCAGTTTTGGTGTATGCCTTCCCTGAGGCATCTATCCACCCGAATGGCAAGGGACATGGCGGCCTCCAATGACCTGGGGGCGGCATATTGCACCAGAGTATCCTGCAACCTTGGGGACAGACCCTGCACAAATGACTCCTAAATGCAGGATCATTCCACTGAGTGTCAGTGGTCCATCTCCTGAACTCTGAGCAGCACTCCTCAACCAACCGGTCTACCTGTTTGATTTTACAGAGTTGGGATTCCACCAGGAAGACGCCATCAGGATCTCCATACACCAGCGCCAGAGCCGCAAAAAATCCCTCCACCAACCGTAAAGATGGTGAATCAGTTGGCAGGGAGAAGGCCCACAATTGGGGATCACCCTTAAGAAGGGAGACAATAATCCCCACACGCTGTTCCTCACTCCCTGGTGAGCGGGGCGGAGCCTGAAGTACAATTTACAGGCCTCCTGGAAAACCAGAAATTTATCTCTCCCTTCAGAAAACCTGTTAGGGAGAGATATCTTAGGTTCTGGTTGAACCTGCATCTGAGCTGAGGCCCAGAACCCCACCAACTGCTGTAACTGCTGCACCACCTCACCCCGCAGCACCTTAAACTCATCTGTGAGGGTCTGAAGCAGTTGGGCAAAGGCCTGCATGGCTCACAAGAAAGGAAAAAAAACTGTGTTGGTTGGTGATAATGTCACGGGGCAATTGTAGAAATACAGAGGACGAGAAACCTGGGCCCCTGAACTGCTCCTAAGGCTAAGGAAAGGCCCTGTGCCTCCTTAACTTGGGGGTACACATGAAGGTAGTGAGGTCTAAGCCACCGACCTGTCCCTGTCTCCTGTTTAGCCCTGAGCTAAACCCACCAATCCCCTCCCCAGGAGGTGAGACAGGGAATAAAGTGAATTACACCAAAACAACGAAAAGGAAAGACAAACACCTAGGGGTTAAATAACTAAACAATAAACACTTAGCTTGCTCTGCTGCAATGCACTGAACAGCAGAGAAAGGCACCAAATCAGGGAAACAGCAGAAGAACCACTGTGCTCAGCAAGCTCCTGACTTCAGCTTGGTGGGTCTCCAAAAGGTAGCAATATCACCCACCGTAAACTGAGCCTCAGGTGACCTTTTAAAGGATGGTGTGAGTGTTCACCGCCTTCCCCTGACAAGTCAGCAGCAATGTAATTACACCAGCGGCCACCGGGGGAAAAGACTGACATTAACCCCCGATCGCCTGAAAGGAAAAAGGTTTTAACATGGAAAGCAAGATCTGTCACAGATCCAAAAGTGGATCGTGACAATAGGAGTCAAGTCAGAGTGGAGTTAGGGAGCCTAGTACTAGCTAATCACACTACTAACTGGTGGCTAGAAACTGTTTGCTGGAGTCTATATAGAAGTGATCGCTGCCAAATGTCTCTCAGCAGTAGTGTTGAGCGATACGATACTGCAAATATCGGATATCGGCCGATATTAGCTGTATCGACCTTTCGATTCCGAATACCGATATTTTCGTCATATCGAATACCGGAATCGGATTTGTCACTGTCACTGTGAGTGTCCGTCGGTCGGGTCTGTCAGGAGTCAGCGGCACTTACCTGGCAGAAGATCTCCGGCGGTCACGTCCTGGACTGCTTGATGGCCGCCATTATCTTCTCCCTGGCGGTCACATGCAGTTTTTTCGCGATAACTGCAGTGACTGCTGGGTAATCCCGGCCGTAAAGCAGTCAGTCCGATGACATCACCGCCGGGGAAGCAGGTAATCAGCTGTGCTGCGCCGGGATGACAAGCTCTGCCTGTCATTCTGATGTAGCAGAGCTGGATCGTCGTGGGACACTCGTTACTATGGACTGCGTCGGACAGGTGGTATACTGCTGTTTTTTTTTTTCATTTTTTTACAGGAGATCGATGGCGTCGCAGGATGAGACTGTAATAAAAGTAATGAAAACTGTGTTGTGTTTTTTATTAAATTAAAAATTTTTTTTATGAACATTCACCCGTCCGGGTACATCAACAATTTAACTATTTACATATTTAACTATTTACATACAGGGACCCTGTCCGGGTTATTTATAATTCTTTGGCAGGGGTGTTCCAGGTACCACCTGGTACTCTTCTGATGCTTGCCAAACATCCGAGACACCATGGACCACCAGGACCTGATGACGTCGTGTGGCCTGTACAGTCAAGTCGTGACCCGCTATCTGGGTCTGTGTGGCCACCTCTTTCATCTCCCTCCGGGTCTGGACCCCTATGTCCCGGACTGAACGAACCCCAGGGGGCCTAACAGGCGCCGGGTGCGGGCCAGCTATAGTTATCATGTCCATAGCTGGGGCTGCTGAGGAGACCACTGAGGGAGGCTGGGGAGATTTACGGCGTGGGGTGGGCACTTGTGCAGAGGCCTGGTTGGGGGAGGTGAAGGCTCGGAGGGTCTGTCAGTTTCCTGACACTCTGGGGAGTAGGGGTCGCACCTGGTAACATTTAGGGCGTACCATCCATTGTAACCCCAGTGTCGGGTGTAAGTCACCAAGTCTCCTGGCAACAGGTCCCTCCCCGGGTGTCCTTCTGGGAGGTGAGTCTCCACGTCCTGCCGGGTCACAAAGACTTCTAAATAAAGTCCAGGCTCCTGGATGAAGCCCCAACCACCTTTCAATTTAAAGCTCCGTACTGCACCCGTACGCCGTGGCTCCCTCAGGGTACCTTTATCTTTTCTCATCCGGTCCTTATCTGCCCGATCCTTCTCGATGTGACGTTGGCGAAGTTTCTGGATTCGCGCTGCTCCCTTTGTCGCTCTGCTTCCTTCTCCCAACGTCTCCACTCTTCCTCCTGACGCCGGTTGTAATTCTCCTCCAGCATCTCCACGTCTCCACCATCAAACTGCAGCTTATGATGTCCGGTTTGCGGCAGCTCTCCTGGCGCCCCCCAGTCCTGGCGGCGCTCACCTGCGGAGGAAGCAGCCGGCTCTGGAACAGATGACAGTCGGGGCTCTGGTACAGACTGGTAGACCTCTGGTGCCTGCGCGGCCTCCTCCATGAGGACGGGTGTCGCTTCTTCTGTCTCAGCGACGGGGGCAGACAGCGGGATCTGGGGTGCTGCCGGTGCAGAGGTTTTTGCAGGAATGGGTGCCTCCACTGTGACAACGTCAACCGGATCACATTGCAAGGGCTGGGATGCCCGCACGGACTCCTCTACTAGAACGGGTGCCTCACCTTCCGGTACAGACACTTCAGGTAAGAGGGATTGGCGCCGCTCCAAGTTTAGTTTTAGGGCACGCCAGCTGGCTTCCATCCTGGCGACCTCCTCCCGGTGCCGGGCCAGGTCTCTCAGGGTATCCTCCGCTTCTTGCAGCGTAGGAGGGTTTCCAGGCCGGGTGCCCAACGGTGGTTCCGTGGCGATCGGGTCGCTTCCGTGGTGGGAGAGCTCTGACTGCTCCATCCCTTCACACTTCTGCTCATGTCCATTAGCCATCTCTGCCAAGTCACATGTGTCATTAGCATCTGGAGAGGGCCCCTCTTTTGTAGTGAGGCGGGACCTTCGTGTTAGTTTCCGCACACTGAGGAGGATGAAGAGGCGGAACTCAAGAGCTGTGGGGCACGATCTTACATTGCAGTACCATTTAGAGTGGTCGGCCACTGAGTGAGTGTACACCCACGAAGAGCACGCCCTTCTTCTTCACCAGTGCCTCGTCGTGACGCAGATATGGCGGAAAAATGGCAAATACATTCTCTGATGATTTTAGCAATTCTCAAGCACAAAACCAGTTCAATTCAGGCACACAGGACTCGCTTATAGCGAGCTACAGAATCCTGTTCGTGACGCCCAAGTTGAGTCGCACAGAGCAAGAGGTTTTGGGGGTACTCGGCACCGAGCCCGTCGACTTCTATGGGGTATGTCACGGCTTTACCCGGCAATTGAATCAGAGTCTATTTTACTATGTAGAAGTGTATAAACTATAAATATATGTATATATATATATGTCACAATGACATGTATATATATATATGTATTCTATGTGTGTATATTTTGTGTTTACAACGAAAGAAAGGTTTTTTTTTGTTGCGATTTTTTGTTCCCATAGACTTACATTGGACTTCCGGTATCGGAATCGGATATCGACGATATTTAGTAATATTGGCGATACCATTTCGATACGATATTTTTAGATATCGAGCAGTATCGCTCAACACTACTCAGCAGTGAATGTGAGTTAATTACCTATCAGCTCACTGCAGCACGACACAAGAGAATAGCAAAGGTGGAACTAATCTCAGCAATCTGAAACTTAAACACTCAGATAATGTTGGCATGCAGCAATAACTCTAAGGACAAGGCAGAGGTTGTAGTATGTTCAGATATTGACGTGACATTTTGGATACAGTTCTAGGAGGCATCAGAGTGCTCTACATGTCTCATCAGATCAATTGGAAGCTTTGCAGTTTTGTGATTCATGAAAAATCAATTAGTTGCAAATCCAACTTTTCATTAAAATTTGATTAGTCTGAAAAATTTTAATTTCAAACATTTCAATCAACTCTAGTAATGCAAGTTAGAAAGTGAGGGAAAGGAAGTTTCAGCACTTGTAGTTCTTGAAGAATACTGATAAAAAGGAAGTGCTTACTTGAAAAAAAATAGATTTCAAACTTTGGAGCATAAGAATTCACACTGTTCCAGTGTCTCTCCCTCTGTTGCAAAACTGTAAATTGAAAAAAAAAATTACCCAGTTCACTGAGTATAGATAGGCTTAATCCTGTGTAAGGTCCAAGCTCCTGCGTATAAACGAAAGTCCAAAAACACATATTTAGTCCTGACGCAGGGATGGAGAATAACATCTTTATTGAATACATATTGTAACAGAGGAACCACATAAAAATATGTGCTTCGAGTGGTTTACTTGTTCTTTATCTTGCCATGATTAAGAGTGAGTAAGCCACTTGAAAATTGTAGACTCTGTGTCTCATTTTTATGATGTTACACTATTACATAATGATTTTTATACAGAGTTATTCACATGTTACTTTACCTCGAAAAATGCTGTAATTTCTCAGCAAGATGATCTATAGTATGAAAATTTCTAATGTACACACTTTGGTTCAAGATAAATTGTTGTTTTAAAGCAGGTGTTGAAAATGTCCACAGCTCGTATCCATGCACACCTACACCATTCCATATTGTTAAATGTATTTTACAGGATGTCTGGGGTAATAGCCAGCATTTCTTGCTGTATGTTCTCTCGTAGTGCCTGTAATGTTCGACGCTTGTTTCTGTACTCTTGACCTTCCAAGTGGCCCCAAAGGAAAATATCCATGGTGTTAAATAAGGCGATCTTGGTGGGCAACGTCCCTTGGTGATTGCTCTGTCATCCAAGAAGGCTTTAATGCACTGGTGGGTGGATTTCGACCTCCAAACTTCTTTAGATACTCACTTTGGCACTTATTTAACTGCTCACCGAGCCACTTTGTAGGTTAATGACCAGCCTCATTTCTTAAATCTGACCAGTGTCAATTTTTCAGGTAATAGCTCTGGAACACTTCAACGGATTCTAGTAATCCTAAGACTCTTTTCTCTTGACATATTGTACTTTACTTGTTCAATATGACTTGCATTTATTTGTGAAAATATTAGTGTAAATTTGGAAAAGTTCACAATTTTCAAACTTTTAGTTCTTATTCTCTTAAACCAGAAAGCTATGTCATGTAATATAGTTAATAAATAATATTTACTACATGTCTAGATTACATCAGCACAAATTTTGAAACATATTTTTTTTGTTAGGAAGTTAAATGATTAAAATTTGATCAGTAATATCTCATTATTTAAACAAAAATTACAAAACCTTTTATTTGGGACCACATCACATTTGAAGTGTCTTTTGGGGATCTATATGACAGAAAATACCCAAAAATGGCACCATTCTAAAAACTGCACCCTTCAACATCCCAAAACCAAATTCAAGAAGTTTACAAGCCCCTAATGTGTCTAAACAATTGAAATCCTCACAAGTGACCCCATTTTGGAAAACTAGACAATGTATGTGAGCACCTTGATCCCTCAGGTGCTTCACATATGTTTATAACTGAGTCGTGAAAATAAAAAAAATTGCATTTTTCCTACAAAAATGTTCTCTTAGTGCTAATTTTTTTCTTTTCTCAAAGGTATCAAGAGGAAATGGACCCCAACATTGTTGTGCAATTTCTCCTGAGTAAGCAGATACCTCATATGTGGGGGAAAACAACTGCATGGGTGCACAACAAGGCTCGAAAGGGAAGGAGCACAGTTTGACTTTTTGAACTAAAAAATGTCTGGAATTGAGAGTGGATGTCAATTCTGATTTAGAGAGACCATGATATGCTTAAACAGTGGAAACTCCCACAAGTGACACCTTTTGGAAACTAGACACCTTAAGGAATTTATCTATAGGTGTGGTAAGAACCTTGATTCACAGAAGTTTACAACAAAGAGCAGTGAAAATAATAAAAATCACATTTTCTCCACAAAAATATTCTTTTAGCCCCAAATTTTTTTTATTTTCACAAGTGTAACATGAAAAACTTCATAGTACAAGCTTTTGTGAAATCGTTTTTTTTGTGCACCAATATCCCATCTGTGGTTAAAAACTATATTTTAGGCACAGTGCAAAGCTAAGAAGGGAAGAAGTGCCATATTGGAGTTTAGATTTTTCTGGAATGATTTTAGGGTGCAATGTCTTATTGTTTTTTTCTGCATATAAAGATAATTTGGAGTGTTCAAGAAGAAAATCATATGTAAGGAACCCCAAGAGAATTATTGAAAATCAAATAAAATAAAATATAACTTTTATTGACTAAATATTAAAAAGGGACACACAACACATCACACATAATTTAAAAAGTGCACACTGAAATTACCCTGAGATTCAACCCTGCACTGTATGCTGCCTTGCCGCGGAGGTTGACACCCTAAGATAGCCTATACGAGATTGGCGCCCCGCTCAACGTTGGCTGACCCTAAGGTCCTACAATTGCCCTACCATAAAGTGAGTCTTATATCTCTCACAACAGATGAAAATACACCCATTATAGGTGGGAAAAGTGGCAGAATATACCTGTTTGTACCAGGTTCAGGGAAATCAGGTTGATATTATATATATAATGCCTTTGATTGTATAACTGAGATCCCTCAATAACAAGATCCTAACGGCTGATCCCTGCATAACAGCACGTTATTTTGATGTGACACATCGAGTGTCCATTGTCCTAATAGGTGATAAAAAGTGTCCTAGATTTGGTGTTTGATGTATCACTGATACCCGTCAATAGATCTAATAGGACCTGCCAATCGGTGTTAATATAATTTATTACTGCGATATAAGACTCACCACATCATAGGGATCATTCAAGATAGAATGATCACATTAACATCAGATCCTCATATAACATAATACCTATGCTGACTCCTGATAAGCCATGTTGGCGTAACGCTTGAGTAATTCAACTACTAATTATGAGTGATCCCTAGTCTGAGGCTCCTTAAATTTTTATAATGGTGAATCATGAGGTCTATTGTGACCATTCTATGACTATGAGATGATGTCCCTATAGTGTGTGTGAGGTAATATAATCGACATATATTTAGATATATATGACCCGATTGGCAGGACATTAGACTACTATTGACTGGTATTCAGTGATACATCACACGATAGATCTAGGACACTTTTATCAACCATATTAGGAGCAAAGGACACCATCGATGTGTATCAACATCAAAATAACGTGCTGTTATGCAGGGATCAGCCGTTAGGATCTTGTTATTGAGGGATCTCAGTTATACAATCAAAGGCATTATATATATAATATCAACCTGATTTCCCTGAACCTGGTACAAACAGGTATATTCTGCCACTTTTCCCACCTATAATGGGTGTATTTTCATCTGTTGTGAGAGATATAAGACTCACTTTATGATAGGGCAATTGTAGGACCTTAGGGTCAGCCTACGTTGAGCGGGGGCCCAATCTCGTGTGGGCTATCTTAGGGTGCCAACCTCCGCGGCAAGGCAGCATACAGTGCAGGGTTGAATCTCAGGGTAATTTCAGTGTGCACTTTTTAAATTATGTGTGATGTGTTGTGTGTCCCTTTTTAATATTTAGTCAATAAAAGTTATATTTTATTTTATTTGATTTTCAATAATTCTCTTGGGGTTCCTTACATATGATTTTCTGCAATGTCTTATTGGCAGAGCCCCTGAAGTGCCAGAACAGCAGAAACGCCACATAAGTGAAATTATTTTAACAAACTACACATCTCAATGAATTCATCTAGTGGTGCAGTAATCCTGTTAACACCACATGTGCCTCGCAGAAATTTATACCTTTGGACATTAAAGAAAAATAATTACATTGTTTTCAATAAAATGTTGCTTTAGCCCCAAATTTGTAATTTTCATGATGGCTAATAGGAAAAAGCGGACCTCAGAGTTTGTTGTGCAATTTCTCGTAATTGCGCCAATACCTTATATGTAGTCTGAGCTACTTTTCAGGCACAATACAAAGCTCTGAAGGCAAGGAGCACCATAATATAGTGCAGATTTTAATGTTATGGTGTGCGGTTGCCATGACCCACTGGGAGAGCCCCCGAGGTGCCAGAAAAGCAGAATTACCTCATAAGTGACCCCATTTTGCATGTGAGGAGCTGGCCACTTACTAAAGACTATTGGACGAATGGGCGTAGAGTTAAGTCCACGACTTTAAGGGATGCAGACTTTTCCAGTACGGAGCGCTGATTGCATTGATATTATTACTGTGTTTTATAAGAGATTTGCTTGCTTTGTTTTATTAGAGATGTGCTTGGTGTGTTTTAGTAGAGATTTTCTTGCTCATCAGTTTATTATCAGGAATCAATATTTCCATTCAGTGACAGTAATCAGAGGAAGATGTGCAGACTAGATCTTATGCATACAAAAGGCCAAAACCAAGATTAGTAATCAAGGAACTCAACTATTGCATTGAACTTCCAGCCACTAGTCCCATTATGTCGATTGGATTGTAGACCCAATGGATCTGTATCTATAGGCAGTCTCACATGCAGTCCCAGGTGACAGGCATCTGGAATATTCTTCATTGTTTGAGCTAAAAAAATTTTTTAAAGAGGAAAGAGGAAAAGAAGACACATGTTTAGTCAGGGAGTTGGGAGAATGATGTTGAGGGGAGAGGATCTAGGTTGACATCCTGGAGCCATGAATGGATGGCCATTGGAATTTTGGAGATTGGTTCCCAGCTGGGCTGGATCTCCCTGCTAAGGTTGAGGGATCAGTCATCTCGATTTCAAGAACTTTAACGACTGTTGATCCTGGAAACATGGGCGACCATGTTATTTGTCATCTGGAGGAGTATGAACTGTAAATGCAGATTATACTGGTGGGAGATACAAAATCTGTGGGCCAACCAAAAATTGGGATACAGTGACCATCATCTGGTATGGGAGCAGTGGGACTGGGAAGCGGATCTTGTGGACTGAGGGCAATATATTTTGGTGAACCTACCTGGATTTGCTTTAAAACCATAGACATTAGAAATAAAAACAGTTGCATCGTTAACCTGCCTAGGTGATTATTGCAACCCACAACCACCCTCAGATCTACCAAGTGGTGGCAGCAGGTGGGATCATCTATCTCTGCACAGCATACAATGGAAAATTACTGATCATTGACTTCGCAGAATAGATGGGAGACTTCCGCTACAAGAGGCTCAAGTAGGAGGAGCTGAGAGCATTTTGCTCTGAGAGAGAACTAGAGTGATTATGGTTGATGAACAACCGGATGATCGTAGTTCAATGCTTGGACGACTGGGACCATGAAGAACCACATGAGGAGGTCAATTCAGATGGACAAGGAGGGACCACAGCCAAGTACTGTCATCCAGATGGTCGAGGATCGACCAACTAATTTGAGGCGGATGCTGGATTCTCTAGGAGAGCTGGCCATGGAGATAGAAATTTGCTTAATGCTGACACCCGCTCTAGGTGTGCATGCAGGGGTACCCCTACCCGCCTTAGCGCAGAAGACAGTAGATAACAAGCGAGATGGGCTTGTATCTTTATGGTACTGGGATACACCACAGTTCAATGAGGACACCTTGGATATTGATGAACATTTCCAGTTATCTGAGAACCTCTGCTTACTGCATGAGTTGTCAGGTTTGCCTGAGCGGAAAAGCAAGAGAAGTTTTTAATAAATTTCTTCTGGGGATCAGAGATGTTACTCTACCAATCACAGCACATTACTAGAGAGGAATGCCTTCACACCTGAAACTACTGGAGAAAGTTAAAGGAGACTGGTATGCTCTTTGACAGAAGGATTGGACTTAAGTAATAAAAAATAGTTGTACCATTAACCTGCCTAGGTGATTATTACACCCCACAACCTCAGATCTTCACACTACGCCTCTCATTGAATTTATCTAGGGGTGTAGTATCATATTGATACCATAGGTATATTACAGAATTTTATTTCTATACCATTTTATATCATTACACAGTGAAGAAAAATATTTACATTTTTACCACAAATATTTTGTTTTAGTCCATTTTTTACATTTTCACATGGGGAGCTGGATGAAAAATGTCAACAAAACTTGACACACAATTTCAGCTGCACATGACAAAACCTCATATGTGGTGGACAGTACTGCTTAGCCACACTGCGAGATTCAGGAGGTACAGAGCACCATTTGCCTCCTGGAGCACATGTTATCCTAGAATATTTTGGGGAAACCTTGTACTGAGCCCATGAGTGCATGCAGAGCACAATAATCCATTTTGGAAATGATGCCCTTGCCAAACATTTGGATGCTAAATGTAGTTTTATGTGTACTGTGAGGCTCAGAAGTAAGAGGCCCATTTGAATTTGGGAGTGCAGAATTCGCTAGATTTAATTTTGGGGTAGGTGGGGCATAGCGCTTTTCCAAAGCCTTAGTACTGCCAGTAATGTGGAAACCCTTTATATTTCTGTTAACAGATGACGCACATGAGTGGGGCTTGCTTTTTTTGTGGATTGAGTTGAAGCTTTTATTGGGAACATTTTGCATGACGTTTGAGATCATATTCATTCTGCGCTCTACGCTGAGCACTTACGTCATGGCCAAAGTTTGAGATGACACAAATTTAATTTTACAAAGTTACTGCTTCACTTTTCTAATGCAATTTGATATACTCCATGAATTTAAAGAGTGATCAGCTTAACAGCAATTACTTGCAATGTCATATTTGGCTAGAAATGAATTTTCCCCAAACATTTTAACATCATTGCAGCCCTGCTTAAAGGACAGCTAACCTTTTTCAGTGATTGCTCCATACACAGTGTGGGTGTGGATGAGGACATGGCTGGAGATCAAACTGTCATGATTAAGTAGAATACACCACTGGACACTTTAAAAAGGCTGGTGCTTGGCATCATTGTTCTCTTCTTTAACCAGGTTATCTCTAAGAAACACGTGCAGTCACATTGCAATGCACAAAATGCCTAACAGGAGATATCGCAGCTAGATGATTGCACATCAGTCAACAATCTATCGCATCATCAGAACTTCAAGGAAGAGGTCCATCTTGCCAAAAAGGCTCCAGGCGCCCAAGAAAGCCAGCAAGCGCCAGGACGATCTCTTAAAGGTTTCAGCTGCGAGATCGGGTACCAGCATGCAGAGCTTGTAGGAATGCAGCAGCAAGTGTGAGTGCTCTGCACGCACTGTAGGCGGAGACTCTTGGAGCAAGGCCTGGTCTCAAGGAGGGCAGCAAAGAAGCCACTTCTCTCCAGAAAAAACATCATGGAAGACTGATATTCTGCAAAAGGTACAGCAGTGGACTGCTGAGGACTGGGGTAAAGTTATTTTCTCTGATGAATCCCCTTTTCGATTGTTTGGGACATCAGGAAAACGCCTCATTCGAAAAAACAAGGTGGCGCTCCACATCTTGTTTCATGTCAACGTTAAGCATCCTGAAACATTCATGTGGGGTCTTCTCAGCCAAGAATTGGCTCTCTCACAGTCTTGCCTAAAATCCAGCCATGAATAAAGAATGGTACCAGAATGTCTCCAAGAGCAACTTCTCCCAACCATCTCAAAGCAGTTTGGCGATCAACAATGCCTTTCCAGCATGATGAGCACCTTGCCATAAAGCAAAGGTGATAACTAAATGGCTCAGGGAACAAAACATAGAGATTTTGGGTCCATGGCCTGGAAACTCCCCAGATCTTAATCCTATTGAGAACTTGTGGTCAATCATCAAGAGACGGGTGGACAAAAAAAACCTAAACATTCTGACAAAATGAAAGCATTGATTGTGCAAGAATGGACTGCTATCAGTCAAGATTTGGTCCAGAAGTTGATTGAGAGCATGCCAGGGAGAATTGCAGAGGTCCTGAAGAAGAAGGGTCAACACTGCAAATATTGACTTGCTGCATTAACTCATTCTAATTGTCAATATAAGCTTTTGTTACTCATGTGTTTGCAATTATTATATTTCTGTCTGTGATAAAAACATCTGTCAAACACACATAAAAACCAGAGGGCAGCAGATCATGTGAAAATATAATATTTGTGTCATTCTCAAAACTTTTGGCCATGACTGTACATTGGGGTTTCCAACTAAATCTCCAAATGACATGATATAGATGAAAACTTTGAGTGATCCATTCACTATATTGAATCAGCAGAGTTTCTCTGGACTCTGTCTTGCCTCTGTTCAGCGGTGTCCTTATTTTCAAAACTGCACAAAGCTGTGGTTGAAAGTGCTTTTATGCACGCCTAAAAATGCGGCCACCACCATATCATAGGCCAGACTGTATCCACAGTGCCTCCATATGCCTCATTATAGATAATCTTCTGCAGGTGGTTCAATCTGAATCACGTATTTCAGAGATTTGCATGGATATATCTGTGAAAGTGCTCAGTGTAGAGTTCAGGAAAATGTGCATCTAGTCTTAAGGCACTGCCACACTTAGCGATAGCTCCAGCGATCACGACAACGACATGACCTGGCGAGATCGCTAGTGCGATCGCTATGTGATCGCTAGTTAGATTCCAAACACATCTCATCAGCGATCTGTGATTCCAAACACAACTCATCAGCGATCTGTATAATGACCTCTGTGGTCGTTGGGAAAACCTAGTCACACCTGCGACGCTGGTGAAGTCGTTCTTAAAGGGTGTCACACTCAGCGATTCAGGCTCACCAGCGGGACACCAACTACCAAAAAACGGCTCAGAACGTTCATAAGCGATCAGCGACATCTCAGCAGGGGCCACATCGCTGCCACATGTCACACACAGATAAGTCGCTAACGAGATCGCTACTGCATCATAAATGGTGACGCAGTAGCGATCTCATTAGTGATCTCGCTAGCGATCTCGCTTAGTGGGCATACCCTTTACTGAGATCTTTGGAAGGCAGAATAAACAAATCAACAGCAGATTAGTTCAATAGTTGGTTTTATTTATTTTTTATGATGTTCCTCATGCATATAAGTGATTAGACAGATTCATTCTTTGGGTAGGTGCAATAACAGCGATATCATATTTATATAGTTTTTTATGTTTGGCTGCTTTCACACACGAAAAGATTCTTTTTTTGCAAATGTCAGTTTTTGCATCGTTTTTGCATAGTTTTCCATATTTCTGCTGACAGAGTCATGTGAGGGCATATTTTTTGTGCCACAAGTTGACTTTTTATTGTCACCATGTTCGGGCACATAATTTTTGATCACTTTCTAATCCAATTTTTGGGAGGCAGAATGAGCAAAAACCAACAAATTCAGGAATTTTTTTTATGCCAGTTTGAATGTGATTAAATTGATAAAGCAACTTTATTCTTTGAGGCAGAACAATTACAGCCATATCTCATTTATTTCATTTTTTTATGATTTGCACAATAAAAACTTCTATAGAAAAAAAAATATTTTTGCATCGCTATATTCTGAGAGCTATAACTTTTAACTTTTTCCACTAATGGAGCTCTATGGTGACGTGTTTTTTTTCGGGACACAATGATGGTTTCGGCGATGCCATTTCATTACATTCAACTTTTTTATCACGTATTATTCCACTTTTTTCAGTGATATGATTAAAAATCATAGTTTGACAGTTTTTATTTTACAGCATTCACTATAAGGGTTAACTATTGTGACACTTTTATACATCAGGTCGTTACGGACGCAGCAATTCCAAATATGTGTACTTTTTTCGTTCTGTTTTTACATAAAAATGTGCACTTATTAATGAAATATTTTTTATTTTGCAAAAAATATTTTTCCCTTTTTATGTTTTTGCAATTTTTTTTTACTTTTTTCTTAGTCCTTCAACGGAACGTTAACTTTTTTCACATTGATCTCAGGTATAATGCATTGCAATGCTGCTACCAGTACAGGAGCTTCATAGATCATGCTTTGAGCATTGCCTAAAATCTTTCCATAGCTTCGTGACCAGGGGG
Organism: Oophaga sylvatica; assembly: GCA_033576555.1. Taxonomy (NCBI): domain Eukaryota; kingdom Metazoa; phylum Chordata; class Amphibia; order Anura; family Dendrobatidae; genus Oophaga; species Oophaga sylvatica. Next base: position 130,714,141 of record JARQOD010000001.1, on the reverse strand, counting down.
CTGTCATGACAACTCTGGGTTACCATGTCATCGATCGTGCCCCTGCGATGACTTCGCAGGGGAGCCGATCTGAAGGCAGAAGGAGCCCTCTCCTTGCTTCCTTCATGATGATACAATCACTCTTGATCGCAGCACTTGAGGGTTTAAACATCCAGAGGTGGTGCTGGCACCATCCCTGGCTGCTATTTCAGGAGCTCAGCCACTGGCAGCGCCGAGCTTCTGCACTGATTTGTCAGGAAGTGCTGATATTTTGTCACCTCCTGTGTGATCATGCTGTGATCGGTCAGTCAGCTTGACTGACGATCACAGCCATCTGAGATCTGGGAACAATGACATGGGTCCTCGCACCTCTTCCCGTGCCGCTCTTCACTGACAGCTGTCGGCACATAATTTTCACTATGTGTTTACACACAGTGACAATTTAGAGCCATGGCGAGCATAGAACATCATGATTCGGGAACTGACACCAACTATGATGTGCTATGTCCGTCATTTGTCATAAAAGTGTTGAGGACTCAGTTTTCCAATAATTTTCACAATGAAAACACATGCCTCCAAACTGTAGCGGTACATTATAAACAAATGAAGACGGAATATAGTAGGAGTGAAATGAAAGCACCACAGATAAACTACCCACGGACAGAAAGGCGTGCAGCAAGTTTATCTCACAGTGGAAACAACAGGTGGGGTGTCAAGTCGGAGAGACAACTCAAAGCAAAGATATTTCTCATCACTGTTGCTGAGGTTCATTGCACTCTCTTTCCCATGAACCAAAAGTATGTCCAAACAAATGAATCACCCTGAACAATATTCAGTAAAGAATTTATGCTCTTTCCCTGTGTTTGAACTAAAGATACATTGGCAAAACTATAACTCCTAACATTTGATGATAACATTTGCCAATGCAGGGAAATAAAGTTTTACAATAGCTGGAGATATACAGTCATCAATTTCACTATATTTTCATGGTTTTCATTTAAGTAGCAATCAAGCTTCTCTAGACATTAAATTTTCCATGGGTGTTTGTCTTAAATCATGTATTTAAATAAAAAGGAGAATGCAAACAAATTACGGTAAACCATATTACAGTATTTTACTTTATTATTATTTATCATCCCTACTTTAAAGATTTTTTTTCATCTTTACGCTCTTAAGCTGAGAAGTTTTTACATGATCAAAAGAAAGAAAATTTTATGCAATCTCATATCCTTTCAAACTAGAATAATTACCATTTTAATTGCTAATATTTTGAATTTTGCTTGTTGGCATTCTTTGTCATGTATTTGCCACCAGATAGATAACATGCAGGGATTGCCTGAATATAACAATGCAGGAAAGGAAAGGTCAACTTCAAATTGTCATTATGTTTGAATACAATTTACCCACGAAAATAGAAGAGCAAAAAGGAAACTTTTATTTCTGCTGGTTCATAATCCTTTTAAATGGAAGATAAAACAATACTAAACCTTTTATGCATGTTCTTTCACCAATATGGGCTGCCATAGTTAACAAAAAGATTCAGTCAATCACTGTGTAGTAGTCCATCAGTAAATGCTGTTCACAAAGCCGAATACTGGCAGCATTTATGAATTCAGATAATGAGTCAAGGTACTGAAACTTAGAGATACCATTGTGAAGACAAACTGTCAGTGTTAGAAGAGCTGGATCACATACAACCCTGTATTTCAACCTCACTGGCATTGCTTTTCATTGCCTGCAAGTAAAAAGCTTTTTTTTTGTTGGTAAAAAGACCAGCAGAATTTCATAGTTTATAAAGTGCATCTGAATAAAAATGTAAAATGTGAAGATCTTTTCTTTTCCAATTGAAAGCCAAAAATCAATAGGATTTGTTCATAGGGCATTCCACTTTTTTCTAAGAGTGCTTTGTATTAGTGCAATGCAGTATAGTCACCTGCAGCAACAAAATATAATTTTATTAATTTTTCATGCTAATATATTCAGAACCGAGGTCATAACATCCATACAATAAAAAATACAACTTCATAACATAGGTAAAGTACCAAAACCAAATTTAGTGTCCATGTCTTGATACCAGGACCAAAATAAACACCTATTAGAACATAAATATGGTGACAGAATCAAGGTCCATTCATATATGTTTTCAGTAACAAAAATACCGTATCAGAACAAAGATTAGCATATAAAATGTAAAACCAGAGCGAAACGCTTGGCTTAAATATAGTAACTGGACCACAACATGAATAAAGCACAAAAGCAAAGTTCACCACACATATAAGATGCAGAACCAAGCAATATTTGTTACTAAAACTAAACTCAACCCATGAATGCAAAAGTAATCCTAAGTAAAGTGTTTAGAGCAATGACAAAGTCTTCTTAGCCTTATGTACTCTGAAACTGCGCCTGCATGAATAATTTAAATCTAAAAAGCTTAAAGCTGAATATGCTAAAAAATATAGCTATTGGCCAGCACTACTGATTGTATTAATGAATTCCCTGGGGCCAGTACACTGTGGCTTCAGGTGATACTTATTCTATATATAAACAGCCTGCAAATAGTAAATCATGAAGTTAATTACTGCTGCATATGCAATAATTTGAGGTTCTTAGCACATGTTTGGTTGATGTGTGTATGCCCATCTGCAAAAAACAAGGCTACCCTTTTAGATTGGTCCCTATACTAAAGTCTCATCTTTGTTTGTGCATAGTCCTTAAATTAATTTGAGAATAATACAATACAACAAAAATGGTGTTAAGATAAAATAGGCATTCCTAACATATTTATTTGGCTACCATTCCATCTTCGCCGCTTCTGTGGATCCTATCATTCCTACTGCAATGGTATCACATAAATTATTCATGTGACCTTTGCATGCATCAGATACGACCACTGAGACTAGAAATTGGCTGCAGTAGACATTTGAATGACAGCAGATGCACATTCCCTGATTTTTAAAATCTCAGACAACTTCTTTAACCCCTTAGTGACAGAGTCAATTTGGTACTTAATGACGAAGCCAATTATTACAATTCTGATCACTGTCATTTTACGAGGTCATAGCTCTAGAATGCTTCAACGTATCCCACTGATTCTGAGAATATTTTTTCGTAACATATTATGCTTCATGACAGTGTTAAACGTTCTTTTATATTCTGAATTTATTTATGTAAAAAACTGAAATTTGGCAAAATTTTTGAAAACTTTAAAACTTTCAAACTTTTAATGTTTATACCCTTAAATCAGAGAGTGGTGTCACACAGAATAGTTGCAAAATAACATCTACCACATGTCTACTTTACATCAGCACAATTTTGGAAACATAATTTTTTTTGTTAGGATGTTATAAGAGTTAAAATTGAACCAGCAATTTCACATTTTTCCAACAAAATTTACAAAATCATTTGTTTAGGGACCACCTCACATTTGAAGTGAGTTTGGGGGGTCAAAATAACATAAAATTCCCAAAAGAGACACCATTCTAAAAACTGCACCGCTCAAGGTGCTCAAAACCACATTCAAGAAGTTTATTAACCCTACAGGTGCTTCACAAGAACTAAAGCAATGTGGAAGAAATATTGAACATTTTACTTTTTTCACAAAAAATTTACTTTGTAACTATTTTTTTTATTTTCACAAGAGTATCAGGAGAGAATAGACCACAAAATTTGTTGCGCAATTTCTCATGAGTACGCCAATACCCTGTTTGTGGGGTAAAGCCACTGTATGGGCACATGGCAGGGCTCCGAAGGGAGGGAGCACCGTTTGACTTTTTGAATGCAAATTTGGCTGGAATCAAAGGTGGCACCATGTCATGTTTGGAGACCCCCTTATGTACCTAAAGAGTAGAAACCCCCCAAATTCTAAATCCAACCCTAACCCTAATCACAACCCTAACCATAACCCTAACCTCAAACCTAACCCTAATCCCAGCCCTAACCGTAATCCCAACTATAACCACCACCCTAGCCCAACCCTAACTTCCAACCCTAACTTTTTTCCAACCCTAACCCTAACTTTAGCCTAAATCTAACCCTAATGGAAAAATGGAAATAAATACTTTTTTTAATTTTATTATTGTTACCTAACTAAGGGGGTGATTAAAGGGGGTTTAACTTACTATTTTTTTATTTTGATCACTGTGAGAGTCTATCACAGTGATCAAAATGAACCAATAGGAGAAATTTTCTATTGTTGGCAGGTGCCGGCCTGCATATCTTGGTAGGCGCACTGCATATGCGCCCACCATTTTCTTCCTGGAAGAACATGCCAGCAGCAGGTGGACTTCACAGTGAGATGTAGAGACACCAGAGGTACCGGGGAGGAATCGGTGGACCCCATTTCTCTCTCCTCTGATGTGCAATCACATCAGATGACAGAGAAATTAAATGGGAAAATCTGACTTTTTTGTGGCGATCGCAACACCGGGGTTGGTAAAATCCGATCAAATCATGTTCTCTGAGGTCTCTTTCTTTAGGGTAAGAGTTCAGAATAGGATTTAATGTGTGAGTTCATGAGGAATAGTGTTATTACTGACCATTATATGAATTGTATACTGCCATTTCTACCAATTTGACCCTTGCAGGCTCAAAGTATCAGTTGTCTCAGAACTAGTGGGTGACTAATAGGAATACTAGTTGCTAAAATATCTATCATACATAGCAAACAGAGAACATGGATTCATGCTCTTGTTTGTAGCACATGAGATAGTAACAGCAGCAGCACTGAAGGTATTACACAGTAGTAGTGTAGCTGTGATTCCATCACTGAAGTGAAAATACTGAAAGTTGCTACCTTGATCCTTTTGTCTATCCATGTCTCTACTTTCACAAACGATCTCCATCCAACCTCGCTGAGCTCGAGCTGTGTGGCAAGGAAGAATGGGCAAGAATTTCAGTCTCTCGATGGACAAAACTGATAGAGACATACCCCAAGCGACTTGCAGCTGTAATCGCAGCAAAAGGTGGCGCAACAAAGTATTAAGTGAAAGGGGCCGAATAATATTGCACGCCCCACTTTTCAGTTTTTGTATTTCCACAAAAAATTAAAATAACCAATAATTTTGTTCAACTACACAATTGTGTCCCACTTGTTGTTGATTCTTCACCAAAAATTAACATTTGGTATCTATGTTTGAAGCAAGATATGTGGAAAAAGTTGAAAAGTTCCAGGGGGCCGAATACTTTCGCAAGCACTGTAAATCTAAAAAACATTGTGATATAACTTTTTTAACCAATAGTGACCATTAAACATTACACTCGAGGTGTGCCCTAAAATAATGCTGAAACATATTGTTACACTGTATATAGAGGCACTATATTCTCTTCCGCCAGCAAATAGTGCTAGGATGCTTTGGTCTGTAATTATAATAGCTTCAGACACTGTGCCCCTAGAAAAAAACATATAAACTTTTAATGCCACCTAGACATACTGTGTCAAATATTATGCTCTCAAAAAACTAATAGTCTCACAAGATCTACCTACTGTAAACAATAGTACAAACAGTATCTTAACCCTTTGCCACATAGACCTCTTGTCATCTTCCTCACAGAGCCCTATTTTTCAAATATGATATGTTACTTTATATGATAACAACTTTGGAATGAATTTTGGAGAGCAATGTTGGTTTGAATAGGTTGTGGATGCCATGTCAAATTTGCATGCATGGCCACCAAGCTGCGAAACAGCAGAAACTCTCCTATGAGTGACTCCATATTGAAAACTACTATCTTTTCATAATCACAAGTGCTTCAAAAAAGTTTATAACATTGAGATGAGAAAATGAAAAATTATGTTATCTCCACAAATATGTTGTTTTAGCCACATTTATTTCCCATTTCACAAGGGTAGTTGGACAAAGTGGACCTCACAAATTTTAAGTCAATTTGTCCTGAGTACTTGAATATGTGAATACCTATTTTTATTCAGAAACTAGTGTATGGGCACACGGCATGACTCAGAAAAGAACACATGATACTTGATTTTTGTTGGGCAATTTTGTCTTGAATAGATTGTAGACATCGTGTTATAATTGCAGAGCCCCAAAGGTGCCCAAGCAGCAGAAACCAACTGTAGGTAAGCCCATTTTGCTAACTACACCCCTCAAGGAACTCATCTTGGGGTGCAACACTTTTTTTTCGGACTCATAGGTGCTTCATAAAGGTTATAACATTAGGACCAGAAAATGAAAAATTAAATTTCTTCCAAGAAAATTTTGTTTAAGCCACATCTTTTCCTCTTTCACTAACATTTGAAACAGGAATGTGGAGAACTCAATTTGTAAAGTAATGTCTCCTGAGTAGAGATGAGTGAATTTGTTCAGATTCGGTTCCAAATACGATCGGAATCAAATATTGTTTTTTGCAATATTTGTCGAACACATTAGAGTCAATGGGAGTAGAAATTACCGAATATGTTCGCAACCAATAATAAGACATACATTCGGTACGAATAGTTTTCGAATATGGCCCGAATATGTCAAAATTAGATTTGGGGCCAAAATCCGAACAAATTCTCTCAGCTCTACTCCTGAGTACATCAATGGCAATATGTGGTTAGTAACTTCTGTTTGGCACATGGAAAGGCTCAGAAAGGAAGGTATGCTGTTTGACATTTGGAGCACATTTTTTGCTAAAATTGATTGAGTACCCCATGTCATAATTTTAGTGCCCTAAAAGTGACAAAACAGCCGAAACCATAGAATTTTGGAATCCCTCAAGGAATTTATGTAGGGGTATAATGACCTTTTAGAAGTGGAGAATCTTCTCCAAAATGTATAACATTTTGATTCAAAATTTAAAAATTAAATCTTTCTACTGAAACATTTTTCATTTTCACAAGGAGAAGTAGGAGAAAGTGAGCCCCCCAGCATAAAACACAATTTTTTTTACAAATGAAGCAATAGCCAATATGCGGTCTTAAGCTGCTATCTGAATTTTGAAATTCAGATATGCTTGGAATAGTTTGTCAGCAGAAAAAAATCTCAGTGTCCCCATTTTGGAAAACTTTCACACCTGTCCATGCATGTGCTGAGACAGTGACACAGCCGCGACACATGCAGCTGTGGCGGCGATCAGCTGTTTAGCCGGCGGGATCCAGGAAGCCGGGTTTCCTCTGTAGCTTATTTGGCAAGCGCTATAGCTTGCCGAATAAGCGGGGAACCGAAGATATTCACTTAACTCTAATAATAACCAATTTAAAAAGCTCCAAAACCTGTGTAGTGGTTTCGGGTCTCTAAACTAATTTCATTCTGTTAGATTATATTTG
>JARQOD010000001.1:130580306-130706798 GCA_033576555.1 Oophaga sylvatica | reverse complement strand
GTAACAACTTAGCCACAAAGAAGGAGAAGGCTATAAAAAAGACTAAAGTGTTTTCAAGTTGCCGTTTCCTGAGTTTGAAATGTAATTAAGAAATTGCAATTAACAGGGACAGTGGAGGTCAAGATATGGTCTGGAAGACCAAGCAAAATTAGGCTGCTCATAAGATTGCTAAAGAGGTAAATCCGAACACCACTCTTTACTGCAAAATACCTTCACAAAGATTTAGCAGGCTCTATAGTTGTGGTACATTGTTCAACTGTTAAGAGACACCTGTACAAATATGGCCTTCATGGAAGAGTCATCAGAAAAAAATCTCTCCTGCATCCTCACCATAAAAATCAACTTCACAAGTATGCAAGAGGAACATCTATGCAAGCCTGATGCATTTTGGAAACAAGTCCTGTGGACCGATGAAGTTAAAATAAAACTGTTTGGCCACAATTATCAAGGTTTGTGCTGAGGTATGTGTGGAGAAAAAAGGGCACAGACTTTAAGGAAAAGAGCATCTATCCAATCATTAAGCATAAGGTTGGATAAATCATGCTTTGGAGTGTTGTTGCAGTCAATGGCCTGTGGAATATTTCAAAGCTAAAAGGTATAATGGATTTAATAAAATTTCTATAAATCTTGATGCAAAAATAACACCATCTGTAAAAAGCTGAAGTTAAACAAAGGACAGCTTATATACATGCATAATGATCCTAAACACACTTTAAAATCAACAATTGACTAACTCTAAAGGATTTTTCTCTTAATAAACCTCCTCCACCACCATAACACTTAATGTTGTACATAGCGTAATTTTAAATCCGTCAATGACACCTGTTTCTGTTCTTCTCCTTATCCTCTAACTGACAGCACCCGGTAGCTAAGGAAACCTTTCTAGAACAACTTCCGGTTGATTTATTTGAAGAGATGAACAATCAACTTTTGTACTTCGATAACATGGCACTGGAGGAGATGGGGGACACAATTCTAATGACAAGCTGTATTACTAGCTATGTATATGGTGATGGAAGGGGCAGTGGAAGGTGTAAATCGGGCAAGGGGGGGCACACTATTTACCCCACATGGAATACAAAATGACTATGATTCTGTGGTGGACAAAACCAGGGAAAAAACAGGAGTGATGAGAAGTCGACTTCAATAGAGGATGAAAGTTTTGGCCCTGAATATACTCTGAGCAGATGACTTACAGCTAAAAAATTGTTTAAAGGAAATATTGTGTGTCCTGCGATCAGCCCCGGAGCAGGTGATGCTGCATATGGAGGAGGCTCAATAGCACCTGAAAGGTCAGGTCTCTGTAGTGGCGAGTCGTTCATGTTGACATCTCATGGGTAGGGGTTCTGCATGTTGCTACCAGACAATGCTTTGGCAGTCTGCAGGTGCTATTACAGAAAATGGCTGTGGAGAGACTTTTTCTCATAATTAAAAAAATGATGGTTTGCACGACACACAATCCAGGAAGCACTCAAGTATTGGGTTCAGATTTTTTTTAAATAACAAAAGTAGGAAGAAAAGAGTTAATAAACTGCCTCCATATTTGCACTGCGAGAAGATTAAAAAAATGCTGCTATATCAAAGATCAATCAATTCTAAGTCACACTAACTATACAAGTAAAACAGTTCCCCATATCATTTGAATCTTTTGATTATTATTTACAGACTGAGATGACCACTCACATTTTCAAGGTGCTTTAGCATCGCAGTAGTATATCACAATTCAGATTTGTTTTCTTTCTTTCCTTTTGTGGGATGAGTTTTGTCCCCTGACCTCCTTGATCAGGCCTGCACAACATATGCCCTGCGCACCATAGGATGTTGTGCAGCTGGTGGAGCTGCTAGAGTTGTGCCGACTCCTTCCTCCCATATTCAAAGGGGGTGATAAAGGGGGGTTTATTTACAATATTTTCATTTTTATCACTGTGATAACGTTTTTCACAGTGACCAAAATGAGCCAATAGGAAAAATCTTCCTATTGTTGCTGGGTGCCGGCCGGCAGATCACGGCGGGCGCACTGCGCATGTGCCCTCTATTTTCTGACTGGAAGAAGAATTTGGCGGGCCAGGGAACTGCATGGGGCATGGCTGGACTCGGAGGTACCGGGAGGTAACCCTTGGGACACTATTTCTCTCTCCTCTGATGTGTGATCACATTAGAGGAGAGAGAAATTAAATGGCAGATCTTTTTTTTTTGCTGTCACCGTTTTACGGTTAATAATGGCGATCACAACCCCAGGGTCGGTAAAATCCGCCTGAATCAAGTTCTCTGGGTTCTCGGCTACCCCCAGCAGCCGAGACCCCAGAGAAAATCCAAATCTGGGGGCGCTATACAATTTTTCCTCAGCGCAGTTAATTAATGGCATTGTGGTTTAAGTGCCCTTAACTGCCACCGTTAAAAGGCATATCGGCGGTCTTTAAGCGGTTAAAGGGGACCTGGTGTTGGTACTAGTACGCACAGCAGAGAGTAAATTCATGGCCAAGTGGCAAGGGCCATATGAGTTACGGGGAAATATGGGAGAAGTGAATTATAGAGTGTACCAATCCGGAAAGAGAAAACCGGAACAACTGTAGCATGTGAACCTGCTAAAAGCCTGGAAGGACCAGAAATTATTGGTTATGGAAGCGACTCTGGTCGTACCAACAGAAAACTCTCTGTCACCAGCCAGGGACGTGGCCAGGGATGATGTTAAAATAAATGATGCTCTCACAAAACAGCAGAGACAGGAGGCTTGGGTTTTGGTACAACTGAATTCGGACGTATTCTCAGAACTGTCATTTCTGTCCTCAGTGGTCCGGCATGACATTGTCACGGAACCTCAGGTAAGATTACGGATAAAAGGATACCGAGTGCCAGAGGCTCAGAGGTAAACCATAGTGGCCAAAGTAAAGAAAGTGCTCCTGTTAGGAGTCATCAAGGAATAGCGAAATGAGTGGGCTAGCCCTATTGTACTAATTCCAAAGCCAACCGGGTCATTACGGTTCTGTATTGACTTCAGAATATTGAATGAGGTATCAAAGTTTTACCTGTATCCAATACCCGGGGTGGACGAGCTAATTGAGAGACTGGGGGAGGCCCAGTACTTCACCACGTTTGGTCTCACCAAAGGTTACTGGCAGGCACCACTAACAGAATCGGCAAAAGTCCACATTTATAACACCAGAAGGTCTCTATTACTATGTGATCTTGCCTTTTGGATTACATGGGGTGGCCACCACATTCCAGAGGCTAATGGACATAGTGTTAGAGCCTCATCGGAAGTATGCATCTGCATATTTAGATGACATTGTCAACTGGAATACCCACCTGTCCCAGGTACAAGAAGTGCAGGATTCTCTCAGAATCATGGGGTTAACAGCGAATCCAAGGAAATGTGCGATCTGACTCTAGAAGCCTGGTTCTTAGAATACATGATTGGCTCGCAGTTTTCAAACCCCAAATAAATAAGATTGAAGCCATCCAAAACTGGCCCAAGCCTTTAAGTACAAAACAGGTGAGGGCATTCATCAGCATCATTGGGTACTACCGCCGGTTTATACCCAATTTTGCTGGGAGATCAGCATCCCTAACCGATCTGTTAAAGGGTTAGAAGTTGGTTAAAGCAGTGAAAGCATTCCTGTCCCTGAAGTCGGAATTGTGTGGATAGCCGGTCCTCATAAGCCCCAACCTTTATCGTGCAAACAGATGCCTGTTGTGAATGTTTTGGAAATGAATTCTGAGCAGAAGCTCACTCTGGTAGTTACAAACAGTACTGAACCATTCAATGAGGATTGGCAATCAGGATTCACAGACTGGCTTGACAAAAGGGAGGTTCCCTCCCATCATGGTTGCCGGTTATCAATTGTTCTTGTCTCAACTGTGGTTCCTGGTTCACTTGGAAGCTTGCTGAGTCTTGCCTCTTCTTCTGCTTTCAGATAAGTTATTTTCTGTTTTTGTTTTTGTGCTTGCCATTTGCATATTTCTCTGCATTTCTGTGAGGTTAGCCAGGTTTCCCCCCCTGGGGGCTTGGGCTCCTCTCGGTTCCGCTGGAGCCACTGTTCTTTGTTCATTTGCCTTTTCCAGTTTTTTCAGTGGCTGCGGCTTAGTTTTGTTACACCAGAGAACTGATTTAGGTGGTAGAGGTCATGTGATCTCAGGTGTTTTTGCAATTAGTAGCGTTGGCATTTTTTAGGGTTTTTTTGGATTGCAGTGAGTATCCTTTCTATCCTTTTCTGTCTAGGCAGATTGGGCCCCAGCGTTTGCTCATACTATTTTCTGTCTGTGTCTGTATTTCCTCTTGTCTAACCGCCATTACATGTTTGGGGGCTTCCTATGTTCTTTGGGGATCTGCTCTGGGGCAGATAGCTTTCCTCTTTCAATCTTTAGGTGTAGTTAATCTCTCAGGCTCTCAGTCTAGGACCAACGTAGGAACGCTCCACGGCTGACTTTAGTTGTGGTGGTTAGTCAGGGTACTGAATTCCAATAGATTCCAACCTCTCTGGTGTATTGCCGTTTTTGCCTGCTCTCCTCAGCTACCAAAACATAACAGTTATCACTGGCCAAACTGAAAATTGTATGGTACTCACAGAAGAGAAAAATAGTGTGGAAAGAAAAAAAAAAAAGTTGTCAGAGTTGTCAGAGATTTTTTTTTTTTCTGTTTCTTGCATTTTTTCCCTCTTTTTCTCTGGGTGCTGAGGAGGATTTTTTTTTCTCTCAATGGAGCTTGCACAGCTGTCTGGCCATGTGGATCAGCTTGCCACTGAGGTTCGGAGTATTGCTGCCTATCTTGCTGGGTTGCCGGTTGTGGAGCCTAGATTTGTTTTTGGGAGATTGGGTCAAATTTCTGAATTTCAAAAATAACTGTAAGTTGTTTTTTGCCTTAAAACCTAAGTCCTCAGGGAACGCAGCACAGCAGGTTAAAATTGTCATCTCTCTCCTGCGCGGCGATCCTCAGGATTGGGCTTTTTCCCTGACACCTGGGGACCCTGTTTTGAGTGATGTTGATGCAATTTTTTAGGCTCTGGGGTTATTGTACGATGAGCCTAATGTCACTGATCAAGCTGAAAGAACCTTGTTGGCATTAAATCAGGGGCTTGAGGACGCTGAGTTATACTGTCAGAAATTCCGAAAATGGGCAGTCCTAACCAAATGGAATGATGATGCTTTGGCAGCCCTTTTTTGGAAGGGGCTGTCAGAGAATGTAAACGATGTTATGGTGGGTTTCCCTGCTCCCTCTGGTCTCAATGATTCTATGTCATTAGCGATTCAAATTGACAGACGTTTGAGTGAGCGTAGAGGTATGCGTGGAATAGTGTTGCCTTGTGAGCCAGCTTCTGAACCCATGCAGTGTGATAGAGTGGCTTCTGGGGCACAGCGTCATGAGTTTCGAAAACGCAATGGGTTATGGTTCTATTGTGGTGACGCCTCTCATGCTATTTCTGTCTGCCGTAAGCGGGAAGACGTTTTGCACGCTCAGTTGTCTTGGGTAGTGTTCAGACTAAATTTCTGTTGACTGTTACCCTGATTTGCTCCCTGTCCACATTTTCTGCTCAGGCTTTTGTTGATTCAGGAGCAGCAATTAACCTGATGGATTTTGATTTTGCCAAACGTTGTGGGTTTCCCTTGATACCCCTACGGAAGTCTATTCTCCTACTGGGGATTGATTCTACCCCTTTGGCTGAGAATAAACCCCAGTTTTCTACTCAGGTGATAATGAGGGTTGAACATGATTATCTGGAGAGTTGCAAATTTTTGGTACTGTATAATCTGCATGACATTATTGTACTAGGTTTCCCTTGGTTACAGTTTCATAATCCTGTTTTGGATTGGAGATCTGTGTCTGTGACCAGTCGGGGATGCCAATGTGTTAATGCCAACACTCCTGTTTTTTCTGCCTCTCCCCAGTCTCAGGAAGTTCCTGACTTTTTGACTGATTTTTCTGATGTGTTTAGCGAAAGTAAATCTGCATCCTTGCCCCCCCCATAGGAGCTATGACTGCGCTATTGAATTAGTGTCTGGTAGTAAATTCCCTAAAGGTCGCCTTTTTAACTTGTCTGTACCTGAACATGACGCTATGCGGTCTTATATCAAGGAGTCATTGGAGAAGGGTCATATCAGACCATCCACTTCACCCTTGGGTGCCGGTTTTTTCTTTGTGGCCAAAAAGGATGGTTCATTAAGGCCGTGTATTAATTATCGTCTCTTGAACAAGATCACTGTGAAATATCAATATCCATTACCCTTGATTTCTGACCTGTTTTCCAGGGTGAAAAGTGCTACTTAGTTTACCAAACTTGACCTCAGGGGGGCGTATAACCTTATTCACATTAAGCACGGGGATGAATGGAAGACGGCATTTAATACCCCATAGGGGCATTTTGAGTACCTAGTGATGCCCTTTGGGCTCACTAATGCACCTTCTGTCTTCCAGTCCTTCATGAATGACATTTTCAGGGATTTTGTGGATAAATTTCTGATTGTTTATTTGGATGATATCTTGATTTTTTCCAATGACTGGGACTCTCATGTGAAACATGTTCGGACTGTGTTCCAGATTTTGAGAGAGAATGCTCTGTATGTGAAGGGATCAAAGTGTCTTTTTGGCGTACAGAGGATCTCATTTCTGGGATTCATTTTGTCTCCATCTGTTATTGAAATGGACCCGGTCAAGGTTCAGGCCATCTGTGATTGGGTCCAAACTACTTCATTAAAGGCTCTTCAGAGATTCTTAGGTTTTGCCAATTTTTATCGTAAATTTATTGGTAATTTCTCTGTTATTGTTAAACCATTGACTGATTTGACCAAAAAGGGTTCTGATGTGGTGAATTGGCCTCCTGAGGCAGTTTCTGCGTTTCAGGAACTTAAGCAGAAATTCACTTCTGCTCCTGTTCTACGGGAGCCTGATGTTTCTCTGCCATTTCAGGTGGAGGTTGATGCCTCTGAAATTGGGGCAGGTGCCGTTTTGTCCCAAAGAGATCCTGAGACCTCTAAAAGTAACCCTTGTGCCTTTTTCTCTCGAAAATTTTCTCCAACTGAACGTAATTATGACGTGGGTAATCGGGAGTTGTTGTCCATGAAGTGGGCTTTTGAAGAGTGGAGACATTAGCTGGAGGGAGCCAAACATCAGGTGGTGGTCCTCACGGACCATAAGAATCTGGTTTATCTCGAATCAGCCAAGTGACTTAATCCTAGACAGGCCAGGTGGGCCTTGTTTTTCACACGTTTTAATTTTGTGGTTTCCTTTCTTCCTGGCACTAAGAATGTTAAGGCAGATGCCCTCTCGAGGAGTTTCCTTGCGGACTCTCCTGAGTTATCTGATCCTGCTGTTATTTTGAAAGAGGGTGTAGTTCTTTCCGCTATCTCGCCCAATTTGAGACTGGCTCTGGAAGGGTGTCAGGATGAGAAACCCGAGCGCTACCCTATTGGGAAATTGTTTGTCCCAGACCGGTGGAAAAAGAGTGTGATGTCTGAGAATCATTGTTCCGCGTTGGCCGGTCATCCCGGAATTTTTGGCACCAGAAACTTGGTGAGTCGGTCCTTTTGGTGGCCTACTTTGTCTCGAGACATCAGTGAGTTTGTGCAGTCCCGTGGGACTTGCTCTCGCTCCAAGCCTTGCTCTCGCTCTTGTGGTTTGTTGATGTCATTGCCTGTGCCCAAGAGACCATGGACCCATATCTCTATGGATTTTATTTCCGACCTCCCTGTTTTTCAGAGAATGACCGTTATCTTGGTGTTTTGTGATAGGTTTTCCAAGATGATACATCTTGTGCCATTACCTAAGTTGCCTTCCTCCTCCGAATTGGTGCCTTTGTTCCTTCAGCACGTGGTTCGGTTACACGGCATTCCTGAGAACAATTTTGGGTTTCACCCTCTATTTTCTTCTGGACAGACGGAGGCTTCTGTCTGTCCGGGTGTTGACTCTGTTGTGGAGCGTATGCAGCAGATTTGGGACCAGGTAGTGGAGAGGTTGTCCCTCTCTCAGGAGAAGGCCCAGCGGTTTGCCAACCGGCATAGGACTTATGGTCCTCGGTTTAATGTGGGGAACTTGGTCTGGTTGTCCTCAAGAAATATCCCTATGAGAGCTGCATCTCCTAAGTTTAAGCCTAGGTTCATTGGACCTTATAAGATCATGGAGATTCTTAATCCTGTTTCCTTTCGTTTACTTCTTCCAGGGACATTTAAGATCCATAACGTGTTCTACAATTCCTTATTGAAGAGGTTTGTCGAGCCAGTGGTTCCTATGGCTGTGCCTCCTGACCCTGTTTTAGTTGAGGGCAATCTGGAGTATGTGGTTGAGAAAATATTGGATTCTCGTTTTTCTAGACGGAAACTCCAGTATTTGGTTAAGTGGAGAGGTTATGGTCAGGAGGACAATTCTTGGGTGTTTGCTTCGGACATCCATGCTAGGAGACTGATCCATGCGTATCACTGAGCTCATCCTGACCGACCTGGTTGCACAAATGAGGGTTCGGTGACCCCTCCTCAAGGGGGGGTACTGTTGTGAATGTTTTGGAAATGAATTCTGAGCAGAAGCTCCCTCTGGTGGTTACAAACAGTACTGAACCATTCAATGAGGATTGGCAATCAGGATTCAGCCTACAACCTGCAATGATCCTCAGTGTACTGAACCATCGCACGACCAGCTCTACCCTCTCCTAGTGTATTCTCACCCATCCCTGTAGACTGTGAGCCCTCGCGGGCAGGGTCCTCTCTCCTTCTGTACTTGTGTGTCCCTTGTCTAGCACATGTTTATTGTACCTGTCTATATTTTTCCCTTTTCATATGTAAAGCGCCATGGAATAAATGGCGCTATATAAATGTATAATAATAATAATAATAATAATAATTCACAGACTGACTTGATATAAGGGAGGTTCCCTCCCATCTTGGTTGCCGGTGATCAATTGTTCTTGTCTCAACTGTGGTTCCTGGTTCACTTGGAAGCTTGCTGAGTCTTGCCTCTTCTTCTGCTTTCAGATAAGATATTTTCTGTTTTTGTGCTTGCCATTTGCATATTTCTCTGCATTTCTATGAGGTTAGCCAGGTTTCCCCCCTGCGGGGCTTGGGCTCCTCTCGGTTCCGCTGGAGCCACTGTTGTTTGTTCATTTTGCCTTTTCCAGTTTTTTCAGTGGCTGCGGCTTAGTTTTGTTACACCAGAGAACTGATTTAGGTGGTAGAGGTCGTGTGATCTCAGGTGTTTTTGCAATTAGTAGCGTTGGCATTTTTTAGTGTTTTTTGGATTGCAGTGAGTATCCTTTCTATCCTTTTCTGTCTAGGCAGATTGGGCCCCAGCGTTTGCTCATACTATTTTCTGTCTGTGTCTGTATTTCCTCTTGTCTAACCGCCATTACATGTTTGGAGGCTTCCTATGTTCTTTGGGGATCTGCTTCCGGGGCAGATAGCTTTCCTCTTTCTATCTTTAGGTGTAGTTAATCTCTCAGGCTGTGACGAGGCGTCTAGGACCAACGTAGGAACGCTCCATGGCTGCCTTTAGTTGTGGTGGTTAGTCAGGGTACTGCAATCCAATAGATTCCAACCTCTCTGGTGTATTGCCGTTTTTGCCTGCTCTCCTCAGCTACCAAAACATAACAGATGCCCCAGAGGTAGGCCTAGGAGAGATACTGTGACAAGAGATGAACGGGGATGAACATCCAGTCACCTACTTGAGCTGGAAACTGACCCCGGTAGAAAAATATTAAAGCGTGATGGAGAAGGAGTACATGGCGATTAAGTGAGCCTTGGAGTCCCTATGCTACTAATTACTCGGGCATCAGCTTCATTTGATAACGGACCATTCACCCCTCCTCTGGATGAGTAATGTGTAGGAGAGGAATGCTCAGGTCACCAGATGGTTCCTGTCCCTACAAAATTTTAATTATTCGGTGGAACATCGGGCGGGGAAGTAGCGTTGAAATGCGTATGATCTGTCATGGGCCCCCTGTATTGTGACAAATATTCAACCCCACAAGTTTGAAGAGGGGGGATATGTGAGGCAGTGAGGAGCATTGGATGTGAGGGTTGGTATGTATCCCCCGAATGTGCATAGAAGCATATTGAGTGTATTGCAGTCACAGACATAGCTGTGGTTGCAGTGCAGAATAAAAGTAAGTTTGGTCTTGGAGAAGCTATTTGCCCAAGGCAGGTTTAAGAAAACCTGGCAAGGGCTTATATTTTTGGAGTGAACTACAGGATGTTAGAGGGGCACTCCCTCCAGCCAGGTCTTACAAGTGGCCCATGGCCACAGATCTCATTTTTGATGCATTTATATGATGCAGAGTGCATCATATAAGTGCATCATGGAAGTGTGTGGAGTTATGGAAGAATTAATGCAGAATTGAACCAGAAGGGAACTGAAGGTAACTGGATATTTAGTCACTGTAAACAATGTTTCTGTTTGTCTTAGCTCTGACCCCTATAATCCTTCACTTTCTGCTAAACCCCTAATCCCTAAACCTAGTAAGGAACTGTCTATCTCTCTCTCCATCCTCTCCAACCATATCACCTCCTCCTCAAAACTGTTCCTCAACATACAATCCTCTGTCTCCAAACACAGAGAGCCCCCTCATGCCCTCTCCTGCTCCCACCTGCTAACACTTTCTCTGCCAGCCATATCTCTCCAAATCCTGGCCCTCCTCACCACATCCCCACAGTCATTTCAACCTCCCATCCACGCTCTATCACAAATTTCTGTAACTTCTCTAACCTTATACCCATTCGCCCGGCCCCTACTTCCCCAGTCCCACTAACAGAAGCTTTAAGTAACGCTCACTCTGTCTGCAACAATCTTTCCTACATCCATGATCTTTTCATAACTAACAAACTTTCCTTCCTCATTATCACCGAAACCTGGCTCATACCCTGACACAGCCTCTCCAGCTGCACTTTCGTATGGTGGATTCCACCTTTCCCACACATCCTGCCCAAGCAGCAAGCATAGCAGAGGGCTTGGTTTTCTCCTGTCAGATAACTGCTCCTTCACCCACATCCCACTGCCACACTCTGTTACCCTCCCTTCCTTTGAGGTGCACTCTGTGTTTTATGGCTATGTTAAAATTTAAACAGTTTTGCAACTTAGAAATGTGAGATTATTAGGAGGATTTGGTGAGTGTCTTCTCCAGAAAAAGTCAGTTTAAGGCCGGGGTCACACTTACGAGTGTGATGTGAGAAACTCGCGCGAGTCTCCAGCATCAATACCTGGCACTTCTGCCGGCACTTGGGACCGGAGTGTGTGGCTGCATGCATTTCTATGCAGCTGAATGCTCCAGTCCGAGTGCCAGCATCAGTGTTGGGTATTGATGTGAGAGACTCGCGCGAGTTTCTAGCATCATACTCGCAAGTGTGACCCTGGCCTTAGTTAACATGTGTTTGCACTGAAATTTTTGTAGCAGAAACTGAGCAGAAAATTTCCAAATCCTTTTCAAATACTCAAAATTTGGTTCTGGTAATGTATTAATACACTGATTGTGGTTCTGGTGATGCATTCATTTTAGAAAAATATTACAGCTCCTTGGGATTGGTTCAGAATGCAATGTGGTCTTTGGACAAAAAATGTTGTGCACCCCTTCCTAGACCTACATGTTAAAAGCTAAAAATGGTATTGCTTGGCCAGCCCTCTTCTACAGTAGTATCCTTGATAGATCCCCTGATTGGCTGTGCTAGACCATGTGATAGGATAGCTGTTGGGCGCCTACCACAGAAAATTAGGATGCCAACCTCCATTGCTAGGCAGGGCTCATTGCAGTGACTCTGTAGGGTCAAATAGGCACACATTGATTGATATATATTTTTAATTGTTGTCCCACTTTTTGAACAATTTTAAACTTTTGTCAATTAAAAGTTATATTTTAAGGATCCCTGTTTTTTCTTTGGTCTGTTTTTTTTTTTTTTTTAGAGCTGATTCAAAGTCTATCCTCCAAATACCAAACCAGAGTAAATGTGAAATTAATAAATTATTTCAAAAAATAATATTAAGACAAACTATGATAAACATAATAAAGTTGTAATGAAATTCTACCTTTTCAGTACCTTTTCCTTGGATGAATAGGAGGTTTCTGTGCAATTAGTGGTGTATAGAGATGAGAGACTTTGGCTCCGGGAGGGTCGAGTCGGGTTTCGGACTATCCGACTTTCCCAAAAGTCGAGTCGAACGAAGTCGGCCGACTAACGGAAAAGGTCGAGTCGGAGTCGAAAATCCGACCCAATGCAAGTCAATGGGGAATAAAAGTCGGCAGGGAGTAGAGGACAGTAAACACACCTACAGTGCCCATTTCAATGCCAACGACATCAATTCTTATAACTTAAGCTTGTCAACCTTAATTAACTTTATAATAACAGTAACGCATTGAAAACTTGGGTTAATTTGGCTAAAGTTGTGGCTAAAGTTGTGGGGGGACAGGGCTGGCTCCAGGTTTTCGAGGGCCCCAGGCCAAAGAGTCTCAGTGGGCCCTTTAATACATACCACAATTCATGATGCTCTGATACGGCAGAGAGATATAGGTATAGTACAATGACAAATACTTCACTTCTTACATTACATGAGTGATATCTATTGTAAATTTTACAATAGCTCAAAAAACGGACAGTATAATCCTCCATACTGTATTATGGGCACCACACAGAATAATGAGCCCCATATATTGCTCCATACATAATTGGTCCCATATAATGTTCCATACAGTATATGATGAGCTCCACATAATGCTCCAGTATATGATGGGCCCCATGGATGATGTTCCAGTGTAGGATGGGCCTACTGTATATAATGCTCCATATATAATGGGCCCCATATGATGCTCCAGTATATGATGGGCCCCATGGATGATGCTCCAGTGTATGATGGACCTATATAATGCTCCATATATAATGGGCCCCATATAATGCTCCAGCGTATAATGGGCCCCGCATACGATGCTCCAGTGTATGATGGGCCCCATTTATAATGCTCCAGTGTATGAGGGGCCCCATATATAATTCTCCAGTGTATAATGCTCCCCATATATTGCTCCAAACATTAAAAAAAAAATGAAATACTTCTCCTTGCCTGGCACTGCTGTATTCTGGACTCCTCAGCGTTGCCATCTTCCAGTTCTCTGCACTGTGACTGTTCAGGCAGAAAGCGCACAGACCTGACGTCTTCGCGCTCTCTGACCTGAATGTCACTGTCAGAAAACGCAGAATGCGTCACAGCGGTGGAGCAGGGAGATGTAAATATTGCAAGTGCTGGGGCCCTGAGCAAGCAGGGCGGGCCCACTTGTGGGCGACGGCACTGGCACAGGGCCCCTCATAGTACGCCAGTGTCTCTAATGGCGAGTCGGCCCCCCCACCGTCAGAGACACCGGCGTACTATGAGGGGCCCTGTGCCAGTGCAGTCACCCACGAGTTGACCCCCCACCTGCTCAGGGTCCAGGCACTTGCCCGGGTGCGCCAGGTGCTGACGCCGGCCCTGGGGGGTACAGCCCAATTAGGGAGGTGGAAAAATTGGCATATGTGGAGGTGTAGGCTGGACGTTCATTAGCTGCAAATGGAGGAATTGGAGAAGTCGGAGGAAGAGGAGGACAAAGCAAGCCATTTTGCTGGCAACCTATGTGTCATCAGGGGAAGGAGGTACAAAATTCTTTGAAACCCAGGCATGGTTCATTTTAATTAAGGTGAGATCACCAATATTTTGGGTTGACAGCCGGGTCCTTCTTTCTGTCAGCATTGATCCAGCAGCACTGAAGACTCTTTCTGATAGCACATTACCAGCAGGGCAAGCAAGCTCCTGTAAGGCATATTGTGCCAATTCAGGCCTGGTATCCAGCTTACAGGCCATGTAGTCAAAGGGGAATGAACTGTGAGGGAGAACATCGATAGGGGAGGAGACGTAATTTTGAACCATAGTTGAAAACGGCTGTCTCCTGTCTGTTGCAATCAATTCAGTATTAACAGTCGTGTGAGCAGTACTCGAGAAATCAGTCCACAACATGGTCATGAAACCCCTGTCTCCAACGCCACTTCGGCTGTGTGCACCACGAACACCTCTTAAATGTTGCACATTACGGCTCGTGGTAGAACCTGCAATGCTGCTGTGTGCTGGGAATGCCTCTAACAAAGGGTTTACCAGAGTTGCTTGTTTGTTTGCCAATATTAACTCTTGGTTCTCCTGTGGCATGATGTTCTGTAATTTGCCTTTATAGCGTGGATCGAGGATACAGGCCAACCAGTAGTCGTCATCCTTCATAATTTTGGCAATGCGGGGGTCCCTTTTTAGGATCCGCAAGACATAATCACACATGTGGGCCAATGTTCCAGGTGTCAATGATCCACTGCCAGTGGTGGGTGGAAGAGCACTTTCTGGCAAATCCACATCCCTCCAGTCACGCACAAACCCTGTAACTGACCTTGGCAAGCCAACATTTTCTCTTGCCTCCTGAGAAGCATCCTCCTCCCCAAAATAATAATCCCCCTCATCCTCCTCCTCCTCTTCCTCTTCTTCCTCCACCTCATCCAGGACAGTTCCCTGAGCAATGGCTGACTGTCATCAAGGCTTCCCTCCTCCTCCGCTGCAGACGCCTGATCCTTAATGTGCATCAAAGTTGCATGAGCAGACAAATAAGTGGGATGCTCATGCTTATGATGGCATCGTCTGCGCTTACCAGCCGTGTGCATTCCTCAAAACATTGAAGGACTTTAGAGAGGTCTTTCAGCTTTGATCACTGCACACCCGACAACTCGATGTCTGCCCTCAAACTGCCTGCCCGTGTATCCTCCCACAAATGCATTACAGCCTGCCTCTGTTCACACAGCCTCTCAACCATGTGCATGGTGGAGTTCAACCTTGTTGCAACGTCTATGATTAGGCGGTACTTGGGGAAGTGGAGTGATCCCTGCAGCCTCTGCATACGACTGGAGTCTACGGGCGAGCGACGGATGTTGGGGCACAGTCTTCGCACCTTATGGAGCAGGGCTGGTAACTCCGGATAATTATTTATGAAGCACTGCACCACCAGGTTCAAGGTGTGAGCCAGGCAAGGTATGTGTCTGAGTTTTGACAGGGCTATGGCCACCACAAAATTACGGCCGTTATCACTGACTACCTTGCCTAGCTCAAGATGTAGACTGCCCAGCCATGACTCGCTGCAAGAAGTCAGCCAGAACCTCCGCGTTGTTTCTGTTGTCGCCCAAAGACATTATCTTTAAAATAGCCTGCTGACGCTTACCACTAGCTGTTCGATAGTGGGACAGCTCGTGTGCAACACTGGCAGCTGAGGATGGCGCGCTCGTGCGACTGCGCTCTGTCGACGAGCTTTCGCTTCTAGAGTAGGAGGAGGAGGGTCGAATGCCTACAGCCAACTGTGGCCTATACTGTGGGCTAAGCAGCACTTTCCCACCGCCGCTGTCCCCTGTGGACCTTGCATTCACCACATTAACCCAGTGCACAGTGATGTACACGTAATGGCCCTGGCCATGCCTACTGGCCCATGCATCTGTGGTGAGGTGCACCTTTCCACTCACTGATTATTTGAGTGCATGGACAATGCGGTCTTTCACATACAGGTGGAGTGCAATGATGGCTTTTCTAGAAAAGTAGTGCCGACTGGGTAGGTCATAGTGAGGGACAGCGTAGGCCATGAGCTCTCGGAAAGCTGTTCTTTCAACCAAATGGAAGGGCATCATCTCTAATGAAATCAGTTTGGCAATGTAGACGTTCAAAGCCAGTGAGATTTTGTAGTCCGTCCACGCTTGCAAGTGCATGGTGTTTAAATGTCTAAGCATGCAACTGGTATTCAATTCTCAGAGATTTTTCCCTTGGCTAAAGATCGTTCCGCACTTCTTACAGACAACCTTTGCCTCATCAATAGGATTTTGATCAAAAAAGTGCCACACTGCACTCTTCCTACTATGGGATAAATTTTTAGGGCTTGCACACTGTGCTAATTTGACCATCTGGCCAAGCTGCCCTGCAACTCTTTTTGTTTTTTTAACACGTTTTTGGACTGCTACGGGCCTGCCATATAACCGTAGCTGCTATGTCGATGCCTGCTGTGGATCCTCCTCCTCTTCTGAACTATTGCCAGAGCCACCCTCTTCCCCAATGGATGCCAATCCAGGTCAACATTTGGGTCATCCATCACCTCCTCTTCAATTTCATCTGCACCTTCCTCTGTGTCACCGTGTAAGGTGGTATAGTATGCGGGAAGGGGCACCTGAGTTTCATCAGGGTCAGAATCTGGCTGAGTAGACTGCGAGGGAAATGCAGTGCTTTTGGGTGAATGTACCAGCAGAATCATATAGCACTGGCTGTGCATCAGTGCACTCCATGTCATATTCATCTTGGACTGGGGAATTCAGGATTTCACTTGATAACCCAGGCATGGTATGTGAAAAGAGCTCCAGTGAATAATTTGAAGTGTGGCCTGCCACATCCTTCACTTGTGGTGGGGGTGAAGGACACAAGGAAAGGTGTCATTCCTGACCAGGAGCCTGCACTGATGACTCAGTGCTTGCATTTTTGGAACTTCAGAAGAGGAGGCGATAGAGCTGGAGGCTGTTTCGGCAATGTAAGCCAAAACCTGTTCCTGATGCTCCGGCTTTAAAACCGGTGTACCTACTCCCAGAAAATGGAGCCTTCCAGGCCTTCTGGAGCCACATGATGACGCAGGCTCAACACCTCATGCCTTAGGTGCTATTGTGCTTTTGGCACTACCAGCAGATTCACCCACCACCACCATCAGTACCAGCTACAGACTCTTCCACCATACTTACTCATGTTTGGGAAAATGTACCAAAAATGCCAGCAGATATATAGTACTGTATAAGAAGCGTACAGCTGTATACAGTGTAGGGGAAAATTTCAATCTCCGTATATTTTGCCGGAGTCACACACGGAATCTCTCTCAGTATGGATTTGACCGTAATGCAAAGAGCAGATATACGGTAGTGTATCAGAAGAGTATAGCTGTATACAGTGTAGGGGAAAATTTCAATCTCCGTATATATTTCCAGAGTCACACACAGACGCTCTCTCAGTATGGATTTGACGGTAATACAAAGAGCAGATATACGATACTGTATCACAAGTGTACAGCTGTATTCGTTGTAGTGGAAAATTTCAATCTCCATATATATTTCCGGAGTCACACACCGATAGTCAGCATGTATTTGTCCGTGATACCAGCCGGTACACGGTAGTATTTGAGGAGCGTACAGCTCTATACGGTGTGGGAAAAAATGAATGCTCGGTAACTGTGCAGAAAAAAAGAATAAAAGTATTAGTGCTGTGTAAAAAGCAGTCTGCACAGCAGTGTACACACAGCAATACAGCTATCAGGCAGCCTAATAACCAGCGCTGCTGCATGCAAGAAAATCCTCCCCTGTCACTGCACACTAACTGTACAGCACAATTGATATCAGCACAAGCACATAAGAACTTCTCTTTCCAGCCCTAACTCTCTCGCTACTGATAAACAGCGTCAGCAACCTCTCCCTACTGTTAAGATCAGCAGAAGTAAAATGGTGGTCGGCAGTCAGGGCTTTTATAGACACTATGATGCCCCCCAAAGCAAGCCAATCACTGCAATGCCCTTCTCTAAGATGGTGGTGGATGCTGCCCATGTCATCTCGTTGCCTACAGTGTACGTCCTTGCTCATTGGCTGAATAAATGCGCCTGAAAGCATTCTGGGAAATTCGACTTTGGCTCTCGTTTTGCTGACCGCATGGCCGACTGCACGCTATGGTCGTGTTTCGGCGAACGAAACCCGACTTTGGCGAAAGTCAGCGACTTTTGAATCTTACCGACCTGTTTCGCTCAACTCTTGTGGTGTATGATAGAGATAACTTATTATACTTTATTACTCCATTTCTTGCATTAGCATTTTAATGAAAAAAGTCACACTTCTGCTTCTTTTTTATAATTTGACAATATTTAACATTAATAACAAAATTATTCCTTCTAAATTATATTCCTTCTAAATTTTGTGAAAATGTAATTTAATCATCTATTACTTAAGGAACATCATGTATATTTTCTATTTTCTGAAAGACAGTCTAAAAGTGCTCGGATTGCTAAGTTCATTCCTGTATCTCGCCTACAAGTAGAGATTTTTCTGCTCTCTTGTCAAAATTATTTAAGAGCAAACCATCAGCATCCTAATAAATTGACATGTCTTTGTAGATTTTTCACATGATGCAGAAGGCAGGAATTTGGTTGTTGAACATTTTTCCCTGCAGTAATTTCTATTATACCGGAGACATGATTCCTCAATCACTTCTTTCAGGAAGATCTGCTGAAATTGGATATATAAAGCAGGCTGATATAATTTACTTTTTCTATCACAATTATGTCATTCATGGATTCTTCTCTTCAAAAAACACAGCAGTGATTACAATTTTACATTTACACAGTGGAAAAATAAGACTTCCTGTTTTTGCCTTTTTATGTATTTATTTTAAGTAACAAATTTGGGGCAATAAACCAATTCCATATTGATGTAGCACTTAAAAACACACCATTCTAGACATGTCCATTTTAAAATAAAAAGTTTGAAATTGCATGCTGTATTAAAGGACTCATCAGGATGGATCATAAAGTCATAGTATTCTGCTTATTAGGAGACCAGTCTTTCTTAAACGATATCTTGTGGGGCACAGCTAGATCTGATTTTACAAGCAAATTTTTCAGAGTATTTGCCATATCATGATTGCAAATTAGGAATTCTGGTTTGGCTGGGTGAGAGACCTCTGACTGGAGGCCAATGTGCAAAGTTTCTACTTATACAAAGTGCTAAGATAGCATGAGAAGATGTATATGCTGCCCTGGCAATTTGAATATTCAAATAGCGTCTTCTGAAAAAATGATGATAGGAATTATAGTGCAACCTATTGGAAATAGCAGTCATAAAATTCAAGATTGGCTCTTTAACTCGTTGACTTTTTTACTTTGTAGCAAAGTTTTTGTGCTTTTTTTTCCTACCTTCTTCTTCTTCTAAGAACCTTAATTTTTTTATTCCATCAATTTAGCTGTATGACAGCTTGTTTTTTGTGGGACAAGTTGTAATTTTTATTGATGTCATTAATTTTACCATTCAATGTTCTGAAAATGTGTAAAACTTTCCAAGTCTGGTGTGTTAGGGATCGAGTTCCCACTGCTGCACAAGGGGAATCTCGAGCCATCCCCGCTGCGGTCCCCCATCCGTCTCTGGCCGCAGTGGAGCCTGCTCAGCTAAGACGTTGGTCCCAGCATCTCGCCCAGTCTAATACTGTGCAGAGGATGACTGCTGCCTGCCCAGGTCCTGCCATTGTAACCAGTGCAGGTCAGCGGCAAGCAGATGTAGTTGGGACTAAGTCCCGTGTGTTCCCTTATAAGCATGCTCAGGGTAAGATCTCTCATAGGAGATCAGTGGTCACATGGTCGGGTACTGCAGTGACTCCCATTGGTCCTCCAGGAAGGTCCTGAAGCTGCTTTAGTTCTGGAGCAGCTTTCCCATTAGTCCTTTTCTGGAAGGTCCTGCAGCTGCTACTATAAAAGATGTGAATGACTGCACGGCCGTGCGGTAGTATCAAATCTTTTACGTGCTTGCGCCAGTGTGGTCATGTATGCATGTGGTTAGGTCCGGCTGAAATAAGCCACTAGATTACCGGCACCTCCGGTGAGGAGTTTTGTATGCACGTGTTCAGGGCTCGGCTGAAAATGCCATTAGAATACCGGCTACTCCAGTGAGGAGATTATTGCTTGTGTTCTGATTGCATGACCACAGACTGCAATCCGCTTAGCAGTCATCTGTGTTCCCTTTGAGTCTGACAGGACACAGTCTGTATCACAGCGGCTCTGTGAATTAACAGAGTCTGCTTATATCTACATATAGCGCTACAGCATTTTAGTTAGCGACTCTGTGGAATAACAGAGTTCGCCCATACCGCCATATAGTGCTACGGCATTTACATCTGCAACTCTGCGGGAAAACAGAGTTCACTCATACTGCCTATTTGCGCCATCTTACTAGCAGCAGGCTATGCCTGCACAGTGGACCCCAGGCTGCGAACGCACCTTTCCTTAATATCTATTAGGTGTGTTCCAAGGCCCTTAACAGGTGAGATTTGAAAAATATATATATTTTTTTGCAGCATACTGTCTGTGGTGACAGCTACAGTGACAAAATTGGCACTCAAATATTGAATAAATGGACCAAAAATGAAGGTAGTTGCTGTGGTTATTGTCTTTTTATTTGCATCCGTGAAAGATGAAGGTGACGTACATAACAGATGATGAACGTTTTCGGCTATACAACATTAGCCTTCCTCAGACAATATGTACAAATTTTGCACTGTAATGTATCAAAGTAACAAAAGAAACAATGTGAGTACACACAAAAAAAATACAACAATAGATGCAATAAAATAGAGAGCAACAGTTGTAACGAAGTGAAAACATCTTAAATACAAATGGACACATCAAAAATGGAAAAATATCACATGGCTTGTTTATCCAGAGGTGCTCAGTGAACATTTGAGAAAATTTCGTTAAGGACATAACTTGTAATATCACAAAAGAGAGTAAATAGATGTGAGCCAAATACCGAAAAGGATATAGAGATCACCAAATCAGAGTGTTGTGATCTATTATTCGTGTAATGTATGCGGCGAGCAATACCTGTAATGAAATCGCAGATATTTAATTATGCAGTGATAAATGGTAGCCCACACTTGTGGAAACTGCCAAAGCGACAGGGATAAAAGGGTGACAAAGGGAAACAAAAAAAGGAGGGGGACAGAAGTAAGGAAAAGGACAATAAAAAGAAAAAGAAAAAGAAAGAAGGAGAAGCAAAGGAAAAAACAAAGAAAAAAACGGCAAAGAGAAAAACAGTAAGGAATACCTTAGAAAAGACAGATGTGGAAAATAAAATGAATTCAACCACAGGAGATGAGCAACTGTAAAAGAAACAGTTAAAAAGTAAAAAATGCAGTAAAATGTCTATAGAGTAAAGAGTATAGCTGTGTACTAAAAGTAAAA
Organism: Oophaga sylvatica; assembly: GCA_033576555.1. NCBI lineage: Eukaryota > Metazoa > Chordata > Amphibia > Anura > Dendrobatidae > Oophaga > Oophaga sylvatica. The sequence goes on along the minus strand of JARQOD010000001.1, from coordinate 130,685,832 downwards.
ATAATACCTTGGAATGCAAAAATTGGGGACAGAGCGCTGGTAGACAAAGCTAATACCGATAAAGCGCTAAAAAAGACCAAACAAAACGGTTTATATTTAGATTTTACAAAATAAGTACACAGAAAAAAGAAAAAGAAAAGAAAAAAATTGACATAAAAATTGCCAGTGGGGAAAATTACCTATAAAATGATGCTTTGTATCCTACCAAAACGAGGACTAAAAGAATAAGAAGAGAAAGAAAGCAGCATGAAATAAACGTAATTGAGCAGAGTATGCTCTGAAAGAAGTGTACATAATGGGTTAAAAGGTTAAATACCTGGGGGGAGGCCACACTGGGACAAAGGAAAAGCGCTGTAGGCTACAGTGGTAGCAATGGAGGAGCGCTGAGAAGAGAAAATAATTGTAAACAAGCAGGCAATGGGAGGCAGGCGATAAGGAGTGCAAAATAAAAGCGTCCCACAGGGATTGTGAGATAAATACCTTGAGAAGCTTGCAGAAGCAGTTGTGGCCGTCAGGAGGTAGGACGCTATGTGCGCCCTACTTCCGGGTTTAAGAAGGCCCCAGGAATCGCGTCATAGTGACGCGGGGCCATACGACGCATGCACAATGAATGGGCTGGAGAGAAAGTCCTCCTGGAGAGGGGAGGACACAGAGCAACGCGTCATAGTGACGTGAAAAAGGCAAGGCGCATGCGCAATGGAGCAGTGAAGGAAAAGGGGGAGTGGAGGAGTCATATGACGCTGTAGAATGGGAGGACTGCGGTAAGACAAAAGGGAACAGTGTAATAAGTAAATGGTGTACAAAAAAGGAAGATATAAGAGAAGATAAAAAAAGGGGGAGCAAATGTGTAGAAAAAGAGAAGAAAGTATATAGAGAGATTGGGGATATATAAGGAATGAGGAAAACGGAGAAAAACAGGGAAGGTAAAAACATGGCAATAAAATTATGGCAATGAAATTATTCCTGGGGCCTTCTTAAACCCGGAAGTAGGGCGCACATAGCGTCCTACCTCCTGACGGCCACAACTGCTTCTGCAAGCTTCTCAAGGTATTTATCTCACAATCCCTGTGGGACGCTTTTATTTTGCACTCCTTATCGCCTGCCTACCATTGCCTGCTTGTTTACAATTATTTTCTCTTCTCAGCGCTCCTCCATTGCTACCACTGTAGCCTGCAGCGCTTTTCCTTTGTCCCAGTGTGGCCTCCCCCCAGGTATTTAACCTTTTAACCCATTATGTACACTTCTTTCAGAGCATACTCTGCTCAATTACGTTTATTTCATGCTGCTTTCTTTCTCTTCTTATTCTTTTAGTCCTCGTTTTGGTAGGATACAAAGCATCATTTTATAGGTAATTTTCCCCACTGGCAATTTTTATGTCAATTTTTTTCTTTTCTTTTTCTTTTTTCTGTGTACTTATTTTGTAAAATCTAAAATATAAACCGTTTTGTTTGGTCTTTTTTAGCGCTTTATCGGTATTAGCTTTGGCTACCAGCGCTCTGTCCCCAATTTTTGCATTCCAAGGTATTATTTTTACTTTTAGTACACAGCTATACTCTTTACTCTATAGACATTTTACTGCATTTTTTACTTTTTAACTGTTTCTTTTACAGTTGCTCATCTCCTGTGGTTGAATTCATTTTATTTTCCACATCCGTCTTTTCTAAGGTATTCCTTACTGTTTTTCTCTTTGCCGTTTTTTTCTTTGTTTTTTCCTTTGCTTCTCCTTCTTTCTTTTTCTTTTTCTTTTTATTGTCCTTTTCCTTACTTCTGTCCCCCTCCTTTTTCTGTTTCCCTTTGTCACCCTTTTATCCCTGTTGCTTTGGCAGTTTCCACAAGTGTGGGCTACCATTTATCACTGCATAATTAAATATCTGCGATTTCATTACAGGTATTGCTCGCCGCATACATTACACGAATAATAGATCACAACACTCTGATTTGGTGATCTCTATATCCTTTTCGGTATTTGGCTCGCATCTATTTACTCTCTTTTGTGATATTACAAGTTATGTCCTTAACGAAATTTTCTCAAATGTTCACTGAGCACCTCTGGATAAACAAGCCATGTGATATTTTTCCATTTTTGATGTGTCCATTTGTATTTAAGATGTTTTCACTTCGTTACAACTGTTGCTCTCTATTTTATTGCATCTATTGTTGTATTTTTTTTGTGTGTACTCACATTGTTTCTTTTGTTACTTTGATACATTACAGTGCAAAATTTGTACATATTTGCTGAGGAAGGCTAATGTTGTATAGCCGAAAACGTTCATCATCTGTTATGTACGTCACCTTCATCTTTCACGGATGCAAATAAAAAGACAATAACCACAGCAACTACCTTCATTTTTGGTCCATTTATTCAATATTTGAGTGCCAAGTTTTGTTTTGATTCTACTATTTGGGCTGGAGACCCTACTTGTGCACCGATTTCTATACAGTTTTTTGAGTGCCATGTTTTTGTAATTTACTGACTTTTTCCGCACATGTGCACCATTTATCATGTCTAGCAATACTTTTTGCTACAACGATTCTGAAACGGCTGAGATTCTTCCCATAGTTACTGCTTCCAGTGATTTTTACAGCTCCCTACACAAGAAATTAAGAACCGTGATTTTGAACGGGAAACTAGAAAAGCTGTTAACTCTGAGTTACACATCATCACATTGGCCGAATACCTGAAAGTACATAGGATCCCCAGGGGACTCAGGGTCCCTCTACAGCCCACCTTTTTCAAGGACGACAGGGAATATTGCACGAAGTTTGAACAAATTTTGAACAAATGTTCATTCGATTTAATGACTCTTACCGTTTCTTATTTGCAAAAAAATCTAGAGTCTACCAAAGCACAAATTTCTGCCATCGAGACACAACTATTGAGTACCATGACCCAAGATTCCTTTCAGGAATTAAAGAACAAGAATCAGGAACTCTTAAACACATACCGTATGGACGTGGAGAAAAGGAAGAGAACGAAATTCATCAGGGACACGGAGGACTATCTCCAGAATCGGGTCTATCAATGGAGAGAGATGAACCGGTAATACAGACGACACAACTCGCAAAGTTCATCGGGATTGGCAGACAGCAGGCCAGGCACATCAAGCTCTACTACTTCCAACTTCTCTTCCTCTTTTTTAGGCAACAGCAGGGGCCGCACAAGAGGCCGACGAGGAGGGGGGTCAATGCCGCAGGGGACAATCGAAATCAGATGTCCACCAGATCCCAGGTAATAACATCACCCCCCCCCAGTCGTCAACATCTCCTCTAAACATCTTGATACCCATCAACTCACTGCATTACAAAAGGGTTTGTCTTTTGTCCAACCTATAAGTTTAATGCTTTTGAATTGAATATGGACTTACAAAGGTTTTTTCGAAATGTACGCCTTCGGGCTCATTTTGCTACACAGGTCCCTGCATTACCAGCTTCCACCTCAGGTTTTACTAAACTTGATCTCCAGGGTCTAGGCCTTAGATTGACCAGTACGTTTATGCCACCCAAGAACTATCCACCAGTTGAAACATTCATCACACTGGTTGATAGAGACATAGCCAAATCTCTACATGATATCAACTCAGGTAGATTTCATTTTCCTAGTAATCTTCTGCCTTCTGAAAGGTCTGCACTGACAGCTCTGTCCTCCGATAAAAGCCTCATTGTTAAACCAGCTGACAAAGGGGGTGCCATTGTGGTCATGAACCATAGTGACTACATGGCGGAGGCATTGAATCAACTTAGTGACAGAGAGGTATACAAGACTATACCATATAATCCCTTTGAGTCTATTAGAGCTAAGATTAACTCTACTGTAGATCGCCACTTTCATGCTGGCACTATTGACAAAAAACTAAAGGAATACCTCATTAAAAAGGACCCGATTACTCCCGTTTTCTATATCCTGCCTAAGATCCACAAGAGTCTACACAAACCCCCTGGTCGACCCATAGTCTCTTTGACAGATTCTGTACTCTCACCATTGGCTATAGTCCTGGAGAAGTTACTTACTCCTCTGGTTAAACTCACTAAATCATTCTTGCTGGACACCAATGAATTTTTACATGTTATCACTTCCTTAGGCCCACTCCCGGATTCTGTGATTCTAGTCACATGGGATGTCAGCAGTTTGTACACGTCCATTACCCACATCAAGGGCATGAGTGCCACGGATAGACTTTTACAACAACATGACACCGACATGAGCATCCGACACCTATGCGCTGATTTTCTTGAGTTAGTCCTCAAAGAGAACTATTTCCTCTTTGAGGATACGTTCTATGTGCAACAACAAGGGACCGCTATGGGTTCAAACATGGCTCCGCCCTATGCCAATGCATATATGTCAGTCTTTGAAGATGACTTTGTTTACAACCATCCTTTATTCCAGAAACATTCCATCATATGGCTTAGATATATTGATGACATTTTTTGCATCTGGGACTGCCCAGATGAATCACTCACACAGTTCAATGAACATCTGAACAGCATTTGGCCTGAGCTAAAATTCTCCCTGCAACACAATAAGAACAGCATCAATTTCCTTGACACACTTATTAGCAGGAACCATGGTAGTCTACTTACAAGCGACCTTTATCAGAAACCAACTGATAGAAATAGTCTCTTACACTTCAACAGTTGTCATCCCCCTGCCATGAAAATCTCCATACCCATCTCACAATTTGGTAGAGTAAACAGAATTGTGTCCAATGATATCACTAAAGAAAGCAGAATCCAGGAGATGGAAATCAAATTTCTTCATATGGGATATCCTCCATCGATATTAGAAAAGGCTAAACAAAACAGGACGAGGGATACTGGTCAGTCAAACACCAAAAGGGTTCCATTCGTCACTACATACCACCCCTTTTCTAACCTTATTTCATCGTCCATAAGAAAACATTGGAATATTCTGACCAAAAGTTATCCCAATATCACTGAATTCCAGGTTCCATTCTTAAATTGTTATCGCCGTCCGCAAAATCTTAGGGACAAATTGGTGAAGGCTGATGTGGGTTCTAACCAAATTGTCTCTAGACAAACCTTTCTGCGGACACAACGTCAGGGTACATTCCCTTGCCTCCACTGTTTACAGTGCAACAACATACTTAAGGGCCCTGTAGCATATCATCCACATACGGTAGGGCGCACATAGCGTCCTACCTCCTGACGGCCACAACTGCTTCTGCAAGCTTCTCAAGGTATTTATCTCACAATCCCTGTGGGACGCTTTTATTTTGCACTCCTTATCGCCTGCCTCCCATTGCCTGCTTGTTTACAATTATTTTCTCTTCTCAGCGCTCCTCCATTGCTACCACTGTAGCCTACAGTGCTTTTCCTTTGTCCCAGTGTGGCCTCCCCCCAGGTATTTAACCTTTTAACCCATTATGTACACTTCTTTCAGAGCATACTCTGCTCAATTACGTTTATTTCATGCTGCTTTCTTTCTCTTCTTATTCTTTTAGTCCTCGTTTTGGTAGGATACAAAGCATCATTTTATAGGTAATTTTCCCCACTGGCAATTTTTATGTCAATTTTTTTCTTTTCTTTTTCTTTTTTCTGTGTACTTATTTTGCAAAATCTAAAATATAAAACGTTTTGTTTGGTCTTTTTTAGCGCTTTATCGGTATTAGCTTTGGCTACCAGCGCTCTGTCCCCAATTTTTGCATTCCAAGGTATTATTTTTACTTTTAGCGCACAGCTATACTCTTTACTCTATAGACATTTTACTGCATTTTTTACTTTTTAACTGTTTCTTTTACAGTTGCTCATCTCCTGTGGTTGAATTCATTTTATTTTCCACATCCGTCTTTTCTAAGGTATTCCTTACTGTTTTTCTCTTTGCCGTTTTTTTCTTTGTTTTTTCCTTTGCTTCTCCTTCTTTCTTTTTCTTTTTCTTTTTATTGTCCTTTTCTTACTTCTGTCCCCCTCCTTTTTTTGTTTCCCTTTGTCACCCTTTTATCCTTGTCGCTTTGGCAGTTTCCACAAGTGTGGGCTACCATTTATCACTGCATAATTAAATATCTGCGATTTCATTACAGGTATTGCTCGCCGCATACATTACACGAATAATAGATCACAACACTCTGATTTGGTGATCTCTATATCCTTTTCGGTATTTGGCTCACATCTATTTACTCTCTTTTGTGATATTACAAGTTATGTCCTTAACGAAATTTTCTCAAATGTTCACTGAGCACCTCTTGGATAAACAAGCCATGTGATATTTTTCCATTTTTGATGTGTCCATTTGTATTTAAGATGTTTTCACTTCGTTACAACTGTTGCTCTCTATTTTATTGCATCTATTGTTGTATTTTTTTGTGTGTACTCACATTGTTTCTTTTGTTACTTTGATACATTACAGTGCAAAATTTGTACATATTGTCTGAGGAAGGCTAATGTTGTATAGCCGAAAACGTTCATCATCTGTTATGTACGTCACCTTCATCTTTCACGGATGCAAATAAAAAGACAATAACCACAGCAACTACCTTCATTTTTGGTCCATTTATTCAATATTTGAGTGCCAAGTTTTGTTTTGATTCTACTATTTGGGCTGGAGACCCTACTTGTGCACCGATTTCTATACAGTTTTTTGAGTGCCATGTTTTTGTAATTTACTGAAAGCTACAGTGAATCATGATTTTCCAAGTCAGTACAAGTAAGACAATCTAAATAACTTTAAATATTTATGTTTCAAAAAAAATGTTTTAAGTTTGTATTGCCATATTCCGAGACCAGTAACATTTTTTGTTTTTCCATGAATTGAGTTTGGGAATGACTTTATCGATTTTGGCTATATGCTTTGTTCTGGGTTTTTTAAAGTTTTTTAACCCCTTACTGCCATCGGACGTACTATCCCGTCCATGGTACCTGGGCCCGTATGACCGGGGACGGGATAGTACGTCATAGGCGATCAGCTGCGCTCCTGAGGGGAGCGCAGCTAATCGCCGCCGGGTGTCAGCTGATTATCACAGCTGACACCCATGACTGTGTGTCAGGAGCGGTCACGGACCGCTCCCGGCACATTAACCCCTAGCACACCGCGATCAAACATGATCGCGGTGTACCGGGGGCACAGGGGAGGATCGCGCAGGGTGGGGGCTCCCTGCGCGCCCCCCTGAGACCCTCAGAGCAGCGCGATGTGATCACGCTGTTCTGAGGGCTTCCTCCCTCCCAGGACCCGGATCCAAGATGGCGCCGGGGTCCTGGAGGGAGGCGGCTACCTCAGTGCCTGCCGAGAGCAGGCACTGAGAAGCCTGCATCTATGCCTGTGCGATCGCTGGTGTGACAGAGTGCTGTGCACACTGCCACACCAGCGATCTGATAAAATACTGTGATGTCCCACCCTGGGACAAAGTAAAAAAGTTAAAAAAGTAAAAATAAACATGTGTAAAAAAAAAATCCAAAATAAATAAAAAAAAAAAAAAATATTCCCCAATAAATTCACTTCTTCCTGTAAATAAAAAAAAAAAAACAATAAAAGTACACATATTTGGTATCGCCGCGTCCGTAACGACCCCCCCTATAAAATTGTCCCACTAGTTAACCCCTTTAGTGAACCCCTTAAAAAAAAAAAAAAAAAAACGAAGCAAAAAATCAATGCTTTATCATCATACCGCCGAACAAAAAGTGGAATAACACGCGATCAAAAAGACCGATATAAAAATACATGGTACCGCTGAAAACGTCATCTTGTCCCGCAAAAAACGAGCCGTCATAAAGCATCATCAGCGAAAAAATAAAAAAGTTATAGCTCGCAGAATAAAGCGATGCAAAAATAATTATTTTTTATATAAAATTGTTTTTATTCTATAAAAGCGCCAAAACATGAAAAAATGATATAAATGAGGTATCGCCATAATCGTACTGACCCGAAGAATAAAACTGCTTTATCAATTTTACCACACGCGGAACGGTATAAACGCCTCCCCCAAAAGAAATTCATGAATTGCTGATTTTTGTTCATTCTAACCTCCCAAAAATCGAAATAAAAAGCGATCAAAAAATGTCACGTGCTCGAAAATAGTACCAATAAAAACGTCAACTCGTCCCGCAAAAAATAAGACCTCACATGACTCTGTGGGCCAAAATATGCAAAAATTATAGCTCTCAAAATGTGATGATGCAAAAACTATTTTTGCAATAAAAAACGTCTTTTAGCGTGACAGCTGCCAATCATAAAAACCCGCTATAAATAGTAAATCAAACCCCCCTTTATCACCCCCTTAGTAAGGGAAAAATAATAAAATTAAAAAAAAGTATTTATTTCCATTTTCCCATTAGGGTTAGGGTTAGGGTTGCGGCTAAAGTTAGGGTTAGGGTTGGCGCTAAAGTTAGGATTAGGGTTAGGGTTGGGATTAGGGGTGTGTTAGGGTTAGGTTTGTGGTTAGGGTTGGGACTAGGGTTAGGGTGTGTTGGGGTTAGAGTTGGAGTTAGAATTGGGGGGTTTCCGCTGTTTAGGCACATCAGGGGCTCTCCAAATGTGACATGGCGTCTGATCTCAATTCCAGCCAATTCTGCGTTGAAAAAGTCAAACGGTGCTCCTTCACTTCTCAGCTCTGCCATGCGTCCAAACAGTAGTTTATCCCCACATATGGGGTATCAGCGTACTCTGGACCCCAAGAGTTATTGTGCAATTTGTCCTATTTCTTCTGCTACCCTTGGGAAAATAAAAAACTGGGGGCGAAAATATCATTTTTGTACAAAAAAAAATATTTTTTTTGTTTTTATGGCTGTACATTATAAACTTCTGTGAAGCACTTGGGGCTTCATAGCGCTCACCACACATCTAGATAAGTTCCTTGTGGGGTCTATTTTCCAAAATGGGGTCACTTGTTGGGGATTTCCACTGTTTAGGCGCATCAGGGGCTCTCCAAATGCGACATGACGCCCCCAGACCATTCCATCAAAGTCTGCAATCCAAAACGTCACTACTTCCCTTCCGAGCCCCAACGTGTACCCATACAGTAGTTTTCTCCCACATATTGGATATCAGCGTACTCAGGACAAATTGGACAACATCTTTTGGGGTCCAATTTCTCCTGTTACCCTTGTAAAAATAAAATATTGGGGCAAAAAAATCATTTTTGCAAAAAAAAAAAGGATTTTTTATTTTTACGGCTGTGCGTTATAAACTTCTGTGAAGCACTTCGGGGTTCAAAGTGCTCACCACACATCTAGACAAGTTCCTTGTGGGGTCTATTTTCCAAAATGGGGTCACTTGTGGGGGGTTTCCACTGTTTAGGCGCATCAGGGGCTCTCCAAATGCGACATGACGCCCCCAGACCATTCCATCAAAGTCTGCAATCCAAAACGTCACTACTTCCCTTCCGAGCCCTGACGTGCGCCCATACAGTAGTTTTCTCCCACATATTGGGTATCAGCGTACTCAGGACAAATTGGACAACAACTTTTGGGGTCCAATTTCTCCTGTTACCCTTGTGAAAATAAAATATTGGGGGCGAAAAAATCATTTTTGTAAAAAAAAAAGAGATTTTTTATTTTTACGGCTGTACCTTAGAAACTTCTGTGAAGCACTTCGGGGTTCAAAGTGCTCACCACACATCTAGATAAGTTCCTTGTGGGGTCTATTTGCCAAAATGGGGTCACTTGTGGGGGGTTTCCACTGTATAGGTGCATCAGGGGCTCTCCAAATGTGACATGACGCCCCCAGACCATTCCATCAAAGTCTGCAATCCAAAACGTCACTACTTCCCTTCCGAGCCCTGACGTGCGCCCATACAGTAGTTTTCTCCCACATATTGGGTATCAGCGTACTCAGGACAAATTGGACAACAACTTTTGGGTTCCAATTTCTTCTGTTACCCTTGTGAAAATAAAATATTGGGGACGAAAAAATCATTTTTGTAAAAAAAAAAAGGATTTTTTATTTTACGGCTGTACGTTATAAACTTTAGTGAAACACCTGGGGTTAAAAGTTCTCACCACACATCTAGATAAGTTCCTTGAGGGGTCTAGTTTCCAAAATGGCGTCATTTATGGGGGTTTCCACTGTTTAGGCAGATCAGGAGCTCTCCAAACACGACATGGCGTCCAGCCAATTCTGCGTTGAAAAAGTCAGACGGCACTCCTTCCCTTCCAAACTCTGCCATGCACCCAAACAGTGGTTTACCCCCACATATGGGGTATCAGCGCACTCAGGACAAATTGCACAATAACTTTTGGAGTCTTGTTACCCTTGGAAAAATAAAAATTGGGGTGAAAAGATAATTTTTGTGGAAAAAATATGATTTTTAAATTTTACGGCTCTACGTTATAAACTTGTGTGAAGCACTTGGGGGTTAAAATTGCTCACCAAAGATCTAGAAAAGTTCCTTAGGGGGTCTAGTTTCCAAAATGGGGTCATTTGTGGGGGGTTTCCACTGTTTAGGCACATCAGGGGCTCTCCAAATGCAACATGGCATCCAATCTCAATTCCAGCCAATTTTGGTTGGAAAAAGTCAAATGGTGCTCCTTCCATTCCGAGCTCTGCCGTGCGCCCAAACAGTGGTTCCCACCCACATATGGGGTATCAGCGTACTCAGGACAAATTGTACAACAACTTATGTGGTCCAATTTCTCCTGTTACCCTTGAGAAAATAAAAAATTAGTGACTAAAAGATAATTTTTGTGGGAAAAAAATAGGATTTTTTATTTTCATGCCCGGGCATTATAAACTTGTGTGAAGCACTTGGGGGTTCAAAGTGCTCACCAAAGATCTAGATAAGTTCCTTAGGGGGTATAGTTTCCAAAATGGGGTCACTTGTGGGGGGTTTCCACTGTTTAGGCTCATCTGGGGCACTGCAAACGGAACATGACCCCCATCAACGTCTGCATTCCAAAACGTTACTACTTCCTTTCCAAGCCCTGCCGTGCACCCAAACAGTTCCCCCCCCCACATATGGGGTATCAGCGTACTCAGGACAAATTGGACAACAACTTTTGGGGTCCAATTTCCTTGGGAAAATTCAAAAATTTGGGACTAAAAAATCATTTTTGTGGAAAATTGTTTTTTTTTTTTTTCACACCCAGGCATTATAAGCTTTTGTGAAACACTTGGGAGTTCAAAGTGCTCACAACAGATCTAGATAAGTACCTTAGGGGGTCTAGTTTCCAAAATGGTGTCACTTGTGGGGGTTTCCACTGTTTAGGCGCATCAGGGGCTCTCCAAACACGACATGGCGTCCAATCTCAATTCCAGCCAATTTTAGTTTGAAAAAGTCAAACGGCGCTCCTTCCCTTACGAGCTCTGCCGTGTGCCCAAACAGTGGTTTTCCCCCACATATTGGGTATTGGCGTACTCAGGAGAAATTGCATAACAACCTTATTTGTCCATTTTCTCCTTTTACCCTTGTGAAAATAAAAAAAAAGTTTGTAAAAGATCATTTTTGTGGCTAAAAAGTTAAATATTCATTTTTTCCTTCCACGTTGCTTTAGTTCCTGTGAAGCACCTGAAGGGTTAATAATCTTCTTGAATGTGGTTTTGAGTACCTTGAGGGGTGCAGTTTTTAGAATGGTGTCACTTTTGGGTATTTTCTGCCATATAGACCCCTCAAAGTGACTTCAAATGAGAGGTGGTCCCTAAAAAAAATGGCTTTGTAAATTTTGTTGTAAAAATGAGAAATCGCTGGTCAACTTTTAACCCTTATAACTTCCTAACAAAAAAAAATTTTGGTTCCAAAATTGTGCTGATGTAAAGTAGACATGTGGGAAATGTTATTTCTTAACTATTTTATGTGACATATTTCTCTGTTTTAAGGGAATAAAAATTCAAAGTTTGAAAATTGCAAAATTTTAAAAATTTTCGCCATATTTGCATTTTTTTCAAAAATAAACGCAAGTTATATCGAAGAAATTTTACTTCTAACGTGAAGTACAATATGTCACGAGAAAACAATCTCAGAATCGCGAAGATCCGTTGAAGCGTTCCAGAGTTATAACCTCATAAAGAGACAGTGGTCAGAATTGTAAAAATTGGCCCGGTCATTAACGTGCAAACCACCCTTGGGGGTGAAGGGGTTAAACAGGATCAGTGATCAAAAAACACATAGTTGATTTTTTGTTGTTTTTTTTTTGTCATGCCATTTACTACTCTGGTTAATTAATTTTTATATTTTGATCAGATTTCTGTAAGCATTGTGACATCAAATATGCTTATTTTTTATTTGTTTAACATTATTTTCTATTGGGGAAAAGAAGGATGACTTGAACTTTTATATTTTTTTTAACTTTTTGTTGCTTATTCTACATATGGCAATATCACAGTATTTTGAAGCTGAGCATATTCTTGTCTTCCATTAAATCAATTGGAAAAAGTTGTCTTGGTGAAATATGTGGACTGCTGTGGGTTAGAGCACTAAGGGGCAGAACTAAGGGACAGTGAAGGAGGAAGACTGTGCAGACCACTGACTCAAATTGATGGTGTCGCTGTATAAGGCTACATTAACTCGTCTCAATCATAGCAGAGTAGTGACATATACTCCATTACACCCTATGCATGCCTTCTTCTACACTGACATGCTTGCTGTAGGCAAAAGAGGGCATATGTATACTGCTGTTGTTACTACTGTTAGGATGGTTGCTAACAGCAATGAAAAGAGAAAAACTCCAGGCACCATCCGCCCCTGAGCATGGAAGAGGTCACTTATATAAAGTGGTAAAAGATGATTTTTCAGCAAGAACACAGCTTATATCAGACACACAGGAGGGCTGCTTCCAGCACTTTGTATCCTGTATAGCTCTAAAAATCCCTACAGCAAAAAACAAAAGACACAAGCATCCCACAGCACTGTACCTCCTACCACTTAAGCTCTATCCCTTTTACCTCACATCACAATCCTGTAAAGACCTTTCAAAATAATACATATTTCTGCCCTGGTGGCTCAAAAATATTTCTTAATTCTAAGAATCTTTAGAAAGACTCTGATTTAAGTAGAAAGGGACATACTGTAGCACAGTTGATATTGGTGTTTACCTGCCTTGACTGTAGGAACTTGTAAGGTTATATTTATATTCTCTATGGGTGAAATGATGACCTTCAGCCTTTACCAGTCCTATTCCCATGATATTTCAGACATGTAGTGATAGGTACTGTAAGGGTCTGCGGAACGCACCAAATATTTGATGTAGAGAGGTGCGTTCGCAGCCCGGGGTCCACCGTGCAGGCGGAACCTGCTGCTAGTAAAATGGCGCAAGAAGAGAACTCTGTTATCCCGCAGAGTCGCCAAAATGAACGCCGTAACGCACTGTGGCAATATGCGCGAACTCTGTTATTCCACAGAGCCGCTAGATACTTCTAGCAGCGCTATATGGTGATGTGTGCGAACTCACTTAACACCACTGAGTCGCAAAATAAACACGCTAGGGGGCTGTCTAGCGTTGAAAGCGAACCCTGTTACGTCACAGAGCCACTGAGACAAACTTCTGTGTCCTGTCAGGCACCCAGGTACACAGTTGACTGCTAAGCGAACATAGAATGTGATCATGCGCTAATGTCCTCGCGGGAGTCACCCGCAATCTATGGCATCTGAACGCCAGATCGTGAATACGGCAATCAAACTCCTCACCGGTTATGCCGGTAATCTAGGGCATCTAGGACACTGACCCTGACCAGCTAGCAAACCAAACTCCTCACCGATTAAGTCGGTATTCTAGGGGCTTATTTCAGCCAGGCCCTAACCACACACACATGCATGACCACACTGGCGCAAAGCGTATAACGGTTGATACTAGCGCATGGCGGCTCAGCATTGCCACCATTTTATAGTAACAGCTACAATACCTGCCAGAAACAAGGACCAATGAGAAAGTGTTCCAAAACACATGTAGTTTCAGGACCTACCTGGCGGACCAATAGGAGCTGCTGCAGCACCTGAAGATGTGATCCCTGATCTCCAATGAGAGATCTTACCCTGGGCATGCTCAGAAGGGGAAATGCAGGACTTCGTCCCAAAGACGTCTGCTCCAACACTGGCTATAATAGCAGATCTAGGAGAGGCAGCAGCAAGTCTCTGCACAGTATTGGAATGGGCAAGATGCTGGGACCGACGTCTCTGCTGAGCAGGCTCCACTGTGGCCGGAGATGAATGGGGGACCGCAGAGGGACTGGTTCCAGACTCCCCCTGTGCAGCAGTGGGAACTTGAACCCTAACAGGTACTGTCTCAATATCGAGCAGCTGCCAAGCGAAACGTGTAGCCAATATTAAAAACATCAAGAACTTATAGAAGTGTCGACAATTTTAACAGGTCTACAAAGTAGTGTACAGTCATGGCCAAAAGTTTTGAGAATGACACAAATATTATATTTTCACATGATCTGCTGCCCTCTGGTTTTTATGTGTGTTTGACTGATGTTTTTATCACAGACATAAATATAATAATTGCAAACATATGAGTAACAAAAGCTTATATTGATAGTTAGAATGAGTTAATGCAGCAAGTCAATATTTGCAGTGTTGACCCTTCTTCTTCAGGACCTCTGCAATTCTCCCTGGCATGCTCTCAATCAACTTCTGGACCAAATCCTGACTGATAGCAGTCCATTCTTGCACAATCAATGCTTTCATTTTGTCAGAATTTTTAGGTTTTTGTTTGTCCACCCGTCTCTTGATGATTGACCACAAGTTCTCAATGGGATTAAGATCTGGGGAGTTTCCAGGCCATGGACCCAAAATCTCTATGTTTTGTTCCCTGAGCCATTTAGTTATCACCTTTGCTTTATGGCAAGGTGCTCCATCATGCTGGAAAAGGCATTGTTGATCGCCAAACTGCTCTTGGAGGGTTGGGAGAAGTTGCTCTTGGAGGACATTCTGGTACCATTCTTTATTCATGTATGTGTTTTTAGGCAAGACTGTGAGAGAGCCGATTCCCTTGGCTGAGAAGCAACCCCACACATGAATGGTTTCAGGATGCTTAACAGTTGGCATGAGACAAGACTGGTGGTAGCGCTCACCTTGTCTTCTCCGAATGAGGCGTTTTCCTGATGTCCCAAACAATCGAAAAGTGGATTCATCAGAGAAAATAACTTTACCCCAGTCCTCAGCAGTCCACTGCCTGTACCTTTTGCAGAATATCAGTCTGTCCATGATGTTTTTTCTGGAGAGAAGTGACTTCTTTGCTGCCCTCCTTGAGACCAGGCCTTGCTCCAAGAGTCTCCGCCTCACAGTGCGTGCAGATGCACTCACACCTGCCTGCTGCCATTCCTGAGCAAGCTCTGCACTGCTGGTAGCCCGATCCCGCAGCTGAAACACTTTTAAGAGACGGTCCTGGCGCTTGCTGGTCTTTCTTGGGCGCCCTGGAGCCTTTTTGGCAACAATGGAACCTCTCTCCTTGAAGTTCTTGATGATGCGATAGATTGTTGACTGAGGTGCAATCTTTCTAGCTGCGATACTCTTCCCTGTTAGGGCATTTTTGTGCATTGCAATGATGACTGCACGTGTTTCTTTAGAGATAACCATGGTTAACAGAAGAGAAACAATGATGCCAAGCACCAGCCTCCTTTTAAAGTGTCCAGTGGTGTCATTCTTACTTAATCATGACAGATTGATCTCCAGCCATGTCCTCATCAACACCCACACCTGTGTTAATGGAGCAATCACTGAAAAGAGGTTAGCTGGTCCTTTTAAGGCAGGGCTGCAATGATGTTGAAATGTGTTTTGGGGGATAAAGTTCATTTTCTAGCCAAATATTGACTTTGCAAGTAATTGCTGTTAAGCTGATCACTCTTTATAACATTCTGGAGTATATGCAAATTGCCGTTAGAAAAAGTGAAGCAGTAGACTTTGTAAAAATTAATATTTGTGTCATTCTCAAAACTTTTGGCCATGACTGTATGTACTGTTACAACATTGTGATGTCACGATGCATGCCTTTACCTTGCGCACATATGCACAGAAAAATCAGGGGATTCAGCCTGTGCCAAGGAGTGGATGCGGGATGGTGCAGAGAGGAGGTGCAAGAGAGGTAAGTGGTAACATAAGTATAAGTATGTTTTGCTTATTTTTTATCCAGCTGCCATTTGCTGAATTTGAGCAGAAACAAATTTATTGCATTTTAGTGAATGAGGATCTTTGCAATATTCAATTAGAAATCAAGAGATCCTGTAATTGGTGGAAAAAGTAGAAAGAGGAACTATTTTTTTTTCTCCAAGAAAAGAATTGAGAGCTAAAGTCTGGTGTCTGGTGCTAAAGTCATACTGCATTATAGTATTATTTAATAAACCACCTTTGTGTTGTCTGTGTGAGAAAAATGAGAATATCGTCTAGAAGACAGCTGTCTCCACAGCAAGAATTGTATTTTAATTAGAGGAAATATCAAAAATAATCAAGAACAGAATGTCTATGCAAATCTTTCCTGACATGCTTTTTTTCATAATGATAAGGCTAAGATGACAGGAGATATGTTCCTGAGACAGAATAATTAGATAAACAAAAATAAATAAGGACAATGTGTCTAATGATTAAATGGTAATGTCCTTGAAATGTTCATAAATATTTCACAGAGAAATCTTTATGCTGTAGATATAAGTACATGGTTTTGTGAACACAATGCAAAATAGTCTGACTGCAGCCCATCTTCCATCGTAAAATATTTTTTTAGGCTTTGTTCACATGTCCAGTAGTTATTTCCATTTTTGGTTCTGTTTATGGATTTTAAAATGAAACTAAAATGTTCTAGTACAGGACTCGTTAATTTGAATGAGAACATAAAACTGTCATAAAATGTCTTCTATTTGCCTGCTATCAAGCTACAAACAGATTATTTTATCTAGATGAAGACACATAGACAACATTTTGGACAACAAAATGGATAACAACTGGATCCATTTTTTATTTTAATATTGAAGCCTATGGGAAACAGATAATAATGGATGATCATCAGTTAAGTCTTCCATTAACTCATCCACTATTTAGCACTGTAGATGCTTAGAATACTAAAGGTGTTCAGAGCTACTGCTAGTAACATGGAATGTTAAGAATCGAACAAAAATGGATGCAAAATAGAAACCAAATTGTCTATTTTTAAAATAATCTATTTTTCAACATGGATCCATTGTTCTGTGACTTAGCAACTTCACGTGAGCCCCAAGTGCGCGAGTGCTGACACATCTGGACCAGCACCGGCATAGGAGGTGAGTATAGGTGTTTTTTATTTGAACATGTTCAAACATGAAAAATGAGAAGGGGTTGTCCAAGTAGCGAAAGACCACTTTAATAATTATTTGTACTATATTGCTTATTATTTTTACATTTTTAATTGTAACATGCTAATATCTTTCCTTACATACAATACCATGGAGTTGCAATGTATATAGATGTATAGACTTATCTGAGAGCATAGTAAATACAAATGCTGTTGCACACTTTCTAGGTATTCAGCAACACAAGAACGCCTGCCGAGCATTTTATTGAAAATAAAATCACTGCATTGACTTTACCCTAGTCTGCACATTATAGCTGACAAAAACAGGAAATGTAAGCATGTTGTGCCTACCTCATTGGAAACTGCAACAACTAGAACAGTTACCTTCCTATATGACTAGTTACATGAGAAAAAAAATTACATTTGTATATTAAGTACTTTACAGCATATTTATTTTTTATAATAAAGTGATAAACAATTTACCAATAATATAAATATACTGCTATACATTTGAAATATTACATGAAATTTCCTTTATATCCTTCATTATTTGAATATTAGCTGAGCAATGTATAAACAATGCTGTCAGTGGAAACTAAAGAACAGTGGAATAAGAAGGGTATTGCACAAGTCAAGGTTGCATTAAATTACTACATTCAATCTCACTAGACTGTAGATTTTTGACATGATACCATATAAATGGATGTTAAACTCATTATGTGTCACAGATATGTATTTGATCTTCTTTCACCATTGTAAATGATAACAAGGGGTTATCGATCTCCTAGGCTGGTATAGTTGTATAAATACAGTATATTCATGAGCATTCAGAAATCGAAACCCAACACTATATATCATAAAGCCCCGGGAAATGTGTATACTTATAAGATAAGCCCTTGAAATACTCTGAATTTATAGATCTTGTTTGTAGTGCAAATTTTGTAACCCCTGTGTACATTCAGGGTAGATAATTTTCAGAAACTCATGTAATGTTCTCTTTGCCTTGCAGAAAATGCACAATAACTCTAACGGTTATTTTGAAAAAAAGAATAAAAACAAAATTGTGAATTGATTAGATTATTACATTTTATGTTCCTTATTATGATTTATGCTTATTAACCGGACACTAGTGCATAATAAACATAGGGTGCAAAAAATACTCTCCTTGCTGCTCACATGCTCAACAGCACACAATCTGGTCTTCCTCTCCATCTAGCCTTTTTCTTTTCTCTGGTACAAGATGTCCTCTTAACACTAGGAATACCGGACTGGTCACCCCCCCTAGAATTACCGAATGGCGTCATTTTGACTCCTGGCTTGTTTTCATTTATTTTTAGAGATTCTTGCTCCTGGTATTGTTGTAACTTTAATTTCATCCTCCGGTATAGAATGCAAAATAGCAAGAATATTGTCAGGCTTTAGCGCACTTCTTCTAGCCATATTAGCAATTAGCAAAACTGCAGGCCATATTCTACAGAAATTATATAGTCCACTCGAGAGTTCACTGGTTCACTAACGGATGTCCTGTATATATCTTGTGTATGTCAAGTATATTTGCAAAAATGCTAATTATTCTAAGTCTAAGCCAGACAACATTTATTCTAAACTTATTCTAAACATACAAGTAAATGAAAACTAAAATAAATAATAAAATTTAGAAACAAAGACTAGCAAAATATAGGAAGGAGTGAAAATGACTCTCTTTTGTAATTAAAGGTAAATTTTGAAAAAAAGGTACTTTTTTTTTACAAAAGTTATTTATTGTCATAAAATCTTTTTTCGCATTCTAAATGAGTAAAAGTCATTGGGTCTCAAGCCGGATTTTGGAAAAATGTAGTAACCGAAGAGACATAAAAATTGCGAGGAGTCAAAATGACTCCATTAGTACTTCTTGTGGTATGTTCATGATGCACCAGAAATAGGCCTGTGACAGCACAGTGAAGTAAGTGAATTTTATGGTGCACATCATATGGTTACAGGATTTGGGAAAGTTTATTCTATGATTCTATCGTGATGTCGTGACAATGTGTCATAATATCAGAATCTTTGACACAGAATAAAGATGCCCAAAAATGATGTTGTGTGCTGATGGAAAGAAGAAACCAAATCAAGCATTGGACCAGATGGGGGACTGTGGAACAGGTGAAATGTAAGGTATCAATTTTGCTAACTATTTTACTGCAATCCAAATAAAGGAACAGCACTCCATTTAGATGGGTGAAAAAAGAGCTACTTTATTGAGCCATTGATGCAATGTTTCGGTTCAAGGTGTGAACCTTTTTCAAGCAGTGAACATATGCCAATGTGAAACATTTATAGCTTATACAGAGATGCAATAGTTAATAACAGTTAAACAAGTAAGAGCAAAAGACTCCCCATTACAGAGAGTGTACAAAAAGTGTAAAGTGCCAAACAAGCTGACAGAGTCAGATAAAGTGCAGTGCAAAAAACATTATGGTAACAAACCACATACATTACAAGTTGAGACATTAATTGTCAATAAGTGTCCTGGTGCGCATCTTTTAAAGTTAATCAATTCCATGACTTACCCCATACGACATTCAGATAACATGATGATCAGCGTTCCATAGTATAGTATGCACATGACAGGAAGTGGTTAATCACTGAAGAGTAAAGCACACCTCAGAGTGCATGCTTCATAGAGTTTCCACTCTCCTGAATGCCATTTTAGTTAAGGGCAAACAGATGTCAGTATGTGGCGCTCTATACTACTAACAGCGCTATGCTGCTTTTGGCCAACGCATATGTTTGGCGCTCTATACTGCTGGCATCTGTTTGCCCTTAACTAAAATGGCATTCAGGAGAATAAATTGCTGAGCTAGCATAAAGTGAAGCGGAGGTGCCAAACAGCTGATCTGTTAGGCGCTGGGATACCAAGCACTGCCTGGTGCTGTGATCTCCCATTCGGGTCCTGCTGCTACGGCTGCTGTTCGGCGCGGAACACAGTCTCAGCGTCTTGCTCAGGCTCGTGGTAGACATTTGGTTGCTACTGGCTCAACTGCCAAGTCTATTGTAAAGGCACCACCTTGCACACTGGAGTCTAAGTCCAGATATCACCTTACTGAGCTTTGGCTGGGCCAGTCAAGAATGTTCATAGAGCTATTCTGAAGCCACCTCTTTGTTATTTTAGCTGTGTGCTTGGGGGGTCATTGTCTTGTTGGAAGGTGAACCTTCAGCCAAGTCTGAGGTCCAGAGCACTCTGGAAGAGGTTTTCATCCAAGAAATCTCTGTACTTGGCCGCATTCATGTTTACTTCAATTGCAACCAGTCATCCTGTCCCTACAGCTGAAAAACACCCCAATAGCATGATGCTGCCACCACCATGTTTCACTGATGGGATTGTATTGGGCAGGTGATGAGCAGTGCCTGGTTTTCTCCACACATACCGCTTAGAATTATCACCAAAAAGTTCTATCTTAGACTTATCAGACCAGAAAATCTTATTTCTCATAGTCTGGGAGTCCTTCATGTGTTTTTTAGCAAACTGTATGCGGGCTTTCATATGTCTTGCACTGAGGAGAGGCTTCCGTTGGGCCACTCTGCCATAAAGGCCCGACTGGTGGAGGGCTGCAGTGATAGTTGAATTTGTGGAACTTTCTCCATCTCCCTACTGCATCTGTGGAGCTCAGCCACATTGATTTAGGGGTTCTTCTTTACCTCTCTCACCAAGGCTCTTCTCCCACATTGCTCAGATTGGCTGGATGGCCAGGTCTAGGAAGACTTCTGGTGGTCCCAAACTTTTTCCATTTAAGGATTATGAAGGCCACTGTGCTCTTAGGAACCTTGAGTACTGCAGAAATTATTTTCTAACCTTGGCCAGATGTGTGCCTTGCCACAATTCTGTTTCTGAGCTCCTTGGCCAGTTCCTTTGACCTCATGATTCTCATTTGGTCTGACATGCACTGTGAGCTGTGAGGTCTTATATAGACAGGTGTTTGCCTTTACAAATCAAATCCTCTCAGTTTAATTAAACACATCTGGACTCCAGTGAAGGAGTAGAACCTTCTCAAGGAGGATCAAAAGGAAATGGACATGTGAAAGGGTCTGAATACTTATCACCATGTGATATTTCAGTTTTCCTTTCTTAATAAATTTACAAAAAATTCTACATTTCTGTTTTTTTTTCAGTCAAGATGGGGTGCAGAGTATACATTAATGAGAAAAAAATGAACTTTTTTTGAATTTACCAAATGGCTGCAATGAAACAAAGAGTGAAAACTTTAAGTGGGTCTGAATACGTTCTGATCCTACTGTACATTATGATATCAACCACTGCACCCCAGACAGTACAATCACTATACCCACTCCTCACAATGTCCGCTACACAATATGATGGTCACCACAGTCGCCCTTTCAGTATGATGTACACAACAGCCACCTATATAGTATGTTGTACCCCAAAGCTACCCATACAGTATGATGTGCACCAGAGCCCCTCAAATGGTAAGCTGGTCCCCACAGAATTATAGCCACCAATTCTGTGGATATCCACAGCACCCCACATACAGGATATTCAACATTGCTGCCAATATATAGTAGGATGTCCACCACTCCCTTTTTACAGTTATATCAACACAGCCCTCACCCTATATAATGTCCCCCAGAGCACCCTATACAGTATGGTTGCTACAGCTCCCAGTATCATTTCCCCACAGCACTCTATACAGTATAAGCACCACAGCCCCCCAGTATACTGTCACCCACAGCCTAATATACAGTATAAGCACCAAAGCCCCCAGTGTAATGTCCAACAGTATGATGTCCCTCACAGCTCCCTAAAGAGTATGATATACACTCAGTCCCAATATAAGTTCTCCCACAGCTTCCTATACAGTATGATGTCCCCCACAACCTCTAGCATAATGTTCTCTACAGCTCCTAGTATAAAGTTCACCATAACCCCGTTTACAGTATGATGTCCCAAAAGCCCAGGTGTAATGTCCTAAACAATCCATCATATAATATAATGTCCACACTGCCCACCAGATTAATGTCCCCCACAGCCCTTCATATAACATAATGTCCTCACAGTTACCCATTCAGTTGCCAAATAATATAAGAAAAATAGAAACAGCTTACACTCACCTAGTCATTGCTACCCTTCGTCTGCAGCCACTGTCTCCTTGTATATCTGCCTAAGAAATGGGGCAATGGACCCTACAATATATTGACGTCGTAGCACTGATCGACATCCCCTGTGTGACACTGTCGTACAGGAAGGAAGTAGCCTGCATCCTGATGGAGTTACCAATGGAAAAGGTAGCTGATTAGAGCTTCTCTGATCCTGTCATGGTTTGAGCACAGGTCAATTTTATTTGCATCTTAAAGATGAAAATTCAATTGAATGTAGATTGTGGGAGTGTGAGATATTACCGGGGGATATTTTTTTCTATAAAATTCAACCACCCTTTCCCAGAAAAGACTTAACTAGAAATTCTACAAACAGTAGGTACACATCTCAAAAGACAGCAACTGAAACAGATCACAGTACTGATGTGGCATGTGCAAATGTTAAATTTTTCTAATAAAACAAGTGTGCAATGAAAATTATTTGTAACACGCACCACTTCTGAATGCTTGCTATAGACAAAGACAGTTTTACTACAAAGCAGATTTAATAATTAAGGTCTGATACAGTAAATATATAGTTTAGGACCCTCAATTATGGCATAAATATCATTACATTTATTAATTTTACAATCTTAGAAAACAAAAGCATAGCAAAAATGGAATAAAATGATGTAGGAATGAAATTTGGTGAAAAGTAAATCTTTTCCAGTATATGGTTATTGTTTATTTTTCTTTTTGATACACCATGCATAAAATAATTTGTTTTACAGTGAAAACATGCACTGTATCCAATAGATCATCATCAAACACTATACATCACTGCTTCATAATCTTTGAACAGTTTCCATTTTCTTACTATATCATTCTATGTGCTTTGGTTTGTGGGCAAACAATATAATCCTGTGTATTGTTTGAGAGAAATGCAAATCACTCAGAACAAAGCTTTCTCTTTCGTCTGAAATATCATCTACACACCCTGAGACTGGAAGCATTGATCTTTCTCCCTTGATTTCAAAAGAAACAAAAAATATTCTTTTTTTTGTATTTCCATGTGATAAAGATATTACAGCTGAAAGAGATAGGGCAAGTCCTTAAGCTCAACAGATGGTGGCGTACAAAATGACTGTCACACAAAGAAAAATAATATCAGCTGTCTGCAGTTGATGCGACACATGTAGAGAAAACCTGGCAAGAAATCGTCTGTAACAGGCACTCCTGCCAGGTGCTTTGACTAAAAACCATAAAAACAATCAATGTCTCAAATGTAGAAAAAAAAGAATATTAGCAGAATTGTCCTGCAGCTGGATAGAAACAAAATCTCAATAAAGCCTTTGTGACTTAAATCAATTTGCTTATATTTACTGAATTATTGGGATTGCTTCACAAATAAGAGATTATGTTTAGTAAGCAGAGGTTGCCCCAGATCAGATGCTGATAAAACACATAGATTTGGCCAGTACTCAGTTAAATCTACCAGCGTGTTATACCAGACATGAGGCTGAATTGAAGTTGATGAGCCTTGCTGTCAAGTGCAAATGTACATCTGTTTCCTTGTCGTATGTTTAGTTTTCTTCCAGTAAATTTCATTTAAAGCGTATTTACTAGTTATTTGTCCAAAGCTTCTTGCAGACATGTGCCTCAGGAGGTACTATTAAAATTTTTGAATCTATGTAGAAATTGCTAGTCATATTTTATTGCTGTTTCCTGCCACATTGTACCACTTATTAAAATGAATGGCCACCTTGTGAAAGGGCATACAATATACATGTGCAGTAAAGTGTGGTCATTTATCACCATATCGTCATATATGAACCGTAAAGCGCAGGTGTGCCTGTGTTTATACTGTATATACTATGTGTGTGTATGTATGTGTATATATATATATATATATATATATATATATACACATATATATAATACCTCGAACAATAAAACTGCAATACTAAGAAGAAAAAATTGTGAAATTATGCAAATTACAGAATTTGTAGACATGATGATATGCCGCTCATGAAGTATTAGAAACACGTTTTTTTTTAAACATCTTGAATAATACAGTATCGATTATGATCAACATATGCAGAAATGCATGAAATTACACACCTTGGCATGCTGTCAATGAGGTTATTACTGCTTGCCTTAAGAATTTTTTGCTATGCTAAGTGCACTTGGGCATGCAAACTCACTTCTGGTTGGTTCCTTTACAATTGCTGACCAATGTTGCCCCAGATGTACTCGATTAGAGACAAGTCCGAAGATGCTGAAGGCCAAGGCCAAGTATGTTTAGGCCATGTAGGCTGCTCACGGTAGAATGAGCAACATTTGGCATGGTGAAAAATACGTCATTTTCATCTCTTTTGAGAAATAGCATGGTGGATTTCACATACCAAGCGTCAAACTGTTTTTACACAAATCATTAAAGGGTGTTTGCACGATATTGGGCTATGAGGAACTATCATGGATACACTGCACAGGAGGGGCTGTTTCTTGCTGAACCCACCACTGTTACCACTTTGTCATAGATGACACCGGAGAGATCACACAGATCTCACTGCTGCCACCATTAGTCATGGGAATGCAATTCTGCTGCTTGCAATCATCAGGGCAATTACACAACTGTCTAACGAGTGATGGATGAAACAGCGGATGACAGCAGCTATATAGACTGTCTCCCGGGGGATAACAATGCTTTCCCATTAGCATGACAGGCTGCAAGTAATCCTTTCCCTTCAACGTGACAAACTAGGGATACTACGCTCTTACCACCCTGACAGGCTGTGAGATACACTTTCCCATCACCCTTGAAGACTGGGATTACTACTTATCTACCACCCTGACAGGATACGAGTTCCTCTTTTCCATCATCCTAACAGAATCTGGGGGTATTATTTTTCTTCCATCTTGACAGTCTATGGGACACCCCTTCCCACCATCCTGAAAGACTGGGGACCCTACTTTCTCACCACTCTGACATACTGAGGACACTACTTTGCTGTCCCCTGACAGGCTGTGGACACTGATTTCCAACCACCCTGACAGGCTATGGGTATTGCTTTAACATCATCATGACGACTGTGAATAACACTTTTCACTCACCCTGATCGTCTGTGGGACACTTTCCAACAATCCGGACAGGCTGAGGATAAATCCTTTCTTCTCTCTCCTGTTACCTCAGGAGCAGTGCTAATCATGGGGCAGCTACCACCAGCCATGTCACAGTCTATTGTGACACTGGTCAGCTGTATAGGACCACCTACTTCATGATCCCTGTACTTGGCCCCATCGTCTTTAGCACTGATCCTTGCTGCTTTTAGGAGATCCTCAGCAACATTACTCCACAGGGTGACAGGGCTGAGCTCTCCTGCACGATAAAGCACGTTATCATTATGCATGAATTTGACAATCACATTATCAACATTTGAAACACATGATGTACCAGATCTGGGAGGATTGTACGACCAACCATCCCAGATCAGTTGCCAATAAAATATTTGTGTGGAGATTCTTGGACTCCCCTACTTCTCTTAACCATCTTTCTGAAACCAAATCCAGGAAAACTTTGGACATCAGTAAGGGTCGGCAAAGACCCTCAAACCCAAAGACTGTAAGAAGTTTCCCAGGGCTCTTTAGGTAACACAAACTCAGGGCAGATGAGGGTTTGTTCTGCACCACAGTGACTGTGTCGTACACAGTAACCAGTTGCAAATTTTCAAGGACCCTCTAAACCTCTCCATCCACAAAAAGAACAGCTGTAGTAGGCCCCTGGGCTTCAGCTGTTGGGTTCAGTTTCTGCCTCTCTGGGCAGGTGAGGCTGATGTAACCAGTTCAGTCTCAGATATAAAACCAGCAAGAGTCAAAAGCTGTCCAGGTGCTGGAAGATGGGGCAAGACCCCTGAAGACCAGCTGGCAGGGGCATTGGGTGTCAGCTTACCCCTTTCCAGCTCACGATGGCTGACATAGGCACCTCAGGTGTATGATTGACATCACAGGTGTCTGCAAACTATGTAGCATTGGTGGCCTCCTTTGACTCTCAGTCCATCATGAACTGCCACACTGCAAAGATGATGAAACTAGCCTTTCACCAAGTCATTCAGTTCCTCAAAGATAGTGATTGATAGTTTCTGGACCCATAGATTGAAGTAGATTCTGAGCCATTCCGCCACATCGCTGTAGCTGTCATGAGCTCCACGTTGGAGGGCCCAGAATTTCTTACAGTACACCTAAGGAGATATCTTGCATTTCCTTAACAGGGTCTGTTTGGTGGCCTCATAGTCTCCATCTTGATCTTGAGAGAGAGAGACAAACTCCTCCAGAACTTTGCCTCCTATCCCTGGGGTTCAATATTGGGCCCACTGGTTATCAATGAGCTGGTACTGTCTGAGGCCTTTTCAACAATTCACAAAAACGTGTCCAGATCCATGTCCTTGTCCATGGCAGGAAAATGCTCCGGGTGGGATTTAGAGGTGAAGACTTTATTGAACTCACTGTTCAGTGGGGTGGATGGCACCTTCTGTAGTCAAATTAATTCCAGTTAGAACTCTTGGTCGGCCTGATGCTGTTTTTTTTTTTGCTCAGCAGTATCTCGGTAAACTTGGACCTGTCACTCGGCTCTCATATAGTGTTACTGAATGAACCTCACCTGCATATCAAATTGTTTTTGCAAGTGAAGTCAATCTGTGTGACTGCACAGAATGCAGAAAGAGCCTTCTTCTTCAGTTGGCTGTACCAGGCACTGACAAATGTACCCATGATTACCAAATAAAAGATAGAATAGAAAAACAAGAGAAGGGGAGGAGTGTCAATGCTACAATTACAGTATTGTATCAGTTAAAAAATAAATCACTGAGTCTAATCCTCAAAACACTGCACAGAATCCTCTCAAGGACCATGCAAGTTTTCAGTGACAGGAATTACTTCTCAAACCAGGTCACTGATGCTCTGTCCCACCACTTGCCATCAATTTTCAAGCATACATAGCCGAGTGGGGGGGTGACGCTGGTCCCACCACTGTTGGCACTTTGTCACAGATGACAGCTGAGAGATACACAGATCCCACCACTGCCACTAGTTTTCATGGCAATGAAACTCCACTGCCTCCAATCGTCAATACAATTATGCAATTGTCTGATGAGTGATGGATGAGACTGCGGCTGCTTCCACCACTAGGCTTGTTATTGAGGAACTAACAGTGAGCGTATGGTATACAAACCTCCAATTCCAAAGCATGGAATAAATGTATATACTCCGGTAATGTAAATGTGAGCTCCGCAATAACAAAAAGAGCCACTTGCTGCCACCAGCAATAGTTTGTACAGGTCGATTGGACATCCATTACAGGTATTCAAAGTAGAAAAGAGCTGAACTAATTGGTCAAAAAAATTGGTGTAATAAAAAACCTTTATTCAAAATATGGTTGGTACAGTAGTGGCACTGCTAGAGATAGGTGCACACACATCACAATAGTATTTACACGTAAAAACATTGTTTAAAAACAATTATAACTGGGCACTACCTCAGATAAGTAAAAATATTTCACATATGTGTCAGTAAGACTGAAAAGTATAAATAAGAACATGACATATTTATGTGAAGTATAGTACTACAGGTCAGGACTCTACACTATAACTTTATGTAGTACACAAAAAGGAGGAAACCAGAAGTGTGACCTTTAAGAAGTGTATAAGTCCTCCAAAACAATAATGATTTCAGTTGTTCGTGTTAGTCAAATCCACGAGTGAATAACTGTTTACTGAGTGTATGGTACACACACCTCCGAATCCAAAGCATGGAATATTTGTATACACGTAGAAGAGTAAAGAGGCATCAACTTTTTGAACTTCAAATTTTAGTTTGGATAGCTGTCCATATGCAACTTCTTATAGGATATATCTGGGTGGTTCACAACTCAAAGTATAGCATATATTCAAAAATTAGGAATAGAAATGCAGCACTCAATCATATCCTTTGAATTAAAAGTCCGTTATTCCACATACATGGACATCATTCTTCAAAGAGAGCGGGTAATATCAGAGGTTAAAGCAGGGGTTAAAGCAGGGGAGAGGAGAAGCAACGGTTATTTTGCATCTTAATTGACGCTTCAACAGGTAAATTCTCATATATATATACTGTATATATATTGTGGCAAGACGACTCGCTCGGCTCTCCTGAAGGCAGACTCAGGACACACGTTCTCTGGGTTTTCTTTCTGCTGGTTTATTATCAGCCATAAACTCATGCAGGTTTCGCAGGAAAACTAAACATGACCCCTCTGGGTTAAACGGGAAAAACATAAAAAAACAAACAATAACTCAGTCCATAGATGAGTGGGTTCCGCCCGCTCTCGGTAGCATATACTGCACTGCTAAAGTCCTTGTGGAAAGTCCTGCAACTTCCACTATACTGTCTGGAGACTTCCCTCTCCAGACCACCCCGAGAAAAAAAAACAGGACTGAGCTTTTATACATTGCTCAGCCACACCCTTTTAACATATAACATGCTGGCAGATAAATAAAGTAGGTCTTAGTTCACACAGGAGAGCATCCTGTGTGACACATACCTTCCCTCACATATAAAACCAGTGACACTGTCACATATTCCCCCCCTCTGCCCAAAGCCGGGGGTTTGGGCACCTTCTGACACCAGACAGGGAATCCTAGAGAGGGCATCTGCATTCCCATGTAACTTCCCTGGCCTATGCTCCACGTGAAAGTTAAACTCTTGAAGCTCTAGGAACCATCTAGTTACCCTAGCATTTTTTCCCCTCTTTTCCCTCAACCATCTCAACGGGGCATGGTCTGATACTAATTTAAACTTCCGGCTTAGTAGGTAATATTTCAGTGTATCCACGGCCCATTTTATGGCTAAACACTCTTTCTCTACTATGGCGTAGTTCTTCTCGCAGGAGGACAGCTTTCGGCTTAGATAGAGAATGGGATGTTCTTCCCCATTTATTTCTTGGGAGAGTACGGCCCCTAGACCAACCTCTGATGCGTCAGTCTGGACCACAAATTCTTTCTTAAAGTCTGGCGCGACCAGGACAGGCTGCTTGCACAGTGTTAGCTTCAGCTTTTGAAACGCGGTCTCCGTTTCTTCCGTCCATTTCACCATGGTTGATTTGGTGCCTTTTAGAAGATCTGTTAGTGGGGTGGCAATCGTGGCGAAATTCGGGATAAACCGCCGGTAGTATCCCACCATTCCCAGGAATGCTTTCACCTGCTTCTTTGAGAGCGGTTGCGGCCAGGTTTGAATTGCCTCCACTTTCTTGATCTGCGGCTTTATTTCGCCTCTCCCAACAACATAGCCCAGGTACTTGGCCTCCTCTTTTCCGATGGCACACTTTTTCGGATATATGGTAAATCCTGCTTTCCTTAGCGCGTCCAAAACGGCCTGTAGTTTAGGTAGGTGACTAGCCAAGTCTGAGCTAAAGACCACAATGTCGTCGAGGTAGGCTGCGGCATACTTCTTATGTGGGGCTAGGATCCGATCCATAGCCCTCTGGAAAGTGGCTGGGGCCCCCTGTAGTCCGAACGGCATCCGCGTGTGTTGAAAACAGCCATCCGGTGTTGAGAAAGCCGTCTTCTCTTTAGCCATCTGGGACATGGGGATCTGCCAGTAGCCCTTCGTCAGGTCAAGAGTGGTGATGTACCTCGCCGGTCCATGCCTCTCGATGAGTTCGTCGACGTGGGGCATCGGGTACGCGTCACACTTGGATACCTCATTTAGCCGACGGTAGTCATTACAAAACCTCCACTCTCCATTGGGCTTCGGCACGAGGACGATTGGGCTCGACCACCCACTCTTTGACTCCTCTATTACCCCGAGGTCTAACATCCTCTTCACCTCAGCCGAGATCACCTCCCGGCGTGCTTCCGGAATCCGATACGGCTTCAAATTCACTCGTACATGCGGTTCTGTCAGCACGTCATGCTCTATCACTTGTGTATGCCCCGGCAACTCTGAGAACAGGTCCCGATTCCGCTGTAGTAATTCTCGACACTGTTGCTTCTGGGCCAGTGATAGAGTCTCTGCAATAGTGACCTCCTCCACCTTGCCTTCTGGTGCGGCTCCCAGGCAAGGAGTTTCCACAGGTTCACGGTCCCGCCACGGCTTGAGCAAGTTTATATGATATATTTGATGTGCCTTCCTTTATGCCAGGATGATGGACTTTATAATTAACCTCGCTGACTTTCTCCACCACCTCGTATGGACCTTGCCATTTGGCGAGGAACTTGCTCTCGACGGTAGGGATCAGCACCAAAACACGGTCTCCGGGCTGGAACTGTCTTAGTCTCGCCGACCGGTTATAGACCCTCGTCTGGGCTTCCTGCGCCTGGAAGAGATGTTCCTTTACGATAGACATCACCTTTGACATTCTCTCCTGTAACTGGGC
This sequence comes from Oophaga sylvatica, assembly GCA_033576555.1. Taxonomy (NCBI): domain Eukaryota; kingdom Metazoa; phylum Chordata; class Amphibia; order Anura; family Dendrobatidae; genus Oophaga; species Oophaga sylvatica. The sequence goes on along the minus strand of JARQOD010000001.1, from coordinate 130,655,213 downwards.
GACATGTTCGATGATACTCCGGTGTGGCGTGACTTCAGCCTCCCAAGTTTCCTTGGCGATGTCTAGGAGACCTCTTGGATGCCGCCCATATAGGAGCTCAAATGGAGAGAAGCCCGTGGAGGCTTGAGGAACTTCTCTGACCGAGAAAAGCAGAAATGGGAGCAGGTAGTCCCAGTCTCTCCCATCCTTTTCAACGACCTTCTTGAGCATCGCCTTTAAGGTCTTGTTGAAGCGTTCCACTAGGCCGTCCGTTTGTGGATGATAAACCGAGGTCCGCAGCTGAGTTATCTGAAGGACTCTGCAAAGTTCCTTCATCACCTTGCTCATGAAAGGGGTTCCTAGGTCTGTTAGAATCTCTTTTGGTAGACCTGTCCGAGCAAAAATATGGACCAACTCTCGGGCTATACTTTTACTGGACATGTTCCTTAGGGGAACCGCTTCTGGATACCGAGTCGCATAGTCCATGACGACCAGGATATATTGGTGGCCCCGAGCTGATTTGACTATGGGGCCCACGAGGTCCATGGCAATCCTCTCAAAGGGAACCTCTATCACAGGTAGTGGAACTAAGGGGCTACGGAAGTGGGAGGAGGGAGCGGTTATTTGGCAGGTGGGGCAGGACCTACAAAAGTTTTGAATTTCTCGATAACACCCTGGCCAATAAAACCTCCTCAGCATCCTCTCCTGAGTTTTCTCGACCCCTAGGTGTCCCCCCAGAACATGTGAATGGGCCATGTCTAGCACCCGCCGTCTGTATGGCCCCGGCACTAACAGCTGTTCCACTATCTCACCGCCCCTCAGTTTGGCCACCCGATATAGCAACTCCCCCTGTACTGCAAAGTGGGGGAATCTGGTGTCGGCCCCCGGCTCTTGGGCAACCCCATTACATACAGTAACCTGGTCGAACGCCCCTTTTAAGGTCAGGTCTCGAACTTGAGCAGTCCCAAAGTTCTCTCTGGACATATCTAACGCAGGTAGGTCGGCCTCCTCGGTCACCGTCTCACCCTCATCACCGACAAGGACGCACAGTGGGAACTCCTGTCTCTGAGACTCTGTCGGGGGTTCTTCTTCAAGATCTCGCTTTTCCCCATGCTACTTAGTCCAGTTCCCTTCCCCCACAAGTCCCAGAATAAGGAAAAATCACGGACCAATATGACGGGATGTATCAGGTCCTTTACCATCCCGACTTCATGGGACTGGGCACCACAGTCTGTCCCCACTGTTACTGTGGCCACGGGATAGTCCTTGGCGTCACCATGGATGCACCGAACACCCAGGGTTTTGGAAGGGATCAACTGGTGGGGAAGGGATGCTCTGATCAAGGTCACCAGACTCCCGGAGTCCAACAGCCCAAGCACTTTTATTCCATTAATGGATACTGCACACGCCAGCGGTCCCTTGCCGGGTCGACAGTCCAGCTACAGGCTGGATAGGCATAATAGGAGACCCGTCTGCCTAGGCTGCAGTCCATGGGCTCAGGGGATATTTGACACTTGGCGGCTACATGTCCAGGGTTGTGGCATCGCCAGCAAACTATATCTTTCCCAACTGTTCTAAAGGCCCCTTCAATAGGAGTGGGACACCCCCCAGTGGTGGCTCTAGACCCCTTCCGTGGTGAACCCACCCCCTTTTGGGTATCCCAGTAGGGAGAAATGACTGCATCCGGTTTCCCAAGAGATCTCTCAACTACCTGGTACCTCTCTACCAGGCCGATAAAGTCATCTGCGTTCTGGGGATCACCCTGGGCAACCCAGGTCTGTACTGACTTGGGAAGGGAATGCATGAATCTATCAATCACCACCCGCTCAACCATCTGGGCCGGAGTGGAGAACTCCGGTTGTAGCCACTTCTGAACAAGATGCAATAGGTCAAACATCTGCGAACGAGGGGGTTTGTTGCTAGCATACGCCCAGTGATGAACTTGCTGGGCTCTTACTGCCATATTTACTCCCAGACGTGCTAAGATCTCTGTCTTTAGTTTGGGATACTCCTTAGCATCTTGCAGCGCCAAGTCAAAATACGCTTTTTGGGGTTCACCCGATAAATATGGCGCCAGAACCTCTGCCCACTGTGCTGGTGGAAGTCTCTCCCGATCAGCCACCCTCTCAAAAACAGTCAGAAATACTTCCACATCATCCCCAGGGTCATCTTCTGCATGGCCCGCCTTACCGCCTTCCTGACGTGAGAATCATCAGTCGGCCCTGGGGTTGGGGTGACCGCCCTGCTCTGGATGGCGTCCGCCAAAAGCTGTATATGCTGTTGCGCCTCCTTCTGGTGCTGCTGCTGCAACTGGATCTGTTGAAGCAACAGCTTGGTCGTCTCCTGGTGCTGCTGCTGCATGCTCTGCTGGGCCTGCTGTATGCTCTGCTGGCTCTGTAGGTGTTGCTGCTGTATGCTCTGCTGGGCCTGGACCAGGTGCTTAACGAGCTCCTCCATGCTGCCGGACTTCTCTAGCTGGCTGGCAGCCTTCACCCAGGACATCCACCGGTCTTTGTGGCAGGTACACGTGTTCCTGGAATCCTGCCCGCATTTTCCACCAACTGTGGCAAGACGACTCGCTCGGCTCTCCTAAAGGCAGACTCAGGACACACGTTCTCTGGGTTTTCTTTCTGCTGGTTTATTATCAGCCATAAACTCATGCAGGTTTCGCAGGAAAAGTAAACATGACCCCTCTGGGTTAAACGGGAAAAACATAAAAAAAAAAAAAATAACTCAGTCCATAGATGAGTGGGTTCCGCCCGCTCTTGGTAGCATAAACTGCACTGCTAAAGTCCTTGTGGAAAGCTCTGCAACTTCCACTATACTGTCTGGAGACTTCCCTCTCCAGACAACCCCCGAGAAAAAAAAACAGGACTGAACTTTTATACATTGCTCAGCCACACCCTTTTAACATATAACATGCTGGCAGATAAATAAAGTAGGTCTTAGTTCACACAGGAGAGCATCCTGTGTGACACATACCTTCCCTCACATATAAAACCAGTGACACTGTCACAATATATATATATATATATATAATATATATATATACAGTCATGGCCAAAAGTTTTGAGAATGACACAAATATTATATTTTCACATGATCTGCTGCCCTCTGGTTTTTATGTGTGTGTTTGACAGATGTTTTTATCACAGACAGAAATATAATTGCAAACATATGAGTAACAAAAGCTTATATTGACAGTTAGAATGAGTTAATGCAGCAAGTCAATATTTGCAGTGTTGACCCTTCTTCTTCAGGACCTCTGCAATTCTCCCTGGCATGCTCTCAATCAACTTCTGGACCAAATCCTGACTGATAGCAGTCCATTCTTGCACAATCAATGCTTTCATTTTGTCAGAATTTTTAGGTTTTTGTTTGTCCACCCGTCTCTTGATGATTGACCACAAGTTCTCAATGGGATTAAGATCTGGGGAGTTTCCAGGCCATGGACCCAAAATCTCTATGTTTTGTTCCCCGAGTAGTGTTGAGCGATACTGCTCGATATCTAAAAATATCGGATCGGAATGGTATCGCCGATATCACTAAATATCGCCGATATCCGATTCCAATACCGGAAGTCCCATGTAAGTCTATGGGAACAAAATATCGCAACTAAAAAAAACCTTTATTTCCTTGTAAACACTAAATATACACACATAGAATACATATATATATTATATATATATATATATATATATATATATATTACATGTCATTGTGACATATATATATACATATATGTATAGTTTATACACTTCTACATAGTAAAATATCCTCTGATTCAATTGCCGGGTAAAGCCGGCTTCTGTGAAAAGACAGAAGCACCCGACATGAAATGACACTTGGTGTACATAGGGTTAACCATGTCTTTTCATGTCCTTTGCTATCTGATTTGCACAAACAATTACATCAGTCTATGTGTGCAAAATTTCACACCTGTAGGGGTTAATTAAAGGTGTAAATTCGTTGTAAAAAAAACGGACTTTTTTGCTACGAATTTACACCTTTAATTATCCGCTACAGGTGTGAAATTTTGCACACATAGACTGATGTAATTGTTTGTGCAAATCAGATAGCAAAGGACATGAAAAGACATGGTTAACCCTATGTACACCAAGTGTCATTTCATGTCGGGTTCTGCATTTTCACAAAAGCCTGCAATTGAATTAGCGGCTATTATACTATGTAGAAGTGTATGAACTATAAATATAAATATATATATATATGTGTCACAAATTCAATGACATGTATATATATTATATATATATATGAGGTGTAAAATTGTTTAAAAAAAATGCGTGGGCTCCCGCCCTATTTTCGCAGCCAGACAGACAAAGCCAGCGAATGGGGGCAGATAATAATAGCCCAGAGAGGGACCATTATTTTTGGCCCCCCCTGGCTACTAACATCTGCCCCCAGACACCCCAGAAAAGACAAATCTATAATTAGATTCGCCCTTTCTGGCACTTTGCCCGTCTATTCCCATTGCCCTGTAGCGGTGGCAAATGGGTTAATATGGGGTTAAAGCCACATTGCAATTGAAAGGTGACCTTAAGCCAGGTTAATAATTGAGAGCTGTCAATTAGACAACTATCAATTATTAATCCTATTGCATGAAATAAAAATAAAACACACACACTTTAATTAAAAATCATTTTAATGAAATAAAGACACATGTTTTTGACCATCTTTTATTTGACTGCAAAAACCATTTCCTGTAATAAAAATAAAATAAAAAAGCAAAATTATTCTTACCTATCCCATGCACAGTCAGGTCCCACGGTGTAATCCTTCAGAAAGGGTTAATGTTTACTGCAGGGACCGCAGCTAATGCTGCAGCCTCACAGTAAACCCCCAAATGAATAAGTTCCTCTCCTGGCTGACAGGAGAGGAAGTGGAAAGCTTAATTGATTGCTTTCCACTTTCACTTCAGGTCAGCCAGGGACACAATCAGTGACGTCAGAGGGAACTGATTAACAAAAATAGGGGTTCCCTTCGAATAAAAAATGGCGTGGGGTCCTCCCTATTTTTGATAACCAGCCAGATGAAGCAGACCGCTGAGGCCTGGTTTTTCAGGCTGGTAAGGAGCCAAGATCCATGGACCTTGCCAGCCTGATAATACCAGGCCACAGCAGTCTGCATATCTTGGCTGGTTAACAAAAATAGGGGATCCCCTCGAAAAAAATTGGCGTGGGGTCCCCCCTATTTTTGTTAACCAGCCAGATGAAGCAGACTGCTGAGGCCTGGTTTTTCAGGCTGGTAAGGATCCAATATCCATGGACCTTGCAAGCCTGATAATACCAGGCCACAGCAGTCTGCTTAGCTTGGCTGGTTAACAAAAATAGGGGATCCCCTCGAAAAAAAAACGGCGTAGGGGTCCCCCTATTTTTGTTAACCAGCCAAGTAAAATGCAGACTGCTGCGGCCTGGTATTAAAAGACTGTCAATGCCCATGGATTTTGGCCCTCAACAGCCTGATAATACCAGGCTACAGCAGCCCCACATTTGGCGCATCAAAAGATGTGCCAATTGTGGCACTTTACCCGGCTCTTCCCACTGCCCTGTAGCGGTGGCAAGTGGGGTAATAAGGGGTTAATGTCACCGTTGATTGCACGGTGACAATAAGCCCGGTTAATAATGGAGAGGCGTCAATAAGACACCGATCCATTATTAATCCCAAAGTTATTAAATGCATAAAAAAAAGACAAAGCAAAAAAAATGCTTTTAATGAAATAAAAGAGACAACACAGTTTTCATTTCTTTTATTGTACTCTCATTCCTGCGACACCATCGATCTCCTGTAAAAAAAGAAAAAAAACAAACCAAGTATACCACCTGTCCGACGCAGTCCATAGTAACGACTGTCCCACGACGATCCAGCTCTGCTACATCGCAATGACAGGCAGAGCCGGTCATCGCGACGCAGCACAGCTGATTACCTGCTTCCCCGGCGGTGACGTCATCGGACTGACTGCTTTACGGCCAGGATTACCCAGCAGTCACTGCAGTTATCGCGAGAAACTGCATGTGACCGCCGGGGAAAGATGATGGCGGCCATCAAGCAGTCCAGGACGAGACCACCGGAGATCTTCTGCCAGGTAAGTGCCGCTGACTCCTGACAGACCCGACCGACGGACACAGACAGTGACAGTGACAATCCCGATTCCGGTATCCGATATGACGAAAATATCGGTAGTCGGAATCGAAAGCCCGATACAGCTAATATCGGCCGATACCCGATATTTGCAGTATCGTATCGCTCAACACTATGCCTGAGCCATTTAGTTATCACCTTTGCTTTATGGCAAGGTGCTCCATCATGCTGGAAAAGGCATTGTTGATTGCCAAACTGCTCTTGGAGGGTTGGGAGAAGTTGCTCTTGGAGGACATTCTGGTACCATTCTTTATTCATGGCTGTGTTTTTAGGCAAGACTGTGAGAGAGCTGATTCCCTTGGCTGAGAAGCAACCCCACACATGAATGGTTTCAGGATGCTTAACAGTTGGCATGAGACAAGACTGGTGGTAGCGCTCACCTTGTCTTCTCCGAATGAGGCATTTTCCTGATGTCCCAAACAATCGAAAAGGGGATTCATCGGAGAAAATAACTTTACCCCAGTCCTCAGCAGTCCACTGCCTGTACCTTTTGCAGAATATCAGTCTGTCCATGATGTTTTTCTGGAGAGAAGTGGCTTCTTTGCTGCCCTCCTTGAGACCAGGCCTTGCTCCAAGAGTCTCCGCCTCACAGTGCGTGCAGATGCACTCACACCTGCCTGCTGCCATTCCTGAGCAAGCTCTGCACTGCTGGTAGCCTGATCCCGCAGCTGAAACACTTTTAAGAGATGGTCCTGGCGCTTGCTGGTCTTTCTTGGGTGCCCTGAAACCTTTTTGGCAACAATGGAACCTCTCTCCTTGAATTTCTTGATGATGCGATAGATTGTTGACTGAGGTGCAATCTTTCTAGCTGCGATACTCTTCCCTGTTAGGCCATTTTTGTGCATTGCAATGATGACTGCATGTATTTCTTTAGAGATAACCATGGTTAACAGAAGAGAAACAATGATGCCAAGCACCAGCCTCCTTTTAAAATGTCCAGTGGTGTCATTCTTACTTAATCATGACTGATTGATCTCCAGCCATGTCCTCATCAACACCCACACCTGTGTTAATGGAGCAATCACTGAAAAGAGGTTAGCTGGTCCTTTTAAGGCTATGGTTCCACGGTCCGGAACCATAGCGCTTTTGACGGAGCGGAAATTCCGCTCCGTCTAAGCCCCGCCCCTTTCTGACGCGCGCTCTTTCCGGAGGTGTTCAGGACACCTCCGGAACACCTCCGGAAAGAGCGCAGGGCTACATAGCCCTGTGTTAATTATGTTGCGGCGACGCACCGTCGCCGCAATACGCGAGGACATGCTGCGGTCTGAAAAGACGCGCCGCATGTCCGTTTACGCAGGTTTGCCACCTGCGTATTGTTACGCATAGTGGAGACGGGATTTCTTGAAATCCCCTCCACTATGCTGTAACATCTGGACGCTGCGTGTTTGGCGCTGCGCCAGCGCACAGGCCCAAACACGCAGCGTTTCCTGACCGTGGAAAATCACCCTAAGGCAGGGCTGCAATGATGTTGAAATGTGTTTTGGGGGATAAAGTTCATTTTCTAGCCAAATATTGACTTTGCAAGTAATTGCTGTTAAGCTGATCACTCTTTATAACATTCTGGAGTATATGCAAATTGCAATTAGAAAAAGTGAAGCAGTAGACTTTGTAAAAATTAATATTTGTGTCATTCTCAAAACTTTTGCCCATGACTGTATATATATGTATATGCCCAGGTATAGTCAATGCCAGATCCGCAATAACAAAAAGAGCCACTAGCTGCCATCATCATTAGTTTATACAGGCCGATTAGACACCCGTTACAGGTAGCGTATGGCTTCTGGTGAGCGTTTTACAGAGCAAGAGGAAAACAGCTATTAAATTTTATACTTAATCCAAAAATATAGGCAGTGTTTAAAAAGCAATAACAAAAGAAAGTGGCTAAACCTGGTAATAGAAATGGCTCAGAGCTCAGCGGAGGGAAGCATTCCTGACTTTAAAATGTGCACTCACAAAGTGAACTATGTCTTCCCAGAATGACAAAGACCAAAACTATTTTCTTATTTTTATTAGCTCTAAGTTGCACCTCACCTTGATAGGGAATGTGCTACAAAACCATAAGTAAGATGCTGGGTGAGAAGCAGACTACTGTTAGAGCAATAATAAGAAAATGGAAGAAATACATCAATATCGATCTGGGGCAACATGCAAAATCTCACCTCGCGGGGTAACCTTGATCATGAGGAAGGTGAGAGATCAGCCTAAAACTACACAGGGGAACTTGTTAATGATCTCAAGGCAGCTGGGACCACAGTCACCAAGAAAACCATTGGTAACACATTACGCCAGAAAGGTTTAAAATCCTGCTTTGCCCGCAAATGTCCCCCTGCTCAAGAAGGCACATGTGCAGGCCCATCGGAAGTTTACCAATGAACACCTGGATGATTCTGTGAGTGATTGGAAGAAGGTACAGTGGTTAGATGATACAAAAATTGATCTCTTTGGCATTAACTCAACTCGCCGTGTTTGGAGGAAGAGAAATGCTTCCTATGACCCAAAAAACACCATCCCCACTGTCAAGCATGGAGATGGAAACATTATGTTTTGGGTGTATTTCTCTGCTAAGGGCACATGGCTACTTCACCACATCAATGGGAGAATGGATGGAGTCATGTACTGTAAAATCCTGAGTGACAACCTCCTTCTCTCTGCCAGGACATAAAAAACGGGTCATGGCTGGGTCTTCCAGCAAGACAATTACCCAAAACTTACAGCCAAGGCAACAAAGTAGTGGCTTAAAAATAAGCACATTAAGGTCATGGATTGGCATAGCCAGTCTCCAGACCTTAATCCCATAGAAAACTTATGGAGGGAGTTGAAGCTCATAGTTGCCAAGCAACAGCCTCAAAACCTTAATGATTTAGAGATGATCTGCCAGGAGGAGTGGACCAAAATTCCTCCTGACATGTGCGCAAAACTCATCATCAACTACAAAAATCATCTGACTGCTGTGCTTGCCAGCAGATGGTTATGCCACCAAGTATTAAGTATTGTTTTCCAGAGGGATTAAATACTTATTTCTCAGAGCAAAATGCAAAGAAATTTATATCATTCAAACAATGTGATTTTCTGGGTTTTATTTTTGATATTCTATCTCACAATGTTGAAATTAACCTAAATCTTAAAATTATAGACTGTTCATGTCTTTGTCAGTGGGCAAACTTACAAAATCGGCAAGGGATCAAATAATTATTTCCATCGCTATATGCACATAAGAAAAGGGATGACCCCCAAGATGAAGATGAAAGAGTCACATATAGTATATAGGAGTAGCTTACTCACCCACCAAGGACCCAATGTGCATATTGCAGATGCTTCATCAATGGTAATTGGTGGGGGTAAGAGCCATCTAATTCAATCAGTCTGTGTATGAACTGGTCGCTGGTCTCCAGTACTTATACTGATATGCTATCTTTAGGATAGGTCATCATATCAGATCAATGGTGGCGCCTACAAATGGCTTCTTTTAGCTCCTGCTGCAGTAGTACACAGTGAATACCACCACTCAGTACGTGGTAGTTCTCAGGTTCGGCAGATCAGATCCTATTGAAGTGAATGTGATTGCAATGGCTGTATCTGAGAATAGCCACTTTGCAGTAAATGGCACCGTGCCGCTCAGCTCCATTCACTGTATACAGTTGGTATGGAAAGTATTCAGACACCTTTAAATTTTTTCACTCTTTGTTTCATTGCAGCCATTTGGTAAATTCAAAAAAGTTCATTTTTTTTCATTAATGTACACTCTGCACCCAATCTTGACTGAAAAAAATGTAGACATTTTTGAAAATGTATTAAAAAAGAAAAACTGAAATATCACATGGGCATAAGTATTCTGAATACTTTCTGTACCCACTGCACATCTGGCCAAAACGAGTGCTGGAAACAGCTGATCTGTGCAAGTACCATATGTCGGACCTGTCCAATCTAATATTTATATACCTTATTTTAATTGTTATGTATTTTTCCTGTGCCTGCATTCTGCCATTTCAAATATTTTTTTAAATACTGTTGCAGTGCTGGAGTACCTCACCTTTGAACTGGATGTTAAAAGAAGCACTCCCATGAAAACTTTTATTCCCCAAACCTTTGAAAATATATATGCAGTATGTTAGGGGTTGAGTTCCCACTTCTGCACAAGGTGAATCTCGAGCTTTCCCAGCTGCGGTCTCCCATTTGTCTCCAGCCACAGTGGACTCTGCTCAGCTTAGATGTCGGTCCCAGCATCTCGTCCAGTCTAACAGTGTGCAGAGAATTACTGCTGCATCTCCAGGCTCTGCTATTGTGGCCAGTACTGGTTAGCGGCGAGCAGACGTCTTTAGGACAAAGTCCTTGTTTTCCCCTTCTGAGCATGCCCAGGGTGAGATCTCTCATTGGAGATCAGGGGTCACATGCTCAGGTACTGCAGCAGCTCGTATTGGTCCGCCAGGAAGGTCCTGTGACTACTGGTGTTCTGGAACAGTTTCATTGGTCCTTGTTTCTGGCAGGTCCTGTAGCTGTTACTATAAAAGGGTGGCATGCCTGGGCGCCATGCGCTAGTGTCAACCATTATATGCTTAGCGCCAGTGTGGTCATGCGTGTGTGTGGTTAGGGCCCGGCTGAAATAAGCCCCTAGAATACCGACTTAATCGGTGAGGAGTTTGGTATGCTAGCTGGTTAGGGTCGGTGTCCTAGAAGCCCTAGATTACCGGCATAACCGGTAAAGGAGTTTGATTGCTGTATTCAGGGCCTGGCGTTCAGACGCCATAGATTGCGGGTGACTCCCGCGAGGACATTAGCGCATGATCACGTTCTATGTTCGCTTAGCAGTTAACTGTGTACCTGGGTGCCTGACAGGACACAGAAGTTTGTCTCAGCGGCTCTGTGACGTAACAGGGTTCGCTTTCAACGCTAGACAGCGCCCTAGCGTGTTTATTTTGCTACTCAGTTGTGTTCAGTGAGTTCGCACACATCGCCATATAGCGCTGCGGCACTCCTAGCGGCTCTGTGGATTAACAGAGTTCGCACATATTGCCACAGCGCTTTACGGCATTTATTTTGGCGACTCTGCGGGATAACAGAGTTTGCTTCTTGCGCCATTTTACTAGCAGCAGGTCTGCCTGCACGGTGGACCCCGGCTGCGAACGCACCTCTCCACATCATATATTTGGTGCGTACCGCAGACCCTAACATAGTATAAGTGAAGAAATATTCCAATCACTATCTTCCCAGCTTTTGGGTCATGTGAGTTGCGTGAATTGGAAAGTAAGAATAGAAGTCACATGACCCAAAGATGAGAGTAGAAAGTGTGGGAGACAGTGATCAGCTTATGTGAGTGCTTCTTTTAGTGAGCTTTAAGGAAACGCCAAATTAAGGTCTCATTCAGTTGTCCACTTTTCAGGAATGTGTCCTATTTATGATGTTCAAAGACAGAACATGTATCCTTATAGTCTATGGAGCTGTTCACATTTCTGTGTTATTTTGCAGACTATATATGTCAAAAAATTATAGAGCTATGATCTATTTTTTTGTTTAATTAATGTTCAAATCACACAAACAAGTCTATGGTTCAGTGAAAACATTAGACAGAACACATTACCATCTGTGTGCAATCCGTATGATATCAGCTTTTAACATTGTAATGGCAGCTTTGCATTTTATTTTGGGTATCTGAGAAATCACTGAAGGTAAAAATATACACACTGACCAAACACTGATGAAAGTAGGTCATTTTTTCATGAATTATGAGACTGAAAGCAAAATTTGCTGACTTAGCATTGCAAACTACTATCTTTCGTGGGATAGGGGTTGTATTGTATGTTGGTCTGGTTAATTTTGTTGCCAGCGTGCTTTTAGACACAGTATGACCCTGGACAAATTAAGGTACTGTAACTGTAAAATTGGAGGATAATGTGGGATGGTGCTCTAGAAGTGATCAGAGATAGATTCCATGGCATTACTGTAAGGGGTGAAGGAGTATTCCTACCTGCCCTGCTCCTCAAGTGTTCTCAATGTTTATATGTACTAATTATGTGCATCGTTGTAAATACTTTGATGGTACGCCTACATGTAACATGTATTACCACACATAGCATGGTATTGCGACATTCTCTATTGTGTTACCATTTTATGTATAATAATTGTGTATTGTTGTGTTCTTTTAGTATAATATATGTGTACAGTTAGGGAAAGTTAGGTGCTTTCTTCTGGGAACACTAAGGAGGGCACCTTAACATATATTCCTATACATTGTATAAGTGAATTCTGTTGTGGGCCACTAGATGGGGCATACTAGTGGAAATTTTAGGTATAGCTAATAGGATGTTCCATACAGGGTAAGTGTAGGAGGGCTGCGGATAGTAATGAGAACTTCCTATGTAGTTAGATGAGACAGGGCCAGTGTGCCCGAGTGTGCACATGGGCTATAGACCCGGACAGCTGGCAGCCACGCAAAGTTCAAGTGCTGCAGCCCACGTTACCCACAGCCACTGTATATCTTATCAGTGGGCCTGTACAGAGAAGGAAGATGTGGCGTCTTACCATCTGGGCCAATGCTTTAGGGCAGAAGTTGGTAGGACTAACGAGATGGAAGTTGTTTGAACTTCGAAGGGATCGGTACAGACGGGCCGGATGGTTCACCGGGGGCCACCAAGCATAGTGATTGATGAATTCTTGTCTGGGGCGAAAGAGGCTGAAGGAAATTACAGCGGGGACTGTAACAGCGATCCACACCCCAGCCCAGGGGTGGGGTGTGGATCGCTGTTACAGTCCCCGCTCCCCTGCTGCCATCAGGTACACCAGCTGCTTAAAAATGCCCCCATTATATAGATATGCGATATTGTACTAAGTGTGCTATATGCATAAGCATTTATCCTGATGTGTAGTATATCGGATATACCTTGCCATCTAGTGGTTGTTGTTTCCAAAGCCTGATCACTTTATATAAATGCCGGCTATAATATTAATATTAAATATCATGGCAATGGATACTACATTCAACCATCAGTAATTTGTATGCGATGTCTAGGGTGTAGCCATACTGATATATGTTCATATACCTATTGAGATACTTATTACTATCTTTGAGACTGTTCCTTTGATCCATTCCCCCCTTTGTTCCATATTGTTGGATTGCGATGCAGGAGTTGTTACTCCATTTCTCCCTTGATTTGTTATTCCTGTCCTTTATTCCCATACTATTTAATGTTATGTATTTTGTACAATAAATTTTGTTTTTACTATGCATTGGACTAGTTTGATCGCATTTTTTTGAGTTTTTCTCATGTTTTGGTTAGGTAACAGGATGGTAGTAATATCCAGACACTGTTTTGGTAGCAGTATATGTTTATGATGCGGCAGCATTATTTGTTTCTGATTGTGGAATTATTTTTTATATTAGTTTTGGAAGAGTGGACTTTGTTTAGTAATAGTATGGGTATAATATTTGATAATTGGTGATTATATGGCTATATTGTTTAGAAGTATTACTTAGAAAATGATCTCATTGCTGTGCTTTTCTTTCCGATTTTTAAACGCGACCTTTTTTAGGAAAATATATATATGTGGTCAATTTAAGGAGCGCTATGGCTATAGAGCATACTGCAATGGATTAGTGGTAAACAAACCTTTAATTAGACCACTACGTGTTTTGGCAACAGACTGCTATCTTCCTCAGGTGGAGGAAGGTAGCTGTCCGCTGCTGAAATGTGTAGTAGTGGTCTAATACAAGGTTTGCTTACCACTAATCCATTGCAATGTGCTCTAAAGCCATAGTGACCCTTAAATTGACCATATATATATTTTTTCCTAAAAATGTGGACATTACCCTTGAGGGATGGTGACTGGAACAGCTTGGAGCTATAGAGTTCTTATCCAGGCAACTGGACCTAAAGTGATGTCTCATCCTGTGAAGTGGTATCACTTGACTAGATCTTGGTCTCATGTGACCAAACAAGGAAGCACAGCACAGGAGCGATCCCGGAGCTACAGAGCAGGAGTACACGGAGACGTCCCCTACCGAAGTTGTGCAGGGGTGCACAACCCTACCAGGTGAGAGGCTAATCCCCCACCTTTCATTGTAACATTCCAATTAAACCACCTGGTGCTTCTCATGCTGCACTCTTCCATGTTTATTGTCTTTATTAACACTACCGGTACATACATATCTAAGCAACATGCTGTGTGTGTGTGTGTGTGTGTATGGAGGGTGGGCATGGGAAGGGCACATCCAAATTTTGCCTTGTGGCTGATTAAGCATTAGTATTTCTATTATGTATGAAATAAATATTTAAAATACCACATATGCATGCATTTTACTTTATATAGAGGTGCATCTCTTATTTACTTTTACATTAACAAATTACACATACAGTAAATACATACTGTGCATACATAATTTACTGATACCTAATATGAAAATGTGAGCTTCGGCTTTTTAACATGATACATTAACATTAGTTGTGAGATAATTTATAACATATAGAGCAATAAAGTATTTTATTGCCACTCAGTATCATTAAAAGAATGTGTCTTATTTTGAGCATAGCATATTACAACCATCCAAATATCTCTGGAACAGTGCAAAATGTCGATATTGTACAGTCACACCAATGAAGATTCACTGAACTTAGTGAACAACAATGGTCTTTTAATTTCACAGCTTTGCCTCAGCAAACCCCAACAGTAAATGCATGCTGTACTCAGAGGACTGAGAAATTGTTTCCAGTTCAGAATCAGGTTTATCTCAGGATCATAGTTTTTTTTAATTTAACAAAAAAGTACATGGTTGATTCCATAAAACCACACTTAAAATACAAAAACTCAATGAAGACTGTGGTATTTGGGGCATTTATGACCAAGATTAAATACTGGTTTACCAAAGTGAAACATATTTGACAAACTTGAATAATTGATACTAATAATAATAACTTTATGTCAATGCTTGTACAGGTCTTAGCATGGATACAGATGAAATAATAGAACCATTTTTACATGCTACTAATATTAGTGCACTAAGAACCATATTAAAACCTTAAGGTCTATATTAGTGTTCCAAAGGATTTTTGGACTGTTAAGGGAAGCTAGTGAGTGAATGTTTTTTTTTAACTAAAGGTAGAATCAATTATGATAGAAAAACAGTTAAAAAGGCCTAAAACATTGTGGACTAATATCAACTAATCAATCTGATATAAAAAATATGACGGGTGTATGCCAAGTCTGCAAGAAGACAAATGGACAGTACTCAAATTTATTAGTTAGGACCACCCATGACAAATGTTGCTCATTTTGCCCATGATTTGTCTGGAGGATTTTGTCCTACAATAGAGTTGCAATGTGTAATCTAATTTTAAATATTGATCTTTAACCCTTTCCTGAACGGAGATTGTTTTGGGTTTGCGGTTTTGTTTTTTGCTCCCCTTCTTCTCAGAGCCATAACTTTTTAATTTTCCATCAATATGGCCGTGGGAGGTCTTGATTTTTGCGGGATGTGTTGTGCTTTTGAATGACACCATTGGTTTTACCATGCCATGTACGAGAAAACATGGAAACAATTCCAAGTGTGGTGAAATTGCAAAAAAAAGTGCAATCCCACACTTGTTTTTTGTTTGCCTTTTTTACTAAGTTCACTAAATGCTAAAGCTGGCCTGCCGGTGTGATTCTGCAGGTCATTACAAGTTCATAGACATCAAACATGTCTAGGTTCTTTTTTATCCAAGTGGTGAAAAAAAATTCCAAATTTAACTTACCCCTAGCGTCTCCATTTCTCGTGATCTAGGATTGGGTGAGAGCTTATTTTTTGCGTGCCGAGCTGACATTTTTAATGATACCATTTTGGTGCAGAGAAGATGTTTTGATTACCTGCATATTAATGAAGTACTTAAAGAAGGAATGTCCAGCTCCAGAATTAAAATCCAAGTATACTTTATTGAAGATCCATTAAAAGTTCATAGTATGGCTGCTGTATTCATCTTATGGTAAGCCCATGCTGGGCTACCAGAGGATAGCCTCGTGAGGTCTGGATGCGTTTCAAACAAGAACACATAGCGTTCAAAAAGCGTCCAGACCTCACGAGGATATCCTCTGGTAGCCCAGCATGGGCTTACCATAAGATGAATACAGCAGCCATACTATGAACTTTTAATGGATCTTCAATAAAGTATACTTGGATTTTAATTCCAGAGCTGGACATTCCTTCTTTAAGTACTTCATTGCCACGTCGGGTGGAGACGAGTTCCTGCTCGGACTGAACATGCTATTTGGGAACACATTTCTTGGGGTGAGCTGAATCATTTTTTCTCTTATATATTGCATATGAATGCAGTGTCGTGAGGACCAAAAAAAGAAGTAATTTGGCGCTTTGACTTTTTTCTTGCTATGCCGTGTAGCAGTTAGTTTAATCCTTTCTATTTGTTCATATATCAGGTGATTCTGAATGCGGCGATACCAAATATGTGTATGTTTGATTTTTTTATTGTTTTATTTTGAATGGAGCTAAAGGGGATTGATTTAAATTTTTAATTTTTTTAATTTTTTTTAATATCTTTAAAAATATTTCTTTTTACTTTACTTTTTGCTTGCTTCAATAGTCCCCATGGGAGACTAGAAGCTGCCACATCCAGATCGGCTCTGCTACATAGAGGCGATGATTAGATCGCCTCTATATAGCAAAATTACTCACTTGCTTTGAGCGCCGACCACCGGGTGATGCACACAGCTAGCCGGTACTAACAATCATAGAGGTCTCCAGGAGCCCTCTGGTTGTCATGCCAGCAAACTGGTGACCTGCGATCACTTGACGGGGGTCACCGGTGGGTGGGTTTCTGGCCCAATGACCAAATGCCTGAGTTAAATGCTGCTGTCAGGGTTTGACAATGGCACTTAATTGGTTAGCAGCCGCGGGTGGATCGCGATTCCACCCTCGGCTATTCCGGGCACATGTCAGCTGTTAAAAACAGCTGACATGTACGGGAAAGATGTGGGCTCACCGGCGGGATCCGATGTCGGCGTACTATTACGCCTGAAGTCAGAAAGGGGTTAAATTAAAAATATGTGGCTCAGGGTTAATTTTTCCACAGAATTTTCTATGATATCAACATGCTCAAGTCTGTTTTATAATATAAAATTATATTATAAAATGACAGTAGGATTTATAAAGGCTTACATTCCTCAAAGATCCGTGGTTAGTGAAAAAAATGGAACCTATTTAAATTTGCCAGATTTGGCATTTTTTTTCCCAAAAATGTGATTTTTGTAGAATTTTATTTGTGGCATAGCTCAAATACTGTTGTTGCTTTGGTATAGTGTAAAGAACATTTTGCAGTCCCCTAATTCGACATTCAATTTGTTTTTCTGCTACTTTCACTTTAATAGAAGGAGAGAGATAGACCAAACTGTTTCAATGATGCTGTCACATGAGCAATGTCTGCACAAAAAAGTTGAAAACATGTAAACATAACATAGAATTGCTGTTCTCCATTTTTTTTAATCAAAAAATCACATAAGTATTATGCTCATATTAGACTAGTAAACTAATATATATATTTTTATTGTATAAGTAAAAGGTGAAGAAGAAGAATGTTGGAAGAAACACAGGAAACCCAGAGAAAACCAAGCATGTGATGCATCCGTATATTGCAAAGCAGTCATGCATATCAAAGACACAATTAGAATTTATTGTAATTACCATTCATTGTTGTACTTTCCTATAAAACCAAGTTTTATGATCAATTCAGTTAATATTATTTCAGTTCAGGGTTTTTTGGCAAATATTTTTCTTGTCTATCTTGTACGACAATGGTGAGTACATTAAAAGTAGTAGAAAAGAGAAAAGACCAGGCATATAGGGTGCACACCCCAAGTAATGGGTCAAAAAGTGTACTACAAAATGGTAAGCTTTATTAAGGACAAAAAGACAGAAAATAAAAACATTTAAAAGAATACACACCATCACAATGGTCCCAAATTATCACAGTGTAACACAGCACCAATATAATACAATACTGAATACATGAAACACTCCTACAAAATAATATAAGGAGGAGACTTAATGATATGAAATACCTGACATCTGGCTGCCTCTGACCTTAAGAAAGGCAAAACTCTAACTCCAGTGTCCTCACACTTCCAGACTGAACATAGTGGCTCCACCTCTAATATTCTATTCTTCGGTTTACAGAGGATTGTCCCTAACGCTAGAGGAGGAAACCTAAGGAAGCATCTACTCCAAACGGAATCTCGTTGCATTTTCAACCTGCAGTGTCTATCACCCAATGGACTCAATGAAGAGCTTCTTTTTACAAGCTTTCTGGGTTGAACTCCGTATACCCCATGGACACTACTTGCGAAATCCGTATAGCATGTATCTGTGTACCTCTTGACTATGCATATGACCTTGTTTTTTGTTTTTGTAACAAATAGAGAGGGGGATGGCTTGCATTAGAATCCAAGGACCTCCTTACCTCTCTCTGTGTTGGGCTTCTAGGTTCTGGCCCTCTAATTGCCCGGATGATATTTGTAGAGTCATTTTCTCTACGTATTTATATATATTTTCTCCGTGCATCTCTGCCTTTAACATTTGGGCATTTGCATATCATGCCCTTTATAGGGGGCCAATTTTGCCTATGTTGTTCATTTGTTTTAATTTTGCTTATTTTCTTTGATCTATTTTTTGTGATATTGTGTTATTTTTTCCATTAATTCTACATAGCCTTATATGGGCCTTGTTTCTGAGCTCATCACTTTGTACTTGCATATCATATTCTTGTGTGTTTTTTTAATTTGTTTATGTGTTTACATTTTCCATGGAACTTATTTATTAGTCTTGTGTGCTGTGCCTACCCTTACACCCTCCGTTCTAGGATTTATTGTAATGCGCACCCGCAGTCATATCAGATTGGTGTATTAGGTCTGTCTTTTACTTTTGGACATTGCCTGCCCATAGC
This sequence comes from Oophaga sylvatica, assembly GCA_033576555.1. Taxonomy (NCBI): domain Eukaryota; kingdom Metazoa; phylum Chordata; class Amphibia; order Anura; family Dendrobatidae; genus Oophaga; species Oophaga sylvatica. The sequence goes on along the minus strand of JARQOD010000001.1, from coordinate 130,636,161 downwards.
GCCGATTTGCGCATGCGCGGTCCGTCTCATTTGATAACAGCCTCCTTACTGAACAGCGCTCTTTACTCGACGCTCTCTCCTTTCTGTGAGCTCATTAGCACATGCGCCGATCCTGGCGAGGATCTCATTTCCGGTTTACATCAGCCCACACACCGCTCTCCTGTTTCCTCCTTGATTGACCGCTATTTAAGGTATGAATGACTGTGACTCTTTTACTTCCCCTGATGAAGCTGTGTCCCAGCAGCGATACCCGTGGGGCTATCCACTCCACACAGGTCCCGGGACCCTTTCCCTGACAGTCCACCCCTGATGCCTCCCATTGGTCTGCTCCTCATGGTGATATTATCCTCCCCTTTTCTTCTTTCCTCATGTGGTATTTGGAATATACTTCCATTGTCCTCTGCTGATTTTCAGCGCAGACATTCTCTCATATTGGAGGGATAACTATTTACTTCTTGATGCATGATTATTTATTCAGCATTCTGAGACTCACCAGGGACTCTCCTTGAGTGCATACCGGCATCCTGCCACCTATCTAGGGACGCCCAGATTTAGAAGGGGTCTTTTGTCAGGTATTTCATATCATTAAGTCTCCTCCTTATATTATTTTGTAGGAGTGTTTCATGTATTCAGTATTGTATTATATTGTTGCTGTGTTACACTGTGATAATTTGGGACCATTGTGGTGGTGTGTATTCTTTTAAATGTTTTTTTTGTCAGTCTTTTTGTCCTTAATAAAGCTTACCATTTTGCATTACACTTTTTTGACCCATTACTTGGGGAGTGTGCCCTATATGCCTGGTCTTTTTCTCTTTTCTGCCCCCATTGTTGTTTCCTGTGCATGGTGCAGCATCCCTTGTGTTTTGCTCACTTAATTACTTATACCCATTTATTATCCCTTTATGTCCAGTAGTGGTGCTCCCTGCCTCCTTTTCTACTACATTAAAAGGAGTAGAGATGACTGAACCTTTCAAGGTTTGGTTCGGTTCGAACGATTTGATGTTCACCAAACGGTTCGATGAACGTACCCGGAAGTCATTAGATTCAATGGGAATCCAAACCAAACGTATACACAACACCTTAAAGGGTGACAAAAACCTTCTCAAACTGCTACAATTAGGGGCAGACACCATGAAAATTGGCATCAATTGATTCACAGTAGAAATTTCTAAATGGCACAGCAATGGGCCATGCATGAGGTATCAGGACCCTGCATTTACAGTTTGGTATTGAAGTTTCAATGAGGACCTGATGGTTATGGGATTGGTGTAAGCCTTCTTACCTGGGAGCCCAGATACCTCATACACACACATACCACAGTAGAGAATTTTATATTGGCACAGCAGCAGTAAACAGTAGGCCATGCATGTGCTATTCAGGGTCTGGGCTAGCATTTAAAGCTTTGAATTGAAGTTTAAATTAAGACAAGGTGGGTGAGGGCACAGTGTAGGCTGGCTGTGCTGAGAGCTCTGATTCCTCATGAAACAGCTCAATTTTTTTTCACAGCAAGACTCAGGTGGCACAAACATCAGCTTGGAAGAGCACTAATGTTAGAAAAATATAAGGATAGTAATACTGATTAAAACTAAGTGCAGACCTTCCGGTTTGGGAGCCATAATGCAACAGGCACCACACATGAAGGACTTGGAGTACAAATATTGCCCAAAATTAGGGGCAGACAACAAGAAACATGGCATCAATTTACCTACAGTAGAAATTTGATAATGGCAAAGCAGAAGTCAGCCATGTGGTATGAATGAGGTGTCAGGGTCTGGGCCAGCATTTAAAGCTTTGAATTGAAGTTTTAATTAAGACGTGGTTGCCAAGGGAGTGGTGTAAGCCTTCTTATCTGGGAGACATGATATCTCATGCAACACCCCCAATTTTTTTTTCCAGCTACACTCAGATGGCACAAACATACGTTTCATACAGTAATATTGGTAGAGAATACAATACCACAGGTAACACAGGTAGTTGACTGACAGTAAGTGCAGGCCTACCTGTCTGGAAGCCCTACTTACAAGGGCAACCCACCAGATGGAGACCCAATGTGGAGTCTGCACATTTAAAGAAATATTTGTCACACTGTATTAAAGTGGCATCAATTTCCACAGAGCAGAAACAGTATAATAGGCCTCTGACACCTTTTACTACAGGCAACCAACCAGATGGAGACTCAACTTTGAGTCTCCAGATTTCAAAAAATTGTTTGGAACATTAGCAGCAGTAGCAGCAGCAGTATCAACAGCAGGCACAGAAGACACCACAAAGATGGCACAGACTGCAATAATGCTATATCAATACATGAAACTAAAAATGACACCAACTCCAAATCTGCACAATCTGTGTCTGGGGTGCAAAAGTCATTGGAGATCAAGGACTTGTTCATTTTGATGAAAGTTAGGCAGTCTACACTTTGAGGGGACATTCGGATGCGCTTACCTGTCAGGACACAACCAGAAGCGCTGAAGACACGTTCTGAGAGAATTCTGGCTGCCAGGCATGACAAAACCTCCTAGGCGTGAAAGATGAAAACATTTAAAAGGGTCCAAACCACCCCTGAAGGCATTGATATTGAGCTCCAGATACTCCTGCACTATCCTCTCCAGTTGTTCACAATGTGTCAGACTTGTACTCTGCTCTGCTGGTGCATGGGCTGATCTAAAAAATGTGTTAAAGACTAACAGAAATTAGTTATGCCACTTACATTGCTGCGGCTAATCTTTTGGCGATGACACCTTGACGTTCCTGGGGTTGCACTGCTTACTTGGGGGAAAACCACTCTTAAGATTGTCTACAAGTGTATTTTGATACTAAAGCATGCTCGCATCACTTTTTTTGGGGGGGAGCGTCTGGCTAAATTTACTCTTGTACTGTGGATCAAACAGTGGCAACCCAGCAGTCAGAACTACTTCTAAAGCTAAGAATACGGGCATCATATTGAAGATAGTACAGCAAGAGAAGCTCATGTGTTGAGCACTTCCATGAGGTCCAAGTCCATTCTGTGCTGATGGCAGGGTAATACTAAATCTTGCTTCCTCCATCTCCTCTCACCAACCATGGACAACAGAGAGCAAAACATTATCCTCTTCATCTCCTGACTGTTGCACGTCCATCACCTCATCCTCCTCAATTTGTCAATTTGTTCCTCAAACTCCTGCATCTTCACTAACAGTTTATCTGGTACCATGAGCCCTCTTGAATGATGTAAGCCACCCTCCCATGGCACCTGCCTGTGAAATGACAGACCAGAAATTTGAGATGTTGTTATCCCTTCCGCATGCTCCCTTGCTTCCAACTCTTCTTCTGAGACCATCGCCTCCTCATGCAGACTATTCAAAGCATGTAGATGACCGGAATAGTGATAAAAATGATGGCATCATCAGCGCTAACCATCTTAGTAGCCATTTCAAAACTGTTCAGAAGGGTGCCCACTCTACAAGCTTGAATTGCACCATGTCCAGACTGTGTTGACCCAGGCTATGCAAAAGTACATACTGCACCAGGGCTCGTCGCTGCTGCCACAGCCGCTTCAAGATGTGCAGAGTGGAATTCTACCTTGTCAGAACATCGCTAATCAAACGGTTAACCGGTAGGCTGAAAGACCTCTGTAGGTAGGCCGAAGGACATCTTTAGCGATACGCGTGGTGCAATCGTCAGAAGTGAGCACACAGCAACCATGTTTTCTGCAGCTGCGCATCCAGGCCTGGACAGTGAAGGAGATATTGTACCACCAGGTTGAGGATGTGAGCCATGCAAGGCACGTGTTTGAGGTTACCCCGGTGTAGGGCCGCCAGCAGGTTTGAACCATTATTGCACACAGCCTTCCCTTGCTCCAGGTTCAGCCATTGCTCAAACTTCGCCTGCATAGCTGTCCACAACTCTTCAGCTGTGTGGCTGCGCTCTCCAAGGCATACTGTTTTAAACACTGCTTGATTGCGGTGAGCCATGGCTGTGGCTGTGCAGTATGGAGGTGGGGGAGATTCTATCTGCACTGCTGGAATGTGTGTCTGATTAAGGGAGCAGTTGAGGGCACAAGTTGAGGACCTAGGGGAGGTGGAGGAAGCAGAAACAGTGGAGGAAATCTTAGATACAGTGGTTTCTCGCACAAGTCTTGGGGATTCAAAGACTTGTGGAGCAGCACCTTCACCGCCTGCACCACAGTCATCAGATTCAACCAGTGTCCAGACAACGAGATGTAATGGCTCTGCCATCCTTTGCTTTTCCAGGTGTCAGTAATTAAATGCACCCTGGCAGACACAGATTTTTTCAGGGACCCAGTGATGTTGTCGGCGACATGCTGGTGTAGCTCAGGCACAGCTTTCTTACAGAAGTAATGGTGACAGGGCAACTGGTACTGGGGTACTGCAATGGCCATCAACTTTCGGAAACCATATTTATCCACCAGGTGGAAAGGCTGCATTTCCATAGCCAATAGATTGGAGATGGTGGAGTTCAAGCTCTTAGCTTTGCCATGAGTAGTAGTAGGAAATTGAGTGACTGAGGTCTGGCTGCTGTGCTGAAAGAGAGCAGAGCACAGAGAACAGGACAAACTGTTGGACTGTTAGTGAGGTGCAGGCAAAGATGTTATGGTGGACTGAGAAAGATTTGTTGTGCTAGGTGACACAAGACGAGCAGTCATGTCCACATCAATAACAGCTGACCGCTTTCACTCACTCTGACTGTGGTGGGTAAACAATTGTAGTTTCTGCAGCAGGAGACCTGTGTGTGAAGACTTGGAATAATGACGGAGAAGGAAGAAGCTGCAGATGAGATTGGGCTTGTGGTTGGCTAGGGTCGATGGTCTGCATTTTAGCACAGTGAGATTCCCACACCAAGTCATATTGATCACACATGTGCCGGTTCATGCATGTAGTTGTTATATTATTGCAATTTTTGCCTCCACTAGGCTTTTTTTTGCAAATTTGACAGATAACGTGTGTTGAGCAATGCTTTGCAATCTCAAAAAATGCTAAGGCTAGGCAACCCTTGCAGGCCCTGCGAACTGCACACTCATGACTGGTGCTGGCCACAGCCAGAGTTGGGATTGAGGATGCAGTGCTTGATGTTGTTGCATCACTTGGTGTCTGTGTGGGAAGTCAAAATGTAACTCACTTATCTTCCTCTTCCTCCACCTCCCGCTGAGCTACTCAACTGCATACCTCTTGGTTCACATCAAGTGGAATCTAAAACCTCATCCTCAGAGTCACCCTCCTCTTCTCCCTGCGCTAACACCACAAAACAATCCACATGTACCTCTGGTATCTGAGTCTCATCAGGATCACGTCACCCTTGGTGGTTAACATCTGGTGACGAGGGTCTGGATTCTACTTAGAACCTACTTTATCCGGCCCCGGATCCAACGGGAAAATATTTTGGCATCGACGCAGATGTCTCTGCATTCTGTGTTTCTTTGGAGAAGAACTCTGATGCCCATGGAATAGAATGTGAGAACAGCTCTTTGGTTTGGCCCATTAGAGATTCCCTTCAGTCATTTGGGTGTTTGAAATTTTTTAACACGGGGAAACAAGGGTGATTTAGGTGCCACCTCTGAGGATTGCACTGTGTGTGATGTTAAGGTAAAGGAAGAGGAGGAGAGGCCACTTGCCATCCGCTGGAGCACATGCTCTCTCTGAGCCTCATCTAAGAGGCATACCACTACTTGGCTGCCAAAGGAAAGTTGAGTAGAACAGCGGTACAGATGTTGTCAGTGGTCTTTGGATAAGACGAGATGGTGTTTGTCCAGTTGAAATACAATTCACATTAACAGCTAACCCATGTACACCTTGAACATCAAGACTATTCCCCCTTCCAGCACGACCTTGCTTTTTCCCATTCATGTTGTAAGTAGCCTTCCCTTCTTCTACCCTGCTGTTTCACAAACTTAAGCCCACAGCTGTCAGTCACCTTTCACTAAATGAACAATCACTATTTATTTTCTTAGATCAGGGGTCTCAAACTCACGGCCCGCGGGCCAACTGTGGCCCTCGGGACACTAGTTTGCGGCCCTCACCTCATTGGCCTTCAGTACAGTACTTTGCGGCCCTCACCTCGGCTGGGATCACACATGCGAGAAACACCGCATGTGAAATCCCAGTCACTCGTAGTACCGCTCATTAAGGTCATGAATATGGACACAACTCCAATCTCATAGGCGTGGCGCCCATATTCATGAGCTTAATGAGCGGTACCACAGAAAGATGTCAGTGCTCCGGGCGATGGACCATCGGAGCTGCAGCAGGAGGAGATGAGGTGAGTATGATGATGGTGGCGGGCAGGGAGCGATCCCAGCAGCTCTGCTGCCTGAAAGACAAAATAAGCAGGAGCGGAGCTGCAAGGATCCTTCCTGCCCGGCGCCCGGCTTCCTGTCTCTGACACTCGGACACCAGTAATTCTGCGGACAGGTGAGAGGTGGTGTGTGTGTGTGTGAGTGTGTGTGTGTGTGTAGTGTGTGTGTGAGTGTGTGTGTGTGTGTGTGTAACCTAGGTGGAGGAGAATTATAGGGAAAAAGCAATGATGGGGAAAAGCAATGGGGAAAAGTAGTGATGGGGAGAAGGCAATGATGGGAGTGATGGGAAAAAGCAATGATGGGAGTTAATGGGAAAAGCAGTGATGGGGAAAAACAATGATGGGAGTGATGGAGAAAAGCAATGATGGGAGTGATGGGAAAAAGCAATGATGAGGAAAAGCAGTGATGGGGAAAAGCAGTGATGGGAGTGATGGGGAAAAGTAATGATGCGGAAAAAGCAATGATGGGAATGATGAGAAAAGCAATGATGCGGTAAAAGCAATGATGGGAGTGATGGCGGAAAAGCAATGATGGGAGTGATGGGGAAAAGCAACAATGGGGTGATGGGGAAAAGCAATGGGCGAGAATCAGGCTGGGGGGAGGATGAGCACTGGGGGAATGACTTCTTGCTGTTAACCAGTTAATGTTTTCTTGTCCACCACACTGCAGTGTCAAAAGAGGAAGACAGCGAGACAGGCAGCAGCATCGCATCAGAAAGCTCTTGACCTCGAAACAGAAAATCCTCAGATCCAGGTATTGTAACATAATATTAAGAATAATAGTTTTTCATTATGTGTTGCCTATAAATATGAAACTGTCCTGTCTAACCACCACTCTTGTCCCTGACGAAGCCACTAAAGAGGCGACACGCGTTGGCCATAGTTCGGTCATGTTCTAAGCATGGGACTTCCTATATTTAGCCTTCTACTTTTGGCTCTTTGCATAGGTTCATTTAGTCCTGATAGCCTATTTCCACCTGTTTTGTAAGAGCTTTTCTTGTGGAAAACCTGATGCGGCCCAGCCTCACCCAGATTCTACCTCCAGCGGCCCCCAGGTAAATTGAGTTTGAGACCCCTGTCTTAGATAGTGCGGCTGAACAACACTGTTATGCCTAACAATTTTTAAGTAGAAATCTGGCCTGCTGATTTGCCACTGAAATACAGTTTTATCACAAACCAGTTGGAACAGCTAATTGGGCCTCGTGGCTGCACCACAATATTAGGCCTAACAACTTTTATGTTGAAATCTGGCCTTCTGATTTGCCACTGAAACACTGTTTTAGCACAAACGATTTAGAGTAGCTAATTGGGCCTTGTGGCTGCACCACTGCATTAGGCCTAACAATTTTAAGTGGAAATCTGGTTTTCTGATTTGCTACTGAAACAGTTTTATCACAAACGATTTGGAGTAGCTAATTGGGCCTCGTGGCTGCACCACTATGTTAGGGCTAACAATTTTTAAGTGGAAATCTGGCCTTCTGATTTGCCACTGAAATACAGTTTAGCACAAGCGATTTGCAGCAGCAACGGGGCTTCCAGAGACTGCCACATAGTTTTTGCACAACCTACTTCGATACTGGAAGATCAATTTCACACAGGACAAGATCCTATCTATTGCATTGACAAGTTCACTTTCAGCACCAGCACTAGTGCAAGAGTGACCTTTCTGCACTGTGACACTGAGCATATGGTGCCAGCAAAACAAGATGCCCGCTTTTTATATGGCCAGTGACATGTGACATCGACAGCCAATCACAGAAGACCTTGTGTTACGATGATTGGGATGGTTTCTGCACCCTGATTGCCAGAATCAACACACAAAGTTAATTGAAAAAAAAAGCGTGCGCCCCTTCTGTAATCTCTTTAGATGCTCCTATAACCTCTCCATTCCCTTTCCCCTCAACAAACATGTCCCCTTGTCACCCCCGCTCATCATACAGCAGCACTATCCTGGCCAAAGTAATAATAAAAGGATTAGTGGAAACCCGATTATTTAGCGACTGTGACCAACTTTTGCAGACTTTGTGTAAAAATGCTTGTGAAGGAAAACTTGAATCCAAATTTGATATGTGCCGAATTTGAGATTGGCAAACTTTTTCTAACCCCTTATCTCTAACCCCTTAGTGACCAGGCTAATATTTTAAAATCTGACCATTTCACTTTATGTGATAATAACTGTGTAATGCGTCAACATATCTCAATGATTTTGAGTTTGTTTTTTCGTGGCATATTGTATTTTATGATTGATAATGGTGAATTTATGTCAATATTTTCTTCATTTATTTATAAAAATATAAAAAAAATTACAAACATTTCAAAAATTAGCAACTTTTGAAATTTGAATGAGTATCCCTTTAATAAAGATAGTTATATCACAAAAAAATAATAAACAACATGTCTGCTTTACATCAGCATAATTTGTAAAATGTTGTTTTATTTTATTAGAATTTTAGAAGGTTTGAAAATGTAACAGTCATTTTTCATTATTTCAAGGAAATTTGCAAAACTTATTTTTTAGGGACCTATTAAGTTTAGAAGTGACTTTGGGGGTCTTATATGTTGGAAACCTCCAAAAGCGATACCATTTTAAAAACAGCACCCCTCAACGTATTCAAAATTGCTTTCAGATAGTTTATTAACCCTTTAGTTGCTTCTCAGGAATTAGTGCAAAGTGGCATAACACGAATGAAGAAGTTTATTTTACCATCTAAATGTTGATAACATCTGAAGAGGTCACTATGGCTTTCAGACACTGAGGGCCCCGTCACACATATGCACTTGTCAGGATCGCTGATGTATCGCTACATGATCGCTGCTGAGCTGCCAAACAGGACAGCGACACTGGGGGTAACGTCGCTTAGTTACCCACTGTGTACGTTGGATACCAGTCCGCTGGTGCAGGGAGCTGGTAACCAAGGTACACATCGTGTTTCCAAGTGCTGCGTGGCACCTGGAAACCCGATGTGTACCTTGGTTACCAGCTGATCGCTGGTCTCCCGCCTGCCACATGCAGCGATGCGTGCTGGCCAGCAGGAGACAAACGATCAAAAATATGTCCAGGACATTCAGCGACGATCAGCGTACCCAGCAGGGGGCTGATCGTTGCTGAATGTCACACACAGCGATATCGCTGGGGAGATCGCTGTTGCGTCACAAAACTAGTGACTCAGCAGCGATCTCGCTAGTGAGATCACTGTGTTTGACGGAGGCTTAAGGCCATTATTTGGCCATGAATTGACATGGCAAACATCAGGACTAGCAATGAGCGAATACCTTCGGCTCCCTCCTTATTCGGCAAGGTATAATGCTTACCGAAGAAAATGCAGCGGGAACCCAGATACCTGGAGGGCTCCGTTAATCAGGTGTCCGGCGCTACAGCTGCATGTGTCGCAGCTGTGTGACAGTCACAACACATTCATGCAGAGCCTGTGTGTTGTGACTGTCATACAGCTGCAAAACATGCAGCTGTAGCGCTGGACACCTGATTATCTTATAGGAGCGCTCCAAGTATCCAGGTTCTCGCTGCAGCTTCTTCGGTAAATGCTATAGCTTGCCGAATAAGGAGGGAACCGAAGATATTTGCTATCTCTAAACAGGACCACATGACCATGATCTCAGTGTGCCAATGGCGTTTAAGAGGGAGCCATCACAACTAAATGCTGTAGTAGCTATTGACAGCAGCATTTAAGGAGTTAAATTTCCGTATATACTCAAGTATAAGCCAAACCGTGTATAAGCCGACCCCCCTAATTTTGCCACAAAAAAACTGGGAAAACTTATTGACTCGTGTATAAGCCTAGGGTGGAAAATGATTATACCCCCATATAATGCTCCAGATTATGCCCCCATATGCTTCACAGATTAAGTCCAATATGCTCCAGATTATGCCCCATATGCTCCACAGATTATGCCCTTTATGCTCCACAGATTATGCCCCATATGCTCCACAGATTATGCCCCATATGCTCCAGATTATGCCCCCATATGTTCCACAGATTATGCCCTCATATGCTCCACAGATTATGCCCCATATGGTCCACAGATTACGCCCTATATGCTCCACAGATTATGCCCCATATGCTCCAGATTATGCCCCCATATGTTCCACAGATTATGCCCCATATGCTCCACAGATTATGCCCCCATATGTTCCACAGATTATGCCCCCATATGCTTTACAGATTATTCCCCCATACTCACCTCTCGTCACTGGGGGCCAGGTGCCGGTGTCCTGAGAAGCCAAACCAACTAAAACAACTTGTTAAAACGTTGCTCTTTTCATATGTTGAGAAGAAAAACGATTCAGGTTCCTGTATGATAATCTTAAAAAATATAATTTTAATATAAATCCTTAGAATACATACACATTAAGAACATGAATGTCTATGGGGTAGGGGGAAACAATTGTGTGTTTGAACATAAGCCGCATTCTTAACCCCTTTATCTCCAAGGGTGGTTTGTATGTTAATGACTGGGTCAATTTTTACAATTCTGACCACTGTTCACTTATGAGGTAATAACGCTGGAACACTTCAATGGATCCTGGTTATTCTGAGAAAGTTTTTTCATTACATATTGTACTTTATGTTAGTGGTAACATTTCTTTGATGTGACTAGCGTTTATTTGTGAATAAACGGAAATTTGTCAATTTTCCAACTTTGAATTTTTATGCCCTTAAATCATAGAGATATGTCACACAAAATACTTAAGTAACATTTCCCACATGTCTACTTTACATCAGTACAATTTTGGAACCAAATTTTTTTTGTTAGGAAGTTATAAGGGTAAAACAGCGATTTCTCATTTTTACAACACCATTTTTTTTTAGGGACCACATCACATTTGAAGTCACTTTGAGGAGTCTATATGATAGAAAATACCCAAAAGTGAGACCATTCTAAAACTGCACCCCTTAAGGTGCTCAAAAACACATTGAAGACATTTATTGACCATTCAGGTGCTTCACAGGAATTTTTGAAATGTTTAAAAAAATGAACATTTAACTTTTTTACACATAAAATTTACTTCAGATCCAAATTTGTTTATGTTAAAAGGGTAACAGGAGAAATTGGACCCCTAAAATTGTTGTGCAATTTGTCCTGAGTACGCTTATACACAATATGTGCAGGTTAACAACTGTTTGGGCACATGGCAGAGCTCGGAAGGGAAGGAGCACTGTTTTACTTTTTCAATGGAAAATTTGCTGCAATTGAGATTGGACGCCATGTTATGTTTGGAGAGCCCCTGATGTGCCTAAACAGTGGAAACCCCCACAAGTGACACCATTTTGGAAACTAGACCCCCCCAAGTAACTTATAAAGATGTGTTGTGAGCACTTTAATCCCCCAAGTTTTTCACAGAAGTTTATAACGTAGAGACGTAAAAATAAAAAAATCATATTTTTTTTCACAAAAATAATAATTTGGCCTCCAATTTTTTATTTTACCAAGGGTAACAGGAGAAATTGGACCCCAAAAGTTGTTGTGCAATTTTTCTTGAGTACGCTATTACCTCATATGTAGGGGAATACTACTTTTGAGGCACAGGGTAAAGCTCAAAAGGGAAGAAGAGCCACATTTAAGTTCAGATTTTGCTGGAATGGTTTGAGGTTGCCATGTCACATTGGCAGAGCCCCTGAAGTGCCAGAACAACAGAAACTCCCTATATGTGAACTCAATTTACAAAGTACACTCCCAAATGAATTCATCTAGGGGTGCACACCACTTGTGCCTCACAGAATTTTATACCACTGAGCGATGAAAAAAGGATAAATTACATTTTTACCACTAAAATGTTGTTTTAGACCCAAGTTTTTAATTTTTCTAAGGAATAATAGGATTTTTTTTTTGCAACAAATTAAGGTCCATTTTTTCCTGAGTGTGCCAATACCCTATATGTAATTGGAAAAAAAATTTCAGGCACAGAGCAAAGCTCAGAAGGCAAGTAGCGCCAGATTTTACTGTTATGGTTTGCAGGTGCCGTGACCCACTGGGAGAGCCCATGAGGTGCCAGAACAGCAGAACCCCACATAAGTGACCCCATTTTACAAACTAGACTTCTCAATTATTTCATCTAGGGGTACAGTGATCATATTGACACCATGGGTGTGTCACAGAAGTTTATATCATTGGGCAGTGAAGACAAAATAACTTAGATAATTTTTACCACCAAAATTTTGTTTTAGCCAAAGATTTTACATTTTCACTCAATAGATGAGTAAAAATGGCACCAAAATGTGTCCCACAATGTCTACTGAATGTGGCAATACCTCATATGTGGCTGGACAGTACTACTTAGCCATACGGAGAGACTAGGGAGGAACAGAGCGCAATTTGCCTATTCAAGTGAATGGGTCTGTGCACATGTCAGTGTGTTTCCACGACAATTTGTCCATGGGAAAAACATGCTGACATGTCCATTTTGTAATGTTGCATGGGAAACAAAACATCCCGCACATGTGCATACGCATTCGTTACAGTAAGCGCTGTTCATCGGCGCTGGGTGATGAACACGGCTCTCAATATTTTCCCCTGCTCTGCGGCGATCGGCGTGAGCAGGGGAGAATGATGAGAGTTACATTTAAGTGATAAATGAGACAGCAGGTGGCAGGTTCCATTTCTCTTTGTACCAGTCTATCATTGTTAGTTTGCTATATAATTGGTGCTATATAAATAAATAAATAAATAATATTCATAAAAAAAGTTTTTGGTTGTTTTTTTACGTTCTCCCCTTACCCCGTAGACAACATTCATGCTCATATTGTCGTGTATGCATTTAAAGGATTTATATTAAAAGGATATTTTCTAAGATTGTCAAATTGGAAGCAGGATTGTTTTTCTTTTCATTATGTGCAAAGGTCGGACAGGGCCGTAGTCGTAGCCAAGGACATCAAGGCTCTCATGCCCTGGCCTCCCTTCACAGACACACCACTTCTATTGTGTAACTCACTTGCCTCTTCATTCTGGGAACTGATGTAGACTTCTCTCCTTCTTATGAGGTTACCTTTGCCCTTGTGTGAATAACTTGAGACACAGTCGAAGCAAAATTGCAAATTCAAAACTTCACTGTTGTGAATGTGCTAGAAATGAATTCTGAGCAGAAGCTCCCTCTGGTGGTTACAAACAGTACTGAACTATCCAATGAAGATTGTGAAGATTGGCGATCAGGTGTTACTGACTGGTCTTATATAAGGGAGGTTCCCTCCCATCAGGGTTGCCGTTGATCAATTGTTCTGGTCTCATCTTTGATTCCTGTTCACTTTGTAGCTTGCTGTTTCGTGCCTGCATCTTCTGCTAACAGATAAGACATTTTCTTCTTTTAGTTTTTGTGCTTGCTTTTTGCATTTTGTCCTGCACTTCTGTGGGGGTCTGCCGGGTCCCCTCCGGGGGCTTGTGCTCCTCTCAGTTTAGTTCGGCCACTGTTGTTTGTTCATTTGCCTTTTCCAGTTTTTTCAGTGGCTGCTGTTTAGTTTTTGTTACACCAGAGAACTAATTTAGGTGGTAGAGGTCGTGTGATCTCAGGTGTTTTTGTAATTAGCAAATCCAAAAAAGAGAGATAGGAAGCTCAATCGCCATAAAAATACAAAATTTTATTCAAGATATTTAAAATACATATACGGATGTAAAAATCCGGAAAAATGGGGACACAATATACAGAAAAAATGGCCAAAAGGCAGGTACAAATAATATGAAGATATTCCAATAGCACATATATCTGTGTATTCACATTCAGAAGCTATATAAGCTAATTAGTAGTAAAAGTGCCAGATAGGTAGAAGGTATTGCTGAACATATATTCATGGCTACGTATATGAAGACATCTCTCAAACAGATATATATATGTGCATAAGACAAAAGAGTCATAGATTTTGCCCCCCCATTAATGATGCTAGCGTTATAAATTCCAATGTGCAAATGCAGAGTCTGCAGCAAGTGCTATATAGTATGCAAATATTTGCATTCAAATGCACAGAGCGATGTAAAACATATACAGTCATGGCCAAAAGTTTTGAGAATGACACAAATATTAATTTTTTCAAAGTCTACTGCTTCACTTTTTCTAATGGCAATTTGCATATACTCCAGAATGTTATAAAGAGTAATCAACTTAACAGCAATTACTTGCAAAGTCAATATTTGGCTAGAAAATTAACTTTATCCCCCAAAACACATTTCAACATCATTGCATCCCTGCCTTAAAAGGACCAGCTAACCTCTTTTCAGTGATTGCTCCATTAACACAGGTGTGGGTGTTGATGAGGACATGGCTGGAGATCAATCTGTCATGATTAAGTAAGAATGACACCACTGGACACTTTAAAAGGAGGCTGGTGCTTGGCATCATTGTTTCTCTTCGGTTAACCATGGTTATCTCTAAAGAAACACGTGCAGTCATCATTGCAATGCACAAAAATCGCTTAACAGGGAATAGTATCGCAGCTAGAAAGATTGCACCTCAGTCAACAATCTATCGCATCATCAAGAACTTCAAGGAGAGAGGTTCCATTGTTGCCAAAAGGCTCCAGGGCACCCAAGAAAGACCAGCAAGCGCCAGGACCGTCTCTTAAAAGTGTTTCAGCTGCGGGATCGGGCTACCAGCAGTGCAGAGCTTGCTCAGGAATGGCAGCAGGCAGGTGTGAGTGCATCTGCACAACTGTGAGGCGGAGACTCTTGGAGCAAGGCCTGGTCTCAAGGAGAGCAGCAAAGAAGCCACTTCTCTCCAGAAAAAACATCATGGACAGACTGATATTCTGCAAAAGGTACAGGCAGTGGACTGCTGAGTACTGGGGTAAAGTTATTTTCTCTGATGAATCCCCTTTTCGATTGTTTGGGACATCATGAAAATGCCTCATTCGGAGAAGACAAGGTGAGCGCTACCACCAGTCTTGTCTCATGCCAACTGTTAAGCATCCTGAAACCATTCATGTGTGGGGTTGCTTCTCAGCCAAGGGAATCGGCTCTCTCACAGTCTTGCCTAAAAACACAGCCATGAATAAAGAATGGTACCAGAATGTCCTCCAAGAGCAACTTTTCCCTACCCTCCAAGAGCAGTTTGGCGATCAACAATGCCTTTTCCAGCATGATCGAGCACCTTGCCATAAAGCAAAGGTGATAACTAAATGGCTCAGGGAGCAAAACATAGAGATTTTGGGTCCATGGTCTGGAAACTCCCCAGATCTTAATCCCATTGAGATCTTGTGGTCAATCATCAAGAGATGGGTGGACAAACAAAAACCTAAAAATTCTGACAAAATGAAAGCATTGATTGTACAAGAATGGACTGCTATCAGTCAGGATTTGGTCCAGAAGTTGATTGAGAGCATGCCAGGGAGAATTGCAGAGGTCCTGAAGAAGAAGGGTCAACACTGCAAATATTGACTTGCTGCATTAACTCATTCTAACTGTCAATATAAGCTTTTGTTACTCATGCGTTTGCAATTATTATATTTCTATCTGTGATAAAAACATCTGTCAAACACACATAAAAACCAGAGGGCAGCAGATCATGTGAAAATATAATATTTGTGTCATTCTCAAAACTTTTGGCCATGACTGTACAGCAAATAAAGCTGCTAGTGGGAGACCATACCTGTCAGTAGCCTAGGTTTTACATCGCTCTGTGCATTTGAATGCAAATTTTTGCATACTATATAGCACTTGCTGCAGACTCTGCATTTGCACATTGGAATTTATAACGCTAGCATCCCCATTGTGTCCCCATTTTTCCGGATTTTTACATCCGTATATGTATTTTAAATATCTTGAATAAAATTTTGTATTTTTATGGCGATTGAGCTTCCTATCTCTCTTTTTTGGATTTGCTGATGTTTTGGAATTGCCAGGAATTCTAGGCAATACACTTATTGTGATGTACATGTTTTTGTAATTAGTAGAGTTGGTACTTTTCAGGGTTTTTTGGGATTGCAGTAAGTGTCCTTCCTGTCCTTTTCTATTTAGGAAGTTTGGGCCCCAACGTTTGCTCATACTATTTTCTGTCTGTGTCTGTATTTCCTCTTGTCTAACGGCCATTACATGTTTGGGGGCTTTCTATGTTCTTTGGGGATCTGCTCCGGGGCAGATAGTTTTCCTCTATCTGTCTTTAGGTGTAGTTAGCTTCTCAGGCTGTGACGAGGCGTCTAGGACCAACGTAGGTACGCTCCACGGCTGCCTTTAGTTGTGGTGGTTAGTCAGGGTACTGCAATCCCATAGATTCCAACCTCTCTGCTCTCCTCAGCTACCAAATCATAACAGTATCACCGGCCCAAACTGAAAATTATATGGTACTCACAGAAGGGAAAAATATTGTGGAAAGAAAAAAGTTGTCAGAGTTGTCAGAGATTTTTTTTTTTTTTTTCTGTTTGTTGCATTTTTTTCCCTCTGTATCTCTGGGTGCTGAGGAGGATTTTTTTTTCTCTCAATAAAGTTTGCACAGTTGTCTGGACGTGTGGATCAGTTTGCCACTGAGGTTCGGAGTATTGCTACCTATCTTGCGAGGTTGCCTGTTGTGGAACCTAGGATTCCTATGCCAGATTTGTTTTTAGGGGATCGAGCTAAATTTCTGAATTTCAAAAATAACTGTAAGTTGTTTTTTGCCTAGAAATCTAAGTCCTCAGGGAACGCAGCACAGCAGGTTCAAATTGTCATCTCTCTCCTGCGCGGCGATCCTCAGGATTGGGCTTTTTCCCTGACACCTGGGGATCCTGTTTTGAGTAATGTTGATGCATTTTTTCAGGCTCTGGGGTTATTGTACGATGAGCCTAATGTCACTGATCAAGCTGAAAAATCCTTGTTGGCATTAAATCAGGGGCTTGAGGATGCTGAGTTGTACTGTCAGAGATTCCGTAGGTGGGCAGTCCTGACCAAATGGAATGACGATGCTTTGGCAGCCCTTTTTCGGAATGGTCTGTCAGAGAATGTAAAGGATGTTATGGTGGGATTCCCTGTCCCCTCTGGTCTCAATGATTCTATGTCATTAGCGATTCAAATTGACAGACGTTTGCGTGAGCGTAGAGGTATGCGTGGAATAGTGTTGCCTTGTGAACCAGCTTCTGAACCCATGCAGTGTGATAGAGTGGCTTCTGGGGCACAGCGTCATGAGTTTCGAAAACGCAATGGGTTATGTTTCTACTGTGGTGATGCCTCTCATGCTATTTCAGTCTGCTCTAAGCGGGGAAGACGTTTTGCACGCTCAGTTGTCTTGGGTAGTGTTCAGACTAAATTTTGTTGACTGTTACCCTGATTTGCTACCTGTCCACATTTTCTGCTCAGGCTTTCGTTGATTCGGGAGCAGCTATTAACCTGATGGATTTTGATTTTGCTAAACGTTGTGGGTTTCCCTTGATACCCCTACGGAAGTCTATTCCCCTACTGGGGATCGATTCTACCCCTTTGGCTGATAATAAACCTCAGTTCTCTACTCAGGTGATAATGAGGGTTGAACCTGATCATCAGGAGAGTTGCAAATTTTTGGTGCTGTATAATCTGCATGACATTATCGTACTGGGTTTCCCTTGGTTACAGTCTCATAATCCTGTTTTGGATTGGAAATCTGTGTCTGTAACCAGTTGGGGCTGCCAATGTGTTAATACCAACACTCCTGTTTTTTCTGCCTCCCCCCAGGCTCAGGATGTTCCTGACTTTTTGACTGATTTTTCTGATGTGTTTAGCGAAAGTAAATCTGCATCCTTGCCCCCCTATAGGAGCTATGACTGCGCTATTGAATTAGTGCCTGGTAGTAAATTCCCTAAAGGTCGCCTTTTTAACTTGTCTGTACCTGAACATGACGCTATGCGGTCTTATATCAAGGAGTCATTAGAGAAGGGTCATATCAGACCATCCTCTTCACCCTTGGGTGCCGTTTTTTCTTTGTGGCCAAAAAGGATGGTTCATTAAGGCCGTGTATTGATTATCGTCTCTTGAACAATATCACTGTGAAATATCAATATCCGTTACCCTTGATTTCTGACCTATTTTCCAGGGTGAAAAGTGCTACTTGGTTTACCAAGCTTGACCTCAGGGGGGCATATAACTTTATTCGCATTAAGCAAGGGGATGAATGGAAGACGGCATTTAATACCCCAGAGGGGCATTATGAGTACCTAGTGATGCCCTTTTGGGCTCACTAATGCTCCTTCTGTCTTCCAGTCCTTCATGAATGACATTTTCAGGGATTTTGTGGATAAATTTCTGATTGTTTATTTGGATGATATCTTGATTTTTTCCAATGACTGGGACTCTCATGTGAAACATGTTTGGACTGTGTTCCAGATTTTGAGAGAGAATGCTCTGTATGTGAAGGGATCAAAGAGTCTTTTTGGCGTACAGAGGATCTCATTTCTGGGATTCATTTTTTCTCCATCTGTTATTGAAATGGACCCGGTCAAGGTTCAGGCCATCTGTGATTGGGTCCAACCTACTTCATTAAAGGCTCTTCAAAGATTCTTGGGTTTTGCCAATTTTTATCGTAAATTTATTGGTAATTTCTCTGTTATTGTTAAACCATTGACTGATTTGACCAAAAAGGGTTCTGATGTGGTGAATTGGCCTCCTGAGGTCAGTCTCTATGTTTCAGGAACTTAAGCAGAGATTCACTTCTGCTCCTGTTCTACGGCAGCCTGATGTTTCTCTGCCATTTCAGGTGGAGGTTGATGCCTCTGAAATTGGGGCAGGTGCCGTTTTGTCCCAAAGAGATCCAGAGACCTCTAAAAGTAACCCTTGTGCCTTTTTCTCTCGAAAATTTTCTCCAACTGAAAGTAATTATGACGTGGGTAATCGGGAGTTATTGGCCATCAAGTGGGCTTTTGAAGAGTGGAGACATTGGCTGGAGGGAGCCAAACATCAGGTGGTGGTCCTCACGGACCATAAGAATCTGGTTTATCTGGAACCAGCCAAGAGACTTAATCCTAGACAGGCCAGGTGGGCCTTGTTTTTCACACGTTTTAATTTTGTGGTTTCCTTTCTTCCTGGCACTAAGAATGTTAAGGCGGATGCCCTCTCGAGGAGTTTCCTTGCGGACTCTCCTGAGTTGTCTGATCCTGCTGTTATTTTGAAAGAGGGTGTAGTTCTTTCCGCCATCTCGCCCAATTTGAGACTGGCTCTGGAAGGGTGTCAGGAGGATAAACCCGAGCGCTGCCCTATTGGGAAATTGTTTGTCCCAGACCGGTGGAAAAAGAGTGTGATGTCTGAGATTCATTGTTCCGCGTTGGCCGGTCATCCCGGAATTTTTGGTACCAGAGACTTGGTTAGTCGGTCCTTTTGGTGGCCTACTTTGTCTCGTGACGTCAGGGAATTTGTGCAGTCCTGCGGGACTTGCTCTCGCTCCAAGCCTTGCTCTCGCTCTAGTGGTTTGTTGATGCCATTGCCTGTGCCCAAGAGACCATGGACCCATATCTCTATGGATTTCATTTCCGACCTCCCTGTTTCTCAGAGAATGACCGTTATCTGGGTGATTTGTGATAGGTTTTCCAAAATGATACATCTTGTGCCATTACCTAAGTTGCCTTCCTCCTCTGAATTGGTGCCTTTGTTCCTTCAGCACGTGGTTTGGTTACACGGCATTCCTGAGAACATTGTGTCTGACAGAGGAGTCCAGTTTGTTTCCAGATTTTGGAGGACTTTTTGTTCTAAACTTGGTGTTCAATTGTCTTTCTCCTCGGCTTTTCATCCTCAGACCAATGGACAAACTGAGAGAACAAACCAGACATTGGAGACTTATCTAAGATGCTTTGTGTCTGCTGATTAGGATGACTGGGTCTCTTTTTTGCCTTTGGCTGAGTTTGCTCTTAATAATAGGGCTAGCTCTGCCACTTTGATGTCTCCATTTTTCTGCAATTTTGGGTTTCACCCTCGATTTTCTTCAGGACAGACGGAGGCTTCTGTCTGTCCAGGTGTTGACTCTGTTGTGGAGCGTATGCAGCAGATTTGGGACCAGGTAGTGGAGAGGTTGTCCCTCTCTCAGGAGAGTGCCCAGCGGTTTGCCAACCTGCATAGGACTGATGGTCCTCGGTTTGAAGTGGGGGACTTGGTCTGGTTGTCCTCAAGAAATATACCTATGAGAGTTGCATCTCCTAAGTTTAAGCCTAGGTTCATTGGA
Organism: Oophaga sylvatica; assembly: GCA_033576555.1. Taxonomy (NCBI): domain Eukaryota; kingdom Metazoa; phylum Chordata; class Amphibia; order Anura; family Dendrobatidae; genus Oophaga; species Oophaga sylvatica. Next base: position 130,615,781 of record JARQOD010000001.1, on the reverse strand, counting down.
CCTTATAAGATCATGGAGATTCTTATCCTGTTTCCTTTCGTTTACTTCTTCAAGGGACATTTAAGATCCATAACGTGTTCCACAAGTCCTTATTGAAGAGGTTTGTCGAGCCAGTGGTTCCTATGGCTGTGCCTCCTGACCCTGTTTTGGTTGAGGGCAATCTGGAGTATGTGGTTGAGAAAATATTGATTTTTTTCTAGACGGAAACTCCAGTATTTGGTTAAGTGGAGAGGTTATGGTCAGGAGGACAATTCTTGGGTGTTTGCTTCGGACATCCATGCTAGGAGACTCATCCGTGCGTATCACAGAGCTCATCCTGACCGATCTGGTTGCTCAAATGAGGGTTCGGTGACCCCTCCTCAAGGGGGGTACTGTTGTGAATGTGCTAGAAATGAATTCTGAGCAGAAGCTCCCTCTGGTGGTTACAAACAGTACTGAACTATCCAATGAAGATTGTGAAGATTGGCGATCAGGTGTTACTGACTGGTCTTATATAAGGGAGGTTCCCTCCCATCAGGGTTGCCGTTGATCAATTGTTCTGGTCTCATCTTTGATTCCTGTTCACTTTGTAGCTTGCTGTTTCGTGCCTGCATCTTCTGCTAACAGATAAGACATTTTCTCCTTTTAGTTTTTTGTGCTTGATTTTTGCATTTTGTCCTGCACTTCTGTGGGGGTCTGCCGGGTCCCCTCCGGGGGCTTGTGCTCCTCTCAGTTTAGTTCAGCCACTGTTGTTTTGTTCATTTGCCTTTTCCAGTTTTTTCAGTGGCTGCTGTTTAGTTTTTGTTACACCAGAGAACTAATTTAGGTGGTAGAGGTCGTGTGATCTCAGGTGTTTTTGTAATTAGTAGAGTTGGTACTTTTCAGGGTTTTTTGGGATTGCAGTAAGTGTCCTTCCTATCCTTTTCTATTTAGGAAGTTTGGGCCCCAACGTTTGCTCATACTATTTTCTGTCTGTGTCTGTATTTCCACTTGTTTAACCGCCATTACATGTTTGGGGGCTTTCTATGTTCTTTGGGGATCTGCTCCGGGGCAGATAGTTTTCCTCTTTCTGTCTTTAGCTGTAGTTAGCTTCTCAGGCTGTGACGAGGCGTCTAGGACCAACGTAGGTACGCTCCTCGGCTGCGTTTAGTTGTGGTGGTTAGTCAGGGTACTGTAATCCCATAGATTCCAACCTCTCTGGTGTATTTCCTTTTTTGCCTGCTCTCCTCAGCTACCAAATCATAACACTTCACTCTGAGAACTTCTCGGTACATCCAGATCCAGTACAGCATCTACAGCTGCTTTCACATCAGTCATCACATCTTACTTCCTTCCCTCCCTTGCTCTGTCACATGGCTCCTTAATGGGACGTACCGCACTGTACGTTTCCTCTGTATTCTCTCAGTGCAGCCTGGCTTCTTTTGGGAGTTCCCCTGGCTGTTTCGCCCCAGTCTTAAAGGCGTCTACCCACGCTAGTAACTGCCACGTAATGAGTAACCGCCTGTCAGTCCTGCCATGTAGTTTCTCCTCCAGTCACTTTACTGGTAACTCCTCTACTTCTGCAGCTACGGATTTGCTGCTGTCACTGCTGCTGTAACTTGACTCTTCTCCTGTAGCTGTCTCACTGCTGTTCCCCCATGTTCTGGATGACTGGCCACTCACTTCTATACAAACGTTGTGGGGTATCCAACAGGCTCATGCCAGAGGCCATCCGAGCTCTAAAGGCTCCCCGCCATGACTGGCTCTAACAGGAAGCTTTTTCCCTCTAAACTAGGTGACCCCTCCTACAGTAGCTGTTTACATCTCAGCTAAATCTTAATTGTATGATATATGCTCTAATGCCCCATCTAGTGGCCACAACCCAGACTGCACTGTCCCTATAATACATATGGTGCAGTAACATCAAATATACAGTCATGGCCAAAAGTTTTGAGAATGACACAAATATTAATTTTTACAAAGTCTACTGCTTCACTTTTTCTAATGGCAATTTGCATATACTCCAGAATGTTATAAAGAGTGATCAGCTTAACAGCAATTACTTGCAAAGTCAATATTTGGCTAGAAAATGAACTTTATCCCCCAAAACACATTTCAACATCATTGCAGCCCTGCCTTAAAAGGACCAGCTAACCTCTTTTCAGTGATTGCTCCATTAACACAGGTGTGGGTGTTGATGAGGACATGGCTGGAGATCTTTCTGTCATGATTAAGTAAGAATGAGACCACTGGACACTTTAAAAGGAGGCTGGTGCTTGGCATCATTGTTTCTCTACTGTTAACCATGGTTATCTCTAAAGAAACACGTGCAGTCATCATTGCAATGCACAAACATGGCCTAACAGGGAAGAGTATCGCAGCTAGAAAGATTGCACCTCAGTCAACAATCTATCGCATCATCAAGAACTTCAAGGAGAGAGGTTCCATTGTTGCCAAAAAGGCTCCAGGGTGCCCAAGAAAGACCAGCAAGCGCCAGGACCGTCTCTTAAAAGTATTTCAGCTGCGGGATCGGGCTACCAGCAGTGCATAGCTTGCTCAGGAATGGCAGCAGGCAGGTGTGAGTGCATCTGCACATACTGTGAGGCGGAGACTCGTGGAGCAAGGCTTGGTCTCAAGGAGGCCAGCAAAGAAGCCACTTCTCTCCAGAAAAAACATCATGGACAGACTGATATTCGGCAAAAGGTACAGGCAGTGGACTGCTGAGGACTGGGGTAAAGTTATTTTCTCTGATGAATCCACTTTTCGATTGTTTGGGACATCAGGAAAACGCCTCATTCGGAGAAGACAAGGTGAGCGCTACCACCAGTCTTGTCTCATGCCAACTGTTAAGCATCCTGAAACCATTCATGTGTGGGGTTGCTTCTCAGCCAAGGGAATCGGCTCTCTCACAGTCTTGCCTAAAAACACAGCCATGAATAAAGAATGGTACCAGAATGTCCTCCAAGAGCAACTTCTCCCAACCCTCCAAGAGCAGTTTGGCGATCAACAATGCCTTTTCCAGCATGATGGAGCACCTTGTCATAAATCAAAGGTGATAACTAAATGGCTCAGGGAACAAAACATAGAGATTTTGGGTCCATGGCCTGGAAACTCCCCAGATCTTAATCCCATTGAGAACATGTGGTCAATCATCAAGAGACGGGTGGACAATCAAAAACCTAAAAATTCTGACAAAATGAAAGCATTGATTGTGCAAGAATGGACTGCTATCAGTCAGGATTTGGTCCAGAAGTTGATTGAGAGCATGCCAGGGAGAATTGCAGAGGTCCTGAAGAAGAAGGGTCAACACTGCAAATATTGACTTGCTGCATTAACTCTTTCTAACTGTCAATATAAGCTTTTGTTACTCATGTGTTTGCAATTATATTTCTGTCTGTGATAAAAAAACATCTGTCAAACACACATAAAAACCAGAGGGCAGCAGATCATGTGAAAATATAATATTTGTGTCATTCTCAAAAAACTTTTGGCCATTACTGTACATATTTTTAACATGAAATAATGCAACAACGGTATATATGTAAGAGTATATACATTAGCAGCATAGAGGGTAAAAAGGGGTTAAACCTACAACCCCTTACATATGTCATATAGACGCTGTTGAGCTTCCTTACTGGACAAATTCACAAGAGTGAGCAAGCTGGCAATTTTCATATGACAACCTTTTAAAACATCCAGAGTCAAATATAATGGGAATATGGTTAAGTAATAGAAAATTGGCCATTAGGCTAAAAATAAGAGGAGCAACTATTTGCTAATTTGCTCATCTTCATAAATTAGAATATGTATGGGGCTGCACAGTGACTTTGGCTGCCACACATAATGCAACTAAACTTCCCTAGGTGTCACTATGACATTGCAGAGCGATGCAAGTAAATGAGGAAACATTGTGAACCTGACTGTGCTGCAATCATGACAAGAAGTACAACTGCATGGGATGCTTTGTGACTTAACATAGTTACATAGTTCAAAAAAAGACCTTGGACCATCAAAATCAACCTTTGTCCACCAATTATACATTTCGTCACTAATTTAACTATAACCCACAATGTTATGAGTATAGAGGAAATCATCCAGCCCTTTTTAAAAGCTGCAATACTGTCTGCAATTACTACCTCTTGTTGTCGGCATTCCACAGTCTGACTGTTCTAACTGTAAAGAACTCTTTTCTATTTAGCTGTCGGAATCACATTTCTTCCCCCTGTAATGAGTGCCCCCTGGTCCTTAGTATGGTCCTTGGAAAGAATAAGTCATGTGCAAGTCCTCTGTACTGATCAAACATATATTTATACATGTAAATGAGATCTCCTCTGAGGCATCTTTTTTCTAAGCTAAACAAGCCCAACATTTCCAATCTCTCATCATATAAGAGGCACTTCATATCTTGTAATAATCTAGTTGCCCGCTTTTGAACTGACTTTAATTTCTGAATATCCTTTTTAAAATGTGGAGCCCAAAACTGAAATCCATATTGTAGATATGGTCTCACCAGTGATTTATAAAATGGTAACAATACATTGGAATTATAGGATTTTATACATTCTAAAATATTGTTTGCTTTTGTTGCTGATGCTTGACATTGAGCACTGTTTACTCATAATCAGAATACCCAAGTCCTTCTCCTGTTCTATGATCACAAGTATACTCGCATTTAATCTGTATGCAGCAATAGAATTACTCCATCCTAGGTGCACTACTCTACATTTATCAAAATTAAGCTTCGTTTGTCAAGTGTTTGACCATTCAGACATCTTATCCAGATCGTTTTGCAATATTGTAATGTCAAGGTCAGATTTTAATATCCTACATAGTTTGATGTCGACAGCAAAGACTGACACGTTACTCTCAATGCCATCCAATAGGTCATTAGTAAATAGGCAAAAAAGAATCTGTCATAGCACAGATCCCTGCTGTACCCCACTGCTGACTGTATCACATTTAGATAACGTACCATTTATGATGACTCTTTGCTGTCATTTAGCCAATTCTTTACTCATCTGCATATAGTTTCCTCCAGTCCTTACTTCTGTAGCTTCAGTAAAAGGCTGTTATGTGGTACAGTATCAAATGCCTTTGCAAAGTCCAGATATATCAAATCATCCGCATTACCAACAAGTAGATTTACACTTACCTCCTCATAGAAACCCAACATGTTGGTCAGACATGACATATCTTTCATGAATACGTAGTGAACTTTGGTTTTTGCCTTGCTGAAAGATCACTGGACGAACAGGTCATTTGTGAACATGGATGAAAAGTGCCTGTTTAACATCTCAGCCTTTTCTTTGTCCTCTATAATTATCTGGTATCGTCTCTTAAAGGACTGAAACCATCTGCTTTTTCTTTTTGCAATTGATATATTTATACAAACATTTTGAAATTCATTTTATTGTCACTGGCTATATGTTTCTTTGCAGATAACTTTGCTAGTTTGAGTTAATTTTTACATTTCTTATTTATATTTATGTACTCCTGTAATGATATTTCTGTTTTCTCAACCTTCAGGATTTTCAATGCCCTTTGTTTTTGTCTTATTAAACTTTGTACTGCCTTATTTATCCATAATGGTTTCTTTTTATTCCTTGACATTTTATTACCGAAGGGTATATGTTTTCTACAGGAATCTCGCAGTATATCCTTAAACATGCCTCATTTATGTTCCGTATCCCCAGTTACCATGACATGGTTCGAGTCTACTCATTAAAGCTCTTCCTTTAATTTGTTGATATCAGCTTTCCTAAAGTTCCAGGTTTTTGCATTGCTCCTTTTGAATGTTTGACTGAAAATTACATTGAAACTTACCATATTATGGTCCTGCTTCCCAATTGTTCTCTGACCAGAAGATCTGAAACTGTATCTCATTTATTTGACAGAACCATATCCAGCAGATTACCTCCCTTGGTTGGTTCATCTACCACCTGAGAGAGGTAATTGTCCTGAACTGTGGATAAAAACTTGCAGGTTTTAGCACAACCAGAAGATTCTGTGTCCCATTGAATGTCTGGGTAGTTTAAATCCCCCAAAATAAGGTCCCTATTATACGATGACTTTTTAATTTGTTGCAGCATTTCATCCTCTACCTGCTCAGCTATATTAGGAGGCTTATAGCAAACTCCATTTAATAGTTTTCCATTGTTACCATCCCCATGTACTTTTACCAATACTAACTACACATTGTTGCAGCTCTCCCCAATGTCATCATTGAGCACAGGTTTTGAGTTAGATTTTACGAAAATACACACCCCTCCACTTTTTTGTCTTTCCTGTCAACTCTAAATGTAGTGTAACCCTCTATGTTTGTCACCCAGTCATGGCTTTCATCCAGCCTGGTTTCAGTAATGCTCACCACATAGTGTTCTGTGATGGGATAAGAGTCTCTAGTTTAATACTATTAGCACATTTGTTACTCCTACTCAGCTCCCTACTTTCCTTGCATATCCCAGTCCCACTTAAATCCTAATTGACCCCTATTGTCTCACTCTCTTTCTCTATCTGTCTGCTTATTAGCACAACTACCCTCCCTCTCTTAGACCTTACTTTAAAAGCACCTCCATCCATAAGACCATTTTTTCCCAAGCACAGCTGCACCCTCCCTATTGTGGTGCAGCCCGTCTCTACCGTAGAGCCTGTAGCTGACAGAGAAGTCAGCCCAGTTCTCAATTAACCCAAACATTTTCTTCTGGCACTAATTTCCAAACTACTTATTTATCTCCCTATGCTCCAGCTGTCTTTCTAGTGATGCTCATGGCACCGGAAGTAATTCTGAAAACACGGCTTTGGAGGTACTGGCCTTCAGCATCTCTCCTAGTTACTGTAATCATTTTTAAGGACTTTCAAACACCCTCTAGCTTTGTAATTGGTACCAATGTGTACCCTGATCGCCCCACCCAGCAATCTGTCTATCTGATCCGCAATATATTAAACCCAAGCACCCTGCAAGCAACACATTGTTCAGCATTCACAGTGTTGGTGACAGATGAACCTGTCTGTCAGCCTAATTATAGAGTCCCCTACCACCAACATCTGTCTTGCCTTTGCTGCACTCCTATCTCCCTTCTTCCTACAGCAGTATGGCTTTATTTGTATTACACTGTGATGCAGCAGTTTCTCATAGCAAACCTTGGTCACGGGACAGATGTCACCTTTAAATTTTCGATGAAGCCCCAACATAAACTTTTTTCTGTTTAGACCTGTTCACCACTTACAAGAAAACACAGTCACTTTATCTCTAATCAGTTCTCTATTTATTTTTTACATATTTTCTTGTGTAATTGATTTGTCTTTACTTTGGAAATGTAATCATTAATAATGAGTTTGTTTCCTTTTTTACAGCCTGCATTTCTGTACATGGATGTTATTGACTTTGAAGCTTAATGAGAAAGTGAACTTTGGCAGTTTCCTTCTCCCTGCTGAAGTGACAGGTAGCACCATATGATTGATTACAGAGCTCCAGTCCATTTGTATGTAGCTCTGTTTATTGTATCAGTTTTCTCCCTTGAAAATATATACAGTTTATCACTTTTTTGCTGTGTCTCATTTAAAGCTTTTATTATTATATTAGTATTTTTTAATTCAATTTTATTGAATTTTGTCAAAGAAACAATAAGTCTGATGTCTAAAATACCAGTCCATTATAAGACTAAATAGAAATTATAAAATTTATTGAGCACTTTTATACCACAACAAACATAGGAGAAATAAAGTCAGTGACCACAACAATCACATGGCCCTCTTTCTGTTAAACTTGATTGCCTAACCATATGATCAGCAAATGTCCAGAACTAAAGTGAACCTGTCATGTCCCCAAATGCTATAACATTGCTGATATAGGGTTATTTAACAGGTTAATAGCAGCCCTATATTGTCTGTCCATCTTAATGAAAAGCCGGATAACTTACCGGTAATGCTTTTTTAATGAGTCCATGACAGCACCCACTTGGAGAGAGGGATCCACCCGTAGGAACAGGAACCCTACAGAGATAAAAGAGGACTGTCTGCCTCTCCTCCTCAGTTGGATTTCAGAGCACCCAGAGGACCGCCAATTATTACGCAATTATATTTTTCCATATTCTTAATTACATTCAAGAAGGTATACACGCAGTCTACTAACTTCAAGGAGTGTAGTGAGTGAGTGCTGTCGTTGACTCATTAAAAGAGTATTACCGATAAGTAATCCAGCTTTTTACCCTTCGCCACGACAGCACCCACTTGGAGAGACTTTCAGAGACCTTCACCTGGGAGGGACCACCGTGCTGAGGACTGCTCTATCAAAGACTAGGTCAGAGTAGGATGATAAATCGAGCCTGTAGTGGTTATAGAAGGTGGAAGGAGGCAACCAAGTTGCGGCCTTACATATAGACTCGATCGAGACGTCTCCTCTTTCTACCCAGGAGGATGCCATAGCTCTGGCTGAATGCGCCCTGATGCCTCCAGAGGATCTTCATCTTTTGCCGAGTACACCAAACAGATTGCGTCTCTGATCCACCGAGATAGGGTAGCCCTCGTGACACCATATCCCCTCTTTCGGCCCTGGAAGGATATAAAAAGAGCCCTACTCTTCCTCCAGCTAGTGGATCTTTCAATGTACTTTAATACTACTCTTTTCACATCTAGCATGTGGAATTTTTCATTTAACGGAGTGGAAGAGACACTAAAGAATGAGGGGAGGTGGATTTCATGCGATCTGTGGAATCTCGCTGCTACTTTTGGCAGATATGAGGGGTCAGGTTTTAGTATCAACTGATCCTGGAATGTTAATAGGAATGGAGGATCTATGGATAATGCCTATATGTCGCTGACTCTCCTGACTAAAGTTAATGCCACTAAAAGTACCGCTTTAAGAGATATGTTTTTAAGGGGTATCGAGTCTAATGGTTCGAAGGGAGGACCTGTTAGGGCATCTAGGACCAGGTTTAGATCACAGGGGGAATTCTAGAAATATGGACCTGTTTAATTTGCTCACAGGCGGTGATGATTCTGGATATCCATCTGTTGCCTGCCAGATCATAACTATAAAGTAGAGGGCCCCAAAAGCAGACACTTGGACTCTTAGAGTATTAGCAGATAATCCTAGATCTTTGCCCTTTTGTAGAAATTCTAAGATGGGTTTTATCAGAATTTCTCTAGAGTTGGGACTTGTGTGGAACTCTAGGAATTTCCTCCTTATCTTGGTATAAATTTTTGTAGTAGTCAGCTTTCTACTTTGCAAGAGGGTGTTGATTAACCCTTCCGAGAATCCCCTTGCTCTCAGCATTTCCCCCTCAAGTTCCAAGCCGTCAAGTGGAGGCTGTCCACTTGAGGGTGATAGAATGGCCTCTGAGAGAGAAGCTTGGGGGTTGTGGGAAGCACCCAAGGATCTGTCACTGACATAGTCTGTAGGCATGAGAACCAGGGCCTCTTGGGCCAGAATGGAGCTATCAATATCACCCTCGCCTTGTCTGCCCTGATCTTTCTCATGACTTGCGGCAGTAACATAATTGGGGGAAAGGCATATGCTAGCCTGAATGGCCACGGGCTTTGGAGGGCATCTAGAATTTCCAGATGGTCTGCCACGTTCAGGGAGGCGAACCTCTGAACTTGTCTGTTTTGTTTTGTGGCAAAAAGGTCTATCTGGGGAAGGCCCCATAGTGACACAATGTCCTTGAATATTGGTCTGCTCAGACACCATTCTCCTTGCCGCAGGGTGTGGCGACTTAGGAAGTCCGCTTCTGAATTGTCTACTCCTCTGATGTGGAGAGTTGAGAGACACAAATTGCTCTTCGGCCAGAGACAAAATCTTTCTTGCGGAAGACATTAGTATGTCCGATCGAGTTCCACCTTGCCTGTTCAGGTATGCCACTACTGTGGTGATGTCTGAAAGGATTCTCATATGTTCTCCTTGTAGCTGCGGGAGGAAATGATATAGGCCATGACTCACCACATTTAATTCTTTTAAATTTGAAGAATCCTGCATCTCTTCTCTACCCCACCGACATTGGGAAAAGGCTTTCCGCATGTGAGCCCCTCATCCTGTAGGGCTAGCATCAGCATTAATAATACGGGAAGGTGTTATCACCCATTGTACTCCACTTGATTTATTAGTATCGTCTAACCACCACAACAGGGAAGTCAGGACTACCTGAGACAAGGTAAACTTTTCTGCCAAATGACCTCTGGCATAGGCCTCCTCTAGTAGTATTTGGTGTTGTAGATCTTGGGTGTGGAGCTGAGCCCACCGGACCGCCAGAATACAGGAGGTAAGGGATCCTTACAGAGACATTGCCTCCCTCAAGGACATGCACAGTTTGTCCACTGCTGCCTAAATTTTTGTTTTAATCACTGATATTTTTACCTGTGGTAGCAGACACTTTTGCACTGTTGAGCCTAACTGGAGACCTAAGAAGGACTGGACGGATTGCGGCTCGACTCTGGACTTCTTGATGTTTATAACCCAAACCTAGAGCCTGTAGGGATGAGATTGTGTCAGTAACTCGTCTGCTTCATTGTGTAACTGAGTTTCCTACTATCAAAAGATCATCAAGATAAGGTATTATCAAGGTGTCCTTTTGCCGTAAGTAGGCCATCACTTCCAGCATCACCTTTGTAAAGACTCGTGGTGCAATAGAAAGGCCGAACGGCATCGCTACAAACTGGAAATGATATACGATGCCCTTTAAGGAGACTGCCACTCTGATATATTTCTGATATCTGAAATGGATGGGAAGATGATATTAAGCATCTTTTAAATCTAAGCCGGCCATCATACAGTTGGGAAAAAGAAGCTTAATTGTAGACCTGATAGATTCCATCTTAAACTTATAGTTTTGGATGAATGTATTCAATTTTTTCAAATTGATGATTGTCCTTAATGAGCTATCCGGCTTAGGAACCAGGAAGAGAGGGGAATAAAATCCTTTCCCTTCCTGTTCTTTGGGTACACGGATCAATAAGTTTTTATTCAATAAGCTCAGAATCTCAACTTCGAGAGCTTGTTGTTGTATTGGCTAGCTGAGAGATGTTATGGTAAATTAGTTATGGGGAACATGATGGAATTCTATTTTTAATCCGTGTTTAATTATGTCCAGAACCCACGAACTGGCAGTAATTTTTTCCCATTCCTGGAAGAAGAATCTCAAGTCTTCCTCCTACAGGAGAGACTGGTTGTTCAGTATCCGTCTTTACGGAAGGCAGATCCTTTAAATATAGCACCTTTATTTCTTCCTTCCTTTGTGGCCCAATGATTTTAGTTTTCCGCTGGTCTTCCTCTACCAAATGGTGGTCTCCTGAATGCCCTCCTATAAAAAGGAAGAGGGGGGTTAGGGAAGCCCTTCTTTCTTTCTATCGCCTTTGTGAGGATGTCGTCAAAGGTTTTCCCAAAAAGAAACTCACCATCACAAGGGATAGCGCAGAGCTTCGCTTTGGACTGCGTGTCCACCTTCCAGCTTTTGAGCCATAGGCTACATCTGGCGTTATTAAGCATGCTGCCCTGGCTGCTAGACGCAATAAGTCTGCTGAGGCGTTGGCTATAAATGCGGCCTCACCTCGGATAAGGGGAATAGCGGCTCGTATTTTGTCCCTGACAATTTTTGTTCCACCTGCTGGTCGAGTTGATCAATCCAAACCAGCATAGAATGTGCCGTACAAGTGCTGGCTATTGCTGGCTTAAACATGCAGGTGGCTGCCTCCCAAGCTCTTTTCAGTGAGGCCTTGGCTTTGCGGTCGAGTGGATCTTTTAACATTCCCGCGTCCTCTACCGGCAAAGATGACTGTTTTGAGGTAGAGGCGACCGCTGCATCAACCTTTGGGACCTTAGACCACATCAATAACTCCTCATCGCTGAAGGGATACCTTCTTTTTGAGGAATTACGTGAATGGCTCTTCTCTTCCTGTCTGCTAGACCTGCAAACATTACCATTAGTTTGCAGTCCTTTTAAATCTGAGCATCCCATGGTGTTTCTTACTGATTTTACCAAGTTGTCCATACTTTCTAAGGGAAAACATGAACATCCTTCTATATCAGAAGAAGATGAGGACGTGGATGCACCCGAAGTATCCGATATTACCGCCTCTTCCTCATCAGAGTCTGAGCTGGAACTAATTAGCTTTTTGGTTCTTTTATGTGTAGGTATATTAGCTGACTAATTTAGGGCCTACAACTGTTCCCTTATCATTGCTCTTATATCTGTTGTTGATACTGACGCTTGCTGCACGGTTTCTTTTATACATTTTTCGCCCAACCTTTTGGAGTAGGAGTCAGGTAGGGGGCTTCTACAAAGGGCTCATTCCTTATTTTTTGCTTTCCCTTTTTTCTTAGTCTAGGATAGCCAGGAAGAAAGAAGGGGAGAGAGAGAGAGAGAGAGAGAGAGAAAGAGAGTGTTGTCAGTTTGATAGGCAGATAGTGGTAAACTCACCCAGTGAAGCTGTAGGTACCGGTTCAGAAGGTGGAGGCACAGGTTTTGTGGCGTGACTTCTGTGGCTTCTGTCCGAGGAACCTCTGTTAGAGTGATCCTTAGACAGGTTCGCTGCAGTATCATCTGCCGGGAGATGCGTGCTTTGTCTTGGGGACGACATGCTTGCACGCCATGATCCACTTTGCAGGGCTTTTTATTTGCTCCATACACCTGTACTGCCTTCCGGTACCTCCCCCAGAGCCTCCCTTTCCTGGGTAGGAGTGGCATGCGTGCTCGGCCCGGTATCTGATGTTCGGGACCGCGCCGCTTCTTTCATTACTTCTTTCATCCCCCTTTTTTTTTCTTTTTTTTTCTTCTTCTCCCGGGTAACCCGAAAGTTGTTACCACTTCCTGCCGACAGTGCTGCACATGAGTGGTGCCTTGTAGCTGGCACAGAGGCTCCTCTGATGGCACTTGCAGGGGAACGGAGGTTTCCTTCTCTCTCCTCTGGCCCCACGCTCCCATAACCGGACCCCCAAGGCGTATTATGCTACAGGAACTGCGGGCGGTCCTCCCCAGACCTGATGTTCCTGGACTTCTGCTTCTCAAATGAGGGGGGAGCCAGAATACAGCACTCCCCCGACGCTGCCTCTGGACCGGAGCCCCTGCCGTTCACATGGAGACTGCACAGGCGGCTCCTATGACCAGATATTTTCTTCTGTAGGGAAATCTTGCGGTTCCTATAGGAACAGGAAACCAATGAGGAGGAGAGGCGGACCGCCCTCTTTTATCTCTGTAGCTTTCCTGTTCTTATGGGCAGATCCCTCTCTCCAAGTGGGTGCTGTCGTGGCGAAGGGTAAAATTGCAGTTACCAGTAGGAAATAAATTTTAATCCTCTTTCAGGAACAACTGATCTGACAGGATCTTTTAGTTTCATTTCTCCCTCCTCACCAAATTGTCAGGCAAACTCTCACTCCCCAATACCTTCCTGACTCTGCTTTGTGAAACCTGATATCACAGTTGCGCTGCAGAGACTCTGGAGAGCAGATATTACTGTGCTGACTTCTCAGACACATTGTTCCCGATCACGTCACACTATATATGGTTGGTATTCTATGTTTTTAGTCATCACAATTGTTAATTTAGCTTGTTTTATGGATATTTGTGGATTGTGGATATTTCATAGAAATAAAGTTTTCTTACAAATGAACGTGTGTTTCTCAGGCACATTGTTCCCTAACACATATTCTCTCTCTTGCTTCAGATTATCTGCTGAAATGGAGAGAAAAATGTATGATTTGTCAAAACCCCTTCATGTTGATGAAGTGAAGATGCTGTTAGATGATGACGATGATGCAGACCCCACATGACATGAGGATTTAGGAGAAGAAAGTGAGATTGATTCTCATGATGAGGTGGAACTATGTAAAATTGATTCTGAAACAGAGCAAGATGGTAAGAGTTATGAGGATGAAGAAGATATAGAAACATATTATATGTGAAGAGATAAAAAAACAAATGGAGCAATAAGCCACCCATGCAAGCTAAATGTAGGGAACCACAAAACATTCGCACTCACCTTCCTGCAGTTAAAAGTGAAATAGTTTTAAGGAGGTGGCAGGAACCCTCCATCTTCCCTCCTCCTGTGTACACTTTACTGTATTAAAGTTATGTACCAGTATATTACTGTATTCTATGTATTGTATGTGTGCTGTGTTTGAATGTTATGTGTTATGTTCTTGTATTCCTCCATAGTATGTATTGCTGTAGAGTAAGCAATATCAGGGGTTAATTTTGCGGACTGGGCCAACAGCCTCTAGGGAGCAGGAAGCTTCTGCTTCATAGTCAGTCGCCCGGGCACGTTTTCCCTGGGCAGGTGTGCAGTGAGAGTCGAGGCATTGCCAGACACCAGGAGGGGATAGAATCTGTTGCCCTGGACTTAAGGATTGCAACGTGGGCCCCCAGAACTCGGTAAGGACCTCACTGAAGGGACTTCAAGCATCCAGATTCCGGCACATGGACTACTGCTTTGTTTCGGCTACTGTGGCTGTTATGGGAAAGGCCGTGGACATTGCTAGGGAGAGAGCAGGAAACCAGTGTTGCACTTTATTTCTTCTCTGCAATAAAAGTTATCTCTGTTGGAATACTCCTGTGACCCTGGACTGTGATTGCCTGGACTGCAGTGACTGGGAAAAGGAGGTAACTCGTGAGGGAAGCTGTGTCTGTCCTGTGTGTTTCTGTACAAGGTCCCAGGGTGTATATTGACTGTGGCTTAGTTAACTCAGCTGGGACTACCACCCCATCACCCTTGCTACATAGTGTGAATAGTTTATTACTACATATAATTTATTAAATAGTTTATTAATAAACAGTTTATTCACAGATGACATTCTCTACTCTATTGTTACATACACAAATAAATATATAGACATTATAAAGGACAAGTTCTTCTGCAAAATAATCATCAAGCTCACGGATGAAGTAGAACTGAGTGCTTTTTTGAATTGTTATACTTTGCAGGAGCTTATAGGGCACATCACCACAGTTTGGAGGAACTTTGGGTTATAGATGGTGATGGAATAGAAAAATGTGTGCACTTTTACAGTTATTACATTTTATGGTAAGTAAATGGTTCTTTTTTCCATCTAATCATGTGTACTCTCTTTTATTACATCCTTATGAAGGTCACTGATCACTTTTAGAGCACTGAAATTAAGAAAATTAGATTTAGGCATTTCTCTAGCCTGCGCCTGACAGGCTCATAGAACCTGAACTCATTAGTGAAGACATTGTTCTTGATGGAGGGTTAATCCTCCCAGTACTCACAAGATTTCAGTTATAGAGGTGTACCGGAGAGGCTTTAGCCACTGCTCACCACATTGTGAGCTGTGGCTGTCAGTATGCCCCGACTTTTTGATTGGCCAAAAATAAGTTTCGTTCTCTATTGATCCTGCAACATGCTTAGTCAGTCTTCGTGTCCTGCAGTAGAGCTGTCAAACTGATAAGTGGAATGGATTTACAAAAGAGCACAATGCAGGATGAGCCTGGAAAATAGACCTGTGGTGCTTCTTGGCTGATTAAGCAGATCAGCTATATTTCACAATGATGCTGCTATGACAGTTGAGACATATCTCAAGGTCTCTGTCTTCAGGATGCAACCCATCCTTGCATGTGACTGGGATTGGATGCAGCTTTAAATTTGCGATGGCGTACATTATTATCACATTCTCAGAGAACCACTTTAATCCCTTTAGGGCCAAACCTGATATGGCCTTAAACCCTTCAAGATATTGGATGTACTTGTACTTCAAAGTCACATCCCTGCCTTGTGCGCTCACACGTTGAGCCTGCATCTTTCCCCACACATAACAGCTGATTTAATCAGCATTCATGTGCCTTTAACAGGCGCGGGTGGATAGGAGCTCCACTTGCGGCTGTTAACTTGACAACTTGATAAGTTCCGTTGTTAATCTCTGACAGTAGGATTTAACACTTGTCAGCAGGGGGGTGTGTATTTCACTCTACCATGAGTGCACCCGTGACATGATCACGGGGTTCTGATAGGTTGCCATGATAGCTGTGGGTCTGCTGAAGACTTCTGTGCCTATCTTAGAGATCATTTTTTGCTGTCATAGAAGATCGTCATCTCTACTATACATAGCAGCGCTGATGCCCTGGAATGTATACCACAAGCAATCAGATGATCACATGTTCAAGTTCCCTAAGGAGACTAAGTAATACAGTAAAAACTTAGGGGAAAAATGTTTTAAAATTATACACATATCACTGCATTGAGAAATGTCCAATCTATCAAAATATAAAATAAATTAATCTGATTGGTAAACTATGAAACAAGAAAAAAAATCAAAACATCAGAATTACAATTTTTTGGAAGTAGTAACATTGCAATAAAATGCAATAAGAGGCGATCACCACATCGTATCTCTCCTAAAATGGTATCTGTAAAAACAACTGTTAAAGGCACAAAAACTAAGCCATCACACAGTTCCATATCCAAAAAAAATGAAAACGTTAACGAGTCTCAGAAAATGGCGACACAAGCAAATAAATATTTTCCTACAAATTCCAGAATTTGTTTTTCACCACATAATAAATAAAAAAAGTTACAGTTGGTATCTGTTTACTTGAACAGACCATTAGAAACATGTTGCCTTATCAGTTTTTCCATAGAGTGAGCATGAAAAGTAAAAAACAAAAACAACTATTTTTCCAATTTCAATGAATTTGCGTTTTTTACTGTTTTGCAGTGCAGCACATGATAAAATGAATGATGTCATTCAAAAGTTCAACTTGTCCTGCAAAAAAACAAGCCGTTATATGGCTATATGGATGGAAAAATAAAAAAATATGGAAGGAGGGTTGGAAAAAATGAAAATGAAAAAAATGGAAAATCAGAAGGGTGTTAAAGGGTTTCATTTTTCAATTCTGACAAATGCCACTTTACGAGATAATAACTATGGAACATATCAAAATGAATCTAAAATTGTATTTTTAATGAAACATTATAAATTGTGATCATGGTAAATTTAAATCCATTAAATGTGTGGTGTTTTTACAAAATTATCAGAATTTTTTGTATTTTTAAAACTTGAACTGAACACCTCAAGAAATTAATCTAGAGGTTTTGTGAGGATTTTTAACTCACAAATAGTGTTGAGCAATACTGCTCGATATCTAAAAATATCGTATCGAAATGGTATCACCGATATCACTAAATATCGTCGATATCCGATTCTGATACCGGAAGTCCCATGTAAGTCTATGGGAACAAAATATCGCAACAAAAAAAAACCTTTCTTTCGTTGTAAACACAAAATATACACACATAGAATACACATATATATATATATATATATATATATATATATATATATACATGTCATTGTGACATATATATATATACATATATTTATAGTTTATACACTTCTACATAGTAAAATAGACTCTGATTCAATTGCCGGGTAAAGCCGTGACATACCCCATAGAAGTCGACAGGCTCGGTGCCGAGTACCCCCAAAACCTCTGGCTCTGTGCGACTCAACTTGGGCGTCACGAACAGGATTCTGTAGCTCGCTATAAGCGAGTCCTGTGTGCCTGAATTGAACTGGTTTTGTGCTTGAGAATTGCTAAAATCATCAGAGAATGTATTTGCCATTTTTCAGCCATATCTGCGTCACGACGAGGCACTGGTGAAGAAGAAGGGCGTGCTCTTCGTGGGTGTACACTCACTCAGTGGTGCGAAAACTATGGCCGACCACTGTAAATGGTACTGCAATGTAACATCGTGCCCCACAGCTCTTCAGTTCCGCCTCCTCATCCTCCTCAGTGTGCGGAAACTAACACGAAGGTCCCGCCTCCCTACAAAAGAGGGGCCCTCTCTAGATGCTAATGACACATGTGACTTGGCAGAGATGGCTAATGGACACGAGCAGAAGTTTGAAGGGATGGAGCAGTCAGAGCTCTCCCCCCACGGAAGCGACCCGATCGCCACGGAACCACCGTTGGGCACCCGGCCTGGAAACCCTCCTACGCTGCAAGAAGCGGAGGATACCCTAAGAGGCCTGACCCGGCACCGGGAGGAGGTCGCCAGGATGGAAGCCAGCTGGCGTGCCCTAAAACTAAACTTGGAGCGGCGCCAATCCCTCTTACCTGAAGTGTCTGTACCGGAAGGTGAGGCACCCGTTCTAGTAGAGGAGCCCTTGCAATGTGATCCGGTTGACGTTGTCGCAGTGGAGGCACCCGTTCCTGGAAAAAACTCTGCACCGGCAGCACCCCAGATCCCGCTGTCTGCCCCCGTCGCTGAGACAGAAGAAGCGACACCCGTCCTCATGGAGGAGGCCGCGCAGGCACCAGAGGTCTACCTACCTGTACCGGAGCCCCGACTGTCATCTGTTCCAGAGCCGGCTGCTTCCTCCGCAGGTGAGCGCCGCCAGGACTGGGGGGCACCAGGAGAGCTGCCGCAAACCGGACACTGTAAGCTGCAGTTTGATGGTGGAGACATGGAGCTGATGGTGGAGGAGAATTTCAACCGGCGTCAGGAGGAACAGTGGAGACGTTGGGAGCGGGAAGCAGAGCGACAAAGGGAGCAGCGAGAAACCCAAAAGCTTCGCCAACGTCAGCTGGAGAAGGACCGGGCAGATAAGGACCGGATGAGAAAAGATAAAGGAACCCTGTGGGAGCCGCGGCGTAAGGGTGCAGTACGGAGCTTTAAATTGAAAGGTGGTTGGGGCTTCATCCAGGAGCCTGGACTTTATTTAGAAGTCTTTGTGACCCGGCGGGACGTGGAGACTCACCTCCCAGAAGGACACTCGAGGAGGGACCTGTTGCCAGGAGACTTGGTGACTTACACCCGACACTGGGGTTACAATGGATGGTACGCCCTAAATGTTACCAGGTGCGACCCCTACTCCCCAGAGTGTCAGGAACCTGTGAGACCCTCGGAGCCTTCAGCCTCCCACATCCAGGCCTCTGCAAAAGTGCCCACCCCACGCCGTAAATCTCCCCAGTCTCCCTCAGTGGTCTCCTCAGCAGCCCCAGCTATGGACATGATAAGTATAGCTGGCCCGTACCCGGCGCCTGTTAGGCCCCCTGGGGTTCGTTCAGTCCGGGACATAGGGTTCCAGACCCGGAGGGAGATGAAAGAGGTGGCCACACAGACCCAGATAGCGGGTCACGACTTGACTGTACAGGCCACACGACGTCATCAGGTCCTGGTGGTCCTTGGTGCCTCGGATGTTTGGCAAGCATCAGAAGAGTACCAGGTGGTACCTGGAACACCCCTGCCAAAGAATTATAAATAACCCGGACAGGGTCCCTGTATGTAAATAGTTAAATTGTTGATGTACCCGGACGGGTGAATGTTCATAAAAAAGTTTTTTAATTTAATAAAAAAAAAAAACACAGTTTTCATTACTTTTATTACAGTCTCATCCTGCAACGCCATCGATCTCCTGTAAAAAAATGAAAAAAAAAAAAAAAAGTATACCACCTGACCGACGCAGTCCATAGTAACGAGTGTCCCACGACGATCCAGCTCTGCTACATCAGAATGACAGGCAGAGCCTGTCATCCTGGCGCAGCACAGCTGATTACCTGCTTCCCCGGCGGTGACGTCATCGGACTGGTTTACGGCCGGGATTACCCTGCAGTCACTGCAGTTATCGCGAAAAAACTGCATGTGACCGCCAGGGAGAAGATAATGGCGGCCATCAAGCAGTCCAGGACGTGACCGCCGGAGATCTTCTGCCAGGTAAGTGCCGCTGACTCCTGACAGACCCGACCGACGGACACTCACAGTGACAGTGACAAATCCGATTCCGGTATTCAATATGACGAAAATATCGGTATTCGGAATCGAAAGGCCGATACAGCTAATATCGGCCGATACCCGATATTTGCAGTATCGTATCGCTCAACACTACTCACAAATACTAAGTAAGAGAGAAAGGAACTACCGCAGTAATGCACACTACTCAGATAATGGAAAGTAGAAAAACAGTCAATTTTATTGGTATACAAAGAGTAAAGTAAAACACAAGTAAAATCAGAGTGACTCTGGTCCCAAACGCCCGCCCCTAACCATGATCAAGGTATATAATGAATAATGTCTCAAAAATAACAAAAACATGAAAAATAACTGGAAAAACATATGATCATAAAATAAACATTTGGAAATATGTAATGGTCCACCTATGATGAGAGAACCTGTATGGATAGCAGAAAAAATATTGGTGTCCTCTGGTCCTGACTGCCCGTTTGCTCTCTCATGCCTTTATCATGAGGTTTGTTCTGGTTTATATCATGTGCTAGTGATTTTTTCATGGCTTTTGTTTCTCTTCACAATTATTGATTTGGAGCCATCTTTTTAGTTCACAGGTGGGGGACTATTTTACCCCTTATTTGGGCTTGCTTATAATTATTTGATATATATTTTTTGTATCATTAATATTTTTTCTGCTATCCATACAGGTTCTCTCATCATAGGTGGACCATTACATATTTCCAAATGTTTATTTTATGATCATATATTTTTCCAGTTATTTTTCATGTTTTTGTTATTTTTGAGACATTATTCATTATATACCTTGATCATGGTTAGGGGCGGGCGTTTGGGACCAGAGTCACTCTGATTTTACTTGTGTTTTACTTTACTCTTTGTATACCAATAAAATTGACTGTTTTTCTACTTTCCATTATCTGAGTAGTGTGCATTACTGCGGTAGTTCCTTTCTCTCTTACTTAGCTGTTGTTTTTTCTACCGATCTGCACCTCCTTATTTAATTGTGTATAATTGGTGCGCCCTGCATTTCACATTATTATATACACTACTCACAAATACTTTACATAATTTTATAACATTTGACTGTGGAAAAGAAAAAATACATTGTTTACTCTAAAATGTTGCTTCATCCTCAAATTCTTCATTCTCACAAGACATAATAGGAAGAAATGTATTACATAATTTGTTATAAATTTCTTCCGAATACAGTAACATCCCCATAACAGTTTGGATACTAACTAATTTTTGGTATTGCGGCACTACTTTAATCGGAAGGAGTGCTATTTGACTTTTGAAGTGCAATTTTGTCTTGAATATATTTCTAACGCCATTATGCAATGGAAGAACCATTAAGGTGGCAAAGCAG
This sequence comes from Oophaga sylvatica, assembly GCA_033576555.1. Classification (NCBI taxonomy): domain Eukaryota; kingdom Metazoa; phylum Chordata; class Amphibia; order Anura; family Dendrobatidae; genus Oophaga; species Oophaga sylvatica. The sequence goes on along the minus strand of JARQOD010000001.1, from coordinate 130,594,768 downwards.
AAAATGAAAAGATAAGTGACGCCATTTTGGAAGCTATAGTAATCAAGAAGCTCATATTGGGGTCTAGTGAGTATTTCAACTTACATGTGCTTCACAAAATTTTATAACAACAGCTATGGATATAAAAAAAAGTTACCATTAAAATGTTATAAAATGGATAACATTTTAAAAAAGACATTTTTCATGCAATTTTTTACTAAATGCAGCTATATCTCATATGTAGATGGGAAGTCCTGTTTAGCTAAGTGGCATGACTTGGAATTGAAGAAGTGACATGTGACTTTTGGAGTTTTGCTGGAATAGATTATATGCGCTATTATGCAGAGCCCCTAATTTGCCAGAAAAGATTAGAAGAGATGGAGCATACATTTTTGGCCAGGGACTACCCATCAAGCTTCTTTTAATAGTTAAGAATAGACTACCTGAACCAAAACCTAGAAAGATAGACAAGAGGATTATGTTTGTCCATAAGTACCATCCCTACTCCTACCGTATACAAAAAATTATACGAAAATACTGGTCTGTATTCAGTAACAGCTATCCGCATATCAACGAATTTCAAAAACCTTTTCTCCCTTGCTTTCTTCGCACCCTTAATCTCAAGAACAAGCTAGTCAGGGCGGATGCAGGCTCAAAACTAGTGATATCCAAACAATCTTCTTCAAACACAGAAATGGGGTAATTTCCCGTGCCTGAATTGCCTACAGTGTAACAACATGCAAAAAGGTCCCCTTATATTCCATCCCCACATGGGCCACGGTATCACCATAAAGGGTTTCTTCACCTGTGAATCCTCTTTTGTCATCTATGCTATCAAATGTCCATGTGGTCTTGTTTATGTGGGGGAAACAACACAGCCAGTGAGAGATTGGATCTCACAATGCAAGTCCAACATCATATGTAACAAGCTTCAATTGCCCCTTCCCTCCTATTTTCATGAGCTAGCCCATAGTTTGATGCAACTGAGGTTCCAGTTATTGGAACAGGTTGAACCACCACTGTTCCTCCTTCCATGCATTCAGGTAACTCCCTCACAAGATTTTTGTAACATACCCAGTGGTTCTAGAATGCTTTCCTTCCTTCTTTTTGGCTCTCATCATGTTAGCTTATGTGATACTAGTCAAGCTTCAACCCCATTCCTCCCAGGTATCTACTATCTGGGGTCTCCTTATTTTTACTGGACAGCAGCCAGGGAATCACGGCACTAACTTGTGGAATATAAATTTGCTCCACTGCCCATCACTGAACCCACAAAGACATTTGGAGAACTCAGGTTGGGACAATAAGGTTACTTGGCTACATTCCTCACTGCACTCGGTCAGTTTTCTAGCTTGCTGCTACCTACTCTCGCTTTTGGTGGGTGCTACTGGTTGGGGTAGTTGGCCCTGGATATCCCGAAGTTGCAGATGTTTTTATCCCCGGCTAGAGAGCGGAAGGGTGAGAGTTTTTCATTTGCACCATCTTGTGTACTTGCTGGGACTGTACTCTTTGTTGTTGACTGTTGGTGATTCAATAAAGTATTACCGACGTGTGCTACCCTCACCCTGTGTTGTCTGAATAGTATTTTGCCCATGGAGAAGGAGTCCGGGCATTTAGTGGGATGATTCTTGGCCCATGATGCCTTTCCAAAGACAGTCAGGCCAGCAGATGAGAGCGCCCACTGACCCTTGTTTCTCCACAGTTGCTGGCAAGAGGGAGATACTAATCAGCCCAGCTGATTTGCAGGAACTACAGGGGACTGGTGTTTGTAGACACTATCTAAGAGCTCCACAACTAGGAAGGCAGATAGACAAACCCAACATGCCATAGATGAGGCATGCACAGTAGGTTTCGGATTCCCCCATGTCCAACCCTACCAACTCAGCCTTGAGAAGAATACTTTGTATTTCATGAAAAAATATATATATATATAGTTATTTTTACATTTTAAAAATTACAAAACATGAAATAGACGGATGCAAAAGTTTGAGCAACCATGGAGATTTGTGTGCTCAGATACCTTTGCCAAGGTTTCTGATCTTAATTAGCCTGTTAGAGTTATGTCTTGTTCACTATTATCGTTAGGAAAGGCCAGGTTATGACAATTTCACAGCTTTTAAAAAAAAATCTTCCTGTAACCTTGTGCCAAAAAAATAGCAGCCATAGCAGCTGGTAGCACTCTGATAATGAAAAGCAGGAGAAGGCTGTAAGAAAATAAAAAAGCATTTTCAAGTTGCCCTTTCCCCAGTTTGTGTAATTAAGAAATGGCAGTTAACAGGAACAATGAATGTGAAAATGTATTCTGGAAGACCATGCAAAATTTCAGTGAGAGCTGCTTGTAGGATTGCTAGAGAGGCAAATAAGGCTGTGTTTCCACGATCAGGAAAAACAGCACTTTGGACAGAGCCGAAAGTCCGCTCCGCCCAAAGCCCCACCCCCTTGTGAACCACGGTGAATCCGGATGTGCTCATTGAACACATCCGGAATTACCGAAGCGCTACATAGGCCTGTGTTATTTCCCTTGCGGCGACAGTGCGTCGCCGCAAGGGATTAGGACATGCTGCGATTTGAAAAGATGCGCCGCATGTCCGTTAATGCAGGTCTGCCGCCTGCGTGTTTTTATGCATAGTGGAGACAGGATTTCTTGAAATCCCCTCCACTATGTTGTAGCATCTGGACACTGCTTGTTTGACGCTGCGCCAGCGCACAGCGTCAAACACGCAGCAATTACTGATGGAATCCTGATGGTGGAAACACACCCTTAGAACCCCAACTTGACTGCAAAACACCTTCAGAAAGATTTTGCAGACTCTGGAGTTGTGGTACATTGTTCTACTGTTTAGACACCTGCACAAATTTGTCCTTCATGGAAGAGTCATCAAAAGAAAACCTCTCCTGCATCCTTACCATAAAATTCAGCATCAGGAAAATGCAAAAGTACATTTTAACAAGCCTGATGCATTTTAGAAGCAAGTCCTGTGGACTGATGAACGTAAAATAGAACTCTCTGGCCACAAATGATCAACGGTGTGTGGAGAAAAAAGACCACAGAATTTCAGGAAAAAAACAGCTTGCCAACCAATAAGCATGGGGTTGGACCAATAATGCTTTGGGGTTGTGTTGCAGCCACTGGCACAGAACCATTTCACAGCTAGAGGGAAGAATGGATTCAATAAAATTTCTACAAATTATTGATGTAAACAAAACACCATCTGTTAAAAAATCTGAAATTGAAAAGGGGATTGTTTAACCACTTAAGGACTAAGTCATTTTGTAGGTTAATGACCAGGCCTTAATTTTGAAATCGGACCACTGTCACTTTATGTGTTTATAACTCTGGAATGCTTCAAGAGATCCCTGTTATGATTTGGTAGCTGAGGAGAGCAGGCAAAAATGGCAATACACCAGAGAGGTTGGAATCTACTGGATTGCAGTACCCTGACTAACCACCACAACTAAAGGCAGCCGTGGAGCGTTCCTACGTTGGTCCTAGATGCCTCGTCACAGCCTCAGAGGTTAACTACACCTAAAGATAGAAAAAGGAAAGCTATCTGCCCCGGGGCAGATCCCCAAAGAACATAGGAAGCCCCCAAACATGTAATGGCGGTTAGACAAGAGGAAATACAGACACAGACAGAAAATAGTATGAGCAAACGTTGGGGCCCAAACTTCCTAGACAGAAAAGGATAGGAAGGACACTTACTGCAATCCAAAAAACCCTAAAAAATACCAACTCTACTAATTGCAAAAACACTTGAGATCACACGACCTCTACCACCTAAATTAGTTCTCTGGTGTAACAAAACTAAGCCGCAGCCACTGAAAAAACTGGAAAAGGCAAATGAACAAATAACAGTGGCTCCAGAAGAACTGAGAGGAGCCCAAGCCCCCCGGGGGGGGGAGACCTGGCTAACCTCACAGAAATGCAGAGAAATATGCAAATGGTAAGCACAAAAACAAAAAACAGAAAATATCTTATCTGAGAGCAGGAGAAGAGGCAAGACTCAGCAAGCTTCCAAGTGAACCAGGAACCACAGTTGAGACAAGAACAATTGATCACCGGCAACCATGATGGGAGGGAACCTCCCTTATATAAGACCAGTCCGTAACTCCTGATTGCCAATCCTCATCGAATGGTTCAGTATTGTTTGCAACCACCAGAGGGAGCCTCCGCTCAGAATTCACTTCTAACACATTCACGACAGTATCCCCCTTGAGGAGGGGTCACCGAACCCTCATTTGGGCAACCAGGTCGGTCAGGATGAGCTCTGTGATACGCACGGATCAGTCTCCTAGCATGGATGTCCGAAGCAAACACCCAAGAATTGTCCTCCTGACCATAACCTCTCCACTTAACCAAATACTGGAGTCTTCGTCTAGAAAAACGAGAATCCAATATTTTCTCAACCACATACTCCAGATTGCCCTCAACCAAAACAGGGTCAGGAGGCGCAGCCATAGGAACCACTGGCTCGACAAACCTCTTCAATAAGGACTTGTGGAACACGTTATGGATCTTAAATGTCCCTGGAAGAAGTAAACGAAAGGAAACAGGATTAAGAATCTCCATGATCTTATAAGGTCCAATGAACCTAGACTTAAACTTAGAAGATGCAACTCTCATAGGGATATTTATTGAGGACAACCAGACCAAGTCCCCCACTTCAAACTGAGGACCATCAGTCCTATGCCGGTTAGCAAACCGCTGGGCCCTCTGCTGAGAGAGGGACAACCTCTCCACTACCTGGTCCCAAATCTGCTGCATACGCTCCACAACAGAGTTAACACCTGGACAGAAAGAAGCCTCCGTCTGTCCCGAAGAAAATCGAGGGTGAAACACAAAATTGCAGAAAAATGGTGACATCAAAGTGGCAGAGCTAGCCCTATTATTAAGAGCAAATTCAGTCAAAGGCAAAAAAGAGACCCAGTCATCTTGATCAGCAGACACAAAGCATCTCAGATAAGTCTCCAATGTCTGGTTTGTTCTTTCAGTTTGTCCATTGGTCTGAGGATGAAAAGCCGAGGAGAAAGACAATTGAACACCAAGTTTAGAACAAAAAGTCCTCCAAAATCTGGAAACAAACTGGACTCCTCTGTCAGACACATTGTTCTCAGGAATGCCGTGTAACCAAACCACGTGCTGAATGAACAAAGGCACCAATTCGGAGGAGGAAGGCAACTTAGGTAATGGCACAAGATGTATCATTTTGGAAAACCTATCACAAATCACCCAGATAACGGTCATTCTCTGAGAAACAGGGAGGTCGGAAATGAAATCCATAGAGATATGGGTCCATGGTCTCTTGGGTACAGGCAATGGCATCAACAAACCACTAGAGCGAGAGCAAGGCTTGAGCGAGAGCAAGTCCCGCAGGACTGCACAAATTCCCTGACATCACGAGACAAAGTAGGCCACCAAAAGGACTGACTAACCAAGTCTCTGGTACCAAAAATTCCGGGATGACCGGCCAATGCGGAACAATGAATCTCAGACATCACACTCTTTTTCCACGGTCTGGGACAAACAATTTCCCAATAGGGCAGCGCTCGGGTTTATCCTCCTGACACCCTTCCAGAGCCACTCTCAAATTGGGCGAGATGGCGGAAAGAACTACACCCTCTTTCAAAATAACAGCAGGATCAGATAACTCAGGAGAGTCTGCAAGGAAACTCCTCGAGAGGGCATCCGCCTTAACATTCTTAGTGCCAGGAAGAAAGGAAACCACAAAATTAAAACGTGTGAAAAACAAGGCCCACCTGGCCTGTCTAGGATTAAGTCTCTTGGCTGGTTCCAGATAAACCAGATTCTTATGGTCCGTGAGGACCACCACCTGATGTTTGGCTCCCTCCAGCCAATGTCTTCACTCTTCAAAAGCCCACTTCATGGCCAATAACTCCCGATTACCCACGTCATAATTACGTTCAGTTGGAGAAAATTTTCGAGAGAAAAAGGCACAAGAGTTACTTTTAGAGGTCTCTGGATCTCTTTGGGACAAAACGGCACCTGCCCCAATTTCAGAGGCATCAACCTCCACCTGAAATGGCAGAGAAACATCAGGCTGCCGTAGAACAGGAGAAGAAGTGAATCTCTGCTTAAGTTCCTGAAACGCAGAGACTGCCTCAGGAGGCCAATTCACCACATCAGAACCCTTTTTGGTCAAATCAGTCAATGGTTTAACAATAACAGAGAAATTACCAATAAATTTACGATAAAAATTGGCAAAACCCAAGAATCTCTGAAGAGCCTTTAATGAAGTAGGTTGGACCCAATCACAGATGGCCTGAACCTTGACCGGGTCCATTTCAATAACAGATGGGGACAAAATGAATCCCAGAAATGAGATCCTCTGTACGCCAAAAAGACACTTTGATCCCTTCACATACAGAGCATTCTCTCTCAAAATCTGGAACACAGTCCGAACATGTTTCACATGAGAGTCTCAGTCATTGGAAAAAATCAAGATATCATCCAAATAAACAATCAGAAATTTATCCCAAAATCCCTGAAAATGTCATTCATGAAGGACTGCAAGACGGAAGGAGCATTAGTGAGCCCAAAGGGCATCACTAGGTACTCAAAATGCCCCTCTGGGGTATTAAACGCCGTCTTCCATTCATCCCCGTGCTTAATGCGAATAAGGTTATACGCCCCCCTGAGGTCAAGCTTGGTAAACCAAGTAGCACTTTTCACCCTGGAAAACAGGTCAGAAATCAAGGGTAACGGATATTGATATTTCACAGTGATATTGTTCAAGAGACGATAATCAATACACGGCCTTAATGAACCATCCTTTTTGGCCACAAAGAAAAAACCGGCACCCAAGGGTGAAGAGGATGGTCTGATATGACCCTTCTCCAATGACTCCTTGATATAAGACCGCATAGCGTCATTTTCAGGTACAGACAAGTTAAAAAGGCGACCTTTAGGGAATTTATTACTAGGCACTAATTCAATAGCGCAGTCATACCTCCTATGGGGGGCAAGGATGCAGATTTACTTTCGCTAAACACATCAGAAAAATCAGTCAAAAAGTCAGGAACATCCTGAGCCTGGGAGAGGCAGAAAAAACAGGAGTGTTGGCATTAACACATTGGCAGCCCCAACTAGTTACAGACACAGATTTCCAATCCAAAACAGGATTATGAGACTGTAACCAAGGGAAACCTAGTACAATAATGTCATGCAGATTATACAGCACTAAAAATTTGCAACTCTCCTGATGATCATGTTCAACCCTCATTATCACCTGAGTAGAGAACTGGGGTTTATTCTCAGCCAAAGGGGTAGAATCAATCCCCAGTAGGGGAATAGACTTCCGTAGGGGTATCAAGGGAAACCCACAACGTTTAGCAAAATCAAAATCCATCAGGTTAATAGCTGCTCCCGAATCAACAAAATCCTGAGCAGAAAATGTGGACAGGGAGCAAATCAGGGTAACAGTCAACAGAAATTTAGTCTGAACACTACCCAAGACAACTGAGCGTGCAAAACGTCTTCCCCGCTTAGGGCAGACTGAAATAGCATGAGAGGCATCACCACAGTAGAAACAAAACCCATTGCGTTTTCTAAACTCATGACGCTGTGCCCCAGAAGCCACTCTATCACACTGCATGGGTTCGGAAGCTGGTTCACAAGGCAACACTATTCAACGCATACCTCTATGCTCACGCAAACATCTGTCAATTTGAATCGCTAATGACATAGAATCATTGAGACCAGAGGGAGCAGGGAAACCCACAATAACATCTTTTACTTTCTCTGACAGACCCATCCGAAAAAGGGCTGCCAAAGCATCATCATTCCATTTGGTCAGGACTGCCCACTTTCGGAATTTCTGACAGTACAACTCAGCGTCCTCAAGCCCCTGATTTAATGCCAACAAGGTTTTTTCAGCTTGATCAGTGACATTAGGTTCATCGTACAATAACCCCTGAGCCAGAAAAAATGCATCAACATTACTCAAAACAGGGTCCCCAGGTGTCAAGGAAAAAGCCCAATCTTGAAGATCGCCGCGCAGGAGAGAGATGACAATTTGAACCTGCTGTGCTGCGTTCCCTTAGGACTTAGGTTTTAAGGCAAAAAACAACTTACAGTTATTTTTGAAATTCAGAAATTTAGCTCGATCCCCCAAAAATAAATCTGGCATGGGGATCCTAGGTTCCACAACCGGCAACCCTTCAAGATAGGTAGCAATACTCCGAACTTCAGTGGCAAGCTGATCCACACGGCCAGACAACTGTGCAAACTCCATTGAGAGAAAAAATAAAATCCTCCTCAGCACCCAGAGAAAAAGAGGGAAAAAATGCAACAAACAGAGAAAAAAAAATTTCTGGCAACTTTCTCTTTTCTTTTTCCTTTTACTATTTTTCCCTTCTGTTGAGTACCATATAATTTTCAGTTTGGCCGGTAATCCTGTTATGATTTGGTAGCTGAGGAGAGCAGGCAAAAACGGCAATACACCAGAGAGGTTGGAATCTACTGGATTGCAGTACCCTGACTAACCACCACAACTAAAGGCAGCCGTGGAGCTTCCTACGTTGGTCTAGATGCCTCTCACAGCCTCAGAGGTTAACTACACCTAAAGATAGAAAAAGGAAAGCTATCTGCCCCGGGCAGATCCCCAAAGAACATAGGAAGCCCCCAAACATGTAATGGCGGTTAGACAAGAGGAAATACAGACACAGACAGAAAATAGTATGAGCAAACGTTGGGGCCCAAACTTCCTAGACAGAAAAGGATAGGAAGGACACTTACTGCAATCCAAAAAACCCTAAAAAATACCAAATCTACTAATTGCAAAAACACCTGAGATCACACGACCTCTACCACCTAAATTAGTTCTCTGGTGTAACAAAACTAAGCCGCAGCCACTGAAAAAACTGGAAAAGGCAAATGAACAAATAACAGTGGCTCCAGAAGAACTGAGAGGAGCCCAAGCCCCCGGGGGGGGGGGGAGACCTGGCTAACCTCACAGAAATGCAGAGAAATATGCAAATGGTAAGCACAAAAACAAAAAACAGAAAATATCTTATCTGAGAGCAGGAGAAGAGGCAAGACTCAGCAAGCTTCCAAGTGAACCAGGAACCACAGTTGAGACAAGAACAATTGATCACTGGCAACCATGATGGGAGGGAACCTCCCTTATATAAGACCAGTCCGTAACTCCTGATTGCCAATCCTCATCGAATGATTCAGTACTATTTGCAACCACCAGAGGGAGCCTCCGCTCAGAATTCACTTCTAACACATTCACAACAGATCCCACTGATTCTGAGATTCTTTTTTCATGACATATTGTACTTCATGTTAGCGGTAAACTTTCAACGATGTGACTTGCGTTTATTTATGAAAAAAGTGGAAATATGGCGAAAATTTTTAAAATTTTGCAATTTCAAACTCATAATTTTTATGCCCTTAAATCAGAGAGATATGTCATAAAAAATAGTTAATAAATAACAATTCCCACATGTCTACTTTACATCAGCACAATTTTGGAACCAAATTTTTTTTTGTTAGGAAGTTATAAGGGTTAAAAGTTGACCAGCGATTTCTAATTTTTCCAACAAAATTTACAAAACCATTTTTTAGGGACCACCTCACATGAGAAGTCACTTTAAGGGGTTAATATGACAGAAAATACCCAAAAGTGACAACATTCTAAAAGCTGCACCCCTCAAGGTGTTCAAAACCACATTCAATAAGTTTATTAACCCTTTAGGTGCTTCACAAGAATTGAAGAATTGACAGTTCTAATGCAGGACGTTCACAGTCCGTCTTGGTGCCGGAACTGACATCCTGCCATGACAGACTGTGCACGTCAATGGACATTAAGGGGTTAAACAAAAGGATAATGATCCTAAACACACAGCAAGCTTCACAATAAACTACCTCAAATTTTCAAGCTGAAGGTTTTACAATTGCCCTCACTGTCCCCTGATCTAAACATCATTGCAAATCTGTGGCTAGACCTCAAAATTGCAGTGCATGCAAGACAACTCCGGAATCTCATAGAACTAGAAGAATTTTCCAAAGTAGAATGGATGAAAATCCCTCAAATAAAAATTGAAAAACTATTGTCTGTCTACAAAAGTTTACAAGCTGTGATATTTACAAAAGGGGGTGCTACTAGATACTAACCATGCAGGGTGCAGAGACTTTTTCATCGGCCCATTTTACTTACTGTATTTTTCAAAATTAAAAGGATGAAAATATATTTTTTTTGCCCAAAATACAAAGGAAATAATCTTTAACTTTAGGCCTTTAAAAGATCATTTCATCTTCAACTTGCTTACCTGTTCACAATAACAATTATTTAGACCAGGAATGCATAAATTTTTAGATGCAACTGTACAGTCTCAACAGGAAGCAGCAACTACATGAGTTGTGCTAACTTTGACAGATCGAGTACCGGGCCACCAACACTCGGACAGATTTGATCCAGGAATCTGGGATGCCCAGAATGTTGTGGAGAACAATGATTTTGACCAAGAGGAATTCAACAGCTTGCCAAGTCAAGGATCCAGTGTCAGTCTGGAATCAAATAACCAGTCCAAGCAGTCGAATCTAGAAGTTGTTGGCCTCAAGAGAAGAGAGGTCTTGTGTTGTGGAATCGGCCTCTACCACCATGATTTTCCACCATCAAGGAAAACATCTCCTCTTCAGATATGGGCCAATTTTTAACTAGTCCAACACAAAGGTACCGTATATACTCGTGTATAAGCCAAGATTTTCAGCACCTTTTTTTGTGCTGAAAATGCCCCCTCGGCTTATACACGAGTCATAGGGCAGAAACCAGTGGGGGAGGGGATGCGGCGGCAGGAGCCGGTGACTGGGACATCATACTCACCCTCCCCGTGCCATCGCTGAACGTCCCTGCAATCCTGCGTTCTCCCCGGCTTCCTGCAGCTCTCCCCGGCTTCCTGCAGCTCTCCAGCGCTGAGCGGTGACGTAATACCCGCTCATTAAGGTCATGTAATATGGACGCAACGCCACTCCCATGGGCGTGGCCTCCATATTCATGGCCTTAATGAGCGGTATTACGTCACAGCTCAGCGCTGGAGAGCTGCAGGAAGCCGGGGAGAGCTGCAGGAAGCCGGGGAGAACGCAGGATTGCCGGCCGGGACGTTCAGCATGTCACGGGGAGGGTGAGTATGATGGAGGAGGATGGGGGGCATGGAGGAGGACAAGGAGTATGGAGCAGGACGGGGTGGAGGACGGAGAGCACGGAGCAGAACGGGGGGAGGACGGAGAGCACGGAGCAGAACGGGGAGGACGGAGAGCACGGAGCAGGACGGGGGGAAGGACGGAGAGCACGGAGCAGAACGGGGGAGGATGGAGAGCACAGAGCAGGACGGGGGGAGGACGGAGAGCACGGAGCAGAACGGGGTGAGGACGGAGAGCACGGAGCAGAACGGGGGAGGATGGAGAGCACGGAGCAGAACGGGGGAGGACGGAGAGCATGGAGCAGAACAGGGGGAGGACGGAGAGCATGGAGCAGGACGGGGGTGGGCACAGAGGAGAATGGGGAGTGCAGAGCTGGATGGGGGAGCACGGAGCAGGACGGGGGGAGGATGGAAAGCACGAGCAGGACAGGATAATGGAGCAGGAGGAGGGGAGCACGGAGGAGAATGGGGGCGCACAGAGCTGGATGGGGGAGCACAGAGCAGGACGGCAACTTATACACCCGGCTTATACACGAGTCAATAAGTTTTCCAAGTTTTTTGTGGCAAAATTAGGGGGGTCGGCTTATACACGGGTCAGCTTATACATGAGTATATACGGTATATGAAAATCTGCAAAGCTTTGAGATCCTGATGCTAATGCACCAGGTGCCCACAGCTGAGATGGCCAAATACCTGTGTACTTGTTTGACTGGTTGAGCACACGATAGTGTACAGTCGCTTTGGCCTCGGAACTGCCTGTACTGTTGGACTATTAATGACACCCTGTTGACCCTTATTACAATCACCCCCAAGAGATATAGCAGTAAGTTCTGGACTTTATCTCACCAGGGGTATCCTATGTAGCATTTGACAGTCAATGTTGATGGCACTGTAACTGATCGCCGCTGCCCTCAGGGACGTGATTATGTTCAAGCAACTTATCGAGCAGATAGTCCCAGAAATAGGAGAGTGGGTAGCCTCCGCGAAGCCCGACACCCCAATGGAAGTAGCCGGTTAGCCAATGAGTTTACAGCCAATCGACCTCGCTTGAGATTCAATATGTCCACTGATCCCAGGAGACTCCTCAACCAAAGATTTGAAAGGCCACCAGTCTTTCAAGCAGGACTGTCCCTCTATGAAGCAGAAACCTCACTAGGACAAAGGTTTGCATATAGGACCCATAATTTATCCAACCCAAGGCCCTGTAAAACGCACTGATGCCTTGGACCCATCACCAAAGATTGTCTCCAGGGCCGGGGCTCCATGACTGGAGCCCTTCAGCTGGCCAGCCGGTCAACGTCTGCCAACACAAGTCATCAAGGTCTGAAGGATGATACCTCCAGGATACATCCAACAGATTAAGTGATATACCCTGTACACACTATATGGCACATTAAACACCCTACACCAACAAACCTCCATCGCCTCATCCAGTTAGTAAACATCAGTGGTATCCAGGCCCAGGAACATTGGGCCACTGGGTCTTCACAACACCCTAGTCAGCCCAGATATTGTCCCCAGGACACCATTTACCAGGCTGCCAAGTAACGATCTCCCTGCTAAGTGGTCAGCGCTCTGGGGATAAGCGCATTTACGTGGGCAATTTACTGACCAATGTATGGGAGAAGGAGCTGGAGGAGTTGTTCCATCTGTACAGGCATATCCGTACCATCGAGCTGAAGAATCAGGGGGCAAGTGGTGCTGCACCATTCATCTTCATCAGCTCACAGGATCCGTGAGTTGCGGAGGATGCTGTGTTTGGAAGCAATGGATATGAGTTCAGTTCTCATCGGTTATGTGTGGACTTTCCCAGGTCAAACCAGGAATTAGGGGATGGATATGGAAGACCCTGAGGGAGATTTGAACCCATATCCCAGCTAAGTGAATACAGAGTCCTCTTCTTAGGGATTAGCCCATGGGGGAGTTGGCGAGACGTGAAAGATCATATGATAGAAGCTGTAGATGTCTGATATAGGGAATAGGGATTGTGGAGTTTTTTTTACAAATAAAAAATGTAATATGCTTTGAGGAAACTGAATTATATAAAGTTTTGTTCTCATGAACATGAAACTTCTTACATTCGTGTCTGTGCTGAAAGAAATGACGATGGACTGTCCCCTACAAGTGGAGAAGGATGATCGGAAGCCTATCACATCTGGTAGTACTGTCAACAGTGACCCACGACAGGATCCAGCAGTCTCTGGGGTTAATTAAAAAGGGATAGTGATGGGATGATACATAGTTTTTTCCTAATTATGCCGGACATATTGTTCAGCAGGTCAAGGGACATGAGCCATTGTTCATGTGAGCCTGTATATTGACTCATGTTCTATGTTAATGTGTGGTATGTCTTGGAGGTCAAATATGCAGGTTAATTGATGTTTGTTAATTTATTCAATGCCTGCTGATTACATATTGAATCAGTCCTTGTAGTTAACATGAGGACAAATATGCAGTTTAATTGTTAACAATAGAACAATGAGATGTTACCTCTCCCCAATTTTCCCCAGTCCTGTGGGATAATGCCTTGAATGACAGCTTTGGGTATAAAATGGACCTCTCTCACTTTCCAAAGAGACTCTCTACAGGACAGCAGCCAAGGAATTATGGCACCAACTGGTGGAATACAGATTTGCTCCACTGCCCATCACTGAACCCAAGAAGACATTTGGAGAACCCAGGTTGGAACAATGAGGTAACTTGGCTACATACCTCATTTTACTCAGCTTCATAGCTTGACGCTACCTACTCTCGCTTTTGGTGGGTGCTACTGGTGGGGGTAGTTGGCCCTGGATGCCCTGAAGTTGCAGAAGTTCTTCTGAGAGAGTGGAAGGGTGAGAGTATGTTATTTGCACCACCTTGTGTACTTGCTGGGACTGTACTCTATGTTGTATGTTGGTGAGCCAATAAAGTATTACTGCAATGTGTTACCCTCACTCTGTGTTGTCTGAGTAGTATTCTGCTCATTTAAAAGGAGTACAGATGTTTAGTGGGATGATCCCTGGACATTGATGTCTTTCTAAAGACAGCCAGACCAAACCTGAGCACCCACTGACCTTGGTGTCTCCACACACACCCTGTAAATTATTAAATGGATTTTTCTCTGCTACAGTAATTTCATAGATGTCGACCATAACTGCTGTTTAGGGACACTATGGTCCAAAGAGGGAGACATTTTGACTTGGAAAAGCAGATTTTACTGGATTGTTTTTTAAGTGACATGTCGCATTTCCAAAGGCTTAGTACTTCCTGTAATGAGGAAACCCCTTATAGTTCCTTTGACAGATGACAGTCCTAAGTGGAGACTAAATATTTGAGGG